>SMMW01000056.1:0-1200000 GCA_004794655.1 Marisa cornuarietis | reverse complement strand
GACACCATTCACACACGAAACAATACAAGACCTACCCCTAACTAACTACAGATGTAGTCTTGCATTACATTTTGTTTTTGCCTCATGACCAGCAGCAACGATTAGACAGTTACCTGACAGCCCTCAGCACTTACCATTGTGATATCATTTCGCAGGATGACATTCAAAAGGGGTTGGACAAGGTGTGTAGCTTGCTTCCTGGCATAATCTCCTCCCAGTGTCGCCAGCTTGTTGGTCGCTACTCTCCTGAGATCGTGCAGCTGCTTCTTCAGCAACTGAACCCCACCGATATTTGCCTGATTCTGGATCTGTGCAGCCAGGCCGGCAATGTGCAGAGTAAGTCTTATCTTTCAGTCGCAGTACATTCAGTCCAAAAACACTCCCAAAAAAATTCTTTTTTTTGTTGAAGTTATTGCATGATCTCACTCGGCCATGTCGTCAAATATGTGACAATATGTGACCATGCTCTTTATATGGGCGTCATATCATATATTCAACAATATGCGTGTGGTTGATCAGATCCTAGATGGCACTATATACAATTATAGTCGACTGAAAGGCAGGCAGCTGCGGAGAGATAAGTTTCATACACTCCTCGCAGGTGCCACGTGACTTAAAACCCAACGATACAGACAATAACAGATTTTCCTCTTTTGCATACCACATCAAGGCAGACACAAGACAAACGGTACAAAACCTTAAGAATCTGAAATGTCATAGCTTACCTGTCCTCAGATGAGGCACTGGTCGCCGTAGAAAGTGAGCACAAACCATCAGCTGGCCCCATCTGTGATCTGTGTAAAGAGGTCTTGCAAAAATTGGACAGCCTGCTAGAGAAAAACCGCACAGTGGTAAGTTCTACGGTGAACTGCCATCAGATCCTTCTGAGAGGGTTGAGTAGATGACTTTTACGACACTCTTTTGTCGTCACTTGTTATGGTAATTTGGACTGTACCAGTCAATTACTGTTAAGAAACCTAAAGGAACCAAGAAAAGAATATTTACTATTTACATTCTTTTTGATTGCATTTAATTTGTGTCCATCTGCGTCAGTCCTGCTTTTTTCAGTCTTCTCGTATTTTGAACATTTTTGATTGTCCACATGACCTGATATCATTGAGGTATGTTTGATGACTGAGATTTAATTATTGATTAATGTGCAGGATGACATCGAGAAGGCATTGGACCAGGTGTGTAGGTTATTTCCTGCAAGTGTCGCCTCCCAGTGTCGTCAACTAGTGGCTCAGTATGCTCCAGCTTTAATCGACCTGATCGTCGAAGAACTGCAGCCCGACGAAATCTGTAGCCTGTTGGGACTTTGCAGCCAGGGCAACAGAGCAACAGGTGAGAAGATGTTTTAAATCTGATAGTTTGTTCGGAAGTATATTCAGCTCCGAGTCAACTAATTTTCATTAGAAAACACATGAACAGTTTTCGATTCTCTTGGATGCGTTGAGTGTCTGTTACTGAAGTTATACGCCATCCTCTGTACAACCCTCGAGACAAAGATCGACACACCCAGACAAACTCGCAGGTGCTCATGAACTTGTCTCTTTTCCTGTGGATCAGACTTGCGCAGTGCATTTTGTATTTTACCTGAGGACAGCTTGAGGGTTTCTTGCCGTGTCGAGGTACACATTCTTGTGGGGGTGAGTGGAAAGGAGAAAGAAGAGTATTATCTCGGTTGTCACGTAGTTTTTATACTGTCCACAGGAATCGAGCTGACCACAGCAAAGACTGAGCAGAAACCCTCCGCAGGTCCCATCTGTGATTTGTGTAAAGAGGTCTTGCAAACTTTGGACACCATGTTAGAGAAAAACCGCACAGTGGTAAGTTTGACACGTCTGATAGTCTTCAGTGGGTTGACTAGAAATATTGAGGAAGTTTAAGAGCTTTGACATTTCGTCGTCACCTCTCAAAGTAATTTTGACTGTACTAGTCGAGTACTTTGAGAGACTCAACAGGATAGGAAAGACTGTTTACCCCACACACTCATCTTGCTTTTCTTTCTTTCTTCTTTGCCATGGCTCTGCTGATTTCATTCTTTTCGCATTTTAAACAACTTTTATTGCTCACGTGATCTGACATTACTGGGAGGATTTATGATGAATGAGAGAAATATCTGTGGCAGTTATTTTGTTTTCAGAGATCATGCCTTCGAGGGATATTTCTCTCAAGTACAGCTACATACTAGATGTTGAGTGTTTCTTTATTTATTTAGGATGATATAGAGAAGGCGTTAGACCAGGTGTGCAGATTGTTTCCTGCTACGATCGCCTCCCAGTGTCGTCAGCTTGTTGGTCAATACGCTCCTCAGATCATCGAGTACATCGCTGAAGAACTGAAACCCGAGGAAATCTGCAGCCTGCTGGGACTTTGTAGCCAGGGACACAATGCACTGGGTGGGTAACTTTATTTCATAGGACAAGTTATTTCAATGCCAAAAGATTGTTAGGAAATCTGTGCAGCTCTGGGTAGACTGATATTCATAATCCGACACCTGATATTTGCAGGGAACAGTTTGTGTTTTGTCTCGATGAGTTGGTGATTGCTGCTAAAGTTGAACACCATGCAAACATTTACAGACACTTACGAACTTTTACCTTTGAAAGAGAATCAGGCGTGTGTAGTCTCGTCTGTCATCAGGTCTTGAGGTCTTTCGCTATCTCGAGATATACATGTTTTTGAGATGAAGAGAGGAGTAGGGGTAATAGTTTCACTTGTCACTGTCCACAGGGAGGGAGCTAACCACACCAGCTGGTGAGCAGAAACCATCAGCTGGCCCCATCTGCGATCTGTGTAAAGAAGTCTTGCAAACCTTGGACAGTATGCTAGAGAAAAACCGCACAGTGGTAAGAATCAGTCGTCTAACAGACCTTTCAGTAGCTCACACCTTGCGTAAAGAATAATAGATGAATGACAAATAAATAAAGGAAAATAAACACATAGGTAATAAATGGAGGGAGAACAAAAGAGAAAAAAAGAAAACGAGAGAAAATGAACAAAAGGAGACAAGAAAAGGGCATTTATTGTTGTTTACCCAGAACTTTCGCTCTTCACAATGTCACATAAAATACGGGATCGTTACGGAAACAGGCAGTTTTTAGTACTTCGGTTATTTGTTCAAGCACTTGCCCATTAGTCGATGTATATGTTTATTTGTTTTTTTACTTTGTTTTAACGATGACACAAACACTGTATGATTAATTGACTTTAAGAGGAAGGCTTTAGAATGCTGTCATTCTATGTACAGGATGACATAGAGAAGGCACTTGACCAGGTGTGCAAAATGTTTCCTGCCACGATTTCCTCCCAGTGTCGCCAGCTTGTTGCTCAGTATGCCCCTCAGATCGTCGAGTACATCGCTGAAGAACTGAAGCCTGAGGAAATCTGCAGCCTGCTGGGACTTTGTAGCCAGGAACACAATGCACTGGGTGGGTAACTTTGCCTCATTCCTCCTTAAAACACAAACATTTCTCCGTCTCCACATTTGGAATAGTTCCCCTCCTTGTGTTTATTGTATTCCATCTGTTGGTTGCTGGCTCTGATTGACTCAGTTTCCTGGGGGTGCGCTTGGGAGCGTTGACAGTACTGACGTCACAGCTCCATAATTTCTGTTTCTCAGCTTCAACGCCTACCCCGGAGCCAAAGATGGTGGCCAAACTTGAAGAGGATTTCGAGTGCGCCTTATGCCAGATAGTCATCATAGAGGTCAACAAGTTGCTAGGCAACAACAGGACAGAGGTGAGCTGAGCAGTGACATAACTGTGACTGCCTGTCACCTTACCCTCCCTCCCCCCCAAAAAAAACCCCCAGAAGGTAGATGAGGATGGAATTTTGTTATCATCTGTCACACTAGTGTAGAAAAGTATGGTCACACTTGTAAGATTCCTTTTGCTATATATTAATAAATGATTATGTCGAGTTACGATTGAAAGACCTGCTAAGGATATGAAATATATTGTGTGCAGTCTGGTGATAGATTTTACTGACTGAAAAACGTGTACTTTCTGTCAATGTGTGGAGTCTGAGTCGTAATGTGGTGCTAGCTAAAAGTATACCCACCGATATGTATTTTGATACTGTTAACAAGTGTGATCTTTGACATATGAATGCAAAGCTTCCTCCCTCCCTGGGCATTGTCGTACTGTCTAAAAAGATGTAGCTGACAGCCACGTCTGTTGACATGTTGAATTACTTCCTCTAACACGCAGTAGGAGAGAGGGCATGTTAGAAACCATCATCTTTAATGATGTGGTGCTCTTTTGAACTACGACCTCTGAACTGCGCGCTAACCTTCTGCAGGCCGCCATCATCAGAGCCGTGGAGACAGTGTGTGACCTGCTGTCCGGAGACCTTAAGATTCAGTGCCAGTCCGAGGTGCAGAACTACGGTCCGGCCGTCATTGACCTCCTGCAACACATGGATGACCCCGAGACTGTTTGCCAGACCATCAAGCTCTGCCCACCCAAGCTTCCACTTCCATCTGGTTTGTAGCAGCCTTACCCGAGGGACTTCTTTCAACAGTTTCTGTCCAGAAGCGACTACTGTGTCCAGACTCTGATCTTTAGTGACTATTTTTCTGTTTTCTGTTGTCGATACGTCGTAGTAAGAAATTTGTCAACTGGTACCTTGTTTTCGAGCTGATAGAGGGCTGAACATTGTATAAGTGTCACGACCACCGCGCAGTGTATCAGTCTCTCAATCCTCTCAACACATACACGGAGCCTGACAAATACGTGTTCTTTCACACTAATTAAAAGAAAAGAATGATTTGTCTAACGAATCTATCTGCTTTACTAAGTATGAATAAAAAAGAAGAAAACAAGGAAAATACACAAATGAAAAAGTCAGTTATTAACCGATTTTTACACCTACATTACTTTAAAATAACAAAATCCCTACCCTTTGAGTCTTTCCTTTCTGAATATATAAAAGAATGCCTAAAGCCCTACTCAACAAATTGGCTCTAAATAATTCCTACTCGCCCTACTCCACAAATTCTTTTTTCTAATCCCTACCCTACGCTTTGTTTTCTCTTCCTAAACCTCTTTCTTCTCCCAACTGACTACTCACTCCCCCTCGCGCTCTCCCTCACGTCATTTCCTTCACTTTTTTTTACATCACTCATACACGTCTTCCGAACAACTGACGTCATTAACGCTCTTTCGTTCTTCCACATTAATCCTTATAAAATTTAAGCTTAATCACGATACAGTCAATAACTAATAACAATGATGCCCGACAATAAGATTTTTCATTTCCTTCGTTCCTTTTGTTTCGTGCAAACACCATGGGAATCCCCTTTATTTATTTATTTTCCCTATGGCTGTCAATGCCATAATCTTCCTGACAAGCTCTTGTGTTCTTTATAACTTATTTGTTTATATTTTTGTTTTTGTTCTCTCTTTTAGAACTCTTCTAGTCTCTTAGTTTTGCACATATGAAAGTCTTTACAAGTAATTTCAGTTTTTACGAGATTCATGTGTCCTAAACTTACAATTGGCCCTATTGCTAACATGCCAATGTACATTTTGCTTAGCTAGCAACAAAAAACCTCTTTGTTTTGAAGAATATAATTTTTTTACATTTGGCCTTTATTCTGCTTATGTCCGCTCGATATCCTCTCCAGACCTACTCAATATCTTTGTGTTTATCTGATCGTTTTCTCTCATGTCGTGAAGTGGAGAGCCAGGCAAGAGCGGTGCAGGAGGGAGAACTGTGCCTCGTCTGCGAGACTCTTCTCAACTATGTGGACGAAGGGTTGAACGATAAGTCCACCGTAGAAGAGGTCGAGAAGCTTCTCAACGACGTCTGCAACCTTCTGCCGACTGACCTGACCAGCGAGGTGCTCTCTCTCTCCCACCCTTCTCTCTCATTTTCACCCTTCTTTCTCTCTCTCTCTCGTCTTTTCTCTCCGGACCAAGCGGTTACGTGCTGACATTAGTTTCCTCTCAACCAGTTTCACATCTCATGTCAGGGAAGCTTCAGGGAAGTAGTGTAACGAGCTTTGCAGTTCGAACAGTTTTTTTCGTCAGTACGTAAGACAAAGTTTCGAATGGGAATAAGAATACTTAAGTTTGAAAATAAAACAACAACAACAACAACATCATCAAAACAGGATATGGTAAAGGGTAATCGCATGCTGACTGTGTTATTTGAAAACCTCTGACAGGTATATTAGAAGAATCTCTTTTTGTGGATGTAGGTTGCTGTATCTGCTTGATGTCAAAGTAACATGTCTTTGGTGAACCAACACGGTATTTGAGAGGAGTAGGGAGCATAGACTTTTGCCCAAGAAAACATTAATATTTCACTGAGCTGAAGCTGTTTGTGGACATCAGAGAGATATACTCACGCATACACATAAAAAGCACACACATACCTACACTCACATATGATATACATGTAGGCTCACTATCTAGAGTAGGGGTCACCAACCTTTTTACCACCGAGAGCTACTTCAAGGGTACTGAGTAATACGAGGAACTACTTATTTGATACAAACTTACTAACATACACGATAGTCTAGACAGGTCAGGTATCAACATGCCCCCCCCCCCACCCGGGCGACACATATGGTCCATGCGGGACCCGTGTTGGCTACCCCTGATGTAAATTGTAAAATAAGACCAAATTGTGCTAACTCTTCCCTTCATTACATGATTCACTGTTCGTCTTTTTTAATATTTGGCAGTGCTCCCTGCTGGTCCAGCAGTTTACTCCCCTGATCCTGCAGCTGTTGGTTGAGGAGATGAGCCCTAATGCTATCTGTGAGGTAAGTTGTACTTGGTGACAATGTCCGACACTTGCTTGTGTAGTCAGATTTGAAGTGGAACTAAAAGTATCCCACGCTTGAATGCACAATGTGCTAGACTCTGTCAAATGTCTCTTTGAAGTCGATAAAGTTGTGGGAGAGATCCTGCTGGTGCTGTAGATGTTTATCTATCAGGATGCAACAGTTGAAGATCTGTTCAACTGTGCCTCTGCGTATTCTTCTTTGTGTGTGTGTGTGTGTGTGTGTGTGTGTGTGTGTGTGTGTGCGCGCGCGCACGTGCGTGTGTATGTGCGTGTGGTGGGTGGGTGAGATACGCGCTAGCATGTAGTGACCCCTCTCCCAGCCAAAATAACTCGTGTTAGTATATATAAATATGTCTGATGTATTCGACCAATCAGGGGTAAACAAAGCTAAAACTACGCCAGTCTATTGTTAAGGAAATCTCTTTAGCGTGCGATGTGCGAGGGTGCAGTGAACGTGCCCGGTCACTCCTACATCCTCTGACCTGACTGCCTTTGTTTTAATTAATTTTTCCAGACCATCAAGCTGTGTCCGAGCCCTAACTCCACCTCACACCCGAAGTTTCTTGGCCTTGACCCCTGCACTTTCGGTCCCGCCTATTGGTGCGCCAAGCTCGAGAACGCCGCGAAGTGTGACGTAAGTCTAGTACTGTAGTCTGTGCAGCCAGTGCAGGTGTAGTACTGTAGTCTGTGCATGTGTAGTACTGTAGTCTGTACAGGTGTAGTACTGTAGTCTGTGCAGCTGTAGTACTGTAGTTTGTACACGTGTAGTACTGTAGTCTGTGCAGCTGTAGTTCTCTAGTCTGTACAGGTGTAGTACTGTAGTCTGTGCAGGTGTAGTACTGTAGTCTGTGCAGCTGTAGTACTGTAGTTTGTACACGTGTAGTACTGTAGTCTGTGCAGCTGTAGTTCTCTAGTCTGTACAGGTGTAGTACTGTAGTCTGTGCAGGTGTAGTACTGTAGTCTGTGCAGCTGTAGTACTGTAGTTTGTGCAGGTGTAGTACTGACAGGTGTAGTACTGTAGTCTGTACAGGTGTAGTACTGTAGTTTGTACACGTGTAGTACTGTAGTCTGTGCAGCTGTAGTTCTCTAGTCTGTACAGGTGTAGTACTGTAGTCTGTGCAGGTGTAGTACTGTAGTTTGTACATGTGTAGTACTGTAGTTTGTGCAGGTGTAGTACTGTAGTTTGTACACGTGTAGTACTGTAGTCTGTGCAGCTGTAGTTCTCTAGTCTGTACAGGTGTAGTACTGTAGTCTGTGCAGGTGTAGTACTGTAGTTTGTGCAGGTGTAGTACTGTAGTTTGTGCAGGTGTAGTACTGTAGTTTGTGCAGGTGTAGTACTGTAGTTTGTACACGTGTAGTACTGTAGTCTGTGCAGCTGTAGTTCTCTAGTCTGTACAGGTGGAGTACTGTAGTCTGTGCAGGTGTAGTACTGTAGTTTGTACATGTGTAGTATTGTAGTTTGTGCAGGTGTAGTACTGTAGTCTGTGCAGGTGTAGTACTGTAGTTTGTACACGTGTAGTACTGTAGTCTGAGCAGCTGTTGTTCTTTAGTATGTACAGGTGTAGTACTGACAGGTGTAGTACTGTAGTCTGTGCAGGTGTAGTACTGTAGTTTGTGCAGGTGTAGTACTGTAGTCTGTACAGGTGTAGTACTGTAGTTTGTACACGTGTAGTACTGTAGTTTGTGCAGGTGTAGTTCTCTAGTTTGTAAGGTGTAGTACTGTAGTCTGTGCAGGTGTAGTACTGTAGTTTATACATGTGTAGTATTGTAGTTTGTGCAGGTGTAGTACTGTAGTCTGTGCAGGTGCAGTACTGACAGGTGTAGTACTGTAGTCTGTGCAGGTGTAGTACTGTAGTTTGTACACATGTAGTACTGTAGTCTGTGCAGGTATAGTATACTGTAGTCTGTACAGGTGTAGTACTGTAGTCTGTACAGGTGTAGTACTGTAGTTTGTACACGTGTAGTACTGTAGTTTGTGCAGGTGTAGTACTGTAGTCTGTGCAGCTGTAGTTCTCTAGTCTGTACAGGTGTAGTACTGTAGTCTGTGCAGGTGTAGTACTGTAGTTTGTACACGTGTAGTACTGTAGTTTGTGCAGGTGTAGTACTGTAGTCTGTACAGGTGTAGTACTGTAGTTTGTACACGTGTAGTACTGTAGTTTGTGCAGGTGTAGTACTGTAGTCTGTACAGGTGTAGTACTGTAGTCTGTACAGCTGTAGTACTGTAGTATGTACAGGTTTAGTACTGTAGTATGTACAGGTTTAGTACTGTAGTCTGTACAGGTGTAGTATTGTAGTCTGTACAGCTGTAGTACTGTAGTATGTACAGGTGTAGTACTGTAGTCTGTACAGGTGTAGTTCTCTAGTCTGTACAGGCGTCTTGCATACGTAAACGAAAGCAAATAGGTTAGTGAACGGACCTCCAAGGCTAGAAGCGCACATAAATTAGGTTCGATTCTAATGTGGCGTCTCGTTTTTTTGCGATTGACTCCATTGTTGAATGGAGACCTGACTCCTTAGATGCATAGGGAAGGTAAAAACAAGAGAGGGGAGATATGCACCGCTCATAAAAAGCTGGCCTGGCGATGTGAGTCTCTTACACCTGACACCCAAACAAACAAAAGGTTATGCGACTGCTTTTTTAAACCTGATTTACGAAAAGATGAGATCCTGATACACGCTTAGGTATATGGACATAGCATCACGTGTTATGTAAGTATAGATACAATTGGATGCAAGATAACAGTAAGAAAACACTGCTAGAAGAGAAATTTCTTTCTGGAGATAAATCGCGATATCATAGTGCACACAGCATCATAACAGTTACTATTTAGAAGTAAACAAATAACAATAAATAAATATTGCTGTTGGAGATGTAGACTATGTGTATGGGTGAGTCAGTTTACTTATCATGTACTTTGACGCTGAGTGGATGTTGCAGGTTGTGGAGCGATGTGTCAAGGACTATGGCCTTCGCATTAATTAACCGGACTGTTAGAGATTTCTCCGAAGAAGAGAAATTAAAAAAATAATTCACAAGTGCCAAACGCTTCTTCAGTTCCCACCACAGCCTGTACTACAGGTATCATCTCAACTTTGCCGTTGCTCAGGTGTGTGGCTCCCACATGTCATTGTTCTTCGTGTTCCTTAGTCCGAGGACTCGTTCACTGGACGTCACGTGACAGTACATTCCATCATCTTATATGCTTCGTGTGACCGTGTTTTGTACTTTTGTCTTGTCTTTTTTAATTCTCATTATTAAATTTGGTGACTCTTCAGCTGTCTTTTATGTGTTGACGAGAGAATTGCACGCACGCACGCACGCACACAAGACCCCAGCCACACGCACACCCGGTTGCGAACACAACCTAAGAACGGGTCATGGAGCGCACGCATGCACTTACACACCCCTCCACACACACACACACACACACACACACACACACACACACACACACACACACACACACACACACATGTGTCTTGACGATTCGCAACACACACGCAATGTACACAAACACAAAATGCATGAACCCACACCTACGATAGGAGGGTAAAGTGAACTTTTGAATCAACTTGAAAGTTTGACCCTCGTGTCTTAAAGGCCCAAAGCAGGCAACCAACCAATCAACTATAACCAGAAAAATTAAAACAAATGTCTACAGCAACAAGGCAAACATGTGAAAGATGTTTCAAAGTGTATGACTAGAATAGGTCTTTAGTTGAGAAGCTTTCTTCCGGAGAGAACGTGTCCAAGCTCGGGTTGCAAAATATCTGAAAATATTTCTGGTGAATTAAGATCAGGTGGGCTTACGAAACTCGACACACACACACACACACACACACACACACACACACACACACACACACACACACACACACAAAACATGTTGCAGTCCGTGCCTGTATGCGTGTGTGGCTCGAGTGCTGTAAAGGCAAGTGTGTGTGTGTGTGTGTGGATTTGGGTGGACGACCCATTCACCCATTCACCAGCCACCCTCGAGCTTCACCCTAACTGTCCACCCCACACCGTTATGTGATCAGATATGACACAACAGTATGAGAACTGGTAACTGGTGTCACTCACTAACTTTACACTGCTTCGCCTGTTACTGCCTGACACACAAACATTCTAACGAACCACTAACAATATCAATTTGGCAAACAGCTTTTGTAGCCTTAAAACCACGAAGAAGTCTATTCAATTAGCATTTTGTCAGGTGCTGTGACCTGTTCTGCATGGATAAGACTGAATAGGATTTTTTCATTGCTTTGGGTGATCCTATCTTCCTCACAACCTTTCTAGCTCTGAATAGAAACATCTGATTTGCCTTTTCTCAAGGTAAGGCCACTTCTGTTCTACCCAGAGACCGACTGCAAGTCACGGCTTGGGCTGCAGAGTTTCCCAGTAACCAGGTGGTACGGATCAACATCCTGACAACTTTTCCTTGTTTAGGAAACATGTTTAACACACCCATACGGTCATTAGTGAGTCAGTTGTTGAAAAAGTGACACAAGTGTTTAGGAGAGGAGTTATGTCGGAAACAGGGCCAATAGCTATTGTTTAACGGGTGGGTGATCACCTGGGTGGAAACTGTGACGGTGATACATGACACGACATGCACCAGTGGAGACCCCGACTAAATAAATGTTGCAAGGGATTTGACGATACAAATAACCACAGATTTTCTTAGACTCACTTCACACTACCGTAAGTCGCACCAAAAAACAAATACGAGTTGGCGGAGTTGCAGTAACGGGTCTTGACAGATTTAGTGGTAACAAACCCGAACTGAATTTAAAACCTGTTGTGAATTGAAAGACCAAGCATGGATATCCCTGCATTCGCTCCTTGGCTTAAAGATCGATACGTATCAGAAGTTTTAACAACATCGTAAACCCTTTCGCAGTGAGTGTGTGAGGCATGCACAGTGTCCGATTGACCAGAATATTCCAGGTCAGTCTCACCCTTTCAAGTTCCTTCCTTCGTCTGCCTACACAGGGTGGCGGTGGTTGATGGAACTGCTGCGGTTGTATCCAGGTTCAGGGGGTATGAAGCCACAGGTAAGTGAAGAGCAGGCCCCAGGTAGCAAAGGTGCCTTGGAAGCGCCGACTTAGTATCGACTCCGGTTTGAACTCACAGTACAGGGGTACATGTCATCGATGGCCTGCTGGTTAAAGATGTTAACCAGGGGCGAGAAGACCACAATGACAGGTGTGTAGTGCAAACCAACTTGATGTCAGCGGTTGTTCTTGATGCTCACCATTCAGACTTTCTAGGCACCCGCTTCAGACGTGCATTGATGAAATCCAGACATTTTACATGTTTGACATATTAAGCTTGTTGTATCCTTAATTAACAGTGGAGTTTCTACCAAATTTACTACATTATTATAGTTTTATGACCCCAAACTTTAAAAAAATTGCGATGAATTCCATTTTTTTTACCACGTTTAATGTTCTCCTTCTGTATAATAAAACCAAATGACTGACGAAGGATCATGTAAATTAAAGCAACATTCAAGGAGGGAGATGGAAGAGACGGGGAACAGTGAAAGAAAGTAGCATCCAGTACTTGCTGTCATAATACGACACAGGTAACCACCAGAAATTCCCACTTGTGAAGTTTCTTTTACCGACTGTCTATTATCTAGAGACTACATATAATTATGTCTATCCAGTTAGAATTAGCGAACGTTTGATCCGACAAAATGTTGCCTGGGGTTTATGGGGCTCAGAAGAAGTGCGTTGCTTAGAACATGGGTCTGAACAAGAACAACAGCCACGACTATGCAGGAGGACATCTGTAAAACCACTCAAGTAGATAAATGCTTCGTTTGAACAACAGCCAGTGATGCATGCAGACACCCTTGCCTCCCATTCCACCCCTCGTTTATTGCGAGCCGCGGTGCGTGCAACGGGTCTATTGTCGGAACAATTCCAGGTGCCTGCACCACGATGATTGATTGAGTGCCTCCCCTCTCCAAGCTCCACTCCCAGCAAAAATCCGATGCGAGTTTCATCCTAATTCTGTTAAAGTAGATGTTGGTGCTCACATAAGATGTTCCTGTAGTTAGACGTTAACTTACTTCCTCACAGGTTTTCAAAAGTGTGTGATCCTCAATGACATGAACTGACATGGAGTGACGCTGATGATGAACGACAATGACCCCCTGCCCCTCTCTCACATTTCTAATTCGTCACTTGATATACACGCAGACTACAAGTCTGTTACTTTGAAAGACTTAAGTGTCAAGTGTTGTATGAAATCTTTAGCAGCGAGGTCGTGGAGCTAGGAGCGCGGACTTTTTTTTTTAAACGGGTGGAACGTTGAGACGCGGGTACCTTGCCGGAAGCCTGAAAGCCTCACAGGCTGCCTTATTGTTCTTCTGGTGCCTCTAATTTCTTGGACAGAAGACTCGTACACCAGGTGTCATGGAGTCCCCTCACGCAGCAGTCGAACGAATGAGCCAGCCTGCCAAACGGAAGAAACTCCGACTACTCAGCATTAAGCCAGGTAGGAAACGGGACCGTTTGGTTTACAACTTTATACAAACAGCCGTGAGAGACTATGCTGCCTTTTTTTTTATAAAATGTAAACAATGTATACAAGATACCTTTCTATGTTTAAACCCCTGTACAAACACCTTTAACTGTAGTTTCTTTCTGTGCAATGCTGACACGAAGCTCCGAAGTCCTCAGATAATATCAGGTCTGGCATAATTTTTTCCAACAGCTGTGGGTGTAGACAGGTTTTAAATCAAAGATTGTGTTCTGCAATGCTGTCACAGCTAGTTTGGTGTGTTGTCAAAAGTTTCTGCCCATGTTACTAGCAATGTTGGTAGAGCTTGTTTGACAGGTCACACGAATGTCTGTTGGTGTGATGTTAGCGACTAAACCTCGTTATTTCGGTTTTTATTCCAACTGACCGGTGCTGGACGTCTGACCATTTCACATCGGCGGTTGACATGATGCTACCCCCGCTCTCTCTCTCTCTCTCACTGATTAGTCTAATTGAAATTCATTTGCCTTTCCTACCCCTGATTATAACCACGGAGACATGCCATGGGACGACCGTAAAGTAGCAGCACATCTGTAATTTAGTGAAAGACCAATCCCTAGTTGTGCTAATTAGCTTTCTCTAAGCGAATCAGACGATAGTTATCTTCTTTTGCAAGTATGTGGTCACCCTAAGCGACCGAATGCTTTTAGATGCACTATGTGATGGAGTAATGTAAGGTAGGTAGTTGTATGAGGTACAAGTAGGTTCTTTGAAAGTTATGTAATTTCATTTTCGATCTCCATTTAAAGTTTTTCCTGCATATAGAAGCTTTGTTGAAAGTACTCACAATAAGTTATTACAAATTAATAGTACATATAAATTTTAATTGTGTTGTAATGCGTGGTGTTCAAATGCTGCTACCCGGTACCTTGCAGGGCTCCTAGTTATGAGACGAGGGTAAGTCTTCGTTTTGGGGAGCTCAACAAGTGTCTTATCTCCGTAGTTATACAGCAAGCGGCCAGACATGTAGCTTTACTCCTGGGGCTGTAGTTAGAAGTACTAATGATTCCATAGGGTAGTGTAGTATGAGCAATGTGTGGGGCATGCACACCGCTTCCCAACTTCAGAGACAAGACTCTTACCCTCACTTCCCCACTTTGCCCCGGGGCAGCGTTTCATTCGCTTCATAACTACGGTCACACGTGACAAGATGTCTAGAAGGCTGTTAGAATGTTTCGTGTTTGTAGTCAAATATGAGACATTGGCCCCGGGGAACTGGAATGTAGGTGACAGTTACAACCTAACTTTTACAACCCACGTGAACATCGTCTTACAAGGGTTCAAAGTTCACACGTCAGTCAGTTCTAACCTCGGCAGGCAGCCCACAGCCACTGTATGGGTGCCCGTTAGTGAAGTGGTCAAAACTCTCGCCGCTCACCACTTCAATCAAGGGTCATGGTTTCAGATCTCGTATCGGGACACTTGTTCCTAGAACATGCCGTTGGGGATTTTCTCTAGGAACTCTGGTTCTCCCTCCCTCTCCTTTCAGAGTTTGAAATCCCCTCCAGAACGAACGTCGATCTTGGAGTTCATGACAACAGCTGGCAGTCCTGACAGTCTGTTGTCCCTGACTGACCCCTTGTGACAAAGTTCTTTAACTCAAGGTGTCCAACGTTCTCCCGACTCTTTGCCCTCCTGGCTCTAATCTCAATCTCGAAGAAAAGCCCCCTGGTGTTGAAGAAACAGGAATACTTACCGACCGTTGACCAAGTGTTCCTGTTCGCACAGACGCCATGCCGACAAGTGTTCTGCGATGTTCTTGTTCTCTTACTTAACTTCGTACACACACACACACACACACACACACACACACACACACACACACACACACACACACACACACACACACACACACACTCTCTCTCTCTCTCCTCTCACTCACACACACACGCGCGCTCGAGGGAAGCCCTGGGGCGAAGACACACACAGCATCCTTCGCCCTATTAACAACTAATCAGCGAGAAAAAGAGGAAGACCACACCCCTTTGACCACTAGCCCTAGCATACAGGTGGCGGGGTAGAAAAGAGAGACTAATTCTCCCCTCGCTTCATGCTGGTAAGTCCCGCCAACCAGGTGCGCAGAGCTCCCTGATAGTTAGTCACAGACGACCTCGACAACGTTCACACCTCGCTGGCGCCAGGCACCGCCGCTGTCAACTCTTGGCTCTTTGTGTTCACTGATGGCCGTCTAGTTCCCATTGCACTTCTCTTAATGCCCGTTTTAATTATTTAAATGCTCTCGGGCTTGTGGGGGTGTCAACAATTAATTGTGGGCGATTTGATGTCCTACCTAAAGTTGCCACATGACAGTAACTAACCAATCACAGTTGTTGGAGTAATTTTCAGTCACAAAGTCTGAGGGAGCTTTGAATCAAGGACTTCTGGTCCACAGCAGAGCACAGTAACTATCAGGGGCTGTAGTTATGACAGTTATGAAGGTAAGTCATTGCCCTGGGGCAACATAGGAAACTAAAGGACAAGCGTCTTATTTGCAAAGTTATAAATCGGTGTCCAGACCCTGCAGATGTTGTTTTACCCCTGGAGCCGTAGTACATGTAATAAAAAGGTGGCAGAGCTGTCGTTGGGTAAAGAAACGTAAGTAGAGTCCGCGGGGTCTGGACACCGCTTCATGACTTTGGATACAAGAAGCTCCTTCGTTTTCACTTGTTGTTGGGGAAACAATTAACACTTACTCTCGCTTCATGATTACGGCCCCAGGTTCCGTCACCTATACAGGAAAGAGTTCTTGCAACATGATACGAGCAGTAGAATGAGCTTGAAATAGGTTTATCTTTCTATTTACAATATCTTCCTAACTGAAGCTGTTCCAACTACAGTCCTAGACGAAAGGCCATTGGTACACGAGCACCTGCACAGGTCATCTGTGGTGTACGCCAAGAATTCACCCCGGGTGGCGAAGACGGAGCTAGGGAGGAACATCGGGAAGCTGCGACTGAAGGATTGGGTCCGCTACGGATGGAGTCTTCCCCCCGTGCACGGGTCATCCGGCAGACGCGAGCGCCACCTGCTGACATCGCAACGTCCACGAGCAGATATGGCATCGTCTCTAGAAGCCAGGTACTGGGATTCTACCTGAAGTTGTCATGAGTCGTGCGTCGCATGCATTCAATACTACGACTACTACTACTACCACTACTACTACTAATAATACTACAGTAAAACCTTTTTATTAAGACATTCCCGATTACGACCCCCTCTTAGTTACGACCCAAAAATGTTTCTGGGACGTATTTCGCTATAAATGTCGTCTTTATTACAATTATCTCCCCTACCCGACTTACGACCGACAGTTGATGCTCTGTTACGATTCTCTCTTTCTTTTAGCAAACATTGCATGTTGTAAAAATGTTCAGTTTAAAATAGACTACTTCTAGCCTTATATTATGATTTTCTGCAAAAGCCACGTAAAATAAGACCATTTTGAAAGAGACTGCTTGTCACCTGTCGTTTGAGCTCAAACCATATCACTACAGTCATGGCTACCTTATTGCCTCCATCCAAACTCAAAAGACGAATCAATCTCCAGTGACAGGAGTAGTTATTAACTTCACATATTATCAACAAAGCCATGCTTGTTCGAATAAGTTCAGCTACCATTGTACTAACCAAAAACGGCCACTCTGCAATTCACATTTGGAGAACAGATCACACAATGGCACACACCACGATTTTCTTTTAAATCGTTTTTTGAAGGCCTTTGTCCGCATTATTCTTCACTTTGGAGATTCATATTAAATGTATCCGCAGACGTATGAAAGAGGTGTTACTCCTCGGGAATGTATTTCCAGCCCTTCATCCCGCCGATCATTGTTGCATCTTTGGTTCCCTTACATCGATTATGCTTCATTGAGAATCTTTTACAGAAGTTAATCATGTTCAAAAATACAAACAGTGCATTTTAAGAGAGCATCTTTCTGTCATAGTACATTCGCCTGCTTTTTACCCCGAGAGTTAGTTCTCCTATAAATCTTCAGCTCAGCATAACAAAGGCAGAAAAATCATGACCAAGTGAAAGTGAAAATTATGGAAAAGCAGTATGAGATGCCATTCCTCTATGAATGTAAGACATAGGTACAGGGCGCGAATAACTTGCCGACATGAACTACCAGCAAGCCATATCAAGAGACATTTCATTTCTTTCTCTTTTTTTTTGTTGAAGTATGCACAGTAAAGGTCTGGATATTTAGCAGAACAGATCCGTGGTTTGTAAAAGAAGTTAATAGAAATTCGTGTCACCAATATATATATATATATATACATGTGTGTGTTTGTATTAGAGAGAGCGCTGAGCGCGAGTCCGCCGAGGGGGCAGAAACAACTCGGTCACTACCACCCCTGCGACGAACCCCTCTGGGCCAACCGATGCTGCGACGACCCACCGTCTGCTGGCCCGAGTCTGGGAGGTAATCGAATGCCAGCAGGTCAGAAATTTAGGGGAGCACGAGAACGACTTTTTAAGAAGCTGTAACATGTGAGAATGGATGGGCGTTCTAAGTTAAGCGTTACCAGTTCTGCGTTTGGAATACCGGGTGGAGCTGTATCCACTGAAATAAAACTCCTGGACCAACCACAAACTTCTGTGATCCATAAATGTGTGGGACCAGCCATGCGCGCACTGTGAAAGAACTTGCTGAAGCCACCTCACAGCCATCTTACCACTCCTAATGTCAAATAACCCAACATGGAGCAATTTTGAAATCCCAGATCAGGGCTTCTACTAACGCAAAAAAATTGCGTACAGCACGCATTAAAAGCTCGGAGAACCCCTTCAATTTTTGTCAATGGGGTCCCTTCAAATTTGGGCGAAGAACAGATACAAAATTGGGTAAGTGTAGTGTCTGACATCGTAGCCCAATCTATTGCTGTCGTCTGCTACGAGGTGAGAGTAACTTCCCTTGCACCGAGTTTTTTTTTTCCCTTACCGGAAAGAGTTCCATTAACCTATTTCCAAGATGTCGTTGACAGCGTGGTTCAAATCATCGTTGATTTGTTGAATTTGTTTTTTCACATTGTAAAAGAACCCCTTAGAGTTAGCCTGGGACCCCTTAGAAATCTGAAGAAGGGACCACAAAGAATTTGTCCTTAGCAGAAGCCCTGCCAGATTTATAGCATTTTAAGAAAATATAAAGCACACAACATTGACAGGTTGTTAAAAATACGTAAATACAGTGGTAGGACTGTGTAAACACGAGATGGCGGGTAGTCAACTGCATTTTTTTTTCAATGCAGGGAGGCAGCTCACGGAGACGACCTGCTGCACTTGCTGGGCAACTACTTGGACCTCAAGCCCATCACAGAAGGAGACCAGAGTCAGCAGCTTCCTGGCGGCTCTGACAAATTCTACTCCACGCACTACCCGTTGCTGCTGGAGAAGAAGTTTGACGACGAGCACCTGGAAAAAGTGGTGAGCTGGTAGGAATGTGTGTGTGTGTGTGTGCCTATACTTTGCATTGAAAACCTCGCCAATGAACTTATTTATTTTTCTTTGCAAACGCCAACTGCAGGTCAACCATCGGCAGCTTGTCGGTCGCGTGTCCAGCCAAGAGAAGCGACGAGCAGAAGTGGCCAGGCGTTGTCGTCTGCTAGAGGTCGCGCTCACCCAGCTGGAGCGAGGAGCCGGTGACGGGGCTGATAGTGACGTACTAGAGCCGGTGTTCGTCACGGAGCTACGGCACGAGACCTTTGACCCCAGACGCTGGCCTTGGAACAGTGATCGTTATTCCAGTTAAGACAGGCCAGCCAACCCCGATGACCTGAGGTTGTGAACGGTCGTCCATCATCACATTTTACTAACATTTAGGACATGGATTGCATCTTGTTAAGCTTTCAGACAGATGTTTACTCACGACTGAAGGCAAATGCAACTCCCTTTTCAGCAGCCGAACCGTTTCCTCTCCCAGCTGGCGATGCTGGCTTCACGTCTTCACATCCAAGACCTGTGCACCCCCATCCCCGTCTGTTCCTCCATTATGTCTACAGCGTGTACGGGAATTACTGGAAACACTGGTGCCTAGCACTGAATAGTGGAATATGTTACTTCTAATCAGAAAAAATGTTTACCTTTTGTAATGATGGAAGCACAAGCAGGCGAGGTAATATCTGTGTCAAAATGTTTAACTTTTGTCCTTAAAGTTAAAACTTGGAGCAAAGTCGCATCTTTATCTCGCTGGGTGTGTCTGGCCAAGCCGCTAGTAAAGACTTCAGGAACATCACGCATGACTTCTGCGAAACACCTGTCCTAATGTTTCCAGCTACAGCTGGAAATGCACCTGGTTGGGTATGAACCACGAAAGAAAACCTCGATTGAAGAACTCAAACATGAAGTCTCCAGCACGCACGCACACACACACACCTCTCTCTCTCTCTCACACATACACACACATGGGCTGTCCACCTTCAATACAAAGAGTAGCTCATCATCATTAAGTCTGTATCTTGCATCTGATGACTGGAGCTCACTGAGCTGAAGTAAACAACAAAACAGCACAAATAAAGAAGGGACAAGACTATCAAAATGGAAAACGAAAGACAGTACTGATCACAAACAGACTGTACACAACTGCGATTGGTTTTTCCAAAGAGTAACAGCACAATACTTTATTTGTCTGGACTTGAGTTCTTTTCTTTGCATTGAGATGAACCCGGCAGATAACAAGCCAGGGAGCAGAGCACAAAAATGTACATTATCATGATACTAACACTGTTTCTCTCTCTCTCGGCTGTGTTTTAATTTGAAGGGGATGGGAAAAGTACAACACGAGTGTGGTATAAGCCTGTGAAAGGTGAGTGTTGAAGTGTTAAGGATCATATTGTTATGAGTACATCAGGCATAAAAAAGAAAATAAAAAAATTCTCGCTTCCGAGGATTGCTGGAAATTTGATGTAGACCTGTACAATCGTTGTGCAAACAAATTTACTAGAATTTCTGTTTTTTTCAATCAAATAGTTCTCGCTGCGGCAGCTATGTTGTCAACATCAACAATGGCGCTGTTGGCACTCAAGGGAAGTCACTTATCGAAGATAACTGTGTGGACACTGTACCTACATCATCCATAACAATCCACACATGCACGAGCACACGCACGCACTCAAACACACGATTTCAGTCTTTTTCCTTTTACCTCATAACCTGCAGACAATAAACTATTTTTACAGCTTCACGTGTGTGTGTGTTAGTGTGTGTGTGTGTGTGTGTGTGAGAGAGAGAGTAAGCGGCCCAGGTGGCGCAGTGGCTAAGCATTTGTCGCCAATACAGGGAGATACAGTGTCCCGACAGATCTTGTCTTTGGCACATTGTTTTTTTTTTTTGGATGCATGTGGTAGCTGATGTTGTTTGTTTGGTGTATCTCTTTCCCCCAGTCCACAACCTCCAGCTTGCTCTGACTCCATTTCGGGGTCATCACATCTACATCGACGTCACACTCGATGTTGGTGAAGGAGAGACGAGGGGAGGAGAGCCATCGATCGTCTTCCTCGCCTACCCCCCCCCCCCCAGACTAACGGGGAGCTAAGAGCAAGCCGTTCACAAGCATCAAGGGAGGTAGTGCAGCTATGGGCCAGGCAGACATCGTCTCTCCAGAATACCAGAGCGAGCCATATCAAGGGCTCAGCCTGCTTCCCGCCACACCGACACACCGATCGCTCCCCACTTTAAAAAAAAAGTGCGTAGTGCTGTGAAGGCGAGCAAATGATGAATTGCAGGTCTGAATATTTTGTCGTTTCAGTGGCGGCGGCTGCTGTTATCTCTTGTATCTTGTAGCATCCTGGAGATTTTCTCTCGTGGTATTGAGTTAGGGCTGAGCAGTCTGGTATCCAGTTCAGTTTTACACAAACTGCTTGAACTGATTTCTCGAGTGATTGCTTTCACGTGAACAGCGCAATGTGTGTGTGTGTGTGTGTGATGGCGCACGCGCGTGAATGACAGAGTATAGAGGAGTGGGATATACGAAGAGATAAAGTTGTTAGTGCATCATTGATTCAGTTTGCATCATGACAGGTCAATGTAATATTACAGGTCAAAACGTCTGTAGTGGCTTTTAAAAAAAACAATGCTTATGATTCTTTTTTAAAGAATTGTTCTGTTACCAGAAGAATGAATAAATAAATGAACGAATGAGCTCTTTAGATTAATCGCTTTGTTTAAAAAAATGAAATACTCTTGGCGGGGGGAAAAAACCATAAAACCTACAAACAATTTCTTGAATGCAGACAATAAATGAAATGTGTTCCTGTAAAGCCGGAAAAAAGGTTTGGGTTGAACTCAGCTTACAAAAATGTTTAAGCAACACACTTCAAAAAAGCTTAATACTACAAAAACATGAAAGCAAAAGTCTTCAAATGATGTAGAATGTCACTTGCAGATGATGGCACAGTTCTGAATAACGATAGTCAACAAACGATAAAAGATTCAAGATTGTAGCGAAGTAAGAGATGATGGATTGTAGAAGAAGCAACTCTTGTTGATATTTAGCTTTTGTCGATATAGAGAAGCACTGATCGCCAGTTTATGAAGTATGTCCTCGACATAGTTTGAGGAAGTACGAGAAAGTTAAAGATCATCTACAGAACAACAGGACGCATGAAAGAAAAAAAATTCTCTTCCTCTCGTCGCTCAGCCTTGCTTGCTGTGCTTTGATTGTCTTTGAATATTGATTGGCTTCTCAGTTTCAATGTATTTCCATTAATTTAAAGGCAGACCTGTTTGTTATTAACCGTCTTCATCAGAAGTGTGGGAAGTATCCCAGGCATTAGGGACTTTGTCCTGTTGACCATGAAACCAAAACAACCCTCGGTACCTTTGATCCACTGACCGACCATGTAGCTGAAGGTGTTCAGGGGGGACGCCATTTTGTGCACTGAGTAAATCTTTCAGCGTGAAGCGGCGTTGGGCGTGAATGAAGATGCTTCCTACCTGTCATTGTGCTTGAACTGGAAGTCCATCTCCCCCACCTGTGTGATGTTGTCAGCGACCAGGACGGGGGGCTGGTTGGCCGGCAGCACCAGCAGGATGACCACGTAGGCGATGACGGTGGAGAGGAGGTAGACGAGGAACATGACGCGGTCCACCACCGTGGCGATCTGCTGCCACTCCGCCACCAGCGTCCGCATGGCCTGCAGGTCCGAGGAAGTCGGCTGGGGGTCCAGCTTCTTGCTGCTGACGTCTCCTTTCGGCGGAAGAACGTCACTGGCGCCTTCTTCACTTCCGGGATCCTCGAGCCGGAGATGGAGCGAGTCAAAGTGGGTTCGGGGACGACCTGTATCCAGACAACGACGTTCTTCGCGAGCCATAGCGGGTCCGTCTGCTGCCAGGTTGTTGATGCTTTCGATGAGCGGCGTGTGAGGGTCATGGTACTCGAGGTCACGGCCTAACAGAGGTACTGTGCGGCCCAATGAGTCACCTGGCTCCAGCGAGGGCTGTGGAAGACATACGTCAGCCGAAAGAGTCCTGGACATGATGTGACTACGCATGGGTCTGGCGCCTCTGCAGTGCTGCTGCCGGGGGGTGACAAAGCGCGGGGAGCTGTAGTCCGACAACAAACTTCTCCTGGACTCGCTTTCATCGCAGCCTTCGTCACGCTCTTCGTCATCCTCATCTGCAAACCCGTCGTCGTGCTGTTGACCGGGCTGATACGAGGGAAGACTATTGGTTCTCAAAACCCACACCTCTTCTTCCTCCTCATCATCGGCGTGGCTGCCATCCTCTTCACCGTCACCTACGTGGTCTTGTTCCTCCTCCTCTTCTTCATCGTTCTCGTTGGTGAAGGCTGGGGCGGGCAAAAACCTGTGACTGCTGGAGACGCTGTCCCTCGCTCGCGGGTGCAGCTCTCGCCCTGCCCTCTTCTCGCAGCCCTCGCTGGGGAGCGACGCTCCTCTGCGGGACGACAACTGGTTTGGGGTCCTGTCAGGGGAGGAAAGCAGCCCCCACGACCTTCGCCTCCCACGCCTGCTGTCCGGGTCCTCCGTCTCCCGTGACGTCACGTCGCCATTTTGGATTTGCCAGTGGACGGCGGGAAGGTTCTCGTGATGGGTGTGGGACTGCAGATTCTGTAGGCGGGTGTCAGAAAGGAGGTTCCCATGGTGAGTGTGGGACTGCAGACTCTGTAGGCGGGTGTCAGAAAGGAGGTTCTCATGGTGAGTGTGGGACTGCAGACTCTGTAGGCGGGTGTCAGACAGGAGGTTCTGTAGGCGGATGTCAGGGTGGAGATCGCTGCAGGCTCTGGTCGTTGTGCGTGACTGCTGGCTGAGCGGCTGTGACATCTTCCTCAGCTGCACGTCGTATTGGCAATGCTCTACCTGCAGCAAACAATGTGTGCTATCAAGCAGAGAACGCACAGCAGTGGCACTAACTACAATGACAGCAAGCTCGTTTGACAGTATTTTGAAAAGGAAAGGAGTTTATGGAACAGGAGCGTACCACTGGACACAATGGACACAAATTGTCAATATGTGGCTGTTTGGTCATTTTTTTTACAGAAAGAACCAGAAGAACGGACACAATAACCAATTGCAGAAGTAATTTCTAGCACAATTGATGGAATGATCACAGCTGGTCTCAGTGAAATTTCTTCAAATTTCGGATTTTAAGTACGCAAATATCACGAGAAAGAGTAAGAAAACTTAATTTAACAAACTGCTAGGAATAGAACAGAGACATTACAGGTAAATGTAAAAATATTATTGTGTGCCAAAATTCGTGAGACCAAATGCGTGCGTGCGTTTGTGTGTGTGTGTGTGTGTGTGTGTGTGTGTGTGCACGCGCGCGTGTGCGTGTAAAACTTATACTCGTCCTAACCTTCGATGTCTAGCAGAATCGATCTGCTGACTCTATTCAAGTGAAGGTCCCCCCCCCACCAACTTCCCCCTACCCAGTCCCATTCGTGCTCCCCGCGCCGTCTACACGATCAGTAAACACATTTCCATGTCCGCCAAACTAAGCCGTTAGGACGTTTTTGGGAAGAGAAGACTACAGTTATCTTCTCTAGACATACACGACCCGGATTTGTCTGCGTCTTGTGATGTTGTTGAAAAACAAAGCCACAGGGCCAAGGGAGACAAGATGGTGTTAAGATAACATTGAGCGGATCTCCTCTCTACAAGTATTTGTCTGCTGACCATTACAGACACACCGAAAAAGTGGCGATGAGGAAGGAAGAAAGAGCTAAGATGGACAACGAAGCAACGCAATTACAAATTAACAGTGAAAAAGAGAAAGAAGAACTAAAATAAAGAGTTTATGAAAGGAAAGAAGGAGGGAAGTAAGACAAAAGGAAAGAGTAACCAAAAACAAAGAAGGAACGATGGATGAATAAGCAAAGAGAAAGAAAGACACGAGTAAATGAAAAAAAAGAAGACAAGAAAAGTCAACAGAAAAAGGAACTAAAGATAGAAAGTATAAATAAATGTGATGGATAAAAAAAACTGTAAAGAAAGAATGAAAGGAAAGAAAGAGGTAACAGAAAAATACCAGAAAGAAAGTGAAAAAAGTGTTAAAAATAGAAAATATGAAGGAATGTACAGAAAGAAACTTTGGCATCTTACCAAATCCACAGCCGCGGCATGTAACGGGATGTCGTTGCTAACACACAGAGGTCTGGCCAGCCAGTGGATGCAGAGGTTGGCCAGCCAGCGAGGGGCCGCACGCATCTTGCGCCCCCTGTGGTACAGGTTGGTGACCACAACCGCCATGATGACGGACAGTGACGTCATCGTCATGACCATGCACAGGTAGACACCTGACACACACACATGCTCTCATGACACGGCGCAACATAATCTGCTGGTGTACAGGATGGAGAGAATCAGAAAGAGCAAGATCAGCAGAATACAGGCTTTCAAAAAAAAAAAAGGCTCTAGAAAAGATAATGACGAATGAAAAGGATGCGGCACGGGTTAAAGTTGTTCATTTATTCATTTTTTTCGACTTTTGTCTGGTATTGGTCATTGACAGGGAGCACATGGATCGACGCGGCAGCAATCATGGCCTACCAATCTGACTATGACCTCTGCCAGTCCCACAAAGTAACTCTCCCCCCGGTACCGCGCTAGCTCACGGGTGTTGTTTTTGCTCCGTTGGTGCAATGTACGGAGGTGCTACGTACAAACTAATGCTTTTTTCTCTCAAGTTTGGTTCCAGTAGCACATTGTTTGCTATCCCCACCCTGGGGCCTGCCATTGTTTGCTATCCCCACCCTGGGGCCTGCCATTGTTTGCTATCCCCACCCTGGGGCCTGCCATTGTTTGCTATCCCCACCCTGGGGCCTGCCATTGTTTGCTATCCCCACCCTGGGACCTGCCAGTTTGGTGGGCGGCTCATGCTGACCCGAGCTTCAACCGATCTGGCCATAAGTTTCTTTTGCAGCAGATGTTGATGGCTCTGTCTCTGGGCTTATACACTTGGCGTCCATCTTCCTCTCCAAGTGAACCACAGCCGATGGACGGCCTGGTAGCGGACACGTGGGCACTGGGCCTTTGCCGGTGCTTCCATCGACGAAAGCCTCCGCCCGCTGATGTCTTAGCATCATAATTCTTGTAGGGGTTAACTGCCTCAGTCTTTGTCTTTCCCAACATTGCCCACACGGCCGTGGGACCATATTTCCTTGGCTTTGTAAGCAAAACTTATTTGTAACTCCTGAGCGTGCTTGTAGCATTAGTCAGCAAGAAACAGGCAGTTCACAAGGAGTATAAATTTAAAGGACTAGAAGTTAATAAGGAAATAGTTTATAAGAAAACAAAAGCTCGTAAGGAATAGAAGTTCAGAGAAGGTTTGTTATAAGAGACAGGTTATAAAACAAATATTCCCTAGTTTTCATACACTTAACCACCAATTAATATCCACAGCTCAAGTCACCAATAAAATAATAAAAAGAACATGTCATAATAAAACTTCATAAATCAACTGTCCCAGTAGTTTTCTTACACTTCCTTGCAAATTTTTGTAAACGGTGAAGGCTTAGAAGGTTTTGTCACAAGGTAGTTACTCATCACTGATCTCTCATTGAGAATTTCATCAAAAGATCGATTCATCATAGTCCTCAGGAAAGCTTTAGTAACAAAAAACCCCACAAACTCACCAATGAGGGGAACAGCTTCAGAACTGGCCGGAACCTCCTCGGCGATGAGCAGCATGAACATAGAGAAAGCCAGGAAGACAGAGAGGCCGAGTGTGACCTTCTCTCCGGACAGCGGGGGCAGCCAGAAGGTGAGCACATTAAGGGTGGACAGCATGACACACGGCACGATAATGTTGAACAGGTAAAAAAATGTGTTCCGCTTCAGGTGCAGGGCGTACGACAGGTACGGGTGAGGACCTTGGCGCCCCATACCTCCTGGTCCAGCCGGGTACAGGATTGAGCGGTTCATGGTGATGGACACCAACTCCCACTCGCTGTTGTTGATATAAGAGGATGGATCCACGGTCAGGTTGTACTTCAGAGCAGTGTAGTCCAGTTTGGACAGGCCGTAGGTCCAGGAGCCAAACCGCAGCAGGCAGACCTAAGGAGGAAAAGACGGAGAGACAAGAATTAAAGCAGGTCGTCTGCACTGGCATTCTGTGAAGTCCAACCCCCTCAAAGCTGGTGCTCTAAGCCCATTTGTCAGATCCACAGGACTGGCTTTCTGTGAACTCCAATCCCCGCAAGGCTGATGCTCTAAGCCTACTTGTCAGATCCACAGGACTGGCTTTCTGTGAACAACGACATTTCCGACAAGAATGTTTCTCTATAAGTACTGATCCATTATGATCAAAGGCAGAATCTCGCCATCCTTCGTGACTTCTGTCAATCTCAAAACTTTAGTCTTGTGCAATCTGACATTTATAGACAGCTAGTCCTGCAGAGGCTAAGGTTGTTCACAGAGCATCAGTCCTGCGAATCGGACGACTGATAGTCAATGGTAACTGCTGCAGGCCTGGTGCTCTGTCACCAGCAGTACACAACAAGGACCAGGGCAATGTGGGAGTAAACCTCTACAAGACTTGGGCTCTGTTGTTAAGGGCAACATATACAGGGCTGGCGATATGTTGTAAAAGGCAAGATCTACAGGACAGGCGCTCTGTTGTTAAGGGCAACATCTACAGGACAGGTGCTCTGTTGTTAAGGACAACCTCTACAGGACTGGTGCTGTGAAGTCTCCTGACAGGCTGTCTACAGCTGTAGCCGTCACCAGCATCATAGAGGGCTAACAGGTGTTAAGACGGTAGGAGACTTCACAGCACCAGTCCTGTAGAGGTTAAAGGCTAAAGGATAAGAGCTTGATATGACTACTAATCCATCCCGCAGTACCGGTAAATAGCCATCATTTTATACATGACTATTAGTAATCTCAAGCAAGATTGCAGCTGTCTTATGTCCATGGCAGAGCCCCAGAACACACATTAAAACAAACCCACAACTTTAAGAATGACGAATTTACAATAAAGAAAATGCACAGCACAAACATACAGGACAGGAAAAGACATATCTCGCTGATAAACAAAGCGACTTCCTTACATAAAATGCCTTCTTTTTATCACTACAAAAATCTTGTATTTTACTAATATAAAAAAGTAAAATGAAAAACAATTTTTCGTTCAAACATCGTTTAAATTTTACTAACAGAAAAAAACATAAAAGAAAAAAGCACCTACATAAACAGATGATGATGATGATGATGATGATGATGACGAGAACAAAAGTTGACAAAGAACAAAGACCAGGAAAGGCGGATGAATCGTCAGGAATGCAGGGTGAGAGGCCCTGGGACTCACCTGACTGTCAAAGGGGAAGTAGGTAATGTGCACGCTGCACGAGCTGCGCAGACGCAGTGGGACTGGCCACAGCACTCGCCCGTTGCTCTGGATCTGCACGTAGGTCCCCCGCATAAAACCCGAGTTGCCTCCGTCAGCGCTGCAAATGTTCATCATTATTCTCATTAACATCATCACTAACACATCCCCTTCGCACCACCACCTCATTACCATTCGTCATCATCGTGTACTTCATGAACTTCATGTTCTTTTTCTTTAGAAGCTGTTTGAAGCAGATTTTAAACACGCCATGTCCTGAAACCTGAGGTTTAAAAGACAAAATGCCCATTGGTGCTGGCGACATGAGTACAGGAGACACCTGGCAGTTTCTCGTGGTAGTCCAGGGATTAGAGAAAAGAATTTGATTAGGTCAATAAGCCGTTGGTGGTCCTTGTATGAGAGAAAAACCTATATATATATAGAACACAAATTCTTGTAGTTGTAATAAACTCGACATGGCTGGCTCCTTTGCTATTCTGGCTTCTCTCATCTTCTCTAACAAACACGGGTACACACATCTAAACACAGAGAGAGAAAAACTGAGCGTACGTGTGTGTAATGTACGCCTGCATGACTATGTGAAAATGTGCGAGCGCTCGTGAGTGTGTGTGTGCGTGTGTGTGTGTGTGTGTGTTTTTACATGCACGCGCGTTCTGGCTCATCTCACTTGTTGTATACGAAGGTGTCTGGGAGCCACACGTGGTCAGCAGGAATACGCATGGCGCGGACATCGCTGAACCTCCTGGGTTCCCACTTTAGTCGGGGGTCTGTCCAGGCCTGCATACACATGCACACCCCAACCATCCAAATAAGCAAATGCACGCACAAAGGAGTCCAGAAAAGCGATTTCAGCCTCAGATTTCAGAAGAATAAGAACACGCACTTGTCTATACATGTATGCATACACACAATCAACCCTCGTTTCCTTGAAGCCGCTCATCCTCCAAGCAAATGCAGGAGGAGATAATAATGGTAATGTGGCGTTGATATGCACAAGCTCATCCCCGCATACCCTTATCACTGGTAGTCAAGGCAAATCATCATTATCAAGAAGGAGACGAAGACGACAACGGAGAAGAAGAACAACAAAAATAAGAACAAGAAACAAATACGAATAAGGCGCCTAACCTGTGGATCTGGGTACATTTACACTACTGTCAACCCTGGTAAAACACAAATTGACATCCAACAACAACAAAATCGAAAGAGACTGGATGGGGTATGTCGTCAAGGGTAGAGCGATGGTCACGATGGCTGTAGTTGATGATGAGTCTAATAAAGTCAAAATTGTCTTTTAGACAAATGTCTTACCTGATCTATGAAAACATTTGTCGTCAGGACCTGTTTGCGTTCATTCTGGAAAGAAAGAACACGACAATGTCAGCAGTTTGTATAGCACTGAACAAACATTCATTGAGCGACCTTTGAGACTTTCTTGACAAGAACCACTGTGGAATATGTAACTAAGTTTGGCAAATTTTCACACATAAAAGAAATTGGCAAACAATGGACAACACGTGTCCTATTAAGAAGTCCCTTTAGACCATAGGACATCGGCAGTTCAGGTCAGCTTGGAATAAGATAAGTGAAGTAAAATCATGAAGTAACCAATACGAAATCATACCTGCCAACGGTGCAAGAAAGTGTCAAACGTACAGCATCAAGATCGCAAGATATATCACCTTAGAAAACTATCAACAGGGACTTACCATGCTAGCAACCCGGTTCAGATAAAAGAATTTAAATAATTACCTAGCTGCCAACTTTGTTCAGAGCCAGGGAATTTAAGAAGTTTCTAGGCCAATAAGTTTATTAAGTAAAGTAAGAAGAAAAGAACATACCAAAACTTACAATCTTTATTTAGTAAAAAAAAAAAATCTTGTAAACTTTTGAACCTAACAAACTGGTTTGTTGTAAATGAATTTGAAGACTTCGTAGCAACGTAGTTCAGCTCGAGGTAACTCGGCAACTTACCAAGCTCACGATCTGGTTCAACCGGAGGGAGAAAGCCACCAGCAGGGGCTGGGAGTTGTTGGAGTGCGGCATGACAGACTGTTGGTACCTTCCCATGATGCTCTCATATAGTCGCTGTTCGTCGGGCACGCGGCGGACGCTCGGAGCACCATCTGGAGACCAAATCGAGCCACTTAATAGTCTTGTATACAGCTTCCGTCCTTCATACCATTTAATATTTAATGCCTTCTGGTCGGCTCAATACGCAACTTCAGGTTGAACTCGAATCCTGCTACAATCCGGATATATTGCGAGAAAGTGTATTGTGAAAAATAACAGTTTGACATATTGTCAGAACTATAATTACGCTTAATTATCAATATATAAGTCTTCAAACATCGGCATTCTAATCTGCTACAAGGAAAGCAGAAGAATCTTACTCTCCTGTACTGGAGAGTTCCGTGGCCTATAGTAGTATCTGTAACAGCCAGTCAGTTCAGCAAATCTGTGCAGGTCTTCTACTCACATGAAGAAACATCGCTCAGGTTCTCATGTTCAAGAAGCGACTTTTTGCCCAGAAAATTAAACGGCTTATTTTCGAACACAGCTCTACAGATTTAAACTTTATTTAGAAGCTTCGACCGAGGTTGAAAAATTGAAAAGGTTCAAACCAAATTCACTCGACAGACTGGTAAGTATGTTTTCTCCAGATCAAAATTTAATGGGCAACAATCACCGACATTGCAGTCAACGTTGTATTATTATTATTATTATTATTGATTGTCTGTTACTAAGTAGACGCATTTAAGTTCATTTTCCCATGTATATTATTGTTAATAAAATCTTAACACATTTCAAATGTGTGCTTGTCCAAGATAAACTCCTATTACTGTTTCGTTGAAAGCAAGGCAGCAAACAAACAAAGCAAAAGAAAGAGAGAAACTCCTCTTCACAATTCATCGATTCTCAGCCTGTTAATTAAACTCAACGTCTCAGTTTCACATCCGGACAGAAAGAGCGGATGTAATCAGCCAGGGAAAAATCAGGGGAAAGCGTCGATACCCGTCAGACGAGATTGATTGATGAAAGAGGGGTAGAGGACACATCAGGAAGCGTGAGGCTACACAGTTCATTAGCCCAGGACACGGTAGGGGGCCCACCAGGACTTGTGCAAGGATAGGATAGGAACCCTCGGCCTAAAAGCTCGCCACGAGGACGACTGACATTGCTACACTGCCCACGTAGGGAAGGGACCTCACAATGTCTATGCTGTGCTGTTACGGGTGGATGTGGCAAAACGGAGAAGCGTTAAATACTCAAAAAACAAAATGTTGTAAGAGAGCGAGGGTAGGGAATCTTCACGAAGGTTATGAAAAAAGGCGAAGAAGAAGGGACAGTGTTTAGTGCTTGTTGTAATGTATACAGCAATTATTGTTTTACATGTTTACTTCTGGTGTTACAGCAATTATTGTTTTACATGTATACTGCTGGTGTTACAGTAGTATTGTATTACACATGAACTGGTGTGCTACAGTCGTATTGTATTACACATGAACTGGTGGTGCTACAGTCGTATTGTGATACATATGTACTGGTGGTGCTACAGTACTGTTGATGGTTACAGCTGTCTACATGTGTTGTGGTTGTCACGGATCGTCTAAGAAGAATGATGTACACACCAGCATAAGCTAAATCGAAAAAAGACAAGAGAAGATGCTTGACTTGGAAAAATTTTCTCGCTCTGTCCTACCCATATATATGCATTTTTCTTTGTTTTTGTCAATTGTATGTAAACTTTTCTCTCTCTCTCTTGTCACTATGAAAGAAAAGACGAATTCCTATACCTTTAAATTATTAAGGCTCAATATGATATTGTAGGGATATCTTATAAATACAAGAAAACAAAACTGCAGACAATCAAAGTAATTATTTCAAATACATCTCTAGCTTAGAAGTTTCTTTCCCAAGAAAGACCAGGAAGACACCAATGTTTCTTGCTTTGTTTGTCCACACAGCACATCAATACTTTGCTGACGTGAAGACAAACGAACTGTAGACAAAAATCCGAGTTACTGGAAACAATTTCATTTCAAAAGGACTGTGCCAAAATGTAACAGGATAAATAAAGTTTGTGATCGTTCTTTTTATGTCGTGAATGTACGTACACAAGAGGAAGTGGAAGGGTGCATTGGTGCAAACAAGCACGCCAAAAAAAAAAATACAAACCTTCACAAAATACACACTGCTTCTAACCCCAAATTATTAAAGCGCGCATTTTCGGTCGACAAAAAGATAGTATGAACAAGCCATCTACAGCATCGAAAAACACTGAAAAACTGAAAAGCTGAAACACTGAAAGACTGGGCTAACCTGCAAGGGAAGCGGGCACCACTCCACACAGCAGCACCATGCAGATGCAGACAAAAATAGGGCAACGCTGGGCGAAGGCTAACCGCTGCAACCACATCTCGATCCTCATCGCCGAGAAATCGAAGGCTCGCGGTGTCTCGCTGGGTGCACTACTTCTAGCGGCTTGCATCTGCTGAAATCTCGGAGCGAGTCTAGCGTGTTGTCAGGGGGGAGGAAAAGCCGCGGAAACCCAGGAATGTGCAGCTGGTGGCCACTGCCATCGTATTCCAGGTTCAGTTTCGATAGTCACTCAAAAGGATAGCCCACCACCAAGCCAGCATGACCTCTCTGAAGGTTGATACGTTGGTAGGTTTTCATGTCCGAGTTCGTCAGAGTTGCAAAGAGGGCGGGCGGGCAGGGGAGAGCACTGCTCTCCTGTGGCAATACGAGTTACTGGACTTTGCTCAAGCGGCGCATTTTTCCACCTCCCGACGCACGCGCAAGTTGCGGGCGCAGACATGGACTGGGTGGCTCCTGTAACGAAACGCACTCAAGTGAAAAATACATCAAAGTGTTTACTTAGTGCATTGTAAATGTTATTCTGTAGAGTACGTGTTTTGTCTGATTAAATGCATAGAACCCTACCTCCTCTTAAAAAAGAAAACAAATATTAAAGCATTTATCAAACGCATTCGAGGAGTTAGTCCTACTTATTTCATTATCCGTATTTCTGAATTTTACTGCTGTTAAGTACTTCCCAATTCAGCCATATACCCTGAGTTCATCTCACGATGGTGTGAACTAAACTTTTATAGTTGCAGAAGAAAGCGTGTGGCGACATCTCGAAAGTTCCAACGAGTACTGCTTTTTTTAAAAAGGTTCTACCAGTTCCAGATTCATCTGAAAGTGCACATACGCTTTGATCGATTTGGACGCGAACGAGATTTCGATGTCCTGATGATGTTTGTTGCTATGCTTCAGACAGCAGCTACAGAGGAATGTGCAATGCCGAGATTTGGCTGTCTTCAGTATCTTCTTTTTTCTTATGTGATTTCCTGCTGCTTCAAAACACCGCACTTCACATGCGGGGATTTTTTTTAAATGTTGAAACTTGGAGCGCTTCCCAGTCCGTGGAATTTAGAATTCTTCATGGTGAGTGAAAAGTAAAACAATGCAGTCCAATATGAACTTTTCCCTGGCTGGCTGGCTGTGTGAAAGAACGGATTGGGAGAGAGAGAGAGAGAGATGATGTGTGAAGGAGAGAAAGAGGAGAGAGAGGAAAAGAAAGGTGGAAGGGGGACAGAAATAGAAAAGTACACAAGATTTTTACACGTTTTCTGCTTCGGTGAGCCCTGCAAGCCACGAACAAGCAGCACTGAACATACGCAGTTATTTCCCTTGCATCGCTCCCGCCACGTTACATACACACAGAGATCTCTGATACACATTAGGTCAATATTTCAGTCTTCCGACAAGGTGAGACCGCTTGCAGAAAAGTACTGTTATAATGAAGTGCGTAATACTGACCGTCATATGCTAAAATATAAAATATAATACTACAGAAAGATAGAATATAACAACAATAGCAAGAATACAATAAACTTAAATACATTCAGCTAGAGCTCTCGTTATGTCAAACGCTCACACTTCCTCAACAGGAGACGGAAAACAGGAGCAACACACAAACTGGAAATGGAGGCACTAGCTTGAATCTGTTAGCAAAATACACACACACACACACGCACACACGGGTGCGCGCGCACACACACAGATCTAGTGCCGCTACCGCAGTCGGTGTTTAATAACAGTAGCTAATAGCATTATACAACAGCCATCTGTTACCACCAACCACATGTGCACATGCTTGAGCTTGCGTGTACCCTTGCGTGTATGTGTTTGCCTATATATGTGTGTTCGCAAGCAAGGGTATGTTTGTACATGTTTTGTGTGTGTGTGGCTGCGTAAATGTACGTGTGAGAGAGAGAGAGAGAGAGAGTGTGTGTTGTGTGTGTGTGTGTGTCAGAGAGAGAGAGAGTGTATGTGTGTGACGGTAGCATAAAACACGAAACACTTACTACTACGTACATTCCATTTAACAAAACACAGTAGCTTTATTATTTACAGGATTAATATGACAGTTGTTATTCATTGGTTGATGTGCATCATCGGTACAACCATTCCAATCCTTTATGTCTAAAACCAGTTCTTCCTCTGTCCGTGCCAGGCAACGTGGCCAAACCACACCAGGCTGCACCACTTTAGTGTTGTGTAAAGTAATGAAAGTACAGTATAGCAGTCACAGCATAACAGAAATTGTTGCATCCTCGGAAGCCATTAATGATCTCAAACAGGTCCGAACTGTCTCAGTTACAATGTTGCTTTTTTTGTTTTTGCTATTGCTCTAAGACGTGATAGCAGGCGACTCTCTGGCATGATGTCTAGCGCGTGAATATTCACAAGAACTTAAGGGCCGCCAAGAGGGGAATTCTCTCTCTCTAGCTTAGAGAATGAATTCTGTAGTTACTCCGGCAAGATGTCTGAACTTCTATCAAGCGCGTAAATACACACGATTGTATAAGTATAAAATGCATTCTGCACGTACAGAATGAGTTCTGTCACTACAGCATGCACTCTCTAGCTAGAGAGAGAGAGAGAAAAAAAAAAGTAGAGAAATTTTCCATCTTAGCGCCCCATACTCAGGAGTCTTTCCTAACTGATCAAACAGCTCTTCTACTTCTCAAGCAAAACTTAGTATTCAGCCTCACGATAAATGTCGCCTACAATACACAGTTCAACCTCTGTTCGTCGTTTGGTTTCCTCCATAATGATGGCTACTGTTGCCTAATCTTTAAATAGATACAATATCTAGACTGTGATAAAGCAGGTAAATGTATTCCTTACACGAAACCACGCTCGAAAGTAGTGAATGAATGAATAAATGAATGACATGTGCAGGACTGAACATGCGCTCACATGCGACAAAACAAGGGGCTGTGTAAGGCGAGTATATTATTCTATAAGTTGACGAGCATTTATTTACATATTCAACTGAAGAAAGGTATAGAAAACAAACCTCAGTAGAACATTTACCATACACGGGAGGTTTCATCTCTTCGTCCAGAAAACACACACACACACACACACACACACACACGCACACACACACACACACACACACACACACACACACACACACACACACACACACACACACACACACACACACACACACACACACACACACACTTCTTATGATGAGTAATACTGTTACTTGTTACTATGAGTTATGCTGTAAGCTGTTAAAGACGACACAGATGCTCGGTTTATTTCTACAGTAGCAGACTACGGAGTTCATTATGTCTGCGCGGATTTCTTCCTTTATGCAAATTTGGTTGAGATAACAATCATTTAACTGGTTTCCATACCCATGCATGTCTGAAAGGACATTAACATGTTTAATCAAGCGCACCGATGCTATCAGTGGTTCTCAAAATGGAGTTAATACAGTTGTGCACCATTCATTGCCCTTAGAACTGTTTGTGGGTTGAGTCAACCAGAGGCTTTGCCACGCGTCGTTGACCAGGGGACCAAATCGATAGGAGACAGGAAGTAGTTTACTGAGTCATGTTTCGCCACCAGTTCGTCTTGACCTGCGCGTGCGTGCGTGCGTGCTTGTGTCTTCTAACTGGCGCCTGGGGCCAGTTGCACAACACTTGTCTAATTTTAAACACTTTGAGGCCTTAAATCTGTTTAGATAATCAGTTAAAAGTACAAACCACTATTGTAGAATTTTTAAAACTAAAACTGCTTTAAGTAAGATAAAGTTGTTTAAGTCTGACTTTCCCTCCTGTCAGTACAATATTTTGTATGTTCTTGTGCAATGCATCTAAATGGTAGAGAAGTGATTTTGCTTCTTGAGAACAGTTTAAAGGTTTAGAAACATGTTGTGCAACTGGCCCCTGTCCTCTCCTTAACATTACTCAGCTACTTCTGTGTGTTATACACTTTATGACACACGCTTAACGACTTCAGATATAAGATTTTTTCAGTCGAATCGTGAAATAATAATAATAATAATAATAATAATAATAATGTGAACTTATATAGCGCCATACTCTGCACTATAGACAAGTTCATGGCGCTTTACAAACAGCACACACACACACACACACACACACACACAAACACACACACACACACACACAAATCACACGCTTGGCATGTCGTTGTGGTCGTTAGAAAAAAAACCCTCAGTTTGTTCAGCGAAAAGCCTACACTCCGTCCTGCAGAGCATTGGACAAGGAAAGCAAAGAACAATGTCATGGTGTGTATCAGTGTTGTCATGGCCAGGTCATGCAGTACAGTTAACATGTAATCAAACAGTATGTATCAATGCTGTTATCATGGCCAAGCCATGCAAGGCACTTGACAAGAAAAGCAAAGGATATGTGTCAGTGTTATTATCATGAAGAAGTTATGCAGTGCCGTCAACAGGAAAAGCCAACATAATGTATCAGTGTTGTTGTGGTGTAGCCGCTCCCATCTAAACTAATACCCGACTTCCGTATGTTCTGGTTTATCTGCCGAGCTGCACGTTTTGAGCGCAGACGTGCGATACCTTTACTGCCATGACCCCTTGACCTCAGTCAGCACATCATCAATGGGCTGGCAAACACTTGTTGAAGTTAATTCACTAACTGGATATAAAAGCTTTCTGATGGGATGATTGGATTACTCTTGCTGGCAATAGGATTTCCCACATCTCATCAGAAATATGTGTGTGAGTGAAAGAGAGAGAGAGAGAGTAAACTAGAGAGCGCTGCTTTGTATTTTCTGAGTCCCTGGATTTTATAAACTAACAAAACGATCGAGAACGAAATCAAGAGTATGATTTACTAAAAGGTAAATTTCGTCCTTTAACCTTTTCAGGTTGTTCGAGGGTGAGGTGTTAGAGACCCCACTTATTTCGGGACCAGCTTTACGTGAGAGAGGTGCCCATCTCCTCTCCCTCGCTGCCTTACCGTCCCCAACCCTCTATTGAGTCAGATTAATAATTATTTTTCTATGATTTTGAAACACAGCACTATAGCGGTTGCTATTACTTCTGCTGTCAATGCTGCTGCTTTCGCTGCTATTATCTCTGTTACTGCTGCTCTTGTTCCTATTACATATGCTCATGTTGATAATATTGTTGCTGCTACATTTACTAATACTGCGACTGCTGTTATCGCATCTGTTAGTGTTGTTGCTATCACATCTGCTATCACATCTGTTAGTGTTGTTGCTCTCACATCTGTTGGTGCTGCTGCTATCACATCTGTCGGTGTTGTTGCTATCACATCTGCTGGTGCTGCTGCTATCACATCTGTTAGTGTTGTTGCTATCACAACTGTTAGTGTTGTTGCTATCACAACTGTTAGTGTTGTTGCTATCACATTTGCTATCACATCTGTTGGTGCTGTTGCTATCACATCTGTTAGTGTTGTTGTTATCATATCTGTTGGTACTGCTGCTATCACATCTGTTAGTGTTGTTGCTATCAAATCTGTTGGTGCTGCTGCTATCACATCTGTTGGTGCTGTTGCTATCACATCTGTTAGTGCTGTTGCTATCAAATCTGTTGGTGCTGCTGCTATCACATCTGTTAGTGTTGTTGCTATCACATCTGTTAGTGTTGTTGCTATTACAACTGTTAGTGTTGCTGCTATCACATCTGTTAGTGTTGTTGCTATCACATATGTTAGTGTTGTTGCTATCACATCTGTTGGTGTTGTTGCTATCACATCTGTTAGTGTTGTTGCTATCACATCTGTTGGTGCTGTTGCTGTCATATCTGTTAGTGCTGTTGCTATTGGACTAGAAGGAGGAGGAAGAAGAACATAACTGCTGGAACGTAAAGGCAAAGCCGAGTGGATCACGAAACTACTGATAAAGTTGTGTCAGGTCCCTCATGCTAAATAAATAAATAAATAACAAGTTACTACTGTATCTTCAGTTTCCCAAGAGAAGGCACTGCTAAATGTTCTTATTTTCATTATTTTGTTTTCCTGCAAAGCACAAATCAAATGCGGGCCTCCATAAGTCACAAAGATTGTGTTGTTTGTTTATCTAAGCAAGTCAAGCTTCCGTTTCAGGCAAATTTACATACTCTAGCTAGGCATTCTCTATGTGTAAATAAGTCGGACACATGTTGAGATCAATAGGTTCCGCCGGCACAGCCCAGACAAAGTCCGCTATCACTTGCATGGACGCATCGCCGTGCCAATGAAAGCACTGAAGATCAAGACTGTTGGAGTAAGTTCTAACACAAGACCTCCAAGACATCAGGGTCAAGTAGTTAAGAGCGGGCGACTATACATAAAACTGCCATATACTCGATGTCTTCTAGCGGTAGTGTCACTACAATCTGGCTCTGTACATGTAATTCTCACTTTTCTCCGGAATTTCAGCGCCTGAAGTCTGCTCAGGAATCCTCTCGCTGTAACTTTTCTTCCGATAACTCTGAACAATATACAACGAACCCTTCTCTCTTAATGAACTGCAGTTTTACATGTTACTCACTCGTTTACTTTGTTCCTGCGTCTTGTGTTGGGTTTTTAAGATGTTATGTTTATATCAGTTAAGGGTTTGTACCCTAAGCATTTTAAAGCAAGATAACTTTTCTCGCCGTGTGATAGCCTTAGTAGCTGGCACGGCGTTAAACACAAACAACCAACCAACATGTACAGGTATCCCTCGCATTTTGAAAGTGCGCTTTTCGCCATTTGGGTTTTACGGCCCTCTTTAGTATTTGTTTTCGCCAACTAAAATCTGTAAAGGATTTTCGCTTTTACGAACACCTTACCGATTCGGGTCAGTGAATCAGACAGTAAACACACACACGCACGCACGCACGCACGCACGCACGCACGCACGCACAATCATTGGTGAAACGACAATCTACACACATCATTTCTACTTTATATGTTGCTTTTTGTTATTCCATTAAGATTACTGCAGCCGTCTGCTTGTCGATCTCAGTAACCGCATATTTGATAAAACTTCAAAGGCCTCAAAATAATGCCGCTCGTATTATCTTTCGTATGCGAAAAGCAGACCACGCTACCCTCCTCCTCCTTCGTCCTCCGCCAGCTTCACTGCCAGTCCCAGCTGGTGGTGATTACAAGATGGCCTCACTGTGCTACTCGTGTCTTCACGCCCTCACCCCAGCATGTATCTGACTGAGCTACTGTAGCCTTACCACCCGAGTTGGTGCTGCCCTCCTCCCTGTGCCATGCACCAGACGAGAGGGAGAAATTCTTTTTCTTCTCAGACCCATTGTTTTTAATTCTCTGCCCTTTTCCCTCCGATCTGTGTCTGTGTTAAAAGCCTTTAAATCCGGCCTCGAAACTTAACTTTTTAAGAAGTGTTTTGTATAATCAAGTGTATTTCGCCCCCCCCAACCCCCTTCAGTTCTTCGTCTTCATCTCTGCACATGTTTACCATGGTGTCATCTGTTTGTGACGCTTTTGTTCCTTCTGTTGACCGTCTGTTCGCTTGTATTTTTCATGTGCAGCACACAAGGAAATGCATTGTGATGACACTAATAATGGCTGTGTGTTTGTCACAACGTTCCTGCTCTTACTATATGTTAGTGTTATTATAGGTTTTATGTGTTATCTGACCTAATTTGGTCTGTTATTTTGGGTCTGAGAACGCTCACAAATGTTCCTCGTGTGAATGAATGTTAATTGTTTTTGGATTTATCCAGTGCTGTAATAACCCTATGTGTGTATGGAAAACTCACTCACTCACTCACTCACTCACTCACTCACTCACTCACTCACTCACTCACTCACTCACTCACTCACTCACTCACTCACTCGGAAGTTAAAACTGGAGTCGGGAAGGGGTAAAAAGAGAAGAAATTAAAACTCAGATGACTGAGCAGAGCTTACTTGATGTCAGTTGGTTCCCAGAGTATCCACTCACGCCAAACCTCAGGTTTAAGGCCCTTGCCAGTACAGGTCCCTAGTAACTGTAATCGTTAATTTTTTACCCAATATATAATACTGTGCTTACAATTCGATTGTCAATATCTACATTTTATTCAGTAACGTAACATAGACTGCAAACATTAGGACAAGTGCACTAGGATCTTCATCAGTACTTGAACATAAAGCTGTTTACACGTGAGTGATTAGTAAATGAGGAAATGAGGAAACATGACGTCAAAGGATCAAACTTGTAGAACCCCAAGGAAAAAATCCTTACCAAAGGCGGGCCATCTTCCCAGTCGCGGTCTCCCCTGTCCCACTCTATCATCAGGTCTGGTCGTTTCGAGTGGAAGACCTTGCTTCGGTTCCTTTTGATTACCTTGGTTATAAATAATAAGAATAATAAATAATAAATGAAGATTTGTATAGCGCATATTCACACTCATAGAGAGCATGCTTGGTTCGGTTTGCCTTGCGTTCTCCGTTTCTTTTTGGAATCGCAGCCATCGTCTGCCTCGATTGTCTGCCGTGTTGGCAGTTTGATTCGTGAGCATGCGTGAGCTCAACTGTTATGACGCTATTACGACGTCAAACACAATGACATCATCTGAGTTGTGACCCACCATGACGAAAAGAGTCTGACGTCGCACAGAGCCGTTTCGTAGTAGAGGCCCCCAAATGTGATTACGGTCAATTCTGTGCAGTTTGATTTTTCTTTAAAAAAAGGCTTCCTTGGTTAATACACTGCTATGTTAAAATACAAGTTAGAAATTGTCTTAAAATACGTTTTAATCAAGGTACCCTGCGGCGATCCATTCCGATTTCCACAGGAAAATGACGAAATTCAAACGCTGTTTCTGTACTATTTCCCTGTCAGAACCCCATCGTATTATAGCTTGCCAGAGAGCCCAGAATCTGTATTTTCACTGACTCAAATATTAGCCAATCAAAAGATGTGTCTGCGGAAGTTTAGGGGTAAACAAATCTGAGACGTGTTACACAGGCGAAACGAACAGAGCGAAGCTAGCCACTCGAGCCAAATAGATGCACAGCCCTACGAGCTAAGGAAACTAGCCCCTAAAGCAGAGCTAGCACCCCATAGGTAGGAAGTCTTACACTTTCAATTCAAGATGGCGGAGGTTATTGTCTGTGTATCGTGATGCGAGCTCTCAGCCGACCAACACAAGACACTGTGGATTTGATGACAAAATGTATTGACTTTAACAAAAGCAATATGGCTAACCCGCCATCTCGATCACCACGAAATGTACATAAAACCCCGTATGTCCCTACTGGGATAACTCTTATAATCAAGTAAAACAATCCAGTCCAATGTGTACTTTCCCCTGGCTGACTGTGTGAGTGTGTGAAAGAATGGATAGAGATGATGTGCGAAGGAGAGAAAGAGGAGGGGATAGCCAGAGTTGGGCGAGAGAAATACAAAAGTACACAACATTTTAGACGTTTTCTGCTTCGGTGAGCCCTGCAAGCCACGAACAAGCAGCAATGAACATACGCAGTTATTTCCCTTGCGACACTCCCACCACGTAATACTGACCGTTAGATGCTCAAATATAAAATACAATACTACAGAAATATAGAACTTAACAATAATTACAAGAATCGTTGTATTAAACGCTCACACTTCATGAACAGGAGACGAAAAACAGGAACAACACAAAAACTGGAAATAGAGGCACGAGCTTGAATCTGTGCGCAAAACACACACACGTGGCCCCACTACCACAGTCCGTGTTTAAGAGTAACAGTAGCTGATAGCTTTATACAGCAGCCATCAGCTGTTACCACCGACCATACGTGCACTTGCTTGAGCTTGCGTGTGAGCGCATACGCGTATGCCCTCTATGTATGTGTTTGTGTTTGTGTGCGCTATGCGTGCGTGCGTGCGCGCGCGCGCGCGCGTGTGTGTGTGTGTGTGTGTGTGTGTGAAAGTAGCATAAAACACAAGACACTAACTACCACGTACATTTTTTTTTTTTAGCAAACCACAGCTGCCTTAATTTCTTCTGATGGTTGCTAAAGCTTAGCATTGACAACATAATAACATGTATAGCATACAATCCTGGGACAACTGCTGCCTATAAACACTAAGCAACGCATTAGAAAGCAGCAAGGGAGCACCTCAGGTAAGGCGCACGAGTCAAGTAATAACGTACCTAAAGGTAACCATACAGACTACTCACCGTCTCAGGAGTCTTTCCTAACTGATAAACAGCTCTTCTACTTCTCAAACAAAACTGGAGACAACTTAGTATTCAGCCTCACAAAACGACAGTACTGACGACGAAACAGAAAACAAAAGGCATCAAGTAACAGGAACAGAGAAATATAGTGATTCTGCGAGAAAGATGGGTAAAGTAGCAAGAGGGAAGGGGGGAGGGTATGAAAGACGACCATTGTGTGGACTGTGTTAGGAGTAATGCTCAAGGAAGAGGTGCGTTTTCAGTGCAGATTTGAAAGATTCAGTTGTAGGAAGGTGGCAGATATGGAAAGGAAGAGAGTTCCATTGTTTTGCAGCACAGTAGCCAAAAGTCATGTGACCATATGTTGTTGTTCTGGTGACAGGAGTAGTTAGAATACGGTCGTCAGACGAAGAGCGTAGTTGTCTGGACGGAGAGTAAGGGATGAGAAGTTCAGAGAAATAGTCAGGACAGGAGCCAGCAAAGAAATTAAAACACACTACAGACAGTTTGTACTGGATGCGAGAACGGATGGGGAGCCAGTGTAGAAAACGAAGGAGAGGAGTGACATGGTCCCGTTTCCTTGCTTTAAGCACCAGACGCGCAGCAGAGTTCTGTACTCTCTGGAGTCTCTGAATGAGGGATGAGGGGCAGCCTGCCAGCAAGGAGTTGCAGTAGTCAAGTCGAGAAAGAACAAACGCACAGACAAGAGTGTTGGTAGCGCGTGTAGAGAGAAAGTGACGGATGGCACTGATCTTACGAATCTCATAATAGGCAGACCGACAGACAGATGCTACATGTCTATCGAGTGTCATGTCATCAGTGACAATAAATCCCAGATTCCTAACGGATGACGTGAAGGTGATGTTGCTGTCGCCCACTTTGATGTGATTGGGCAGACTGACGAGTGAAGGTTGATGTCTTCTTCTATTGCACAAGAGGCCTTCCGTTTTATCATCATTTAGTTTAAGCAATACACAGTTCAGCCTCTGTTCGTCGCTTGGTTTCCTCCATAATAATGGCTACCTGTTGCCTAATCTTTAAATAGATACAATATCTAGACTGTATTAAAGCAGGTAAATGTATTCCTTACACGAAACCACGCTCAAAGGTAGTGAATGAATGAATAAGTGAATGACATGTGCAGGACTGAACATGCGCTCACATGCGACAAAACAAGGGGCTGTGTAAGGCGAGTATATTATTCTATAAGTTGACGAGCATTTATTTACATATTCAACTGAAGAAAGGTATAGAAAACAAACCTCAGTAGAACATTTACCATACACGGGAGGTTTCATCTCTTCGTCCATTCTGTCTGCGCAGATTTCTTCCTTTATGCAAATGTCTTTGGTTGAGATAACAATCATTTAACTGGTTTCCATACCCATGCATGTCTGAAAGGACATTAACATGTTTAATCAAGCGCACCGATGCTATCAGTGGTTCTCAAAATGGAGTTAATACAGTTGTGCACCATTCATTGCCCTTAGAACTGTTTGTGGGGGGTTGAGTTTTTCTCTCTCTAGCTATACATTGAAATGTATAATTATACATTGCAATGTATAGTTATAAAATGCAATCTATAAGTATAAAATGCAATGTATAGCTATACATTGCATTCTATAATTATACATTGCAATGTATAGCTAGAAATAGCAAATTTGAGAAAATTCCCCTCTTGGCGCCCCATAGACCACTGCCCTTGCTGGAGAATCAGCAGACTAACAGCCCATGTGCTGCAGATGAACTGCCTTTGACTTGTGTATCGAAACTCATGCGCCCTTCATAGACACGATGGGTTCGGCGCCCATGACTGCAATTAGGTGGGTTACATTCCTGACTTCCATTCCAGCCTCAACTGCCCGGTGCCCGAAGACCTTAAGCAGCAAATCGAGGAGGCGATTGTAACGGTGACATTTGTGAGGTCTCACTCTGTGTGTGTGTGTGTGTGTGTGTGTGTGTGTGTGTGTGATGTGGTAGGTGCATACTTGATTTCCTTGTAATTTTTTTTATCTATCTATCTATCTATCTATCTATCTATCTATCTATCTATCTATCTGATATATGCTACTTGCCCACTTCTTTTTTTCTCATTGTTGAACTAGAGCCCATTCCCATATTCAAATTGGGACAAATAAAGTTGGTCATTATCATTGCCATTGTCTGTGTGTGCGTGTGCGTGTGTGTGCAAAAATGTATGAAAGGAAAAAAGCTTCTTTCATAGGAAGCAACATATAAGACTAACCACATCAGTTTTATGTACATTGTTTACAGCTCAAGATCAAGAAATAATTCTTTATAAAAAAGAGTTGAGAGCCACTTCATGTTTAGCTAAGATAGGAGGCGGGCTTTTCCTTGGCTTGATACTGGGATAGGCTGGGTCGGTTACAGGCTACAAGCTCGACATGACATGATTGCCGACATACAGTGAAGCGTGTTCAGACTTCGTGGCTACACAAACATGAGCCTTTTATGTCTCTTAGCTTCACTTGCTGCTGCGAAGTTATTTTGGGCTCGAGATAACGAGGTTATAGGCCCTACATGTGGCTGCCAGCATTAGCTGTAAAAAATCATCATCGTCATCATCTAGGAACGAGATGAAGTTAACTGCTCCTCGCATTGTCTAAATCTCTTAAGTCGAACGTTCACCTCTGGGGTTCACCATCGTCGCCACGACCACTATAACACATACAATACACCGGACAATCTAACTCAAGAAAAATAAAACTAAGACAATGAGAGTGGCAAGCAGGACAAAGATCTGCCGGCAGCAGGAACACAATGTTGGATGAGAATAGCACGCACAGAACCCATCCATGGAAACCAGCCATCAACAGAGTGGTCACATCGATTTTTGGATGCTAGTCTGGCGGTATCGATACCCATAATAGGTGCGTGCGTGCGTGTGCGCTTGCCTGCCTACTTGCATGTGGACCCATTTCTCAGAAAATTCAGGTCTTTACCTTCCCCGGCTGTCGGAAAGGAACGCGGCTGTTTTATTTTGTGTGTGTTTGGTCTTGCTTTGTTTAAGGCCTTTTAAAAATTGTATTTAGTGGTGGTAGTAATGATGGCAGATATATTATTAGCTTTTAAAACATTATCCCCATTATCGTTTTGCGGGCACAGTTGGAAAGTAAGAGATAAGTAGAGATGGTAGAAAGTAGTCGAAATAGCTGAAACGAAAACCGATCAAGAAAAAGTAACAAATCCACAGCCGCTTTAAGGACTGAGAGTATGAGTATAGTCACCGTGTCTAAAGCAGAGTGTGTAGAAGACAGAGCCATTTATCTTCCATGATATCAGTGGGCAACAGCTGGCGAGGGAGGGAGAGTTGTCCAGCTTCAGACCCTAGGAGCCTCAAACCAGAGATCGTCTGCTGCACAGTCCGGGGCATCAACCACTAGACTGTGGGTCTCTCTCAGGGAGAATCCTGCCACCCTGTTGTTATAAAAAGGCCTTCACGGTCCTTAACTGCCGTAATGAATGTCACATCCAAAACAGCTGGACTTTGATGCATGGGCATCTTCACGGGTTTCCTCTTTTATTTTTGAGAATGAAGGAGCGTACCTTCTCATTCTCATTTTTCAAGTTCGGTCGTGACGTGGCAGACGAGAAAAGACAGCAAGCAATTGGAAATGGCTAATTAAGTTATGTAATGAAAACCCAGAACGATCGGTGTGAGCAAGTTTTTTCTTTTCGAAATAAACGACAGAACAATGACACTGACAATGACAATGACCAACTTTATTTGTCCCAGTGGGCAATTTGAATATGGGAATGTGGTCTAGTTCAACAATGAAAGAAAAAAAAAGAAGTGGGCAAGTAGCATATATCGTATACATATATACAGAGAAAATTTTTTTACAAGGAAATCAAGTATGCACCTACAACAACAACAACAACAACAACAACAACAACAACAACAACAACAACAACAACAACAAAAACACACACACACACACACACACATCGTTGACAATTCATCTAAGATTGAGCAACTGGACTGCAGGTGGCACAAATGATTTCAGGTGTCTGTTACTCTTACAAATAGCCATGGCATAGCGTTTACCTGAGCTGAACGAATCTTCACTTGATTTGTTTATTACTCTTTCCACCCCACCTCACCCCCCCCCCCACACAACAATCTGCTCACATCTCGACACCTTCACAAATTCAAGTGCAAAGAAAAAAATTCCGACTTTTATACCTGTGCTCTTGTTAAAGGAAACACTCGGCACGGTGATAGTAACCTTCTTTGTACATTGCTGGTACCGACATCCGGGTATTTTTTTTATCGTTCCGCGTGTTTCGTCTACAAACTTTGGAACTTTGTTTTAATATACTCATTGTGTATTTAGTACTTTTGCTGTCGAAAAGACTTCAGAGACAAAGAATTAAAAGTAAGGTGCAGTTTGCTTCGCTCGCGCACGTGCACCCCCTTTCACAAGGTTTTCTAACTGGCGGCCTGTCCTCTCCTTGACTTTATCAGCTTTTTCTGTTTATCATACACTTTAACACACACGGACGCACTCAACATAACATGCAACATGCAATATATATATATTGTACGCTAGGCATGCCGTTATGGTCGTTAGAAACAAAATCCTCAGTTTATTTAGCGAAAAGCAGAGCAGCAAGCAAGGAAAGCAAAGAGTATAAATGAACAATGTCATGGTGTGTATCAGTATTGTCATGGCCAGGTCATGCAGTGCAGTTAACATGTAATCAAACAGTATGTATCAATGCTGTTATCATGGCCACGCCATGCAAGGCACTTGACAAGAAAAGCAAAGGATATGTGTCAGTGTTGTTATCACGAAGAAGTTATGCAGTGCCGTCAACAGGAAAAGCCAACATAATGTATGAGTGTTGTTATGGTGTAGCCGCTGCCATCTAAACTAATACACGACTTCCGTATGTTCTGTTTTAATGAACAGGTTGCTGCTGCTGCCGAGCTGCACGTTTTGAGCGCTGACGTGCGATACCTTTACTGCCATGACCTATTGACCTCAGTCAGCACATCATCAATGGGCTGGCAAACACTTGAAGCAAAGAGAGTTCAGCGAAGTTAATTTACTGACTGGATATAAAAGCTTTCTGATGGGCTGATTGGTCTACTCTTGCTGGCAATACGATTTGCCACATCTCATCAGAAATGTGTGTGTGTGTGTGTGTGTGTGTGTGCGCGCGCGAATGAATGGAGAAATAGAGAGAGAGAAACTACAGGGCGCTTCTCTGTATTATCCGTCCCTGGATTTTATAGACTAACAAAAGGATCGATCCCGAGGTCAAGAGTGTGTTCAAACCTGATGAATTACTATTTGCATATGATTTCGAAACACAGCCCTATATAGCTGTTGCTGTTACTTCTGCTGTCAATGTTCCTGCTTTCGCTGTTATTATATTTATTACTGCTGCTGTTCTTGTTGCTATTACATATGCTCATACTCATAACTATTACATCTGTTAGTGATGTTGCTATTGGACTGGAAGAAGAAGAGGAAGGAGGAGGAGGAATACAACTGCAAACCAAGTGGATCACGAAACTACTGTTAAACAGAAAAAGTCATTTAGAGTAGAGCCGTGATATTTGACATTAGCCGAACTGATGCAAACAGTTTAAGAAACTGTTAAGAAACACAGGACCACTGACACCAAAGTTCCCCACCATCATTTGGAGCAACAGACACTGATGTGGTTTCTTGGAAACAACCTTAGTGTTTTCTCAGACAAGAAATATCCTTGAAAGAAAACTAACAGTGCTTCCAGGAAAGCATCTCAGCGTCTGTTCCTGCTAAGGTACTTGAGCAATGTAAGTGTGAGAGACAGTCGTCGCTGGGTAGGGGGTGAGGGTATTTCAAGTTTATTACTCATGCGAGCTTCAAACAAGGGGAACTATCGAAGATCTCAGTTTCTCTCGCATAACTACAACATACTAATACAAAATTAAGCAAAAGTAAGTTAATAATAAAAGTTACAACAAAAATATCAATAATAATTCGAAAGAATGTAACCTCTTGCTAATCATCAAAACTTCTTTTTGAAAAGCGGAAGAACTGTAGTGTAAGAACACAGTACACTATACAGTAGAAACACCCGAGACCCTCATGTTACGACACACACCCGTGTTGTGAAATCATCTACTGGTTCCGTCGACGAACTTTTCAAGATTCCGCGGAGTTCATTGAAAATGCTTGAATAGTCATCAAGGGAGGGAAGATACTTCCCATTAGAGATATCGATCCGAAGAGTTCGGGGTGAGAAAAGGTTGCCCCCGGGTATGCACTTGTGCTGAAAAAAAGCGGAGGTCGTTACTTTGTTTCGTGGCTGCGTCTGGAGCTGTCCTGTCGCCATGGACACGCAGGATAAACAAGAACATAATCCACAACAAAGGAAGTCCCCCGGGTAGAAGGAGAAGAGAGGATGGATCAGAATAAGTTGCTCACCGAAACCTGTACTTGGAGAAAAGGGACAAACCTCGGAGGTCAGCTGATAATCTACAGGTCCACCATCTTGGCTACTGAGGCGTTGTTGGTAGGTGGTAAGCGCAGGAAAAACAACCTCTGGGGTTACAGATTTACCTCTGGCTCGATTGCTCGAAGCTTCCGCGCATAACTGATGCGATTAGCACACACCCGCAAACTTGCAATGTGGTTCTAGAGCAGCGAAGACATCAAGATATTCTTTCGTTTCTTGCGTCTGCGTGCACAGCCATGCATTACGACTGAACTCTTCCTATCATCATGTTATCTGGTAGCAACTGTTAAAGAAGTTACTGATTAAACGTCTTGCTTCAACTCATTAACCTTAATGCCTTCTTCTTTGCTACATAGCGAAACTTTTTGCTTTTCTATTTTTTCTAGAGAAAGAGAGAAAATATAGCGAGAGACGAAGAGAGAGAGAGAGAGAGAGAAAACACTGCAGAGAATGTGTGTGTGTGTGTGTGTGTGTGTGTGTGTGTGTGTGTGTGTGCGTGCGCGTGCGTGAGTTTGGAAGAAAGAATTATTAGAATGGAAGCAGTCTAGTGTATAACTGCCATCTAGCCCTCGTCTTAAGAAAAAAAGAGTAAAGGCATGTTCTTCTGGTAGGTTACTATATTTACAAAAGACATAAAAGACTCATATTTATAGCTACAGTTACAAAGTCGCTCTAAGGTTTCTAGCATTAATTTCAAATGTAAGGTCAATGCAGGTCGCTAGGCTAAGTTTTTTCGGTGGTCGATAGTAGTTTCAACTAATGATAATAAGTTTTGACATAAATATTCCAGTAATTTTAGTCATACCCCCGTGGGACCCCGGGGTATGCTTGCTTTGCGAGCATTGTAAGAATAGGGTCCCTGCTGTCCAGCCAGGCATGTCGTAAGAGGCGACTAAGGTGGACACCTCACCTAGAGGTAAATTAAGTTGTGGTAGGGCTAACAACCCCACCATGTAAAAAAATACCCGTTACAGAAACCATAACTAGAGCACTCATTACGGATGGCGAAGGTAATGAAACACAACAGGTAACTGAACTTATGACGGACGACAGTCAAACCCGAGAGGGAGCTGGCGCCCCGATGGTGGATTTACTTAAGCCAAAGCAGAAGTTGAGGGTGTGGTGCTGGAACGTCCAGACCTTGTATCAGGCTGGCAGGTTGCCCCAACTAGTCAAGGAGTTTGACAAGTACAACTTGGACATCCTAGGAGTCAGCGAGGTCAGATGGACCGGCACGGGGAAAAGGAGACTAGCATCAGGACATACTATCCTGTTCTCAGGAAGATCAGACGATCAACACTCTGAAGGAGTAGCACTACTCCTCAATAGGAAAACTGAAAAGACACTGGTGGAATGGAAGCCTTATGGACCCAGGCTTCTGAGAGCAAGATTCCATTCAAAGTACACCAAGCTGACAGTGCTAGTTTGCTATGCACCAACAGAAGACTCAGAGGCAGAAGACAAGGATGCTTTTTACGTTCACCTCCAGGCAGCCACGGAGAGCATCCGAAGATCTCAATGCCAAGGTGCGAAGTGACAATACCTGCAGGGAGCATATCATGGGCAAGCATGGAATTGGAACCATCAATGACAACGGAGAGAGACTGGCAGACTTTTGTGAAGAAAGCAATCTACTGATTGGAGGCACACTCTTCCAACACAAAGACATCCACAAGGCAACTTGGACATCACCAGACGGGATCACAAAGAACCAGATAGACGATGTCATCATCAACCGAAGATGGAGGAGCTCACTTCAAGATGTCAGAGCCTACAGAGGAGCAGACGTTGCCAGTGACCACACTCTTGTGATAGACTCAGTTTCTCTGAGGATCGCGAGGAAAACAGGCACGTCAGCAGAGAGTTGACTTCGGCAGACTGAAGGACCCAGCCACCAAACGGGCCTTTGTAGTGGAAGTTAAGAACAGGTTCCAGGCACTAGGGGACCAACAGGAGATGACCTTAGAGGACTTCAATCGAGTCTTACAGGAAACAGGAAAGAAAATACTGGGCTTCCAACGAAAAAAGAAAGAACAGTGGATCAGAGAAGAGACATGGAAAAGGATAGAAGAGAGAAAGTCAACCAAGCAGAAAATCAACAACACCAGATCTGAACGTCTGAAGGAAAAACACAGACAAAGATATACAGAAATAAACAAAGAGGTAAAGAGGATGATCAAAACCGACAAAAGGGACTACATAGAGAAACTGGCAGATGAAGCAGAAGAAGCAGCACAAAAAATGACCTGAAGACACTGTATAAAATCAATAAACAGCTAAACAACAGGTTCAAAAACAATGAGGTACCAGTGAAAGACATGAACGGAAATGTTGTCCAGGGAGAGGCAGAAAAACTACAGCGCTGGATGGAACATTTTGAGTCGGTTCTGAACAGGCCAGACCCCCCTCAGCTTGCAGACATCCAGCCAGCAGATACAGACCTTGACATCTGCACAGACCTGCCAAGCCTGGAAGAAGTGACAGCAGCAATCAAGGCAATGAAAAGCGGCAAAGCACCAGGGGCAGATGGAATAACAGCAGAGATGTTGAAAGCAGATGCGAATGTAACAGCTCCCATGTTGACTGAAATCGTCAGGCAAGTTTGGGAATCAGGACAGATCCCCGATGTGTAGAAGACAGGGCTCATCTTCAAGTTACCCAAGAAAGGAGATCTTGGAGACTGCAATAACTGGAGGGGTATAACACTTCTTTCCATCACCAGCAAGGTCTTCAGCAAGATTGTTTTGTCAAGACTGACGGCAACTGTTGAGAAAGACCTCCGGCCTCAGCAAGCAGGATTTCGCCTTGGGCGATCCTGCTCTGAACTCATTTTCACTCTGCGTCAAATTCTGGAGCAGAGCAATGAGTGGAACTCACCGCCGTACATCAACTTCATCAACCTGGAGAAGGCTTTTGACAGCATCCACCGCGAGTCCTTATGGAAGATCCTGAGGCATTATGCAGTCCCTGCGAAACTTGTCCAGGTCGTTGGAATGCTGTACAGCGATTTCAAATCTCAGGTGGTCTGTGACACGGAGCTCACAGTCCCCTTCAACGTCAGCACTGGGGTGAAGCAGGGCTGCATTCTGTCGCCGTTCCTTTTCATCCTGGCCATGGACTGGATCATGAAGAATTCCACCGATAGAGAGAGGAGAGGGATCAAATGGACCATGACTATGACAGCAACAACAATGTTGGAAGACTTGGACTTTGCTGATGACATTGCCCTGTTGTCAAACCGCCACCAAGACATGCAGGAGAAAACAAATGCCTTCTCAGAAACAGCTGGAAACCTTGGCCTGAAGGTCAGCGCAAAGAAAACAAAAAGTATGAGAGTGAACGCCAGAGTCCAAGAAAACATCAAACTAAATGGAGAAGAGATGAAGGAAGTTGACAGTTTTACCTATCTTGGGTCAAAGATGTCCAACACCGGAGATGTGGAGGTGGAGATTCGAGCCCGACTGGCAAAAGCCAGCCAAGCCTTCACCTTACTCAGGAGCACATGGAAGGCAAAAAACATCAGCCAGAAGACCAAGCTGAGAATCTTCAAGTCAAATGTGATCAGCACCCTCCTTTATGGATCAGAAACATGGAAGATGACCAAAAAATCGGTAACAGGCTTGACGTCTTCCAAAACAGATACCTCAGGCGCATATTTAACATCTTTTGGCCAAACACCATCACCAATAAAGAACTCCACCCAAGAACTGAAACCGAGTCCATCACCACGCAGGTTCAACGAAGGCGTTGGCGATGGATTGGACATGTGCTCCGCCAGCAGACAGCAGACCTCTCCAGAATTGCCCTACGATGGACTCCAGACGGCCGAAGAAAACGAGGCCGCCCAAAGGAAAGCTGGAGAAGAACAGTGGAAAGGGAGATAAAAGGAAAGGGCTGGACATGGGGTCGCCTGGAGCGGGTTTCAGCCGATCGACATCAGTGGCGGGCTCTGGTTGAGGCCTTATGTGCAAATAGCACGAAGAGGATTGATTGATTGATTGAATTTTGGTAATAAAAAGTAGAGAAAAAGAGAGATGGTGGCTGACTTTGTATGTGTGTGCGTTATGAAGGTGCATTCAATGAACATCCTGAAAAAAGATGTGAGCTTGTCCACCTGTGTTATGTAAGACTCTTTGACCCCGCCTGGTGCTGGGGAAAGGCGCTATATAAATGAGTTTTTATAATAATAATAATAATAAAAATAATTTTATTATAAGAGCAAACAAGTAAATTATCATGTCAGTCCAACATAGATATTTCTCAATAGTGTCGAGTGGCAATGGCTGACACTTGATCCTAGAGTTCAGACCTGTTTATCTAGTCAGGTCACAAGATAAAAAATACAGCCTGTCACACCACGAAAATAAACGAGGGCTCAACGATTTGTTAAACCCTCCTACCAGCCCCCACTACTCCTATCACTCTTTACCTTGGGAACAAAAGTTTGCAAAGAAATGGTCCTTCTCCTACCCAATCCCTCGGTACGTTTTGAATTCATGTTTTAGCTGTGTTTTCTTTTGTTTAGAGACTTTTTAAACACCTGTGTACACAGATCTTCAACTGTAATTGTCTGACTTAGCACCTTGCTGTGGCGTACTCAACACTACCTATAAAAATAATTATACAGTGTTGGTATTTTAGACTCTTTATGAATGAAAGCTGATATTCAGCGAAAAGTGTATCGGTCTAGTCAGGGGCTGGACTATGAGTCTTGTTCAGATCGCCCGCGACCTATTATCTGGTCATCGTAAAATATTATGTGGTAATGTTGGAAAAGTAAAGCCTTCTGCTCTAATGTCCCACTGGACGAATTTGACAGGCAGATAACGAACTATACACGTCCATAGACCGATCAATGAACGATGATCAAAGGTAAAAGATCCTGGCTACAAGTCGATTTGGCATCTCTTCTAAGCTTCACCTGGGATTCTCACGTGTAGAAACGCCATTTAGATGTAACGATTATCAGTGAAGGGGGTCTGCCCACACGCGCATTTAAAGGCATGTGGTCGATAGAGTCAAGATTGTGCTCTAGGGTCCTAGTCACTTACACCGCCAGTCATCAAAGTTACATGAAGGCTTGCTGATGCTGTCAGTGGGGTAGGAAGATGCTCAGCTTGGGGGAGGGGGGAGGGGACAAACTCCATGCTGACAGTGAAAGACGTTCACATTCTTGTCCCCTCAGTTTCTTTTTTGAGCGGGTGGCTGTTCCCCTTGCCCCCCCCTCTAGTTCCTAAGCTACTGGCTCTCTAAAAGATTGCGAATACTTAAAATCGTCCTCCTCCTCATCTTCTTCTTATGTTCGCTGACAGAACCCATATCTTCTGTGCACAGTGTATTACAGATATTCCTACTGACCTATATTTTCACGAAAAAATATGTTCAAACTTAGCCATATAACAAAATCGTGTTTACGCCATACGAGGGCATTTAAGTCGTGTTGTGTTCGTGACATACAAATGTATTCTCGTGTTCACGCAGAAAACTAAAACCAGGAACACGAGGATGGGGGTGGTGGGGGTGGAGAGATAGAGATGGAGAGAATGAAAGAGATCGGTCTCTAAACAAATGAAAAAAAAAATTAAAGTGTGAGATAAAATAGGTGTTCTCTACAGGAGCAGTGCTGAAAAGTGCTACGTACATTTGAATATCGAAACATTATCTAAACAATGATTTACTATCACCTTAAAGGATTTACTGCTCAGTGTCTGTGAGCCGACAATCAATATCCTGATACTTTCATTTTTTCGTCAGAAAAGCTCCGAGCTTCCTTAGCAACGCTCAGACAGCTGCTTGAGGCCTTTTAAAGGGCTTTCTTTAAAAACGAGGTGGTCCTACCAGTTTTATTTCAAAAGTAATTGATTTAATACACAAAAGGCAAATTAAATAAGTTATGCTCCTTTTTTAATGTTACTATTTGTCTCATAAATTAGTATAGGTAACTATTTATAAAGACTAGAAACCTTAACAGGGCCTCAAAAGCGACGACCGTCCCCATGATGGCCGTGTCGTAATCACATGACGTTGGTGTCATAGCGCGAGCTCTGGTTTTCCCTGTGTGCCACCCGGCATGACTTGACACTGTGCAGTGTCACTGCACCCTGGAGTATACGTGTACTAACACGCTCCACTTCCTCCAGTTTGTTTTCCTACAGCACGCAACCAACCTTAGCTACACATGACTGCTCACAGCCACCAGGCAACCAGGCATCAAGACCGGCAACTCTGGCCTACTGACCGCATTATCCCCCTTGCACCACACACACACCTACGCGCGTCTCGTCGTGTGGTTACGAAGACTAAATCAACAGATCGACCAACAGACTGGTCACGCGGCCATTGTGAAGACGTTGAAAGGACGTCTATCAAAAAATAATCACTCCGGGCAAGAAGAGTGAGCGGAGTTGGAGACAATCGAGCGTCTGCTCAGCTGGACTTTGCTGTTGTCCTAAATGCCTTGAATGCGAAATGACCGACTTCGTGTGGAAAGATAGGCCGCGCTGTCGGAACTCGGGACTCGACGTACGGGAGAGACTGCTAATCAGCAAACCGCCAGGCGCTCATGCTGTCTGTCCAACATATTCGGTGGATAGCAACAGGGTGCTGGGGTAAAACTTCAGGAACCTAAGTTCGTGTAGCAATAGTGACTGATCTGGCTAATGTGTCACACACCAGCAGCGATGAGTCTTCATCATGTTTTCAAAAAGGTATCACACACTTTATCTTTTTTAAAAGCTGTTTTATTATTAATTTAATTATACTAGTGATGACTGGGATAACGCGTCTGTAGTGTGCAGAACTAATTGATGCTAGGTAAAAGTTCATGTTAAAGTTCAGTAGTGGCTACAGTGGGAGTGTCCATGGTGTAGCCCTCGCTTCTTGCATCATATCTTGTGGCGCTTGCATAGCTTGTGAGGCAGACGGAGGAAACCTTTGTACATTCACTTACGACACGTACAAATCAGAAATGGGGCAAAATATCAACAAATAGGAGGAAAAGGACTGGTATAAGTGGAGATGGAACGAAAGTGAACAAAAAAAGAGAGTAATATTCATGTAAAGCTAAACGTACGCATCGAAAAGGCACGCTGTGTGGTTCGTCTTTGTAGGCTTATTGAATGGGGTATTTATTTTAAAGATCTAGTGGGGTGCATATTTTTTCCAATCAATGCAAGATAATATTTCCCCATATTCCATTCTCGCGATACACACTTACAAGCATCAGCACCTACAGGAAGAGGTCAGCAACACACAAGTCAGGCTTGTAGGACACGTTCACGTTGCCAAGATCTCAGCCAGTGGATTGTATGCTAATTAGACATATCGGTGTACAAACCTGACGTCACGATTTCTGTGCATGTTGATTGATGTTTGAAGGCGTGCATCTCGAGAATGGAAGGTAAGGTATTCCCTCAGATTGTGAAAGCTACAGTATACCTATTTCAGAAAAAAGTGCACCCCAGTAGACCTTTAATGAATCGGACATAGTTTATGATTCAGAACGGCTTTGCTTGTCCGGCAATCAGTCCACTGGCCGTTCCATCACATACCGCTCCAGCTAACGTGTTATTTGCATTTGTTCGCGCCAAGACTTATTTCACTATTGTTATTTCTCTTTGTCAACTGACATTGTAGACTTCAAGACGAAAGTCGGGATGGTTCATTCACAGGGCGAAAATAAAGCCTGTTGTAGCACTTAGACTGTCACTGTTGCTGACCGTATAAACTTGACTACAAAGCAGTTAGCAGAGATTTTTTTTAAAAAGCTTGGCTAGGAAAATGCAAGTACATATTATATGAATTTTTTTCTTGGTTACAAATTATTACATAGGACTACACAGGCCTTTTATCCTGGTTGACCGAATAGAAAGGCACTAATTTGAGCCTGGTGTTCTTGCTCAGGTGCAAAAGGGTTTACAAAATGGCCAGCCTCAAGTGTCTAATCTACCCCAGTGCGTGCTACCGTCAGCAAATATAACTCGTGATAGGCTGGACCAGGGCAAAGTGTAGTTTCTTCCTCGTTGGAAAGGTCGATAGCGACGTGGGGCTAGGAGCACAAACAGGCTAACAGGATGCTTACACTTAGCAGTCACGTGCAATGAAATACAAGGAATAATTTTACGAGTGCAGCCAACGTATTTGTGCAGCCGGGCCCAGGACACCATCCAGGTGTGTTTGCCAAGCGACATGCTATCACCTGGTTTATCGCGAAACTAGCCAGCCACACCTTTCCTTCACTGCTTCCGTCACGTTAGGAGAAATACGTGCTCCTGCAGCAAGAACCCGTATGTACATCATAAACGCTACAGAGCAGGCAGACGGCTATTTGTACATCCTAAAGAATACAGCTATAACCAGACAGTTGTATTTATGTTATAAACATTACAGCAGCTACGGCAAGTCAGTTGAATGTACATCAAGAACACGACAACATTTAAAGTCAGCACTACAACATTAAGGCCAACAGAACGTTCATATAAATCATAAAAACTGCAACATTTAAAGGCCAGGCATTTTTACAAACAAGTTAAAGATATAACAGTTACCCCTGTCGCCTCCATAAAAGCGAAGTTCACTGTACGCTAGACGGCATTTATATTATCTCATGAGAGACATTCATACTGGGATTGGTCTTAAAAGTGTCAGATCCTGACATGACAGTGGATTCTATTGCGAGAACTTATCGCGGAAGTCAGACTTGTCGAGACCAACGAGGGATGCTAGCAGCTCGGATTTGCAAGAGCCGAACTGAATTTCTAAACAAACAAGACATCAGTTGGTTTAACCACGGACTTGTATTACTGAACAAGACATGGGTTGGTTTAACCACGGACTTGTATTACTGGACTGCTTGTAGACGATTTTTTTCAGTGGAGTCATAGAAAGAGGCTGGTTACGATATAGCTTCCGGTTTAGTCACTTTTCAATTTAACTACTAGAACGAGGCTTTGGACGATATAGCTTCCGGTTTATTCACATTCATTGTTAAGGCTCGCCGAGACTAACAGCGGAGAACTTCGCAAGAGGCTTAACTTTGGTCTCGGCAGACAGACAGCAATCCACCTATACATGTATAGAAGTTAATACAAGTTTGTGGTTTAGCTGGACTCGAAAAGGGCTTCCAACCACGTGACGCTTTCTTACATACAGGGTTGCGGAGTGGAGGCTGAGGGGGAGAGGGACTCGGTCGCTTACTCATGTCATTGTCCTCGCTCGCGTAGAAGCCTGACCGGAGATGATACAAGCAGATGTCATCCGGGTCTTAACAGTTGATGAAGAGCGTGGTGTTATTCAGTAGACCCTTTATGGACAAGCGAGGCTGTTGACAGGGACAGACAAGAATAGGGATTGCGGTGAACGGGGGAATACTCCTTGAAGAACAGAATAGGGGTTGGGTGGAGAATGGGGGAAGTTTAAACTCTCACGATGTTAGGTCAACGGAAGAACCGGCGATAAACACATGTAACAGGTCTTTGTTGTTGTTGATGATGATGATGATGATGATGATGATGATGATGATGATGATGATGATGATTTCGCACTTTGATTGATAGGGATCTGGAGAGAGTATGGGGAGGGTAGGATGGGGAGGTGTGGGAGGAGGTCGCTGCTCTGTGACACCGCAGGTGTTGTTTACTGTTGCTGGTGTCCTTTTTTTCCTGTTATTGTCACTTGCTCTTGGCGTCTGGGAGGCCTGCCAAGTCCGCAATGGTGGCTTACTGTACTGGCTGCCAGATGCCTGAGGCTGCCCTGTTGCTATATTCTAGACTTTTTGTTAGTTTTCGGTACTGTATTAGTTTCTACTCTGTAAGGACCTTCAGTTTGTTTTAGTTTTCTTTTAATATTGCATTTGTCTTTGTAAGCCTGGTGTTTGTATGGTTTGCTACCTTCTTTACCGTTCGTGTATACTTTTTTTTCTTTCTTTAGTTACCCTACCTTATGTTTTGCTTTACTTCTGGTTGTGAATGAATGAAGACAACCCATATTTCTCACAGCTTGTTTTAAAATTATTATATGATTATTCTAGGTTTATAATCTTTATGGTATTTTATTTATGGCAAGGTTTTTGGTCTGGTTTTTTTCTCTTTTTAAAATGGGATGCTCTCCAAACATTTTGCTTGTTTATATGAATCTTGAATTAGGATGGCTTGCCACCATTGTTCCCACTAACGGGTCTTATACGAGTTGTTACTATAATCCAAACCGTGGGGGGTTGGTATGGTAATAACTGGGCAATAAAATGTTTACGTGTTATGAGAGCTGAAATGGTGGATAGTTCTTTGCCCGTGCTGCAAAAAAGAAATTGTTCTTTTGTCATTTTTTCTTGTATGCTTACACCTATGTAAAAATTGTTTGATTTTGGAAGACTTTTGGGGAACATGAACATGTTACTATGTGTGTGTGTGAGAGAGAGAGAGAGGGGGACAGAGGAAAAGGGAACGAGCGATTGATTGCTTTGTTCGGTTAGGTTTTTTTTAATAACAGATAGTGAGAAGAAATCATGCAAATAGACAATAGATGTTTAAGCTGATAAACCCAAGAAAGGGCTTCATTGTAGGAGCTGGAGTGAAGGTGATAGTATAATAGCAGGAGAGACGGGTTATTATGCAAATTAGCGAGAGAAAGGGCAGAAAGTTAATTGTGTATATTGTATGTAAAGGCCCTTTCTACCCCTCCCCCCACACACATTAAATTCATAGACATGCGTATAGACACACGCAGAGATAGTTGTATAGAGAATATGGGGCATACATACATGCACAGACACATGCACAGACACATGCACAGACACATGCACAGACACATGCACACATTGGTTGGCTGGTTATGCCAGTCAGCAACAAAGTTCATGCCACAGCGAGAAAAAGGACAAAGAGAAACAGCTCATGTGTTGATAAACACAAATATGATCCGCATATAGCAAACTGAAAAAATAGATGCACGTAACAAGTAAAATATTAAAGCTTAAACAAAATCTCCCAGCCTCAGCTGGTCCACAGAAACTACACCTGCGCGGGATCACAGCCGCTTGTGTACACATACAAGCTGTACCCAGACTGTGACGGGGAGACTAAACACGGTATTGATTGTGATAACTGGGGCTGGCAGCATCGAGACACTTGCCAGCCTAGACACACACCTCGATCTGTTCCCCAGTTTTCATTGTTTGAGACCTCCTGGCTTTGGGAGGGGGGGGGAAGGTAGGGGGAGACAACTTTTGGCTACCGGTCGTCGATCCTCTAGCCTTGAAATGCGGCAGTCGGCGGTTCAGACGTCTGGAACCTGCCGCTAGATACCCGGGGTGGATGTGTAGAAAGGTTCGAGGGATGGACCCAGTGTCGGTGGGGGGGAGAAGGGGGCGACCTACCGTCGCTGGCTCAGCGCCCACCAGGCAAGACCCTCCCGACCGACGCAGGCTGCGAGCTGTTCATTCTGCAAAGTTTCTTCAGTCCGTGTTTTGTGTCTGCGTGCTGCAGGCCGCATGTTTCTCAGTCCGCACGCATGGCTGCATGAAGTTTGAAGTCTTCTGTCGCTGGGAGCCTTCAGCAGGTGTCGCTAAAGGTACAGGTACGACGTGCAATCAAACGATCACCTGAGTGCCGCAGGTCTCTGCCTGACTTCTTTCAATGTTTCTCCCAGCGGGCTGGAACCTTAACCTGAGGACACGGCGCAGGTGCTCGCAGTCAGCAGCTTGTGCACCTGACAGGGAGGGGGCGATGACCCGCAGTGGAGAAGTTACATCTTCTTGACGACTTTGCAGAATGCTTTTGCTTCCAATTTTTAGTGGATCTCTCGTATCTTGTATCTCTTGGAAAAAAAACTTCCTGACCAAGTCATGTGACCAAAACCAGTCATGTGCAACAAAGGGTGGAAAAAGGCATGGGTGAGTAGATTTTGAGGACGTTAACAACATTTTATTTAAAAAAAAACAAAAGAACATCTGGTCCCAAGAAGAATATTGACGATCAAACACACTTTTCAGATAGAGGTAAACATCCTATACACAACAGCAACCTGCACAAAAAATTCTTTATCTAGAGCAGAAAACATCTGTCCTGATTTCCAGTTGAAGTGGGCTTTGTCTGATTAGGAAAAGTAGGTTAGCAAGTCTTCCAGTGTAACCTAAAATCATTGCCCTTTTAATATAATCTATACATCAGATGATTTTTTTTAAAAGAGGCGACAGATACCTAGTAATCCTTCCCTTGCTGTGTTTAGTCGCAATGAGTCTTGGAGAAAATTTGTCATCCTGGTACGTGGTCCACGCCTGATGTCTGACTCCTGCTTTTCTCCTGTTGTATAGTTTGTTTTCTTTTTCTGGAATGCGTTCAATCATAAACAATGGCTATGACATCTTTATGTCACTAACGATTAATGGACTTTATTAGGGTCGTCCAAGAAAGATTTAAAAAACTAATTTTCTGGAGCTTTGGATTTGGGGAATAGTTTTCGAGGAGTTGCCCAAAATTTGGTAGACTATTGGCTAGAAGACCTACAGTGAAATAAAAAAATCACAACTATTATATGTGATTAAAAAATTTCAGTTATTATATGTGGTTAAAAAAATTAAAATTAGTACATGTGATTAAAATTTTTGGGGTGGGTGAGTGAGTGTGGGAGGGTGTAATTCGATGGGTGAAGGTGGTGAGATGAATTAGTCGAAGCTTTGGGTATCTCACCACCCGTGAAGAAATGCTCATGATAAGGTGCCGTTGCCGCAGCACTCAGTGACTCATTGCACGTTTGGTATAAAGTCCCAGCATGACATACTGTGCACTCTTCAGCCATATCAGCCCATATCTGGCCATATCAAAAACGTATGAGTCTTTGTAAAAGTAGAAAACTATCACAACCGGCTCGGCGCTATCTGCAAAGAAAGAGGAGACTACCCGCATGTATCGCTGTGATTTATCGCTTCTACCAGACTTAGTTGGACCAGAGAAGGAACTATTTCTTGTGCTAGACACCTGGGGAATTGTAGTAGCTTCTGGCAATGAGGAAGCTCATTGTGCAAATCGAGCCTCCGGTTTATTGGTCATGGCGGTTTCCATTCCTAGTCTTAAAACCTTAAAGGCAAAAGTCTTAATTTAAATAAATAAATAAATAACCAAACGTTTCAACATTGTTTGATTTTTGAGCCACAATGAATGGTTTCTATCTGTAAGCAGTTTGCTTGGCCGCACGTTGTAGGTCCTTCCTCAAGAGCTGCGTACAAGTGTTTTGCACACGCTGCTATCTCATGCGTCCTTAGAATATTTCCAGAGTCAACCAGGCGTAAAAGGCGTGTACGGGTAGATAAAGTCAAATAAAATCACTGTAACAGGTGTACCTCATCGACCTGACCTTAAAACCACTGCTTGGGAACGTTTAGGAAGGGACTGGTTTGGTCGGTTCGTGTGTCCAGACACGTAACTGTTACAGAGTTGTGCGCTTGTTCGTGCATGCAGGCGTAAGTAAATGTTAAGCCGAAGGGTTTTTTTGGGCCATTGTCCTTTCCCGTTCGATACAATCCCTCCACGAAATTAAACGAGAGTTTTAACCGAGCGGTGAGCAAGCCACTTAAAATACACGTCCTGCAGGATTTACAGACTTTAAAAAGTGAAGACACACCCACGCGCACACGCACACACACACACACACACACACACACACACACTGCTAATCTGTCGTTCCATTCTCGCTACTGACTCTTGAAACTTTAAGGGGTGTGTGTGTATTTTAAGGAGGGTGTGTGTACTTTGGCGAGGCAGCTAACACACGGGCCTTCAAACCTGGCGTTTGCACAGCACACATGTTGAACGCCACAGTCGTCAGAAAATCGGCCCGCAGTTCTGACTGGAGACACGAATGCTGTTTGTGAAAAGTGTTTCTCCGGACTTCACCGATCGCAGACACGATAAAGCTGGGTTCACGTGTACCAGGCTTTCACAAAAGATCGAAAATACGACTAAAGAACACACATACTCGTGTTGGTATTTGTTTGTGTGTTTACGTTCGTGTTTGGGCCTGTGTTCGCGTTTGTGTTTGTGTTCATGTTTGTGTTCGTGATCGTGTTTGTGTTCGCGTTTGTGTTTGTGTTCGTGGTCGTGTTTGTGTTCGTGATCGTGTTTGTGTTCGCGTTTGTGTTCGTGATCGTGTTTGTGTGAGTGTTTGTGCTTGTGTTTGTTTTAGTGTTTTCGTTTGTGTTCACGCTTCTGTTGATGTTTGTGACTAGGTTTGTATTGGTGTAAATGTTTATGTTGACTTTCCTGTTTGTGTTCGTCTTTCCGTTGGTGTTTGAGTGGGTGAATGAGTCAGTCACTCAGTGAACGTGCTAGTGATTGTCTGTTTTGTAGAATCTTCTTCATTTGTCCCTCCTTCCTCCCCCTTTTCATCTCTTTCATTCTCCGTCATCTTTGGCATCATTTGCTGCGGACATCCTCGAGGAAGAATTTGAAAGTTTAGACCTGTTTGATAGTTAGAGACGTTGATAATACCTGAGTGTCTATAGTCTGCATGCTACTTACCTGCCTCACCTCTACTCCTTGATCACAATTTGTTTCCACTTGTCTCCATGCCTCTCATACTTGCTGCCACTGACATCTTCTATCTTCTCCAATGCGATGTAGATACATTGTTAGACTCCTTCTCTGCCACATTATTTCATTAAATTATTAATCCTTCAGGAAGAGAAAATGCTCTGCTTTGTGTTAACAAGTTTGTAGCTAGTGCTTGACTTCTAACATCAAGCGATGTCCACGCACACCGTCCGGCACTGAGCATGCGCAGTCTGACAGGTAGATGATGGCATCAGCTACAGGTGCAGCAGGCAAATACTACAAGAACCAAGCAGAGGATTCAGCAAAACGTTTTAGGGTGGGGGGGGGGAACCTAATTACAATTTACCTCAGGTATGCCAGGAAGACGGATTTTTAAAGGCTACAAAATAATGCATGCGAGAATTACCGACCGTGGTTAAAGTGTCATTAAATAAACACAAGAGAAAGAAGACGATTCATGAAATGAAAATTGAAAATAAGACCCCGTGACTTCAAAGCATGCCTGATTACTTATTATACAGACGTAGTTATTTACAGATCGTGTCTTGCTGATCTCATTGAGATATGGTCAATACGTTGATCTCACATGTCGTGTCACGGTGATCTCACATGTCGTGTCACGGTGATCTCACATGTCGTGTCACGGTGATCTCACATGTCGTGTCACGCTGATCTCACATGTCGTGTCACGGTGATCTCACATGGTCTTGTTACGGTGATCTCACATGTCGTTTCTTGCTGATCTCATTGAGATATGGTCAATACGGTGATCTCACATATCGTGTCACGGTGATCTCACATGTGTCACGGGGATCTCACATGGTCTTGTCACGCTGACCTTCCCTAAGTGTGGATGGACTGTGTGAAGTATTTGCTTGAAGTATGCAGAGAGCGACCGCCACACTCTCTCTGCTCTCTAGCTCAGATCAGTCTATTTTCTTTTTTTCCGAACCCTTTTTTCTTTTGTAGAAGACAAAGGCCAAATTCTGGTTTAGGAGTCAGTACACGTTCCTGTTCACTGAGTCGTGAAAAGCGAAACAGCCGATGCTGAGGCATGCAGGAAGAGGCGAAAAAAAACTGCTTCCAACCCTTGAAAAGCTTTCCCACTATTTCCGCGTGACTGCATTTGCGTGTGCAAATCAAGATTAATTAACTTCATTACCGTCCCATCGTCCCCTTCCTCCACTTCCTACTCCCACCCGAACCGCGCGTTGCTGGTAGAGCAAGAGCTATGCATGCTGGGAGCGAGGTAATCTGTCATGGATACGGAATTATAATGTAACTCCGTGGTCATGGACGCCTGCACCAGTGCAGGAGCGGGGCTGGCGGTAAGTGTCTCGTCTGCATGTGAAGTCCGCGTGCATCGATTTCTTTCTTCCTTACCCAACTTCCGTGTCCCGGTCAACGTGTCAAGTGATCCGGCACAGTATGGGAACATGGCACAGGTGGATTATTATCACACTGGCATCGTCCTGGGGGGCTGCAGCTCTACATCCGCCCCACACTTCCGCTCTGCCCAGAACTCACATGGGCAGGAACCCAGCAAAATGGGCGGAAGCATATGTGTGCTTCGCTACTTATACATACACGCAAACGTTCTCAGCACCTAACGATGATGATGATGATGATGATGATGATGATGATGATGATGATTGTTATTATTTGTATAAAAAGCACTTTCACAACACATTGCTGAATGCATTTGAGCAGCACGAGCAAAAGGGAAGCACGAGGAACAAAAATAGTTCGCGGATTGAAAATACAAAGGGGAGAATCACAGGGTTTGGAAGAGACGGGGAGAAGAAGCTGAGCTCAGATGCTGAAGGTATTCAGGGAAAAGGTTTAAGTGTGAGAGTCTCGAAGGCGATTATTGTGCAAAAGTGACAGGGACCAGACCCTGGGGTCAGAGAAGGACAACGAGCGGCGCCCAGGTTTGTCGAGTTGACACATACACGAGGTCCGCATGGGGACACGAGACCAGACTGATCGGCGGGTGGACCTTCAGCATCTCAGACAGCTAGACTGCGGCCTTAGCTATTGATCTCTCGAAATGATGTGTTTCGAATCTCAGACAAAAGTTAATGATTTGTTTGCAGAGTGGACATCCCATTTCGAAATGTCAGAGGTTTATTTGTCGAGACCCTTCAGTCTGTCTGTTCCTTAGACTGACTCCATGTTTCCACCTACTTAACAGCCAAAAGCTGTCCGCGAATGTTTCAAGTACCTCGGTCCAACAAGTGGCCAGAAAGTGAAGTCTAAACATATCATTTTGGCTGACGATTTTTCCAGCTTCTCCTCGCCGCTTTTTTCACACATGTTTCAACTAAAATGTATCAACATCAGCAGCACACATGCGCACTGACTCAGTATTAGTTCGCTTGCACACTTCGTATTTGTTAACACCGGGAATAAATGTCAAGATTATGGCTGAGGAAAATGAGCCAGTCGGAACACACTTCACAAGTGTGTGTGTGTGTGTGTGTGTGTGTGTGTGTTGCTGCTAGTCGAAAATAGAACGATATTCATGTTAATAACGAACTCGTAGAGTACAGACAAGCAGAATGCTGTGTTTACAACTGTCATCATTTTACGTCTAATGTTTATTGTCATTTCTAGGCGGTCCGGTGGCGCAACGGTTAGCGCCTGTCACCAATACAGTGAAGGTTGGCTGTCCTGGGTTCAGTTCTCGTCTCGGGCACGCTGTTCTTTCTCTGCTTGTGACATCTGTTTACAGGGCTGGCTGCCTTGCCGTGATATAGCCTTAGTTGGTGGCTCGGCGTAAAACACCAATTAAAAAAAAATTATTGTCATTTCTACAACAGACTTGGATAGTAGTCCCTCGTTCTATAGCCAGTATGAGAGTTGATAACATGGTAGACGTATATATATCTAACATAGGTGCATATAAACGTCTAAAACGATAAAGATCATATTTTTTTAATTTTAGGAGCAGCTCTAATTTTATTATGCAAAGCCCAACATTGTTTCATTGATTTCTTTTTAACGGAAGACCATGTTGAGACATTCGACCTTTTCGTGATCTTGCATGCTTTTCACATATAAATTACAAAGATATATTTGTTTCTTTATGAGTCTCTTATCTCGTATTTAGCTATTTATTCATTTTTAAAACAAAAAAGAAAACTTTCCGGAGAATTCTAGACTACCCTGCTTCCTGTTTAGCTGCAGAACCCAGTTTTTCTTAGTTTCTAGTTGCCTGCACGTACTTCCAGCATTCCTAGTCTTTGTCCTCAAAGTTGCACGTGTCCTTCTTTCAGAATCTTATGCGCTTTGTGTGTGTGTGTGTGTGTGTGTGTGTGTGTGTGTGTGTTGCAGATGGCTCGCGTGCAGTCGGCGCGACTCCAGTGCATGCTGTGCGCATGCTCCGTCTTCTCGGCGTTGTTCGGCATGTTCATGACGTCAGTGGGCGTGTGCCTGGTGCTCAACTACAACATCGTGGAGGTGGACACCAGCGGCTTGCCACCAACGCTTCACAACGAGGAGGGCAAAAAAGTCGTGGGCGTCATCCTCATCTGCGTGGGCGTGGGGGCGCTGGGTCTCAGCGGCCTGGTCAGCGCCCTCTACTTCACTGCTTGCTTCAGCCGCACGCCGGACCGGCCAGCCGCCACCGCGGCCTCGTCCTCCTCATCTTCCTCCAGCGACCAGAACAGCGAGCGCAGTGGCAAGGTCAAAGGTCGTCGAGGGGTCGTGAACCCGAGTGGGCAGGCCACAAGCAGCAATCGTCGTGGCAACGGAGGAGCTGTGGGGCCGAGGCCTGGCACCTCTTCGGGGGGCAACACAACCCCGAGAGCATCCGGCACAGGCGCGGGAGCGCTGCCGGTTAACTTTGCCCCAAAAGGAGGAAGAAGGGTGCAGCTGGGCTCCGGGTTGACCCCCGAGACTTCCGGGTACTTTCCTGGCCGAGCCAATACTCCTCCCAGCATGCGCTCCAAGTCCCGTCATAAGGCCGCCAGACACCTTCCCCCGAGGTACCAGCATCGCCTGGCGCCTCACCCGGAGGAGGAGCAGAGTCTGCACGAAGCCGTCTCCCGTGCGTCCTCGGCTGCCATGTTAAAGAGCCACGCTGGGGCAGAGGGGCACATCAACCACGGGGCAGAGTTTGACGAGGATGACAATGAAGGCATGATGACGGCACGCGGCGATTCCTGTGTCTCGGACTATCCGTCTGCCGGGGTTCAAATCCTGGTGAACAAGACTCACCTGTGCGAGAGCACGGACAACAGCAGCTCCTCGGAACCGTTGGACTCGAGGTCAGAGATCACGATAGTGACACCCTGTATGGAGTCAGTGGTTCTGACGGTCAGTGAATACATGACGGGAGACAGAGACCAGGCCGCCATGACCGCCGCTTATGATGCCCTGGAGGTAGGCGAAAGAGACGACGTGGCAAGTGGCGGGGAGAGCAGAACGTCTTTCTCGGCCGACAGTGACCTGGGGTCGATGTCGGAGGAAGCAAAAACATCGATTACATGAGTAGAAGAGCTTTTGGAAAAGCGCTGTGCGCACGCCTTGTAAATCTTTTAAGCAGATTTGATCTCGGTGTCTGTGATCAAATTAAGGTTCAGCCTTCGATCTAACATTTTCTCCCCCCCCTTCTCGTCTTTCGCTGCACACACGTTTACATTTTTTAAAAGGATAATGAAACGAAGCTGACAAAGACTTTCAAAGTTTATACCAGCCAGCTTGATCTTCAAGTCTTCACTTTGGTCTTATAGAAATAGGATTTACATGGATGTTTATTTCAGTTACTTCTACCTGTAAAAATAAACAGATGGTGGCATCACTGAAATATTTCTTTTTGCCGCTGAGGAAGACGATGACGACGACACAAAGAAGAAGCACCAAAACAGAAAACAAAGAAGAAAAGAACAGGAATCGTTTCTTATCGACTGTTCGCCTGCCATTTACTGAGTTACTGAAGTATTTACTGAGTTACTGACGTATTTACTGAGTTACAGTCACGCGACTACCGTTACGTGGCTGTCACGTAGTTTTAGTGTTACTGGGAGATACGCTGTTACCGTTGACTAAGTTTGTAGAGCTTAGGGTTACAAAAATTATGTTTTGTAGGCCGAATGGTTCTCTGCCACCGACCTTAACTGTCCGCTATCAAGTCCACACCTTGAATCAAACGATAGTGTGAAGTGGTTTTTTTTTTTACAGGCATACTTCAAACTGCTTTATCAGTGAGATCCCCAACGTCATAAAATCCACGTCTGCCGGAGTTCGTTGAGTTCAACTGCACTTATAATCAGAGAAGAAAATAAACGAATGTTTTTTTTTAAAGCCAAGGGCTGAGATGGCAGTGTAGTTATATTTTTTTTTCTTACACTAATGTAACAGTCACGAGGGTTCACAGGTCACGTCACTCCTAAACGTCACTTGTGTTCAACTCAGGTTAGAGATTGTCTCCTGACACATTAATTCTTTGTAATGCTCCTAGCGCCCCTCGGACTAACGTATTAATTTGTTTCCCTACCCCCACCCTTTTCGAAGATAAGAGAGATCTTTCGGCTGGCGTAGGCAGTTTCTCAGCCTTACATGCAGGAGAAAAAAATTGCTAGAACTGGAAGAGAAAAAAGTTCGACAATGAAAGACTGTGTCTCGGAATGAGTTTGGCAGTGAGAGGCTGTGTTTTGCAGTGAGTTCGACATCGAAAGACTGTGTTTTGTAATCATTTTGGATGCTCACGTTGCCAGTGTTGCCCTAGTTTGACTTTTACTTCACCTGAAGATAGCTACCCACTCTTATTTCCCCTCTCGGATGATCTCAAAACTGCAGGGTACGCTTTGTTGTTGTTTTTTTATACTGATGAAACGTGCATTTAGAAGCTTTCTTACCCACATAATTGTAAGATGTATCTTACCCACATAATTGTATACACCAGACGCCAACAGACCACTCACGTAGAAAAAACAAGACAATCATGGAAGAGTGAGAGAAATGTCTGATTTATACAAGGTGTTGCGATGAGACAAAACTGATCTCACTGCTTGAGGAGGCGTTATCAGTCCACGTGACATGTTTCATTCCTGCACGGACGTGTATAGATGGATTCACAGAATCATAGAAGTCTGTGGGTGGACTGCTGTCTGTCTGCCGAGACCAACGCTGAGCCTCTTGCGAAGTTCTCCGCTGTTAGTCTCGGCGAGCCTTAACAATGAATGTGAATAAACCGGAAGCTATTTCGTAACCAGCCTCGTTCTATGACTTCACTGAAAAAAAAAATCGTCTGCAAGCAGTCAGTCCAGTAAATACAAGTCCGTGATTCCTGTCTGCTGTCATGTCCACACTGCGGCTTTTCATTGACGTTGTTCTTCCTTCGTCCGTTTATCTTCATCGTGTGTCTGCCTGAGAAAATCTCTTGTCTGTTTCCTTCTTAAAGCTCGTACAGCAAGATAAACTTGCAGTCTTCTGAAACATTAATAGGTATAAAACACCAAACTAAAGAGAATTTTAATTACATAGATCTTTGCTAACTTCCAAATAAATCGCTTCAAATGAAGAGTTATGTTAAAGATCGTAGTAAATCAGTTGCAAAGAGTCACAGAATGATGTTAATCACCCAACCCTACCTTTCTCTTGACCTTTGACGTGTTAGTTTTTTTTAAAGTCATTTTGTGTAGTAAAGTTAAATATAAAAATCATAAACATTTTAACCAGCTGTCTTTAATTTGAAACTAACCGTGACGGTCACTACCCACCCAGAGCTTCATGTTATCACCCCTTCCTTTGTTTCACAACCTTGTGAAGGTCCTGTCGGCAAAGAGGGCAATGATCAGGTTAAGATTAATATTAGAGAGGGTTTTATTCATAGTTGTGTAAGGTACTTTCGCATACTCTCTATGTCCGTGATACATAAGACGCTGTGTAATGTCTCCCTGTTCCTACATTCACACCTCGGTCTCCTGTTGGTTATTCTTCACGTCCAGTGCTTCGTCACCAGACATGCTTTCAGGACCATTGTGTTTTTATTTATTTATTTGTTTATTTATTTATTCAGCGACGTTTTTTTAGCTGCTGGTAGCTGACATCAATCCATGTTATTTAAATAGTCGAATAATCGTCTTCTCTTTTGTCTCTAGTCTGCAAGATGCGTGCATGTGTTATAAAACAGGGAGTCCGAGAAGAGGTTTTGCTCGAGGCAGTAATCAAATATATCTTTTAAAACGTTTCACTAGCCTTAAAGACATCAGTTTCATTTACCGCCATCGTTTACGTAAAGCTGTTCAAAACTGAGAACTGTTAACTGCCAATGTTTCTAATCTCGTATTCATACAGACACCCGTTCTTTAATTTCTATCCGAAAAGGCATTGCAAAACTAAAATTTTTTTTAGCACGCCCTAGTTTGTATACACATTGTGAAAGATCTATTCAGTATTCTGTGACTTCCTCCACTCATTCTGATCCCTCCTGCACCCCATCCTGTCACCAGTTAATGGACTCAGCATCCTCAGGGTCACATATTCTTGGCAGCAGGACGCCAGCTTCTTCAACACATCCATTGTCCACCATACTCTCACCATTTAGACATTGAGGCCATTTCTCGGTCGTTGCTCACCATCAGACCATTCTCTCTTCTTTCCTTCTTCTCCTCTCGGTCTTCCTGCACCCCTTACCCTATTACCCAACTGCAAATAGGACACTTTTTTCTCACGGTTGAGTGCCAAAATTTTAAACTGTCAAAAAAATTTTTTTTTGTAAATTTGAAGCACCCCGGTCACTGTTTAAATATTTTTGAAAGTCGTTGTCGTTGTCATTCTTGATGTGTACTGTTACAGACTTAATTTTCATGGTCTACGCTTTAGTCTTAAATGCTTGCTTGGTATTTTTGATTGAAGAAGATGTGCTGCCATGTGCATAACAATGCAATAACACTCACCTGGGATATTTGTGTGCTTGTACTTTGATTTACTGTTTACTGTGGATGTCTGTAGGTAACCAAGAAATTGATCAGTGTGCCAGGAAAATTGTGGCTGTTTGTTTCTGAGCAAAGAAAGCATGACCTGGCGTTGGGTTAACGACGAGCTAATTGAGGTACACTGTCGGCTCCTGGCACAGTCCGGGGAGTGTGGAGCTCGCTCTGTAGTTGCCTGTGTCAACCAGCAAGACTGTGTCAGGGCAAGGAGCCAAATTTTTGTTTGTTCGCGAGTTTTGACTGTTCAAACAGCTTTCTTTGTATTTCTCTCCCTCTGTGTGTCTGTCCCTGCATCTGTCTGTCGCTCTGGAAAGCTGACTGTCGAGCGATTAGAGAGTACTGGTGTTCAAACCAGGAGAATAAAGGTTCGATACCCGTGTGACGCAGCGAAAGTACCCTAGTCGACCCAGCTGTCAAGAATGTTTACCTGACTCCGTAGAGGGTTGTGCAAGGGCAGGCAGTAAAGGAGAGGCTCACAAAAAGCTGATCTCGAGAAAAGTGAAGTTTCAAACACCTCCCTCCCCAACAATTGAAAGATTAAGGGAAGACCGTTATCTCTTTTTTTATTCTCTTTCCCTATCTCTCCTCCTTACTATCTTTCTCTCTCTCTCTCTGTGTGTGTGTGTGTGTGTGTGTGTGTATGTGTGTGTGTGTGTGTGTGTGTGTGTGTGTGTGTGATTTAATCACCTCGGTTAAAAACGATTTGTATGCGTATCTGTTCGGTCGTGCACTATTCACACCGAGTGCTTACCAACTAATGCTGTTACAGGTTGACTTCTTTATAACTTCCTGCGTGTCAGTATTATAATCTTGTGTTGCCGAGTGAGCGGGTGTGTGTGAGAAATAAAGAGAGAGTGGTAAAGTTTTTGACTAGCTCAAATTGCTGATCGATGTCATGCCACTCGAGTGCTTGCGGTTATAACTTGTGACACGTGTAAGCATTTTTAACAATAATAAAAACGAGTTCACACAGTGTGTTTAGTTCATTGGGATCAGTGTTACACCCCTTGTTGGTAGTCATGTTCGACTTCATTTGACCATTTCAATCTTCCCTCTTTCCCCTCCCTCTTCCCTTTTCGTTCTCTGTGTGTGTGTGTGTGTGTGTGTGTGTGTGTGTGATACACATTATCAAACGAGTTCATCAGCATAGACTGGTGGATTTTTCGCTACTTTTTCAAACGTGATTGACCAAAATACCAGGTGGATGCGCACGCGATGCACACACGCATGCACACGCGTACACGCACACACACACACACACAAGGACAGAAGTATTCAAAGTATACTCCAGCGGCCATTCTTACCTGGGCAAAGTGCCAAAGCGACACAGCTTGGATGCACCTCAAAGTCCCATTGTAATGGCAAACAAGTTCGGACTTAGCGAATTAACCGAAGTTGCAATGTAGTGAACTTTCGCACGCAAAACGTTCACATGCCAATTAAACATTTGACTTTTGCTCGCGCTAAACGGAGGATCAATCCGCGGAGCTGAAGGCACAAGTAAAGGACCAGAGGAACAAATGTCATAATCAGCGATGCCAGACCACCATTATTCATCATTTTCCGCGTAAATACACAAGGAATTATCAATCCTTTGTTTAATTGTTTTGGCTGTGTATACACAGTATCGTGCGAGTGTTCAATACAGCACACGGTGCGAGAACGGATCTTTGCATAAGGGAACTAACCCTTAATCCAGTCAGTGATTATTTCACCATGAATGCTCTCCCTTCTACACTTAAAGTTTCCAGTCGCGTGTTATCTCTCTCTCTCCTTCCTTTTTTGTAGCAAAATAAACTGTTTTATTTTTCAAAATAAAAGTTCTTTAAATTTTTAGTATTTTTGCTGACTTTATTTGTGACATGAGAACCAAACTTTTTGTGTGCCAACAGCGCATGGCTTATTAAGTTATTTAACTTCTCCAGTCACTGAGGGGCAGAATAACTGTGAGCAGGAACACCACGGAAACGCAGTGAAAAACGAAAAATACACGCTTGACATTGTATAGTAACTTTGAAAATAAATGATGAGTGGATTTTTTTTTCGAGAGGTGTGGACTTGGTAGTGGTCAGCTTGTACCTGCGGGATGTCTGACTCATGTTTACTTTTTACCTACGTGTGGATACGCTGTATAGGTATATACGGTACACGTTCTTAGGAGTTTGGATGTTTGTGTATTTATTCTCTTGGCAAAAAGTGAATGAATGCCTTGTATTAACATCTTGTTTGCTAATCATGAATTAATTAAATATGATTCCGCGACAAAAATGCAGAAGATTGAGACTCGTTAAACACAAGTAGTTTTCTTTCTACAACAATTATGTGCAAATGGAAAGAGAGAAAAATTATGTGATAGACTTTAGAGTCTGAGCACACATTTGTGAGAAATTTCGCGTTTCTTATGTGTCTGAACCTTAACTGAGAAAATATCTGGAGAACAACTTTCGGTTTGAGACATTTCTGAAAAATAGATGCTCGCGGTCACGGAAGTATTTTAATCAGTTTTAACAACAAGCTACAGGCGACGTGCAGGGATACAAGCAGCAGGTGAACGAAGATACATCAGTTCAGTCCTCTTTCTCTCTCTCTCTCTTCTCATCATTTCTTCTTCTACTCTCAATCTCTATCATCTATCCTTTTGTCTTCCTCTCTCGTCTTTTTATTCACGTGGCTGCCACGTTAGAGGAGCAGGGGATGACTGGTAGGAGCAGGGCACAAGCCACATTACTAGTATCTTTTACTGATGTCATATCTTAATATGTAATTTTGTTTCAAAATTTGGAATAATAACCAATTAAATCAAATCTGTAATTTATTTTTGTAACTATTACATAAAAATAAAGTAAAAAGAAGCTGGGTGTGTCTCAAGCATTTCTAAACAAAAAATACATAAATAATAAATCTCTAAAGGATGTGTCGGTACCTAAATGAGCTCAGCTAAATTCTGTGCAAGTTCGCCAATCTGGATTTCTAAGAAGAGTTTCTGCTTTATCAGAAAGGAGTTGTTCCGCTGGAAAAGACTGTGTGAAAGATCACAGAAGCTATGGCCCTCGTTAATTTCTACCACTACACCAGTGTCACCGCTATTGACGCCATCGTTGCCTCTGGGATTATTTTTGAAAGCGCAGATGGTGGGGCTGATGCACATCATGGAAGAGGTAGGAGTGATGAAATGGTGTGGCATATAATGTGGTGTAATGCAACAAGATGTAATACAATACCACATAGTGTAGAGCATTGTGGAATGAAAGTGCTGTATGCCATGGGATACCGCAGGTCAGAAACAACCAAACAACGTGACCTCACCAATGGTCTGTTTTTTTAATCTCTGCAAATAATTCAGTTAAAGTTAATAAAGTTAAATGAATCTTAACTAGATATCGACATCTTAGAACCAATTTTTGGTTCTTGAATGTATAGGACAGACATAACCTTTCATATTGTCGTGTACTAGTTTTTGATGTGCTGTCTATTTGTCTTTGCTGTCACATACTAGTTCTTACTGCAATCTGCTAGTTCTTATTGTCATCTCCTTATTCTTGATGTGTCATCCGGTTTATTGTTGTAATCTACTCGTTCTAATGTGGTATCTACGTGTTCTTGCTGCTCTTTTTGTCCTTTTTTGTCTTTTAATCGTTTTGCCTGAACTTTGACATGCTGTCTGGCTCGTTCTCTGCCTACCTGCCTAAACCAGTTTTCCTTCGAAGATGATATTTTAAAAACAAGTTCCTAAAACTTAAATACAGGTGTCTACGGCACAGCGCTGCCACCTTCAATGGGTAAAAGGAGAATCGCCTGGAATAACTGGAGGCAAGGATGGCAACAACGGGAACGAATTGGCAGGGTTGACTATGTCATCCATCTTCTCATCCCCAAAGCGAGGGTTGAGGAATTCAAAACTCCCTCCCGTCAGATGTATGTCCACAAAGGACCCATACAACTCGATGATTACACCTGGTCCATCGAGGAACTGTAGAAAGCTGTTGTGCTCTCCACAAAAATCACTTTGCACAGCCTCTGGGTTTTTCTACTTTCGCTTTCTTTTTGTACTTTTTTCTATTTAGTCAAGTTCTCATGTAATCAGAAAAATGACAGAAACAACTATGTGCATTCAACACGTGCAGTCACCAGATGAAACCATTATGTGCACACGAACGCATGCTTGCATATAAATTCACGTGCGCGGCTACCCGCGTGTCAACAAAGTGATGTGGAAACTGAAAGGAAACGACCTTAAAAGGCGTTAAAATTTAACGATTTCATTAAACGATCTTGACAAAGTGAATATTAACATACTACAAAAATCAGCTCACAGCTGTAATCCTTTGTGTATCAATATTTGTAGTTTAATCAACAGTTACTTAAAAATTTTTTTTTAATGTCATTACTACTAAAATTGCAGTAAACTTCCTTTCAAAGTATTAATTAATTTTGCCTTGGTGTACTATGAAATAGTGTGTGTGTGTGTTTGCGTGTGTGTGTGTTGAAGGAGGGGGGGACAATACGATGGACTCAGCAGTGCCCTGTCAGGAAGTCCGCAAGGGATGGTGATACTTGACGGATGGGAGATGTCTTTCTGGGAAACCTTTATGCCCCTTCACCTTTGGTTTGCTTTATTGGTGAAGAAAACACACACAAACTCACAGAATGCAACGCTTGTCGCACGTGTCCGGTAAGCTACTGCATGCGACTTTCACGCTAGCTCCGCAAAAAAAAAGGAAAAAAAAAAGATTTGCACCTGACAGAGTTAAGGCAAAGTCATCTGTCACTTTTTAAAAACAAATAAAGCTTCTGAACACGCAATTTCTCAGTAACAAGCGAGTGTCGACATCTCGTTATCAGAGCACCACAGAGGCTCGCTCACTGGTGAGTCATCATCGTACCAATGTTTACAGGTCACCATGCCACACACTATAACCACCCTCTGAATACCTGACGACTTTTAAAGATATTTTTTTAAATCTGCTTTTCACGGTTTTCCGGTTGAAGCTGTGGGTGCGAAGGATAAGAGGTGTGTAGCTGCGTGTGACTCTTAAACATGATTATGTGTTTGATAAGAATGCCGGTGTGTTTTGTACATCTGTGTGCGTGTGTGGCTCAAATAAATATGGTTGACAAAATGAGGGCGTGTATGTGCATCTGTGTGCGTGTGTGGCTCAAATAAATATGGTTGACAAAATGAGGGCATGTATGTGCATCTGTGTGCGTGTGGGCTAACTCTAAAACAGCACAGGAACATTCTTATCTTATCCTAGTAAATAAAGGACTGTCTTTTTTTTCTCACTTTCTAGAGTTCGTTCCCATAACAGGCAATTTCGCCACAGAAATGCAGTAACAAAACCAACAACAACAACAGCTGTTCAAACAATTTTAATATGATTGTATAGTAAAGAAAAGGTGTAGAAGCAATGCTGTTTTTAATGTCTGCATTAAATATAACTGCAGCATATGGATAACAACTCTAAAGGTAATGGGTGTGTCATGTAGAAGTTGTTGTAGGATTAACAGCTGTATGGAAAACTAGTATATGTAAGTCATATGAGGAGCTCATGTAGGAATAACAACTGAATATGTAACTGTTGTGTATGTATTATATAGGTGACTAGTGCAGGATTAACAGCTGTATAGGTAACTGGTATATGTAAATCATGTAAGTGACTGTAGAGTAGGATTAACAGCTGTATAGGTAACTGCTATATGTAAATCATGTAAGTGACTGTAGAGTAGGATTAACAGCTGTATAGGTAACTGGTATATGTAAGTCATGTAAGTGACTGTAGAGTAGGATTAACAGCTGTATAGGTAACTGGTATATGTAAGTCATGAAGTGACTGTAGAGTAGGATTAACAGCTGTATAGGTAACTGGTATATGTAAGTCATGTAAGTGACTGTAGAGTAGGATTAACAGCTGTATAGGTAACTGGTATATGTTAGTCATGTAAGTGACTGTAGAGTAGGATTAACAGCTGTATATGGTAACTGGTATATGTATATGTCATGTAAGTGACTGTAGAGTAGGATTAACAGCTGTATAGGTAACTGCTATATGTAAATCATGTAAGTGACTGTAGAGTAGGATTAACAGCTGTATAGATAACTGGTATAGCTGAATGGCAGCAGTAAACTGCTGTACACTGTAGATGTATCACCATAAGTAGTTCTAATAACTGTTAACTGCTGTATATAAATAGACACTGAGTATGGCAAACTCCTATTAAGACAGCAGCGAAAGCTAATGTCTGCTGATAATTCCGCATCTAGAAAATCAGGATAGTAAAGGGGAACAGAATTTATGACAGCTGTGCACGAGTGAGAGTTATATACTGGGATTGTTTGTGTACATATAAAAGCCATATACAAGTCACTGCTGTCAAAGATAAGAGTTTAATAGATAAGTGTTGCGAAAATTGATTGCATTCTATAGGTAACTGATATAACTGATATGTGTAGATAACAGCTATACACATTCAAAGCTGCTGCAAATGGCAAGAATAACTGCTTGAGACGACCAATGATGTGAAAGGATAACAACACAGTCCTTCACACTTCCAGGACTTCCCACGAATAGTCGTCAAGGCGGATTCGACCCTGGTGAAGATACAACTGGCGGCTGTGGGTTTTAAACTCCTTCACTCTGGAGGAGGGTATACGAAGTTTGATGACGTAGTCCACCCTCCCAGCGTTTTGTCGCCTCCTCCAACCTTCTTTCCAGTTGTTGTTGGCTATTTGTCTTTTACCTGTGGAAGGTGGCAGCGATGTCCCGTACACACCTGTATGCCAACAATGGTGCAAACTAAATTGTGTGTGTGCATTCATCCAGAATATCTATCCTTGCATTCATCAAACCAAACATGCATGTACACATCCATCCTTACACTTTATTCAACCAACTACTGTGTTTTTAAGGATGGCACGTTTAAAGCATTAACTTTATTATATATTTTAGTTAATCGACTTTCTCCATTTTTTTAAGCATGTGATGAAATTTTAAGGAAAAGATCAAATGACAGCCTCAGCAGGTGACTTTTTTTTTTTTTTTTACCTTATTATCATACACTCAAATGTCTCTGTTTCTACTCATGTTTCTATGTAAAAGTTAAAATTCTTCCTCTTACCTGTTCCATGGAATGCATCAGGACCACCACTGTAACTTTCGTTGATGTAGCCTGATAACATGATTGCGTCAATTCCACGTTCGTTGGTGTAGTGGTAGAAATCCACATACGAGTAACCAGATGAAAAGTTCCACATCTCTCGAGTTTATTTAAAGCCCCTGTTCAAAAGAAACAAAGTGTTATTGTAAGACAGATATCTCATTGGTATTGTAGCTCCATATGTCAGCAACCAGACGAGGCTTCAATTTTTAACCGGCGATAACAAAGCAGTGCTAGTTTCCTAAGAGCCTCTGGAATACTGTACAAACTTTTTTTTTAGAAACAAAAGCTTTGAAACCAGGAAAAAATGTAAAAGTCAGCATAAAACTGTTTAATATAAAATAAAGGAAACTCCTCGTTCTTAAAGACTAATATTCTTTAAAATAATATCAACTATTCTACCTGATGCTTAAAGGCTGGCGACTGTAGCGTGAGTCAGCAAAGTGAGGAGCAATGTTCTTGGTGAGGGTGTGATTATCATCCTTTCTTAGAACTCTTGCATCTCTTTCGCTTTCGGCTTCGCTGCTCCATGCAAAAAAAATATATATATATATATATATTGGCCTTTTCTAGCCAATGAACGCCTAGTATATAAATGCTTATGTTTTCATGTGAACCAGAAGCACACACACGCGATCCCTCAGTCTCTCTCTCGCGCGCATGTGTGTGTGTGTGTGTGTGTGTGTTTGTTGCATAGAAGCTGCTTGCGACACAAACTCATATTTCTGATGGTCTAGTGTCTCGGGTCACGTGATCCGGCATGATTATCCGTGGCTTATGGCTCCCCGTGTCAGGATCCTCTCTGGTAAAAGTGGCAAACACAGCTTTTTTTCCTCGCTCAGTTAGGCCTGACAAGGAGTGGGGGAGATAGGAATCTGCTGTACTCTGACCACAGCCGGGGTTATTTAAATTTTTTGTTGTTTTATTTGTTTTGCTTTGTATTTAAATGACTATTTAGGGTAAAATTGCGTGAGTATGTTTATGTCAAGACTGCGGCCATTGGAAGAGCTAGAAGCATGTGTTAATTAGGAATTGTGGCTTCCGTCCGAGCCTGCTGTGCAGATTGAGCTAACTTATGACCTTTCCTCTTCCACACTTTCCAACAGGCCCTCAAATCACGAGCTTCCGGCAATTAATGGGCCTCTAATGTCTAGTCTGTCAGCTCAGATGGCCTGTACCTTTAGGTTGCCGGACTTCCAGTGCTGTTTTAAAGCTTCTGTCGAGACTCCGAGAAAAACTGAATTCAACGGCATTGAGTAGTGGAGTGGAAATAGCGGCCTGCATCACCAGACACGCTTCACTAAACAGGCGACACATTAATTGCTGACAGTCAACAAGGTAAAAATTATCATCTTTTAATGGATACAAGTGGAGGAAAAATCGAATGCGTGTAAATTTACAGGGAAAATGAAACCACCTGTCCAAGCGTGAATTGCTGATGTTACCATGATGACATGCCGGCTCTTAATTGGCCAAGGTGGTGGCAATTTATTAGTATGAAAGTGTTGTTTTTTTCATCGATGATACAGGTAGTTCTTTTTTTGGTGTTGTTGTCGTTGTCAGCCTTCTTACTGCGTCATCAGTGGGTCCAGTTACCTGAAGAATGTGTCAAAAATGTCCACAAGCTCAAAACTCGCTCTGGGTCTGTCCTGCTCATAACTTGTGGCACAAGCGATCGACAGTCTTGATCTTCATCAGCCCATCAAGTGACAATACTACCGTTGTCTGAAGTTACTTTAGTATTAATCGGCCAACAGATCTCAAAACCTGTTGCAAGATGCACGCAGCCGTAAACAAAATCCAAGTGATGCAGAAGGCTGATATATTAATGAGTTATGCAGGATCTGATGGCCGCAGCTGTTTCCGCCTCAACGAGACTATTATTAAGCTGCCTCTGTGTACAACTGTATACACAACAGTTTGATACGCTGACCACAAATAAAAAAGGTAAGAACATCCTCTCCTGTTCTCGTCAAGCTGAGTGTTATATAAGACAGGCTTCAAAAGCGCTCACTGACTGGACTAGAAATAAATAGCTGATGTTTTGTCTTCGTGTTATTTTCTTACAGTTTTTTTTTCTTCAAAAATTTATTGTATGTTTGCATTCCCTCACATTTTCTGCTGGTTAATTTCGGTTGAATTTCAAAAGGTGCAGCTTTGTCGCAAGTAGCAGCAGCTCCATGGCCGTTATCAAGACCACGACCTTCATCATACTTTTATTACCAGTTCCCTTGACCCACCTGCACACAAATCCTCTCTTCACGCCCAAGTCCGGATCGATTCTCGTCTCGTTTACAAACTGACACAGTTAGTCGTTGCACCGTGAACTGACAACAATAAGCGGCGCATTCAAGCTCTCAGTCAACTAACAGGATGGAGTCCTGCAGAGTACAATGTGTTAGCTAGCATGTGACTGTGGTAAGAATTTCTGCACAATAGGGTACATGCCTTAACCACGGTGGTTTCTACAGCTACCTCCAGTAGCACTTTCTGCAGTTCCTGGATACCATTTATACAGTTCGCCTGCGCAACGGACAGCAGGACCTGCTGCAAGGACAGAGGAACCTGTAACTAAACTTGCAGTATGTATACTACGGAACACCTCAGCACAGGCTGATATATGTGTATGTAGACAGACGAAACATATCACTAAATAATGACAATACATATGTGTATAAATAAACAGACAACAATACACACTGAATGTAGTACAACATGTCCTGGGAGTACATATGAACATAGATGATAAAAAGATCAATAGACAGGCATGCAGACAAGTAACATGCAGCTATACCCTGGTGTACTTTCTCCTATACATGGTTTATAAAGTGCATGTATACAGTGCAGAAGTTGGTTGTTTGTTAAATCAGCGAGTGAGTTTGTTTTCACGGTGCTGGGCTCTTACCTCAGTTGTGATTTTTCTGGTAGCCTTGTATTCTCAGCTTTACATATCCTAGCCTCTCTGAGTTTGTTTGGCTTTTTTTTTTGGTATCCCCAGAGAACATCAGAATAAGCGGTTTGTCATCCGTGCTTATTCCAGTGAACCCACTTCTGCCTCTTACCCACCCCCACAATCCTACATTGCTTTTGGCTCGTGGTATCTTCAATGAGGAGGAATTATGTCTTATTTTTAAGGCTAGCTCGAGTGACTATTTTTTTAGGAGAATAGGTCTTATCACAAAATATCAATTTCCCCATCTGAATTAATAGCATTGTTCCGTTCACAAGCCATAAGCTTTTGACAAGAAAATCAACAAACAAATATAGAATCACAGCAACACAACAATAAAAACGAGACTGAGAATGCTGAAGTTTGAATGAGCACTTGGTCTGAGTAGAGGTCTATACATCTCTAGCCTGGGGCTGGTCTGTCTTTTCAATGAACTCCTAGTGTCAAAACACTTGACAGGTGAGCACAAGGTTTTCAACCGCGGCACACGCAAAGATGACTAACAAAACTTTTTTTTAAAAAGCAAATAGCTATGATCTTTTCTGGCACCAAGGAAACGCAGGGGAACACAACAGTAGTCCAGAAAATTCATGAAACAAGAGGCAAGGTGTCACAAGACAGATAATCTGGAGCTCATTCTATTCCTCTTCATACACACAGATCCAAATTCTTAGCAACGGAAAGTTTGGCTAATAAACACATGGGTCGCAGGTCACTAAAGGTACTAAACCTGATACCAGAGAGAAAGCTGTCTTATTTCTGTCAGTTTTCCTGTTTTATAGAGGAGCAGTTTCCGTAAATTACCTTCTGTGTCCACAGTTTGAATTCAATGTATCATATACTGGATTCTCCACCAATATCCCCGGTTAATTATTTGGGGTCCTTAGTTGTAAAGTATGAGAGAATAAAGAGACGGGTGCGCGTGAGCTTTGTTTGCTGAGACTAATGAGCATGCGTGCGCACACTAAAACGCACAAACGAATTTGTTCCCACACTGTCCTTAAACACACACACACACACACACACACACACACACACACACAGAGGCCCGCACGCACGCACGCATTGGTGTATGTACATAGGATAACATTCATCGGTGTCTTTTCCTTCTCTGTTGTTATTAGGAGTTGCTGCAGCGCCTTCGAACACTTCAAGAGATCGACTCAAGATCCCCTTCCTGATCGGAACACTGGTGTTAAGAACTCAGAAATTAACATGCGAATAGTTAAGACTTAATCTGCAAATAAAACCCTGTGTCACATGCCACCCAGAGGAGTGCACGCGGCCACCTGGCTGTTGTATGTTCTCCGATGTCGATCCGGGAGACGGCAAGAGATCCAACATATGTGATCCCAGTCAACATTTTGTGTTAGAGAACCTGTCCAACAAATAGCGCTCAGCGGATCTTTTATTACGGGAAAATGTCGACTTTGCTCTTCATAAGTCTCCTGTCTGCATCATTGATCATTGTTGACAAAAAGTATTAAGGCAACAAGTGACTTAAAAAAATAACTCCGAAGAACACAGGGGGCTCTGTCGTTTAATACAACGAGGCGTCGTGTATTATCCTGTCGATATTTCTGCCATGTGAGTAGACCTGGAAAGCTTTCACTGACATCTTAAAGATCAACAGAGACAGAGGTTTTCAAGTGATCCCCGCGTGGAAGTGCTGTCTCAATGTTTGTCACCTTTTACGTAAGGAGCAATCATCGGCGGGCGGAACCCTCTTTCTCCCCCTTCTGCCCCTCGTCTCCCTTCGCCGCCCCTCCCCCTCCCCTTGTGGTGGCTGATGTGCCGCTGAAGGACATTTCCTTATCCAGGATGTCCGTGTTGTGTGCCAGCTGGGGGAAGCAGACATCGGCCGTCGACAGAAGGGACGGTGACCAGAAGCGCAATCGCAGATCGCAGCTGGACACCAGCGACTTTTATTACTTCTATCCTCATAAGATCAAGGAGAGGGCAGCCCGTAAGTTAAATTACATAGTAATGGTCCACCCACTAGTGTGTGTGTGTGTATATATATATATAAAAGCAACTATAAATACAAAACGCACTGTGGGATGAAGGCGAAATTTCGAAAGCCACGCAACTGTATTATACTCTATTTATCTCGTGTATATAAACTGCAGTTGTTGATGCTGGTAGAGAAAGTGCTTCCACCTGGAGGAGATTTCGTACTGTATGTTAATGGGGGTCTGGGGGGAATATAGGGGGAGGGGAGGATGGAGGGAGCGATCGAGGTTAGGGTAGGTGTGGGAGGGGGTAGAGGTTGGGGTGGTTTTTAACGCCTGGAGTGCTGAGAGTGAGTCTGATATTACTATATATTGTCGTGATGTCGTCGCGTGCTGTCCTTCACTTTAGGACGCATGCGCGTGTGTGTACGTGTGTACGGGCGTACGATTAGCTTTCTTGTCGCCATTCACATGTACGAGAGATCTCTATATAATACAGATCTCTGCCTGTACATCCAGAAGGCCGAATGATTACTGATTTAATCTTTAAAACGTTCTCATTTATGATCACACTTCGTCTCTTATATCCGCGAGTCTCGTGCACTCAAAAATGTATTTGTAATGTGTCGTACGTGTACGTCCTCGTATGTGTCATACGTATGTCCTCGTAATCGTGTATATGCTCTTGTATGTGTTGTACGTATGTCCTCCTATGTATCGTGTGTATGTTCTCGTATGTGTCGTACATGTGTATGTCCTCCTATGTATCGTGTGTATGTTCTCGTATGTGTCGTACGTGTGTATGTTCTCGTATGTGTCGTGTGTATGTTCTCGTATGTGTCGTACGTGTGTATGTCCTCCTATGTATCGTGTGTATGTTCTCGTATGTGTCGTACGTGTGTATGTTCTCGTATGTGTCGTACGTGTGTATGTTCTCGTATGTGTCGTACGTGTGTATGTTCTCGTATGTGTCGTACGTGTGTATGTTCTCGTATGTGTTGTACGTGTGTATGTTCTCGTATGTGTCGTACGTGTGTATGTTCTCCTATGTATCGTGTGTATGTTCTCGTATGTGTCGTGTGTATGTTCTCGTATGTGTCGTACGTGTGTATGTTCTCCTATGTATCGTGTGTATGTTCTCGTATGTGTCGTACGTGTGTATGTTCTCGTATGTGTCTTACGCTCGTAGTGGCGATCGAATCGGGCGGTATTAATGAACCCTCCCCCTTATTTTCTTTCTTTTTTAAATGTCCAAATAATCAAATTCCATTATATCATATAGTTCCGAATTAAATAAAGAAAAAATGTTTGAAGCTTTTTAAAGTTTTTTACTCAGAATAACTATACATACCAAGAAATGTAAAATTACGTCCTTCTTGCGGCAAGATCAATGAGACCTCCCTTTTGACGTACACTGACACGTTACATCGTTAAACACATTCGCCATAGAATTATGGGGACTATATTCATCGTTTTTCGCAAATTGAATCCTACCAGCAGATAATGCTAAAGTGAAGACAATTACTGACGGACTATCTCATATTCTGTCGGCAGAAAAAGGTATTTCACGTGACATTTAAAATATGTTGGTCGTTGCACAGTGTCTCGCAAGAATACATTCAGTCTGAAATTCATTTCTGGAGTTGTTTGAGGGGGATGGATATGTTTTGGGTAGATTTGACAGATCAGTGGCGTAATAACTGATGGTTTGTCGAAACTGATATAACCTCTGCGTCATACAAGACACAATGGAGCTAGCAAAAGCCATGTTTGGAAGTAGTCGCAGTCTGGATGGCTACAGCAGCAAAGCAACAGCTGGTGAGTTGATGTTAAAAATCTCATGCAGACGAAATTTGCAACTCTTTGGAAACCACTGAATCGACTGACGACACGGCTCAGTAATGATATATTTGGTAGCTTCATTATTTATTATTGTTATTGTGCTTTATGTCTGCTTAGTAAATCTGTCAGAATTAAGATTTTTGATACCAAACTCGTGGTACATTGAGGCAAGAATTACGTCAGGGTAGGCTACTCTATGGGAGAATTGTGTTACTAAAGAAGCGAATGGCAAAATGAAAATGTACGCTGTCAAGCAATCGTGTGTCTGTGTAGTTATGTTACACACACAAACGCAAAAACCTGTCATATCAGTAAAAAAATTAATTTGTTTGAAAATTTTTAAAACAGAATTTCAAAGTAATATTTGTGAAGAGTGGATGCCCTCATGAACTGTCTCGGTGTTTTTGTTTTTACACACGCACACACACACACGGCATGCACGCACACACTACATTTTGTTATGAATAGCTTCAATTTGTATGAACCACGTCAGTCTCCTCCGTGTACAAATCATCAAAATCCGAATTTGGCTCTTAGTATCTTAATGCAGCCATTGTTGGTATAGTATGGTAGGTTGAGGGAATTAACTAAAACACATTATCTTTGTTCAGTTGCTTGTGTCTGAAGCCAGTGATTGAATAGTTGATAGTGAGTCCATTGTTTAATACTTTAAGATGTAAGATTTCTGTTGAAGAATTAATTTTTTGTTTCTCTTTTAAAGTACTCAAAACAACTCTAGTTTTACAACCATTCATTTTTTTTCTATTTTGCTTGTGTTCTTTGCAGTTGAGACTCTTTCTGAAGATGAAGAAGATGATATTATTGGTTCTGGAACTGGGGAGGGTATTAGCATTTGTGCTATGCCTTCAATTAACAGCACCACAAACTTCACTCCCACACCTGGTGGACCTTTCTCTGCTTTGACACCTTCTATGTGGCCACAGGATATTATCTCTAGAATCAATCATCCGGTATTTCAAATAGAATTGTTTTCTAATGATTTGTCTTTACGTTTTTCTAAGTTTAGCAGGTGATCCGCTTATTAAAAAAAAATCACCTAGATGCTTTTATGGACACAAATGTGCACACATATTACTTGGTGGACAAAATCAGGAATCAAGTATTAGGAAATAAATGAAGTCTAAAGTGAATCTCACTAATATTGTAATAATCCATGAAAAAGTGTGCTATAAATAATGTGAAATCAATAAATTGTGTTTTATATAAAGTCTGTTTGTTGAATCTGTAAGTTATTATGTGGCAATCTTTTCTTAAAACTAAAAAGAGCTAAGATGTGAAGTAATTTCTATTTTGACATTTCAGCCTGAAGATCCAAATGGACAGCTTGATTATCGGTATGATGAGTTTGGATTCAAAGTAGAAGAAGAAGGTAAGAGAGAGGATGTATATATTTGCATATGCGTGTGTGTGTAAAACACAAACAAATAGAATGTGCTTAAGAGTGTGGCATCTGATGTAGACATTGGTCTTTTTTTAATAACCAGCATACAGCGTAATAAATGAGCTAAAGATTCATTTGTTAGGCTTGAGAATTGTTGACAAGGCTAGTGTCAGTAACTTTTTCAGATGTTTGTTGTAAGAAGCCATCATAGTCAGAATGCTCTGGCATTGTTGATGTAATAACAAAAGAACAAAATAGCAAAGTGGTTCTTTTAAATGCCTGAAACAGTGTGAGCTCCTTTGAAACCTTTGAAGAGATGTGAGGCTTATAAGTTCATCAGATGCCTTTCCACTTGAGAGATACAAGTGATTGGCATGTATGCAGATATGTACACTTAAAGTTTTTAAGCTTTAGTTTATTTTCAGGTTTCTTTTTTTTATATAATCCTTGAAAACATATTTTAAAAACTGTTGACTGATATGTTAGATGGACCAGAGGAAAATTCCAGCAAGCTGCTAAGCACCCCATTTGTAGAGGACCCACAGCATCGGCTTAAGTGGACTGCTTACCTTGAATTTACTCATAATAATGAAGTAGGCGACCTGACCTGGGACAAAGTGAGTGAACAATTGCATTCTCCATTTTTGATGCTTCTGCGTTTGATGTTTTACTTTTCCCCCTACATAAATAAAGAAAAGTGTTCTTAAAGGACAAACCGAGCGCAACATTATTTCTTTATGATCGGGTTAAGTTCGTTTAAATTAATAATTCCCAAAATATGAGCACATAATTATGCTTAATTTCAACGATATAAGCCTTCAAACATCGGCATTCTCACCTGCAGCTAGGAAGGAGGGAAAAAAATTACTCTCCTGTACTGAAGGTTCTCTTACACGATCGAAGTATTTGTAACAGCGAGTGTGCATGTCTTCAAGTCAAATGAGAAAACACCACTCAGGTTGTCGTGTTCAAGAAGCGTTATTTTTTTGCCCCAAAAATGAAACAGCTGAATTTGGAATACAGCCCTACAGATTGGAACTTTATTTAGAAGCTTTGAATGAAGTTAAAAAATAATTAAATTGTCCAAACTGAATTCATTCAACCGACTGGTAAGTCAATCAGATCAAAATTTAATGGGCAACAATAGTTACAACTGACTGCTGATAAGGATTTTTTTACAATTAAAAATATAATGATAGTTTGAAACATGTTTATCGATGTAAAAACTTATTTCTTCCTCATTTAGCTGCATGCAAAATTTTCTATTACTGATACTTGCAGGTGCTCCCGTTTAATCTCCTTATGTTTATCACCCTCAGTTTTTTTTTTTTTTCCTTTTTTAGCTGTTTCGATCACGCACATTAGTGGTGGCCTCACACTGTCAGTTGCCTTTAGCATTATGCTGGATAAAGATACGACTGATGATGTGTTTGTGACTGTCACACGATGTTACTTGTAGACCAGACGGTGTAGAAACCGTCAGTCTTGCATATCTGGTGCTTGATCTACCAGCAGTCATAGTTGGTTTTTAACATCTCGTGCTTTTGTATAGTAAGCATTGCTGTAGGAATAACAAAGGCATACACAAACTAATACTGTTATACAATGCATAATATGCATGGAAATGCAAACATATTAAATACTGTGCCATGTCTGCAGACCTGTAGGAATTGACTTAGCTTCACAGGTTATGGTGCACTTGTAGTGTCTTCTTTGCTTGAAGAATTTTCTTAATTTTTGTTATTTTAGAATGCAGATTATTATAAGTATTCTTTATGTAAAGTCAAATTTAGTTGGTGCAAATGTGCATTAAGTGAGAACTGTCCTCATGAAATGTTGGATGATCTTTGACATTTTACCCAATTTTGACATTCTGTATTATTGATGATTGGGGTTGCCAGGTTGAACCTCGATTGCCAAGGTCAGAGAAACTACGAAACATGATCAAGGAAGGCATTCCACACTCTCTGCGACCTCAGATCTGGATGAGAATCTCGGGGGCCTATGAGAAAAGGCTTAAGTCAGATCTGTGCTACAAGGATGTTGTTAAGGCTAGCTCCAATGACCATCTTATGACTTCAAAACAGATCGAAAAAGTAAGACTGCTGTGAACTACCATATTGCTTAGCAACACATCATATAAAATATGCAATTTGCATGCTTTAATGGATTGCATTTGTGCTTTATACATACAGACATGCTCAGAATCAAATTACAGGCTGCATGGGGTGATCATAATGGTCTAGAATTGTCACGGTTTCTTGTTTTCAGGATTTGCTGCGGACAATGCCAAGCAATGCATGCTTCTGCAACATCACCAGCACAGGCATCCCACGACTTCGCCGCATTCTAAGGGGACTAGCTTGGCTCTATCCTGACATTGGTTACTGCCAGGGCACTGGGGTGGTCAGTACCTTATCCTCTCAGTTTCTTAAATATTTTCCATCAGTGATTATATTTTATTTTCTTATTCTCTCGGTTTTTTTAAAAAAGTATTTTCCATCACTGATTATGTTTCATTGCCTGACTTAAGAGATAGATTGTCTCTATGCTAAGTTTATCATTATGTCACCAGAAGCAAAGAAAATCCAGACAATATCCAGAAAAATGGATATTGTTTGTCAGCAATCGTAAATTTTTATGCTCAAGCTTATGTTGATGGAGCCTTGCGATAGACACCACAGGGAAAGAGGAACAGAGGCCCAAAGAGATGTGGAGGTGATCCATCCAAAAGGACCTCAAGAACAGAGGCCTATCACTTGAGACAGGCCCCAGAACAGCAGCAGACAGAACCAGATGGAGGTCCCTAGCTGTCACCTAACGTGCCAGATGGCACAATGAGGACTGATGATGACCAATGATGATTATGTTGATTGTCATCAATGCTGATAGTTTACCTGAGCACATTTCAATTATCTGCCTGTTGCTTCTCAAGGTATATATCTACAAACATCACTATTCACATAAAAGATCATGCTAAAAGGTCAAACCCCTGACATCACCTTTATATTTGTCCACATTAACATATTGTCCCAGCTTTCCCATTAACTGTAGCCTAGACAAGGTTAACATACCCATGTATAACCCTACAATTTTTTTTGACCTCTTTCTTTGTATGGTGATGTTTGTAGAACTGCATCTTGAACAAAAAGATGGGTATTTGCCCAATTTATAGTAAATTTATCTTAAACTTAACATATATTTGTAACAGTCCTGCAACCCAGCTAAACCTTTGATGTGTTGCAGATTGCAGCATCCTTACTGCTGTTCATGGAGGAAGAGGATACGTTCTGGATGATGTGTGTCATTATTGAGGATCTCTTGCCTGCATCATACTATTCCTCCACTCTCATTGGTATCCAGGTGTGCCTCTTTTTGATCACTGCTTGTAAAGTCATCATGAGTGAATGTTTGATGTTTTGTCCCTGGGATATTAAAAATCTTGCATTTACCATCAACTTAAACTACAGGAATAGATTTTTGCAACCAATAACTTGTGTGGAGGACACTTAGAAGCTAAATTCAATATAAATATGTCTTATCCAAGAGAGTCAAGCAATGTAAGATGGTAATTTTTTAAGGTTTTAACATGTAGAGTTTATAGATAAGTTGGAACAGTTATGAGGATAAAGAATTTCTTAGATTTAATAATAACAACTTAAATTTGTAATGTGCTCTACTTCTGTGAACACTCAAAATGCACAAAAACACAAATACAGTACCATACAGCACAATACTGATATAATAATACACATATGCTGGTACTTGGGTGGATCAAACTTTAGCCAGAATGGTTGTTCTTTTTCTCTACAATGTCTTGTATGATTTCCAGGCTGACCAGAGAGTGCTGCGTCAACTCTTGATCAGCTATCTCCCTGACATTGATTTGGTGTTAAAGGAGCATGACATAGGTAAATATTTTGAGTTTTTTTTTTAAGTGTTCTAAGGGTTTAGAGTAGCTGCTTGGAAACTGGCAGGCAACAGTTTCCCTAATTTCCCTAGTTCTTTGTGAAATGTGTATGACTGCTTTTATGGTCCACAGATTTTTTTCTTTTTTTTTTGCATGTGTGTGTGTGTGTGTGCATGCACGTGCATTTGGCACATATGACAGAGAAGAATCTACATTAAGGACTTCTAAAGTGTGCATGCAGACTGCATAATATGTCAGTCATGCAGCCAGTAGCAGGCATGCAGCATATTATTACACTAACAGATGTGCCAGAGGAACAGCTTTAGCAAACATATTCAAGATGTGTGCATGTGCCAGGTTTCTGATAAAAATCAATAACAGCATGAGAAGGTAAGTTAGTTGTTCAAACCCATGACTGAAATGATTAAGATTTACTAGCATATAGCTATTTCCAGATTTGAATGTGTGCATATATACCTTAGGGAAGTGATCTTTTGGGTTATAGTTAGTCATGGGGTTAGTGGGGGAATTTTGCATGTAAAATCAGAGTTCAAGTAACCTCATAGAATTGGGTCCTCAACTTTGTTACAGGGAGAGAGAGAAAGGAAAGCAGAATCTAGAGCAGTAGGCAGTTACAAATTTCTTATGATGCAAAAGCAGAACACATAGTCTCGAGTTTTTTTTTGTAGCAGTGACAGTAAGACAACATTTCATGCAAATATATTTTGCTCTTTTTCGGAAGAGTTACAGATTTGCAGCTTGAAGAGTCTCTCAAAACTTGAGTGTTTGATTAACATTGATGTGGCTTGTAGCTTTAATTAACTAATTAACCAGTAACAAAGCATGGCATGAAGTGGTGGCCTGGTTAACTGGGTTTCAGAGTTATCATTGATCTCGTTGCACTGGTTCCTCACACTGTTTGCTAGTGTGGTGCACATGAAAGTGCTACTACGCCTTTGGGACCTTTTCTTTTACAACGGCTCCACTATCATCTTCCAGATCACCATGGGCATGCTTAAACTCAAGGTCAGGCTGTGCAAATCTTTTTGAGTATGTAGTTGTATGGCTAGAATGCTAACTGATTTTGTGCAATTGATTGTCAGGCTGAGCCTGGTATGTTCGCAGTGCAGAAGTACCAGATTATTAAATGCAGTGTTTCCATGTCTAAAGTAGGGGATTCTTTTTTGGACATCACAGGAGAATGAACTCAAATCCCTTGATAATTCAGCTCAGATCTTCAATGCCCTGTCAGATGTCCCAGGAGATGTGGAGGATGTAGATGAACTGATTGAGGTGAGGCAAACTTTTATCTGGGAGGTTTGAGCTTCTTTTGTCATTTGAGAGTACTGGGCCATGAGGACAAATTTCCCTGATGTTGTGTAACTCATTCAAGCTGAACAAAATGAGTTTGTGAATGTATCTATAACTGAGTGTCTCTTTCAAAACACATTTATGACTTGCTCAGATATCCTTGAGGCATAACTTCAGGGAACTCACTGGAGACTTAGTCTATTGACCATAAAATGGGTTTTGGTTTGCGAATATACATGGCTAGATGTATCTGTCAAACAGACAACTCTTTAAAGAAGTAGATGGCTTTGAAAGATACACACATACTGAAGTAAATTTAAAATGTCTGCTCTCTCTCTCCTTTCTCACATGACATTATGCAGTTCTTTTCATATGTAGCGACATTATTTTCTAATTGTATACAGCATTTTTTAGTCTGTCTTCTGCTTCATATTACATTATTCAAATAGACATGATACTCAGTTGATACTTTTATAACATTCAAAATGAATAGAACCACAGGTGAATTTGTTTTAAGGGAAAAGGGTGCTTCTCAGCTGCAGCAGGAAGTATTGGGAGGCAGATGGTAGGTTGACCGTTTGAATGATAATAAGCAGCATATGGCGCGTTGTGTCTTTGGGAAAGGCAGTTGTCAGTGAGTTATGTGTCCCATCATTCAACCTGTCATTCTGTGTGGCGGAAGTCTAGTGGGGAATTTGCCATGTGGTGCGCTACTCACCTGCAGGCTACTAGGGAAGAATGGCATGGCATGTTGATGTTGTGGGACACAGGTGTGGGACACAGTATGATTTTTGCAGTTTGTGAGTTTTGAACAGTCATTCAACCAATAGTACCACATCCTAACCTCCACCACCAGGTATATTAGTCTTGGTCTTTTTCTTTGCTTTTAAAATATCTTTTTTTTTTCGTTCTTTTCTCATTTTTGAACCTTGTGAGATTCCTTATCTGGAGGGTTCTGTAACTTGACTGTTCCAATTTTACAGTTTGACATCTGCCAAAGTAAACTGCAGGATTTTTAGATGTTGACAACATATATTGTGATGCTACTGATGAAAAAAGCAGATCAAATTTTCATTATTGTTTTCTCAACACACAGATTTCTGTCTGCTACTCTGTGTGTGTGTGTGTAGGGTGAGTGGGGGTTGGGTGTGTTTGCATGTGTATATGTGTGTTTGTGTGTGTGCGCTTCAAAGTAATTGTTTTTTAGTAAAAAAAAAAAATTAATGGTGGTGTGTTTGTGTTCTGCATCACAGGTTGCCTATCGAGTGTCTGCGTCATTGACAGATGTTGTTGTGGACACTCACCGCCGTAAACATTTGGCATACCTTATGGCTGATCAAGGTGCTCTTGTAAATCCTGAATCTTCCAGGAACCTCCCTAAACAGGTCAGTTCTATTTAAGTTTGACTTTTTGGAATGAAGTGTTTTGTTTTGTTTGTGTGCTTTGAAATTTTGTGGGTAGTGTATTTTGTGATTGTCTGATTTGCTCACATTCATATCATGGAAGGAAGTCTTCAAAATAAATGATATTTTGTTGTTATTTTTATATATCATATAGAGGTTGTTTTGGCTGTTGGCTGGTAAATGGTAAAAGAAGAATAGCTTTTCCAGTTTTAACCTTTTTGATGCCAGTTTTGGTGTTGTAAGAAGTCGCAACGACTTAAAAGAACTAGTGGGATGCAGTTTTTTTATAATTATTTCAAAATCTCCTAATTAAGACTTGCACAAAAATCAGGTTGTAACTGAAGAGGGTCTTTATAGAGAAATCAACCAATCTGCATTCATTCCACAAACTATGACTTTACTTACTTACTTACTGCCCATTATGCCTGTCGGCACGTAGGGCAGCGACAAAGGTTCTCCACTCTTGTCTGTCCTGGGCCAGCCTCCCCACAGTGCCCCAGCTGTGATTTAGGGTCTTCAGTTCTGCCTCTACAGTTCGCCGCCAGGTGTTCTTGGGCTGGCCTCGCTTGCGTTTTCCAAACTATGACTTTAAACAGCTATAAATTCATGTTCATTTATTTAAATGTTGAAATAAAGCTCTTAAAAATATATCATAGTGCTCTTCTTTGTTGTTTTTGCTTTTGCTTGGTCATGCTTACTGATTCTGCCATTGTCCGGCATAGTTGAAGATCTAAAGGAACTAACTCTCCTGTTAGGAACAATTGATCAATACATGTGTACTGTGGTAGACCAAAAGGTTGTAACGAAGCAAAGATTGACTGATTTGCGCTGGTAAACAAATAACGATGAGCAAGCAGTATGTTTCAAAATGTACTTTATTTTACATTATTTCTGCAACCAGTTGTAATATAGGGCAAATGGTTGCCCAGAAGCAGTCTATTTTTTTCAAAATGCAAATTCTGCTAAACAGTTAGCACAAACTTGCAAGTTTGTCCTCTTTCTGTATATAATGATGCCTATAGGCATGTATTTCAAGAATAGAATGGGGGTTTCATGAGCAGAGGCATGCACAAAATATTCTTCAATATCATTTATACTTATTTTTTTGCAGCAACTGAATAAACGGCACCTGCGACGATCAAGGTCGCTTATGTCCATGTTGCTACTAGGGAACAATCAGGAAGATGAAGATGGTGGGAAGGCAAAAAATATTCGGCAAACGGAGCTGCTTGTCAACTTGAGAGAGGCCATCCTACAGATTGCACGGCACTTCCAGTCATTGGATCCCAAGAACAACAAAGTGGTCAGTTGTGTCAGGTTGCATCTAGCTTATCATCAGGGAAATAAAAAGGGGCAAAGAATTTAATAATCAGACGTTCACTCATACAGCACAGTATCCTGGTCCTACATCAAGGTTTCTGTGCTTTATGTATCACAGATTCTATAAGAAGAGTCCTTTATGAATATTAATCACAGTTGCTGATGAAAATGAGCCATTAACTCTTACTGTACAGGAGGTTTGGGGCACTTTGCTACCTTGTTTTGGATTGTGTTACAAAAACATATGGATCAAATGGAAATATATTGCAAAAATAGCATTGAGAAACCAATAAGATGAGAAACATCGTTGAGTTTGTATTTTTGAAATCAAGAGTGATTTATAGAGAGAGTTAAGCAAAGGGAGATCACTGCAAAAGACCTCTTTAGAAAACCATAGTCAGATCAAATGTTTTCATATTAAATAGTAGAAGTTGGGAATCACTGGTGCTAATTCACTGTGTGGCTAAAGATTGCTGCTGTGAAAAAATGACCCAAGCATTTGCCACAACCCAGACTTTCAAGTCAGTAAACAGATCCAGTCAGTTTGCACTTTTTTCTAAAGTGGAAAATAGTAAACTTAATTCATCTACAAAGAAAAAGAAGGAAGCCACAATACAGCAGAAGTAAGTTAACACATGACTGATATCCAAATCAAACCTCGTCCACAGCAGAGAAAGTTAATTAAGGGAGAGCTTGTCAACCTCATTCTTATCTAAGCAAAGGGACATAACTCTCATCCTTCCGCTTTCCTCCTTGATATAAATGAAAAATAACCCAACAAAATAAGGGAAAAGCAATATTCGTAAAAATTTATATCTGTTTTGCATAGGGTTTTTACATTGCTGTGGAAATTGTGGTCTTATTATTCCTCGGGGTCATACAACTCAAAAGCTGCTGGTATAGTTACAGATCTATATAGAAGAATGTGTAATGTTTTGTTGAACTTTCATGTTTATGATATTATCTAAGTGTTCAGTAAGACAGGTAAGTCAAAGTGTTTAAAATGTTGTACAGTGTGGCAGATGTATAACATAATGTTTGTGATTGTTCAGAACCTGCAGGCAGATTATACCATGGAGAGCCATGCCTTGGATCTGGAAAACTATGTCAATGTGGCACGCAATCGTCGTCGCCGTGCAAAGGCTTTGCTTGACTTTGAACGTCATGATGATGATGAACTTGGCTTCAGAAGGAATGATATAATCACAGTGAGCATTTTAAAGCTGGTAATTTTTTTCTCTTAAAACATGTAGTCTGGTGGAAAAGAATTATTTTACCCAAGGGATGGAGGTCAGGAGCACATGCAGTGCTGGCTAACCTCGTGGTAATGCTTACGAATTGCTTTTATCTGCTCTGATCAGATCAGTTTTTTTTTCCTTAGGTTGAACCATTCTTTACTGGAAGTTTGGCCTTTAAAGGGATTCTCACCTCTAAATACAAACTTTTGGGATTCATTTGAGTGTTGAATCAAGACCCCAAATATATCGGACATTCAATCCACATCGGGCTTGTTAAAGTGTAATTTGTCGTTGAAGGCGAGAAATTGTGCTGGTTTCCGAAGATTAACAAGCACTCGATGAAGCAGCCCGAGCACGGAATTCCTGAAGTGTGACGCTTTAATGGCAGTAACAAATGGCAGACTTGAAGCTGTGGATAGCGCCACAGAATCAGAAAAAAAGGTCGCAAGAGCCTCGATTTCGAATTGTGAGGGGTTTCCCCGGCTGATGATGCTGCCTTGCAAGTGTTAGGTTCACAAATCGAAATCTAGGCTTTTGCGGCCTTTTCAGGTACTGACCCAGACGTTACGCATTTCAGTCAAAGTTTTCGGATAGATGCACATCAGTAAAAGCAAAATAACAGTAGAAATCGTGAAACATAGGGGTATTGTTGTCGTAATTAGTGCCATTTTGGAATCTGAAGATATGGGTGAGAATCCCTTTAAAGACCTTTAATTCTTATAGTTGAACACCATTGGAAAGCTGTAACCCCTAAAAGTGTGTGGCCTAACTGTTTTGCAAATAATGTCTTTTCTTATGTTTTCAAAGTAATTCATTTAAATATTTTGTATTTGTCCCAGCTTATTTCACAGAAAGATGAGCACTGCTGGATTGGGGAACTAAATGGTTTGAGAGGCTGGTTTCCTGCAAAATTTGTTGAGGTTCTGGATGAACGTAGCAAGAACTATTCTTCTGCAGGAGATGACTCTGTCAATGAAACAGTCACTGATCTTGTCAGAGGAACGTAAGTGGTCTTTTTGAATTCGTGCTCTTTTTTTCAGTTTGCCATGTTAGCATAACTCATTCAATGTGGGCAAAAATTTATGCAGTTGAACATTTAGAACAGTAATGGTAACATGAAGTACGATTTGTTCCAGTATTTATACCTTTTAACCTACAATAAAGACAACCATCATTACACACTGTCTTAAAGAGCATTTTGAAACATTTAAGAGATAGGATTTGCAAGAAATATAGTTTTTGTTTTCTTGTACTAAATTCAAATGAAAGATGGTAACTGCATGGAACCGAGAGAGCTCTTGCTGTGAAAGTAGGTTACAGGGCAGAATTTAAAAAGACTTATTTACACAATATATAAAAACATAAAGTACCAAACAATGAAACATTTAAATAGAATATACATTAGACTATAAATATTACTTACTATTGTCATTTTCAGCAATCATCTCAAATTTGGCTCTTGACCAAGTGACTTATTGCCTACTTTCAAATATAACAAAATACCTGATTGGTTGACTATTAATTTTAGCTCTTTAAATAATTCATAGTAAAACAATCCCTGAAGAAGCCAACAGTTGTTTCACTTATATATTCATTTATTTGTGTTCATTGTGATATGTTTTGTGACAGTTCCCTGTTTACATTACCATGTGCAAATCCCATTGTAGCTGTGAAGACATTTGCGTGGAAGCGAATCATATAGAAAGTGTTAATACATGCCAGCACATTGTCAGGACACGGAAGGGTGAAGTCATTGATTTTCTAAAAAAGCTCTTCTTAATCTTCTTAAAGATGGTCAAATGACAACAGCTGATGGGTAATTTTTTTCATGTTTATGGGGCTTGATAGGAAAAAAGACCACCGTCCATATGTCTTTGTCTCAGTCAGTGGAACTGGAAGAAGCCTGGTGCCAGAATATGAATGGGGCAGTTGTGAGGGAGTATAGATGGGGGTGAGTTCGTAGAGATATCAAGGACCTCAACCAGAAACAGTAGAGTAAGAGTGGAAAGTTTATAGTCTATACGATCAAAGACTGCCATCAGTGAATGTTCTTATAATGTAACCAAAACATATTTGTGTAGATCCATTATTCTTCAAATTGAAGTTAACTGTGTATCTTTGAATACACAATGTAATATTTAGAGATCACACATGTAATCTGTGTTCCTAATCATGTGTTGATCGGTCATTCAGGTCTCTTTCGATCTTTGAGGTCTTTACCCTAGTGCTCTGTGTGATGTGTTTCCTATATAAAGTGTGTACTACCCATTCCTTGCTTGAGTGAATGTGAGATCATTTATGGATTTGTGTTATTTAGTTATTATTGATTTGGCTTATTGAATATTTGGTTTGAAGAATTGTAGTATAAATGGATGACTTGATTTCAGTCTGTGTCCAGCCTTGAAAGCTATCTTTGAACATGGACTTAAAAAGTCTATTATCATGGGAGGCCATTGTCATCCATGGTTGTTCATTGAAGAGGTTGGTACCAGTTATAATTTTGAACAGTTCTCTGTATCATAAAAGCATAAATCTTTGAGTAATGAGTATGTGTGTGTATATATATATATGTGTGTATACCTGCAAGCAAGTGTGTGTGTGTGAGAGAGAGAGAGTGTGTGTTTGTGTGTGTAAATTTATTAATTTACTGATTACATAAGAGACAAAAAATGGTTGGGTGAGTGATAAAAACAATTTAACAAGTCTTTTTCTTGTTATAGGCAGCAACACGGGAAGTAGAAAAAGATTTTCAGAGTGTTTATTCAAGGCTGGTTCTCTGCAAAACTTACAGGTGGGGAAATCAGAATCTTAAACTTATACCAGGTATATAGAGACAGGTTAGTCTTAGTACACACTGAGAAAAATGACCACAGAGTTTCTTTTGCCTGCTATCATGTTGCAGGGGTGTGGGGGGGCTGTTGTCCACCATGAGAAGAAATATGTATTCCAAAATGTGAATACCACTGATAAAATTTGTTCCACCAAAATAAAACTAGATTTGGGGAACACCAGTTACAATTGCTACCCCCGTTGGTACTCTGCTGTGTTTTCAGTTTGTGCTTTCCTTTCCATTTGAGGTCAATGCTCCTGAACCTGAAAGCTCATCAGTCCAGTCTTTATTTTTATTGTAAACTTTCCTTGAAGAGCATACCTACTGTTTGAGTTGATACAATCATTGCTTATTGATACAGCCTGATAACAATCGATTCCCTTTTTGTTGTCACATGCTATGCTAATAGGTGATAACATTCACATAAGTTCACATTCAGCACAAAGATCAATTTAAAACTAGTATAATTATACAAAAACTTTGGAAGAGAAATTTATTTCTTTTCTCTTTTTTTTTGGTCATTTCTTTTGTCATTTCTTTATTACTTGTTGGTCAGTGCAGAGAGTACGACCTGCTTTGGTTGTGATGCTGCACAATAAAATATCTGTTATTATTAGTTTTACATTTCTTAAATCAATTCCGTGCCTGTATGACAAGCAGTTATGGTAGGTATAGATGATATGTTACTGTAGAAATCGTAGCCCCATGGCACAGAAGTGCATTCTTTTGTTAAAGACTTTGTGTCGCATAATTATCTTTATGCTGCTATAAGAAACTATAAGAATCTTTAGCATTTAAAGTTTTATCTAACACTAAGCTTTAAAGAATGAGCTTATTTATGAAAGAAATTTTGAACGAAATGCATCCATCTTTAGAGACTAACATTTAAAGGGATTTTTTTCATTCATCATTTACCACACTTATTTATGTATTACTGTACATATTATAATACATGTCAAATGCTGTTTTTATGAATGTTATAGACTGGATGAGGATGGCAAAGTTCTGACACCAGAGGAAGTTCTTTACAGGGTAAGTGGTATGAGCTATGTCCTCATTGAAAGTAAACAAAATATGGCACTTTTACCATCAATCAGTTTCTCCAAAATCTGTTCAGTGCATAAAAGTAGGTTTCAAGCTGTCCCTGTTAATTGTTTTTTTTTTTCATATTCAGGTGCATGTTAATGCTTTTTAAATAAATCCATTTAGCTGTTAGTAACATTATACTTTGTGAGTGATGGTATTGTAGTTTACAAGACTTACAAGGAATTTCTTATGAACATCCATTTATCACAAATGTTGGAGATAGATAATTTTAACAGTCCTGTATGATGTACTAAAGGCATCAGGAGCTTCATTGGCAAGGAGAGATTACGTCAGCATGGAACTGTGTAGAATGTACCAGTTTTGGGAGAGTAGAGTATATCAAACATGTTTTAGTTTTGTGAAACAATAAAATAAGCAGTTTGTTTATCTGTTGATAGGCTGTGCAGGCAGTCAATGTGTCACATGATGCATGCCATGCACAGATGGATGTCAAGTTTCGATCACTCATCTGCTGTGGTCTGAAGTAAGTCAAGTGTTCTTTCATATTTGGTCTTCAGTGATATTTAACCAGAAATTTGTTTTCAGCTTTTAATACTAAGCATTATCTTTAAAACTAAATAACTTTGATGAGTTAAGTCCTCCAGGAAAAAAATGTGTCAGTTCTTTTATATTTAGCTGAGCCATGTTGAGTTTGTGATTTTGTGTACCTGTTTTACAGTGAACAGGTACTGCACCTGTGGCTGGAAACCCTATGCTCGTGTGTAGAGGTGGTGGAGAAATGGTACCACCCCTGGTCATTTTTGAGAAGTCCGGGCTGGGTGCAGATCAAATGTGAGCTCAGGTATGACTGCTGTGCTTTTATCACTTTTTGCCTTCTGTGTTGTTATTCCACAAATGCCACACAAAACGGCATCCCATAGAGAACCCTTTTTTATTGTTGTTCACCATGTTTGTTGGCTTTTTTTCTTTTTTCTCAGGTAAGCAGACAAGTGCTTGTGATTCTTTTCTGTGTTAGTTTTATGATGATGTGCTGATTTGTTTTTCACGTCTTGCTCTTTTTTAAAGCTGTTCTGTTTGATGAGCTGGCTCCTATTGCTAAATATATACAACTAGCATGTTCTCCTGTGCTTTTTGCAGTAAAACTATATTTGTGGAAATAGGAATTGGATTGAAGGATGTTTGATAGAAAATCTTCCTATGTAGGCATAAAATTTTGCATGGTGTTCTAAAATGTTTTCAAATATTTGTAACTGAAACCATTTAGAGGGATTTATCTCAAAGTGAGCAGTAACTGGAGAATAAACTGAAGGACTGGGAGAACTTTTGGAATTTCTTGTCTTTTGACTAAAATGTTTAGCTGGTTGTAAAGTTTTTACATTTGATATATATGATTGGCTAATAAATTAAAAATATAAAAAAGTAGAGGGGCCGCCGTGCTAGTTGGTACAAAAAGATGGGCTAAGGAAAGATTAGGGATTAGTAGCAAAAATGCAGCTTGATTGTAACCCACTTTCCTCAAAACATTTTCCACCAGCATACAACAGTTTGCATTTTTATGCTTGATTAACATATAAATTCAGTAATTATTTTTTTTCAGTGCAGGTGCTTTGCGTTTGCAGAAGTAATTTTCACACACTGGTACATCTACATTCATGCATGCATGTGCGCACACACACACACACACACTCCATTCTCGCTCTCTAGCTTTAACTATCCATCATGGGTTTATATAGTCAAAGGTGCTGTATACAATAAGTTAAAGAGATCTCATTACTGTTAATTCATTCGCAGTGTTATTGCAGACAGCTGTCCTATGATGCACGTTTTTGCATGGTTCAATTAACAAAGCTACAATAAAAACCTAATTAGCGCACAAAGTCAAAGAGCAACTACGCCTATAAAATAGTTCTTTCTTCCTTGTGATATGGGGAGTTGTAATAGATCATGGGGAAAATAGATCAGAAATGCGTGGTCGCAAAGCTTAAATGGCTTTTTAAGTATGAAAGTATAAAAAAGTACATTCTAATGGAAGGACCAAATCATCTAAGGCACCGAAAATTTGATCATATTTGTTTAAGTATGAAGATGTAGGTGAACATAGACATAGACATTTAAAGGGGAAGCAGATAAATGAATAGTAAGAGTACTGGTGTCCAAACATGGAGGCAGGTTTAGTGCTCGTGTAGCACAGCAAGCTTTCCCCACTTGACCTAGTTGTTACATGTTTCCTCATCAGACCTACCTATTTCATGTTTCCCTAGCCGTTGCATAGCTGGGAAAGGCAAGAAATCAAAGGTGACGAGATGGAACTGCTTCAAAAAAAAAGCTGACCCCTAGAAAAGTGTGGGTTCTAACACCTCACTCCTCAGTGTCTAAATGGTTAACAGCTACCCTTTTAAAAACGAAATTTGTGATGCCAAAAATCTAATCTGTTGTTGCAGTCCACGGTTATAGAGAAATTGAATGCAGATGAATATGTTATTTTCCCATGATTTAGTCAGAACAAAAAGTAAATTGAAAGGACACAACCTTGGATATGTGCTTAAGCCAGAGGGTAGACATTAGACAAAATATACTATGCTCCGAAGAGAATCATACAAACAGTTCATGTTCATGATACTTAATCTACTTGACTTTTTTTCCCTTTCTATGATTCTTATATGAACTCAAGGTTGTGACTTCATCCAACTTAAGACATATGGCATCTTTGCTTTTTGAATTTCTTCAACTTTTGTTCCATTAATAGTACTGAGACGTTAATGGTGTATGGAAGCTGTGATACAGTGATAGAAAGGAATATGTACTGCTGTACATAAAAATTCCCAGCACTGAAGAAAAAATGTGCAAATTATGATAGGAGTAAGAGTAACTGGGCAATCATTTTCTTAGGCTTTACGAACACTGTATGATAACCAAGCAACCAAAATACCATAGAAAGTGTGATTCTTTGTTCCTATTTTCAATAAGCTCTTTTTTATACTCTTTCAGTAAGATTTCTTGTAAATATGCCATATTTCTTCCTAGTTGCATCACAGCTTTTCATATGTTTTAATAAACTATTTCTTATTCTAAAATTTTTTATTTACAGTATTACAGTTCTCATGGCTGCATACTAATGTCTGGTGTAGGATAGTGTCATGTTTTGCAGAGCAGAGCACCATGTGTGACCTGGTGCTTGACTGTCTTTTTGCATTAGCATTGTACCATGCCTCATGCTAACTCCTCCTGCAGGTGCTGTCTGCCTCTTGGCACTGATCTCTAACACGGTGTCTTAACCAAATGTAACCAAAATGCAGTCAACTCTCAGCATTTAGGGTGGTTAGGGGCGCAGGCCTGACCCTGAATGTGGAAAATGCCTAGATAACTCCAGTATGTTTTATAAACTTGTGTAGGTATATATATTGAAAATTGCAGTATCAACGATGTAGGCTAGCACACACATGAGAGCTCAGTATGTGATTATGACAGCAGCAAAATTACTGTAGCTTATAAAAAACCTAACTGTAGTGCATTATGATTTAAAATCATGACTACAGGTATTATTTTATTGCTGTAAATAACATGGGGAAAAAACTGGAAGCTGTGTGAGATGGGACTGGCCAGTACCAACACTAAGAGTGTGGCAATGTGTGAAGTCCACAGTTCTTTAGTGCACTGAAAAATTAAAATTTTTATAACAAGTTTTTGTATATATTTATGGTTGTAAGTGATGAAATAATTATATTTTATACATTTATTACCTGCTAAACATATTTTAATCTTTTTTTACATTTTGTATTCTATGTTAATCATCTGCAGTTTTAGCAAGAGGCTTCAAGACTACCCCCAAAATTCAAGTTCAATTACTGATAGTAAACTTGCAAATAATTCAAACACTGAAAGTGAAACCTGCAAATGCTGAGGGCTGGCTGTAATTATTTCAATAGGATGGTATTTTCTCTTGCTGAAGAGTGCTGTGCTTAACAGTTTTGCCTTCCTTTTTTTTCAAACTTTCATTTTATTTCCAAGCCAGTTTTTAGTCTGGTTTGCTAGCAGTTAAAAAAAATCCAGTTTTTGATGACCTTCGACTTTACATCGACTGGGTTTTTAATTTTGTTTGTTTGTTGAGTTTTACTTGTGATTTTGGCTTTTTTATGTTTGGGAAGTTTTTATTCTATCGCTTAGGTTCTTGAAGCCAAAGAATGTGATTAAGGCATTAGTTCAGGGAGAGTCTACTAATTCTGCATGTGCTTGAAAAAGGGTGTGCTGATGGGTGTGGTAATAGCCTTATCAAAGTTGCTGTCTTATCACCCTTGCGGGGGCATTCCTTTGTTTTCTATTTAGTTTTTATTATTATTAATCTTATTTCATTTATTTTTACAAATAAAAAATATGCTGTACAGCTTAGAAAAGGATCTACTTTATGTAGCTGCTGTCTAGCTCACCTTGGGAATTGTTGACTGTAGATGCTGTATATGCTAGCTTGAAAAGTGTCTACTTCATGTAGATGCTGTGTGAAGTGTATGCGTCCTATAGATGCTGTCTAGCTCTCCTAGGGAAATGTTTTCACCCTGTAGATATTGTCTAGCTGAGTGTGAGAAGGGTTAGGAAAGATCAGTGCCAAGTATTGGACCAACTGGCGTGCTGCAGAGAAGAGCATTTCTTTCTCTTGCAGAATCTTGTCCTGTCTTGCCTTCCATCTAGCAATGTGCAAGGAGCTGCCGAGCGACCAGGACCCATATGAAGACCTCATGAAGAACACTAAAGAAATTCTCATCACTTACCATCTGTTTAGCTGGATGTTGTGATTGACTGTATACATAATTTTACTGTGTCATGATTCTGTTGTCAACCAGATGGGACTTAATACTTTCTTGCTGCCATTGACTGACGTTTTAACAAAGATGAGCGTCACCTGATTACCTCATAACCTCCTGTTTACTTTTCACATCCCTGCAGCTTTGTAAAACGTAGCTGTTTTCATGTAGTATACAGTGTTCCCTCACTTATCACGGGTGTTCCGTTCCAGGCCCACCCACGGTAAGTGAATTTCCAGGAAGTAGGGACGCTATACTTGTTTTAGTAGTTATACATTAATTTTTAAGTCTTTATAAACTCTCCCCACACTCTTATACATAACCGTTTCCCATTCCCTTAATAACTAGGCATAATTTTTTATGCAAAGTTCATCAGATCTATACATTACTGTACGATAGGTACTACGCATGTGCAAAAATAGTTTAGACGGAGTACCACAAAACCCCTCGAAACAGCGAAAATACCGCATAAATATTTTACATTAATATTTTTTTAAAACCCGCAAAACAGCGAGTCCGTTATAAACAAATGGCGAAGTAGCGAGGGAACACTGTACTTGAAAGATTTTTTTTTTTATATCATCCATGTATAACAATTAAGTGATTCTATATTTTGGTTCTTCTTCATGTTTACATGGCCAGTTGTAAAGTTTGTCATCAACATTTCACAAGAATGCACGTATTTAGATTAGTTTTTAAATAAACCTGTGTTGAGGATGCATACATCGATTAGTTACACTTTAACTGTATTTTCTGACATTATCACATATTGATCAGATAAAAACTACATTTCTGATGATCAACTGAAGTACGTAAACCCCAAGCTCACTCCTTTCTATGCCCCTTGCCCATAACTTTCATCTGTCATCCCTCATTCCTGGTTCAACAGAAATGCATTTCAACAATGGTATATGACTTATTATACAATTACTGATTTTAATATTGGTTTCGTTATCTACAAACTCTTTCGACCTCCATTATTACCTCAAACTAGATAGTTGTGGAGAAATACACATTTTAATGTTTCCATTATTTACTTACAAAATACCATCAATATCTCATCTCTCTCAACAAGTTCAGTGAGCTTTAAAATAGTCTTGTACATTATTTTTTCTGCCATTAACTCCTACCAACCCACCCCCCAACTTTTGATTTTAATACTAGATTTGTGTATCTGATGATAACTAGAAGAATCTATCAGCAATGATGGATCTGACAAACCATTAAAGGGCCAGTTTTACCTGAATGGGATATTCATTGTCATAAATATTTCAGATAACTTTTCACTTACAAGAACAAACTCTGCAGGGTATTTTTTTTTAGAACAAAATGCCAAAAAGATCATTTTACAATGTCTTTTGACTGCCTATTCTTTAAATGATATTATGGTAGTCGTTTGTTTCTGAAATGTAGATGATAATTTTGTATGAGCTTGAATGCTGCATGTTTTATACATCATGCACCACTGTTGACTGTTGGCCTTTTATCCCTTGCTTAGGGTTGTAGCATGTTTTAACTGTTTAATGTTGGATGTCATTTTTTTAATGCATGCTTTTTTGGGGTTGCTGGCTTTTTACTTCTCTGTTTGAGTTACATTCTTGTTTAATACAGTGTGGCCATGTTTGGTTCATTGTTCATTGCAGACTTTTGGCTACCTTCGCATTTCACTTGTCTTTGAACTGGGAGCTGCCCTTTAAGCGGGTTGTGCGCACCGACACCCTTCGGGAGAGCGTACGCAGCATGTTAATTACCCATCACCTCTTCAGCTGGGATCTTTAGAACACATATGTGTTTTTGCCCCAAGGTTGCATCTTTATTTCCAGTTAGTGATTCTGGAAGAAAGATCTTGGAGATCTGTTTGCAGCTAAGGCTGATCAACAAAGTGAGGGAATGGCAAAAGCCATGATAGATTATTTCATGTTGTTGGGTGGCTAACTTTCAGATGCAAAGCTCTGGAAATTTGAGATAAGAATGACATCATCTAAAGCTCTGTTCTGCGAAGTGAATAATATTTATGCACTTTGAAAAAAGAAGAGTATTCCAGTGAAATGTGGAGGTCTACAATTTCATGAAAACTATCACCTAACAACATATACATACACACAGCTTACAACCTGAAAAATGAGTGGGGAAATGCTTTAGAAGCTTAAAGAAGTGACTTGTCAATTTGTTCGAAGTTCTTTTGATCACACAAATGATTTGGTGCTGAGAACAAGAATTAGAATATGTATGGTTAAAGATTGCACACAATTAAATTTGTTCCTATTCTACTGGCAATAGAACTTAAACTGTCACCTTGTAATATTAGTTTAGTAAGAGCTATAATATTATATTTCATTCCTTGCCATTTACTGCTGTTGGGCAATTAGTACAGTCAAATGTCTTTAGACTTAAATGCCAAAACAATTGCCACATCAGAGTGCTGTGAAAGACCCCATTCTGAAAGATTCATTTGCAGCAGCAACGTGTACCAGTGATGTCAGACAAAATTCACATTTTACACTTAAGTTTTCATGGTGGTAAAAATAGATATCTTTTACCATTTCTCCAGTTGCTAAAAATGGATTTGAGATGTGAGAGGAGATTGCAGTGTGATAATATATGCTCTTTCATTATTTATTCCCAGTTCTCAGATATGTTCGCTGAAGTAACATTAAAGATCATACAGTTCTTTGTAAGGTCACAGATTGTGTAGTATCTTAATTTTCTTGAGATATTTTGTGAAATGTTTCTAGATTACTTGACATAAAGTTGTTCATAATGTCCAGATACATGTAGCTATTTATCTTTTAGTGTCATCAGCTATGTTGCTTTCATTGGTGGGGCTCACTTGTGAAAGTAGTTTGTGATACATGTAGTTAATGTGGGCAGGTGTGTGTCTGGAATGGCAGTGTGTTCAGTAGATGGAAAATGTCTAGAAGAAGACAAGATTCTTCTTGTCCTTGAGAACTAAGTCAGTGATGGAATAAGGGGGAGGGGAGGGGGAGAGAGAGTATACACATCTCTGCTTGACAAGCAACGATATCATTGAGAACAGGAGGGAAGATGTTATTGCTTGAGTCTGCTCTCTAACACTTTGGTTTTGGAAGCATCTATGTTGTAGATGGGAACACAGTCATTTTGTTACAAGCACTCCCTAGTGGCAGCATCAGCTGGACTAAAAGTCATGGCACTGTTTAGGTGCACCGTCTTAGCAGATAGGAGTAATCACATGAGTAGGGACATCAAGTGTTGCTGTCATTATTTTCATAAAGCTTATGTTCAACAGGTATTGTCACGATCACTCACATTTTGGGGTGAGATTTTTTCTCTGAAATGCCTCTTAGTCCACTTGGATTCTGGTTATACAGTTTTCTTAGATCATTCTTTTTCTTGTATGCTCCCAGTGGAGCATAGGGCCGCAACCACACCCCGCCAACGGACCCGGTTCTGGGCATTCCCCTCTAGTTGGGACCATGTCATGGCAGCTGTCTCTGCCTCTCTGTGGACCGATCCCCTCCACGTCTCTCTGGGTCTCCCAACCCTGCGCCTCCCCTGTGGTTTCCAGCCCAGAGCTTGTCTTGTTAAGTTGTCGGCTGGCTTTCGTAAGGTGTGACCAATCCAGCCCCACTTCCGCTTCCTTATGTCGTGGCTGGCAGGTTTTTGATTGGTTCTCTCCCACAGGTCTATATTGGAGATCTTCTTGGGCCATCTGATGTTGAGGATGTGGCGCAGACATCTGTTGACGAATATCTGTATCTTGTTAGTGATGGCATTTGTCACCTGCCATGTCTCGGATCCATATAGAAGTATTGCCTTTACATTTGTGTTAAAGATGCGGATCTTGGTGTGTAAAGATAGAGCTTTGGAGTTCCAAATAGGTCGTAGGCCGTAGGGTGTGGAATGCAAGCCTGGCTTTGTTTGTTTGGCTTTCTCTTAGATCATGCTGTATAGAAAACTTGATGATGACCTTAGTCTGGGGCACAGTAGAAATGGTATAGTTACATAGTGAATGAAATGCTATGAATGTCCGGAGTTTTCTCCAAATGATTATCACTAATGAGGTCTATTATGTTGATTGCATTGGCATGTTAGTGATGTGTGGCAAGAAAGGATGTTGTTGCTGTTGTTGTTCACCCTGCTTACTTCTTGTTTGTCATTGTTGTTTTTTTCCCTCAAAACTTGATGCATGAAGGTCTGTGACTCACAGTTATTTGTTGTTATCTTTGCAATATAAAAAAATTGTGCATTGTGCCTGCTCAAACTTGAATATGCATGAAAAACTGAAAGATTTTTGTGATATTGTGCAATAAAATAGTGCCTTCTAATTTATGCAGCAATTTATGCACCAGACGAGTGCCTTTTACTTTGGACTACATTATGTCATATTTAATAATTTAAAAAGAAGCAGACTGTTTTAAAAACTATTAGAAGTGAACACAGTGCACCACTTTATTTGACATTTAATTGTTGAAATGTTGTGTATTTTAGTTTTTAAATAGTTGAATTTTTTTTTTTTTTACCAATTTCAAATTCATTGAAGTAAGCTGTTTTGTTAGGTAACGTATATCCTCGTATAAGTTTGTTAACATGCTGCATTTATTTTAGCATGATACATCTTTTAATTACCATGCGGGTTGCAGAAAATGTTAAAGGAATTACAGTTGTTACCCTTTGTTGCACACAGTGCATTTATTAAAATGAAAGTTAAGAGTGGTATGTGTCTTCAAATGGATGCAAATCTTTTTCTTCAGAGTGATATCCATTGACATAAACATATGTGCCAAGACATTGTGTCTTCCATTTACGCCCATACGATTACTGTTACTGCATAATAGTTGCCACAACATCATGATGAGGAATCCTGCTCATCCTCCACAACTGATTATCACAATGTTTTCAGCAAGCAACATAAAAAGTGCATTTCTACACTCACATCGCAGACACCACCACAGCAGTAAACTTCTCTGTGGAAGATCCCAACTGACATTAAGCTCACTGCCAACAGTAAGCAGCCCACTTTCCCCAGCACCTGACACTGAGCTGGCATTGCTGACTTTGCAGACTGCTGGGGCAGTTCTCCTTCAGCCTCTCGCGGGACTGGGAGCTCCCCAAGCAGCTCGACACCTTCCGACCTTTCCGTGATGGGGTCAAGGACATGCTGGTCAAACACCACCTCTTCAGCTGGGACATCTGATACTTTACTGCTACCCCCGGACGGGCGACACGATAAATAAGCCTTCGAGGACTGCCTGGACTGTTTTTGGGATGTGTGGTTGGGGGAAAAGTTACTGCTAAATGAACAGAACTAAAGCGATAGGTTCTTTGTATACTCTATATATCTGTTGTCTGATAGAAGACGGAGATCTGCCAGCAGGGCTTTTTATGAAATCTTTGGGTAAGACGGTCACATATTTCGATAATAGAGTCATGTGCTTGGTGCTGGAAAGCAGGATGCCTCCACTTAACCAAAAAAAAAAAAAAAGGGGGGGGGGGACACTGTCTAATATAACAGCAACCCATATCCCAACGTTTTTGTTTTAATAAACATCTAGGGCATCAAACTCCGATTGCTCGAACTTTGTCCATCACATGAAGACATTCTGTATTTAAAACGACTGATGGGAGGCATGTACAATATAAAACGTTTATTGGTATAACAAGCCGATGAATTGTCGGTCTTTGAACTTGGGAGGACATCAAAATCAGCTCGCACACACACACACACACACAATGTTCAGAGGGTCATATTTGCTGCCACAATTCGTGACTAAATGCGAAAGGATTTATTTTTAAATCGATAATTTCGATCAAGGTACTATCAAATATTAAAAGTTAACTATCGTGCGGCTTTGTTGCCACATGTCACTATTGACTATCCCACTAATTAGTGTTTTGTAGAAATGAACTCTGATCGTGTAGTGGAACAGGGCGTTACGTTCATGACGTCACTCACAAGACCTGTTTGTATTGGCTGTGTGCGTGTGCGTGCGTCACAAAAGTGAGCGGTGAATTATGAAATCTTGAGAAGTAAGGAAATGCGAGGCTTATATTATGTACGAGTACTAATGACCCTGTGTCATCGAATCAGCTTATCACAGTTATAATCACGGCCTTAGAAACGAATTCATTGTCGATGGCAATAAAGCTGTACATGATGCTTATATACACAGCTCTATATTTTTCATAAAAATCTCCCAGAATTTAGAATTTTAAATAATTGCATTTGGACACAACAGACGTGTGTATATAGTTTGCTTAAACCTAACCATTGCCCTATTTTGAAGGAGTGAATGACATTACATAAAACCCTCTCCAGACCCTTTTCCAGTATTTTCCGTTGCCTGTGACGTATGTGCCTGACTGACCTGCACACCCTTCCCACCCCAGCCACACATACACTGAGAAAATCTCTCGCTTCCTGTCGTGGGATTCGTGAAGGTTATGACCATTGTATTTTTCCTAACCTTCGGATAGTTTTTCAAATAAGTCACAACACATACAAAATTCAGTCGTCAGTGGGGATTTGTTTCTCAATGCCATGTCTGTGGCAAGGCTGACTTCCGTTCTGAATATATAGACTGACTGTTGACTAGTTCCCATGACTCTCTCTTACACACGCGCGCGCGCGACTTTTTTTTTTTTTTGGTCACGTGGGAGTGTTGAAGGTTTTCCTCGCATAAAGATGGGGACGGTCTGACGTGAGACACTTCTTGCTTCAGTGATAAATGAGATGTTAATACTATAAGTCACGTGCCCGGCAGACATTGCAGGGTGCTGCTGGCGAGTGTAGACGAGGCTGCACCACTGCTTCTTATATATATTGTCTCCTGATGGTGATGTAGCCATAACACACCAGACCAGGAATAACAGGTGTTGACTGGCAATGACTGCACTCAGTGCTAGACGACGTCTGCCACCTGACTGTCCCAGGTGTTTATACAGGGTTGCATTGTACTGTACATGCTGTCATGATGCAGACTCATGGCTGTAAATAACAACGTCATGTTCATACTCTGTGACTTGTAGCAATGTTGTTGTCTGTCACAAGAGGCAGTCATGATTTCAAAACCCATGGTCCGTGATATATGATTGTGATCATAACGTGTTTTTGTTTATAGAGAGGGGTTACTCGTGGTTGTGCAGTTTCGTATTGTTTGTGTTACGAGGTTAAATATCTACAAGGCACGACGTTCAGCAGCAACAAGTACTGACTCGTCAGCAAGGGGTATAGTCTTCATGTAGCAGTCAGAATGTACATACTTGGTGGTGAGTAGACTATGATTAGCCCCTTACTATGTTTCTTGAAAATGTTAAATAGCCAGAATGTATTCGGCGGGGAGTGGACTATGATTAACCCCTTACTATGTGTCTTGAGAATGTTAAATTGGCAAAAACAGTGCCAATAGCAGCGCTACCCACCCCAAAATACCAACTTCTTGTTGTACGGTTTGAATTCCGTCAATTTACGATGATGGTACAGTTATGGATTCAAATTTTGTGCATTATTTTTGTTTAAGTACAATGATGAAGATAAGGGAGCTGGTCATAATTGCATCACCGAGCTGTCTCCCTCATCCTCCACACCGCCATCTCTTTCGTCCTTCGTGTAAAGCCCGGTTCCCCCTTTTCACTATAAACTCCTTTCACGCTGCATGAGAGTAGAGGAACAGTCTTGCAGTCCACGGTGTAGTGACACGACCCAGTCAAAGTAGTTGACCAACCTCACCTTTCAGGTGCTTTCCTTTTTTTAAACTAAACTTTTACATCATTCGACATCGTTTGTTGGTAAGGAAAGTCAATTTGAAATTTCTTCCCGTTTCATTACCCTGTCATCACGGACGTGTATAGGGTGGACTGCTGTCTGTCTGCCGAGACCAACGCTTAGCCTCTTACGAAGTCCTCCGCTGTTAGTCTCGGCGAGCTTTAACAATGAATGTGACTAAACCGGAAGCTTTGTACACGCCAGCCTCGTTCTATGACTTAACTTTAAAAAAATCGTCTGCAAGCAGTCCAGTAATACAAGTTCGTGCTGTCTTACTACCACCACATGCCTCGTGTCTTTTTCTCTCTACCTCTACAGCTGACACGTATGTCATGAAGACTGTGTATCGCCCGCAAAGAGACTGATCTTTTAAGAATAATGGTCCAAAAGTAAGGCGACTTATTTTGAAGTTTTCAAAACATTTTTTTAGAAATATGTTTAAGTAGTGAGCAACTGTATTGCTTAAGAGGAAGCTTTATTAGGCGCACGTCAGCTGTTTTAATATTTAAAAGTTTCAGGAAGGGGGGGGGTCTTGTTTAACGGTTTCTCATTTGTGTAGTGATAGTGCGAGCTGCAGTAACAGCTGCCATCTTTTTTTTTTGAAACTTCTTTTAGATTAATGATATGTATTTATTTATGCCTGCTATATTCGACGGTGTAGAATTTGTCATTTCATCGGCACATTTCTATAAGCCCCTGCAATCATGTAACGTGAATTCCCAAGGTGGATTTCACAAACATTTCTTTTGATTACATATGCATTGAAAAGAGAGTGAGTTTGTTCAGTTGTTTTGCAAGAGTGCGGGAGTTAAAGGTTGAGATTACATAATGGGAGGCAACAACGAGTTTTTCCGCGGCCGTAGTAATGTATTTATCTCCCTTGAATCTTCAAAACCCGCCCTTTTCGCTTCTGTCTTTGATGTCAGCCTCAAACACCCAAATTAATGCGGACACGCGACTGCTGACAAAGCATAAAGCTGTTTATAGTTCCTTCCTGTAATTTCCATCTATCTCTCCGCTCTAGTTCTGCACAGGTTTGACACAAGCAGACCATAATGCCGCCTGTCTCCGCTCATCCTGATGTCGAAATCACCAGAATATAATTCGATGCTGGGTTCAGTGCGTTCGCAGATCCACAGACGCTGGTTCATCACAGTGAGACTTCCCACATAGCAGACTGGGACAAAGCTGGTCTCCCTTCTTGTTTAGGTGGCCATGGGGTGCTCGTGGGTGAACCCTCCGTCACAAACAATCAGCTCGCGCGTTGCCAGAGCAGGAGACGGTAATGAATCGCCCCACGTCATCTCGTCTGCTTCTTGTCGTGCAGTCTTGAGGATATCGTTTACAATGGTGTTTTTTCTCGCCTACCCACGCACGTGGTCTGATTGGTCTGAAAATTTTACCAATTGGCCCGCATGCAGTTAATATTGTTATTGAAATGTTTATTGTTGTCTGTATCTCTGCCAACACCACAACGTGTGAATAAATGAATGAAGAAGTGTGATTAAAGATGAGTTGTGTGTAGAGGATATGATACAGCAACACAATCATAGGCTCTACATGTGGAATAAAGGCTGTTGCTATCAAATCTAACCAATCACGGATATCTTCTTTATTGTGCTTGGTAAGCGTGGTGAGGGAGCCGCGCTAGACAAGCTCACTGATTTATTACTATTACTTAAAAAAAAAAAAAAGCTACAACCGTATTGGTCTCGCCCAGCGATGTAAAATCGGTCAATGGGAGGCTACCTACAATTTTTAGCTGTCAGGCAACAACAAAAAGGACTTGTCTCCCTTTAGTTTACTTTGTCAGAGACGTTACGGAGTCCATGGAGTCCAACGTTTTGTTTCCTCCATACTTTAGCATACGCTTACCATACTTTTCCTATTCCCACACTATACATACCACCATTTTTGTAACGAGTGAGTTTTACTTTATGCACATCTCATTGTCATAGCGATGATGACGATTTCTGTGTCTGCAAGTGTTTTTCACTGTTTTGTTGCAATGTTCCTTGGAGTCGTGGTATACCGCTAGGCCTAAAATCTACCTGGAGAATAGCAACCCCGCCAGTAGCTCCATCTCTGTACATACCTGTCAAGACGACGCTGAAATGTTGCACTTATGTTGCCTCTCTACGGAGCCACAATTTCAGTAATGTGTTCGACTACATCCTCAGTTACAAGCCTACATCATGCAACCCAGCTCTGAAAGAGATATAGATAAACAGATAGAGAGACAATATGTTTACTTTTCGGCGTATTTTTTGTTTTTTCTGTAGTTGTAACTGGAAATAAACAGACCAATATGACCACCACGAGAAAACAAAACAAACAAACAAACAAATAATGATGATGGTATACTGTTTTGTCTAGTTTGACCAACTGAAAGATTTGAGAGGTTGCACCCTAAAGTCGCCAGCATTGAAAGATTTTCTTTAGCAACACGAATAATTAAGCAAAGGCTCATGTCTGCATAACGCAGATTAACACGACCAGGTCATGAGATGTAATGCTTCTCATGTCTCGAGATGTAACAAACGTCCATGTCAACAATAAACACATGCCTAGGTATAGAAGTGCAACCCATGTTCATGTCTGCAATAAATACAGTGTATATTTACAAGATAATTGTCTAGAGGCACATTACATCTGACGGCCTAATCAGACTGCATGTCCTTTTATAGTCTACAAGTCCAGCACTCCTTCCTGTCTATAACTGAAGCATCTGTCTTCGTCTAAAAGTACAACACACGTTCCTGTCTGCATGTAAATACATGGCTACATTAGAAAGGCAACTTGTCTTTCCGTCTACGAATCAACTCATATCACCGTCCTTAAGTGCAATTCTGTTTCTTGTCTGTAGGTAAATACTGTACATATCTCCATCTAGAAGTGCAGCTCATCTTCATGTCTAAGTAAATGTCTCCATCTGTAAGCGCAACACATCTTCATGTATGTAATGCATGTCCAGAACTAGAGATGCAACATCATATCTGCTGGGTACTACACGCCTGTCTCTCGGGGTGCAGCACATGTTCAGGTCGACGTGTAGCCACATCTCAACTCCGCCAAACTCACAATTTACGGCATCGTGTCCGTTGGGGTGGGGGCGGGGTGCGTGGCATTCCACAGGCGGCGAAGTGGAGTCCTGGGGTAATTTATCATGGAGCAGGCGGTGACAGACGTTCAAAGCCAAGTCTCGGGTGGATGATGGAGACCCGGAATAGTGCACGCACAAAAAAAAATACACCACGTCGGCGAGAGAAGAATCAGCACCATGGTGTCCGGTTTCAAAACGAGGGACGTTTTCCGGGGGTGGTGGCTGGTGGGGTGAGGGAAGGGAGGAAGAGAAGATGTGTGTGTGTGTGTGTGTTGCACACCATACGTTAGGAGGCATAGGGAGGAACATCTATGATCAACTCTAAGGGAGGGTTGAGGAGGGAGGGGCGTTCACGAGGTGGAAGCAGCACCTGGGAGGATCGTCACAGGAAATGTTACCAACTGGCAAAAAACAAGGTGAAGGAAAATCGAGCAGTCCGTGCGCTGTGTTTTTCCCCGAGAACTTAACCTGGCAAAGTATTGAGAAACTTGTGTAGATGATGACTTCGGTCAATGCCACTACGCAACAATGTAACATTATAGATACATGCACGAAACACGCGTAGAGGAAGTTTGCAAAGGCTGCTTTGTTTCTGGTCACCCAATCTGCAGCACTACATTTTATCCAACGTGGAAGAAGCATTAAAAGAAAGGTAACTAGTCACCAGGCTGGTAGAAGACGACTCTGATGTAAGGACCTAACACCGTTAGTTTCGTTGAAACAAACTTCACTGCAAGAGTTTATCAGAGAAGGACGGCTCTCTAAACAAAAAGTGTATGGTAGGAAGGGGATGTGGTACTTAAAACCTGCTAGAAATATGGAGTTCAGCCATCAAGCAAGCTACTCTGCGCTGTTCTCTGAAAGATCCACCTGATTAAAGTGATAAAAATGACATCTGCAACAAAGAGCGACAAGACCAGTCGCTCCAGTGGATGCAGACAAGAACAAAACCTTTTTGCAGGCAGGCAGGGAGGAAGGGAGGGGCGGTTATAGGACAAGAAAATGACGGCTCGGGCTGTCTAGCCCAGGGTCATCTTCATTGTCTCCCGTAATGAACTTCGCACCTTTCGCATGAATTGGCTGCGACAAACATCGATCGGGCCTCACCCTTTACTCGAACTCTTGTGACACCACTGCCATGAACTGACAGCAGATGCTACCCGACTGTCCTCTCATCGACTAGCTGCAGCACAAAGAAACCTGTCTTAAACGAATGCCAATTCCTTTGCGATTGGTTTGTACCAGTGTAATATATATATATATATATAAATGTACTCGTATGTTTGTAAAATCTTTTCTTCGACGCTGTTTGAGAACGGGATCATGTGTTTTTCTTGAACATGTTCTAAATACACTGTGAGGACATCTCCAGACAATGTGAAACCACGCTGTGCACATTTGTATGTCTTAAGACAGAAACAAGAGCAAAACGAAACAAATGGAATAAATAAATTAGTAGCGGCTTCTGTTGCTGCGAACTTTAAAAGCAGCTCATAGGTTAAAAAGTAGATGAATGGTAAAAGATTATTTATTTCAGAGCTGGAACAAGGCTTTATTGGGGTAATAATAATAATAATAATAATAATAATAATAATAATAATAAAAAGAAGACAATGACAAAATTCAGCCAAGACTGAGCTAATTATCGAGCGGTTTGGAAGCTGCAAAGAAGCAGAGCATGGCCAGAGTATAGCCAGACATATGTCCAGTTTACAATACATGCGAGCCTGGACAGGAAGCCAGTGAAGAATATGTTGAAGAGGTTTTGCATGATCTCGTGTGCTTATTTGTAGAGCGAGTCGTGCAGCAGAGTGTTGAAGCTTCTGGAGTTTGTTGATGAGGTAGAGAGGACATCCATACAAGAGAGTTTTACGGTAATCAAATTTTGGTGTAACAAAGGAAGAGACCAGTGTTAGGCAGTTAAAGTGGACAGATGCTGGCGGATGGTACTGATAATGCGTTGCATAAAAAATGCAATTCTTCAGATGTAGAAAAGATTTTTCGTTCAAACCTTTAAAAAAAGCATGAAAAAGGTAATGATACAAGGATGTCTCAAACAACAAGGTTCTGTTTACAGATTTGATACAGCATTTCTATGAAAACCGAATGTTTCAGTGGCCACTGGGCGTATTAATGATGAATAAATTTTCATTAGCCTGGATAGGGGATACAATTTTTCTCGCGGTTTGCTTTGCAGATGCGAATCTTTTGTTGTAATTAAGGCGCTTCCAATTTGATAAAAATCGCCTTCATTTTCTTTGCGGAGTACTATTTCATAGCTTGATGAAAATCGGTCGCATGACTTTCTGAAAGGAGGTGACGAACTCTTATTTAAAAGAAGAATGGAAAGAGGCTGACAAGATAAGGAGAGAAAGAGAGAGTAAGAGTGAGAGACGGTTAGAGGGCCAAAACATTACGAGTTTAAATAAGTATAATATGTACTCAGTTATGACTCCTTAAAGTGATGATTTAATTAATAATTTATTGATATATTTAATGTTAGATATCTTTTGTATTCTACTTCATTTTTTGAGGACCGATAGCAACCGCCATTTCGCAACAACACAAAAAGAAAACTCCCAGCCTGCATGGTTGTGACCAAAAAGTTAATGATGATAAAACAGACGCTCTACTCAGTCTACTGATTCATGAGAAAACCGTCATGCTGCTTGACTTCACAACTCGATCCATCAAAATGGGACTTGACAGATGCTCCATTTTCTTCTTCAGCCAAGAACCTTGGTTTTTATGTGGTCTGATACGTCTCTTAAGAAGCTTGTTTCTGGCACCTGCAGAACTAAATATTTTGAGCTACCCGAGATGGATGGGTGGATGGATGGATGATTGACGGATGATGACGATTGATGGATGAAGGATGGATGGATGGATGGATGGATGGATGATTTCTTTGCAAAATGTTCGGGATATCCTTCTTAGAGTGTTCTAAATTATCTCGATGTGCTGGGAAAATGTCTTATCTTAACAAGGACCTCTTGTTCAAATGTCAGCTATACTTCAGTAACACCCACAACTGCAAGTGATGATGACGATGGACACTTTTTGAAAGACATCGAAGAAGAAGGATATCCCGAACACTTTGCAAACAAAGCCAAGAACATACAGTGAGCAAAAGGATTCTAGAAAATATTTTTCTCCCTACTTTGATGTATAATTACTTGTATCAGCAAAAAGAAAGTTTATTATGTTCATGTTGATTTTGCTTCTACGTTGCACTCATCTTGCTTAAATAACTTGTACATTATAACCTATGCCCTCGGAATAATTTAAATACACCCTTTTCCCTTTATTAAAAATGTGACCATCAGTCAGTGGGACAACCTAGAGGGACTTTTTATTCTCAGCTTTACTGTGTTACAAAAAGGAAAGTTTTTATTACATTTTCGTTGAGACGCTCGTAGTCGCAGGACTTCCAAGTGCAAAGGGAAACAACTTGCGATAACCGGTATGCGACAGACTGTTTAAGTTGCTGTTTTTCTTAACACTTCACATATTTTCTGTGTAGCAAATGTGAGGAGGCTTTCATATATGAGACGCTAATACACAAATTCACCAAGTATATCACACATCCATCCTCTTCAAAATGGTCTTTGCGTTCATGGACATTGTGAAACGTCACATCAGCACGCGACACGTGGATCACCCACGAAGCTTCCTGGAGGCGCGAGCTTATTCCTCCTCCGGTTGCCACCTGCTTCTCTTCAGTTCTGCCTGTTGTACCCTGGTGTGGCGTGTATGGCGGGACCCCGGCCTCAGAGCTAAGCAACTCCACCCGAAAGAATTCCACTTGCTTACATGCACGTGCGCGCCAGACTCACTCACACCTGGGGCACAACCTAAAGAGATTGTGATTAAAATCACTGTCACTAGTTTCGTCCTTGTCGTCGGCAGGCACCTCCACATCGTTATCATCATGTCCTGTGTGGTCGTACGACCACGTGACCACCTTTCGCCCGCCCATCTGCCTTTTTTTTTTTTTTGACGACGTGCTGAATGACAAGGCCAGTCTACTCCTGGATATTGAATAAAAGTCAAAGATTTTTGGAACCAAAAGCAAATGTTTATTATTCTTTGTCTATGGGAATAGTGTGTAAATGGAGATGTTTTGAGAAGGACAATCGAATACAGTCTGCGTGTTTACTAGGAAAAAGTTTTGCCATGGTATAATCTTGCATCTTGGAGTGCTTGCGCGTGCATGTATATATATATATATATGCGCCCATCTGTGCCTTTATTCCTGTGTTTGTGTTTGGCTGTTTTGTTTTCTTATTAACTTTGTTAATTCGAACAAGCAGTAGATTATACCAGGAATGAGAATTACAGAATCTTATCAACAGCATAAATAAAAATTAAATATTTTTAAAACTTCCATTTATAACGTTTTGCAATGAAAATAACGAAATCTAACAATTTATTTACATATAAGTCTTCTTGTTCTTAAAATAAAGTTTTTTTTTTGAGAAAGCATGTGCATGTCTGCCAAAGTTGTTTAAAAATTAAGCAGTAGCAATGGTTTCCTTTAAAAAAAATAAAAAAAATATTGTGATGTGACCCAGGATGGAACGGAAAAGATTGTCACCTGGAGAGAACATTTCTGTTGATAGATGAGCTGTCGTAAATCCCCGTCGTTTTTATACACCTCGTTAGGCTCGGCTAGGGACAGTTTTTCTTATTGAAATGATGGGTAATTTCTCACGAGTTGTTCCTTTTAGCGATTCTTTTCCCTTCTGGAGAGAGGCACAAATTCTGTGTAAATACCCCCCTTGAGCTGCGAAGTGGAATCACTGCGGGCCCTCGCCAAGATCTTATCTACCCAAACCAGTTTACACCGAGGGCAGTTACTGTCATCCCGGTGACAAGGGAGAGAACGTTTGTTGGCTAATTTGTTTTTGTGTGTGTGTGCCTGAAAACGACAATCATCTCCCCTGAGAGACTCTTCAGTGAGAATGGAGGGAGGGGGGAAGAGGCTGAGGGGAAGGTTTTATGGCGTCTATGTTTCTGCCTATGTTTTTTGATTTCTTTTTTCCCCGGGAGGCTGCCTAGCTGTTTGTCTGGAGAAGTAAATCTACTTGACTGGATTTCCTCGGCAAAATTTTAGGGGTGCATTGTTTCCGTTTGACACGGATTGGTTGTTCTTGAAATCTGTTTTGAAGGCAGGTGCCAAACGCGTCAAGTTTGATGTTTACCAGCCGATAGCCGCCAGATGAAATGTTCCCTTAATTGACTAGGAACGCAGAAAAATGAAGTGCACTTTCTGTTGTCCAAATCTGCAAACCACTCTCGAGTGCAATCTAACAAGAATGTAAGCCAGTGCTCAGAAAGCTACATATTTACATGCACCATTAAATAACAAAGTTTTCTGATGCTTTAAGATGCAGAACTTCAAAGGTCCGGCGTATTTTTCCAGCCACAACTGTAAACAAAAGTAAGACACTAACAATCATTCAATAGTGCTCAACACAAATAATCGTGCAGCATTGAACATGACAATGTGTAATAAAAGATATTATGTCATTTGAAGATTTCACTTGCAATTTTGGGTTCGTTTGGTCATTTGGCAAGAGGCAACTAGCTTCACCAGTTATCAGCTCCAAACTGCAAAATCAGCAAGTGGTCTCTAACCACCAAGGTCAGCAAATAATCAGGCAGTAAGAACAAGTTGAGTGAACTAATGATAGAGTCACTGGAGGTGAAAATCGCCTCACCAAGGCAGAGGCCCAACACAGGATACAGCGACGGCCGGTGTCACGATCTATGGCTTTGGCTAAGCTACCACTTTGCCTCATAGTGCGCATGCGCAGGGGGGCGTTGTATAGTATTATAGTGTGCTAATATAGTACGCACAGACTGATTAATTAGTTTGAACAAAATGTGTTATGTAAAGTAATCGTTCGTCGGCTGTTATTGTCGTTTAGCGATACAAATGACCGATCGTACATAGAAGTCAAGGGAAGTAATTCAGTCGTTTTGACTACTTAGATTTCATTCTTTATTTCCACACTACATAGTATACACAGTTACAAGATGTAATAAAATACATACGTTTATGAATATGTACTGCATAGCTTAAAATGCTCGCAAACCTTTCCAGAATATGACAAACCCGTCATGTGGTGGACATGATCTGTTGACCCCTGCGCATGCGCACTGTCAGAGGCAAAGTGGTAGCTTAGGCAAAGCCATAGATCGTGACACCGGGACAGGTGTCAAACATATTAATGTCGAATCCGAGGGGTTGAGAACACCTCCACCGCTGTTCAAGGCACGCGCAGGTACGCGCCACTGGGGGTCATAGACACGAGTCCTATAGCAGTCCTGCCCAGACAAAGAACCTGTAAAGAATGTTTACGATTCAGTGCAAAGTTCTGCGGTGCTTACCCTCTACCCCTCACGAGACATCTTGCGTTAGTGTAAAGCTAATGGTTACATATTCTCCATTCATTTGCTAATACACTTTTTATGAGGTGCAAATGCGTGAGTGTGCCCTTAAAGTTTACACAAAAACCACTCATTACGATGATTCCCATACATCCATCTTCTAGTAACATTACAAAAGAGGCTTGACTTCAGTTAGGTGAGCTTACAGCACACATGATTCGGAAGGCTGCGGCGGTGCAAGCACGCCTCCCCATGAATGCCCGCCAGTCCTGAAATCTTCTCATTCAGCCAGACACTGGTCACTCACAGCTCAAGATATTCTTCTGAACTCTTTTGTACTCGCCTTTGGTCATACAGCCTTTCTTTTCTTATTTATAACACATGTCAAGTTTAGGTTTAGGTCTGACACGGGCTCGTCGATGGCGCAGAAACAAATTGAGTGTGCTGGAAAAGATGAGTATAACTAGAGGGAAACGATGAAATGGAAAAATGGAGGCACGCTTTCTTTAATGTGTGTGTGTGTGTGTGCGTGGGTGCGTGTGTGTGTGTGTGTGTGTGTGTGTGTGTGTGTGTGTGTGTGTGTGCGTGCTAGGATGGGTGCCAATCAGGCTTTTTGCGCTCTGCGGCCATATTTGAAAATCAACAGCCGAGACTGTATCCGGCGAAGGTAAAAATAATTGGCTCGTGGACTTATTTATTTTGATGCAACTGTCACGAATGATGTTCTTTGCATAACTTAACGAACTCGAAGATCCGTCAAACCGTGCCGTGGGAAAACACATTAAAACCCCATCGGAGGAGAAAGGCTTTGAAGTTTTGTACCCAAGTCCCATCTGGCGAGACTCCGCCTCACTGCCCAGGCGCAGCGGGCAAAAGCCGTGGTCACGTGACAGAACATGTGACGCCTGAGCAAGAGTCTGGAGGGCCTACACTTCCTCCCCCTCCTGCCTCCTCATCCCCAGCCAATTTGTCAGGAGCAGAGTCGGTATGCGGACTGTGGCGTTGCGCGTGTAGATTTATGCGGGCATATGCTATAGCCATTTTCAACTCTTCTAATTTCCCTGCCGGCAGCTGTTTTCCAGGCTGATTTGCCTCCGTCTGATGACAGCAACAACCGCCGACGTCGGCCTGAGAAAGACGGAGTGGACGTAGCGAAGATGGGGGTCAGGCAACGGGACTTCAGGCCTGCTGGATGTGCTGGGTGCCAGGATGAACATCTCTTGGCCAAATAGCTGAAGTTGGTCTTTCTCCTAGTTTGTTGGTGGATAGTTGGAGTTAATGTAGTCCTTCTGTCTCGTCTATCGACTGACTAGTTTATCTGTTGGTGGATAATTAAAATTTCAATAATTTGTTATCTCATTTTAATGTTCTGTTCTCGCGCCTCTTTTATTCGCTGTGCACATCCAACCACTTGCTCCCGCCATGCACCACTACCGTCAGCCCACCGCACTCATATCTGCCGGATTTCCTGACAGGTGTCGCAGGTGAAACAGTGGCCGTTAAGGTTCATACTTTTTTGTACTTGGTTTCGCTTGGGCAACCCACTTTGTTTTCTCAAAATGCTGTCCAGTAAAAGGTAGGACTGTTTTTAGGTGCAGCTCCTGATTGCACTTCGCCCATTATTCTGCCCATCTCCCGTGTGAACAAGTACACCAAGATATTCTCCACGTGTTCTTACTGCCATCAATACCTTTGCAGGACCAGGTACGTGAGACACGAACGTTAGTTACCATCTAGTTGCACTTTAGTATTCGCATGTATCGATATATTCTACAGAACTAGCTCAGCATGAGCCGACGTCCGTGTAAAATATTTACTTTTCGGTGAAATCCTTTTCACTTTATATAATGGTGCTGGTGTACTTAGTGCCGAAATCTCCTTTAAGGTGTCGCTTTAGTTATTTTTTCAGGCTAATGTCAAAAGCATTTTTTAAATCGCGTAGTTGGCTTCCGTAAGCCCTGCCCTCACTTCTAACATCAGTCGTGTTATCTTCACCACAGCAGCTGTCGTCCCGTTTTAGCGACCTTCCCAATGAAACTGATAAAACCTAATTTACACCTGAAGTGAATCGCTTGCTCCTTTCCTTTTCCCATGATGCAGTGGTTCCTAATGATGGTTGCTTCCAGGGAAGTGGCAGGGCTAAGCGTTCCACGGCAACAGTTCCCGTTCTAAACAGTTTCTTCTATAAGACACAGATCTGATAGTTTGCTAGTGAAGTTGAGAAGACAGCACAGTGTCTACAGTACGAAACGTGAAGTGACAGTTTTGTTCACGTAAAACACAAACGTTTGGCGGCCACATTACCAACGACAACTGTGACAGTGCATGCAATGCAAGTCCATCGACTCTCTTTCATTCACGTTGATCTATCTATCTATCTATCTATCTATCTATCTATCTATCTATCTATCTATCTATCTATCTATCTATCTATCTATCTATCTATCTATCTATCTCTGTCTGTCTCGCTCCTCCCCACCATCTGCCTACCTCTGTTATCGACAGTCATCGTCTCCTCCAAGGTAATATTGATAAATATAACATATTCTTTATTATTTTATTATCTATATTATTTATATCATTGTGCCATTAACATTTACTATACAGTACTGTATATTAAACCGTATTTAAATATTAATTGTGTTGTTGTGGGAGATGAGGAAAATAGTTTTTTAATATACGAGTTTGTTTTTTTTTTACATGCGAGCTCGGTTGTGGAACGGATGAAACTCGAATGTAGAGGTACTATATATATATATATATCTTAGAAACACGATGTACGTTCTTTGAGAGTTTAAAAATATGCATATTTCTTAACGGCATCTGCCCTGATCAGTTTGTCAAAGAGATTCGCCCAACACAAGTCAACATGGCGCCACCAAAGTCTTTGAGAGCTGCTCGGCGCAAAGCTATTTTCGTTTCTTTGCTCTTCGCTGGAAGCAATTGTTGCTTACTTTATTTTCATCGTGACTCCATCGCTGCTTGCCAGCAGCTGCCCCCGTACATTAGCTGAAAGTCTGTAAACTTCCCCCTCACTACACAAGATGTGAACACAGCCTCCAGTCTTGGTGTTAGAAGCCACCCAAACACTTTTAGTCTTTTATGCTCGATATTTAGGTGCATGTAGGTAGGTCGAGTCCTATTCCTATTCCATACTATTTTCGTCTCCGAAGCTGAAGGCTGCGCTTGTCGTAGACACTAGTTTGGGTAGAGTTACACCCGTATATCGTCTTTGGCTGCTGAGTCTCGCGGCCTCGTCTGCGGAAAGTGTTGCTGCCACCTGATGGATTAGGTCTGGTTTGAGCCCACGCACGAGTCATGCACGACCAGGGCTTGCTTGTCTGTCTGTCTTCACAGATCGCTATGCACACCCCTGTCGTCTACTGGGCAGTCACGTCATGTAGTGTAACTGTCATTCCCTCCAGCCCCTGCCACCCCCACCACAAATATCCCTTCCCTCAAATCATGTTCAGTGGTCGACAACCGCAAAAACTCTATGCCAGCCAGTTTTGTTTGTTTGTTTTGGAGTGGGGGTAGGGGTTGGTCCGCCATCCATGTTGCCCCTTTTTATTCTCTCTTAGCATCCACTTCATTCTCTCTCTCTCTCACACACACGCACGCACGCACGCACGCACGCATTCAAAAGAAACCAGCAGCCGGCAAGGAGGTATTTCCACTCACCGAAGGTCCAAAATCCGAAAAACACGGAGCACCAGCGGACAATTTTAACCTTTCACCCGGAAGGTGCTGGCAGCTGGTTGTTTATGTAATCCACTGGCATTACCAGCAGACAGCCTACCTACTTGATGACGACGATAATAACAATAACTAAGCAGAACATGCCATCAGACCTGACTGGAACTTATCCGGGACCAGACGACCACACGATGCTGACTGATTGAGACCGACACGCAGCCCTACATTATTATTATTGTAACATCACGGACTTGTATACACAGGTCCTCGGTAACATGATCATGGGCAGAGCTGACCACCCTAGCCCTATAATCAGTAGACAAACCCACACACAGCCCTGCAGATCATGCGTGACATTTCGCAAACACGACCTACGAACCAACGGCAGTCTGTTATTTTCGCTCTGCCGTTTCACCTTATCTTCAAGTTATTCTTATCTATTTTTTCATCAATCACGGAAACAGAGCGATTGTGCAGTATGATTGATTATAAAACGAACCCAACAAACACCATGGCGTTTAACTTTAAAGTAATTGTAGATGGGACGAGCTCATCAAGTAAGTCGCTAGAAGAGTCTTTATGTTAATTGGCTGTCTCAGGCATATAAATATCAGATAAGTATGATAACATTCAAAACCATGCAGAAATCTTTTGTTTCATTTTTTTAATGATGTTGATGTCACCTGGGATGGCTGTCTCACTTACAATCATCAATCAGAGAAAAACTTCAGCCTGAAGGCATTAGACTTTTTATTAGCGGTATAAAGGGAAAAGTCATTAAAAATTAAGCAGTGAATCAGGCTTTCGTACTCTAAAAGAAAGAAGAAAAAGACTGTTTCAAAATGATAAATGGACTTTGTTCAGATTATTTATCACAAATTTCACTCCTGTCTTAGCAAGTAATCCTTATCCTACTCGCTTCTTCTCTCTTAACGATCACTCAAAACGTTACGCATGCGCTCTCTTGCTCGAACATTTTTGACATCACAGCTTGCGTCATTCATCCAGACTTGCGTCATTCAGGCTGACGTCATTCACACTTGCTCACGCGCTCGCTAGGACTGACCTAGACCCACTAAAAACATTTCATTCGTAACAAAAGACAGAGTAAGCGAACAGCGTGTACCTACAATAAGGACGGCAATTTATAGAAAGGCTTGGATGCAAAAATCATCTGACTGAAACAGCCTACAGCAAAACACTCAATAATCCGCATCACTTTCAGAGTTTAAAAGATATATTAGCATAACTGACCGTAAAATTCATGCTTTCTATTAATATTTGTAATCGTACGGACTACATGCACATTCTAGGCTACCTACTACATGCTTCCTCATTCTCTGTTGTTTTCGCCTTCTTCAGCCAGGCATCACCAACATTTCACTGATTTCTTGTTATTTTCTGCATCATATCTGTCTTTCTATTACTTTTGATCGTGTGCTGCTGTCGTTTGTTCCTTTATAATGGTCTCTTGATTTATTTGCTATGTAAGTAGCCGCTTTTGTAGAAAATTGTTCTTTGTGGGATGACCCCATATTATAAGCTTACTCTCTATGTTCTGTTCTCACAATGAACACATGATTGAAAGATTTTCTTTTTTAAAAGTCTCCCCGAAAGAAAAAAAATAACATAATAAATGTCATTGTTTAAACAGAGAACAATATTAAAAGGTATGACAAATGATCTGTATGAAAATGTACATAAATACTACATGAAGTAACAAAAAAAAAAGATACAAGCTGAATAAAAGTTCGAGCCTGCCAGGATTCGGACCTGGAATCTTCTGATCCGTAGTCAGACGCGTTATCCATTGCGCCACAGGCCCTCACACGGTTTGTGTGCCGCTTGAAGCCAATTAATTGTAGTACAACTGTGTGACTAACACTGGGCCAACTGTTGTATCCCCGCTGCAGTGTTTCTGGTTCGCTCACAGATCTAGCCCCCCACCCCACCTCCCATTCTCTACGCACACCTGAAGTGAAAATTGCATTTTTGTCCGTTGCCGAAGGATTCGTTACAAGAGTTTTTCCCCTCCCTTTTAAGGAAAGAAACCTTGTTTTTTCCGGTAGCGAATTTGCGAGACAAAAATTTCAAGATCGAGCTTGTATAAATTTTCGAGAACAGAACTCTGCTTCTTTTTTTTCCCACCTGTGTGCAAATGCTTCAGTGGTCATTGACTCATTGTGTTGTGATATCAAGATTCCTGCTGAAATGAACAAACACCAAATTTCTAGGTCAGCCTCAGCTGAGTGCAACGAAAGAAAAACAAACAAACAACAACAAAATATAAAAAGAGGTGCGACAGTATACGAGATACTTAAAAAAGAGACAAGAGGAAAGATAGCATATGTACTGATGAATTTTCAGTTCCTTATAATAAACAACAATGTTGACACAAGATCACTCTACATTTTCTGAGAGCATTCATGCAACTATAATTATGGAGGCAATATCGCGCTTTTGCTCGGTTACTTTCCATGCTATTTGAAGAAGCCATGGGCAATTTCCAGAATAATTTGAACCCCCCACCCGCCCCCACAAAAAATCTAAACTCATTATTGTGTCCGTTCTCACGACTTTGCTGCGCTTTGTAATCATCAGCCATTCGTCGTTGTTATTATTTATAGCCACCACAACGTCTACTAATGGTTGTCTTCTCCTCTCCGCACACGTGGTCGTCTTCTGACTCTAACCACAGAGGTCATTCGTGCAAGAACTGAAGATTGTGTGGTCACGTGACCATCACAACTGCAGATGGAAGTTATTGTCAGGTTTCCTTTGCTTCCCTCCCTCCCACCAACTGCCACCTTCTCGCTCCCTCACGGCCGTCAAAGCTTTTTTATTTCTTTCGCTGAGCAAATTCAGACCGCCACGATAAACGTGCAGTGCATTTGCAGTTTCGCGCTCGATCCCTTCTCATTAAGATGCAACCCGCCAAACGCTCTGTGGGGAGGGGAGGGGTGGGAGGGTATGATGGGGAGAGAGGGGGTCGGTGTTAAAATCACGTTCGAAATAAGTGACAAACGCTAGGCGTGACCTCCTCTTCTTGTGAGGATGGAGTGGTAGCGTGGCAGTGTCAGAAATATTACAAGCTACGAAACAAGCCGGAGGAAGGAGGTCAATGTTAAGACCGCGAAAATATTATTCTTCATTCCGCAGAAACAGATTCTGACAAAACTAATAAATTCGAGCAGCGCTTGGATGCGTCCTAGGTGACGGTTCTTGGGACACCACGAGAAAAAAAGAGTCACGTGACCAACTTCATCATTCACCCTCCCCCCTCCTCGTCCTCACCACCACCACCACCACCGCTAGCCCGACAAAGAAGTACGTTCGCGATTTACCCTCATTGAGTGTTCACCTTGTCACAGTCGTGACAGTTGCTTGGTTGCGAGGACGGGCTCAGCGAGGCTTCTATAGCTTTCATCGATTCCCAGCAGACTTGGAGCATGCTCTCCCTTCGGACAGTCGGGGGGACCAGTCTACGGGAATCGCGCAGCAGTCGTCAGCGGCCGCTACTAACTCTTGCACAACTTGGCTTTGTCTGCACAAATCACATTAGACTTGTACAAGCGATCGATCAGAGTCAATGACTCATCGGGGTGGCTTTAAATGCCACGTTTTCCAAGATCTAAAAATGGAAGACAGCTTGAACACAACACAAATAGTAGACGATGAGTACCATGGAGACCACTTGGGGGGGGGGTGAGGTGCGCGTCTACAACAATCCATCTGATAATGTGTAGACATCAGACACTGTGTAGACAACTCATTAAACGTTAGTGTCTGGTCACAACAAAAGCTGGCGACAACTACAATCACGCGCGAATTTACTAACAACAATCTTCCATTTCCCCAATTTACTAACAACACCCTTTAATTTCGAGAACAAATTTTATAGCTGTTGAGAAATATGCCTATTTCTGTTAACTTAGTTAAGAAACGCGGGGCTCTCCTCTTCCCCGCCCTCACACACAGGGTGAACGAGAGAGAGAGAGAGAGGGAGAGGGGATAGAGAATGCAGGAAGGGGTGAGGGAGGCAGGAAAATAGAGAGGATTTGTGCGAATGTTTGTGAAATGTGTGTTTGTGTTAATAGATAACGTGGCGTTGCAATGCTAACGTGGTAAGATACTATTCTAAAAGGATGTTACCCTGTTAACACGTGGTGTTACTGTGCCAAGGTATGGTGTGCTAACTCGCCTAACTGTTGTGCTAACCCCGTGGCCACTATTTGAGCATCTGTGCCCCTCCATGTCCACGTCTTTTTGCTTCATTCGGGGTGGCTGGTGTGCTTCGCTCATCAGTAACTCTTCATGGCAGGTCGGTAAACTGTAAAGCTAATGCATACCCGGTATAAAACTAATACATGGAACAGCGCATCGGTTAAGACTGAAACTAAGATACAAAAACATTACATCGGTTAGAAGTAATGCTAATAAATACTAATAAATATAATAAAATAGACGCAGGTCGACTACGGCAAACCTTTTGTGTGACAGATAACAAGTTTTCTCTTTCGCTCACCGTCAAAGTCCATTTCCAGAGACGCCAGAGAGAGCGCGCGCTGGACATTTGAATGCTCCTGCCGTCAGTCTCCATGGCAACGCACTGTGAAATATGACTTCGCACGGTGATCTGCTAATGAAAAAAGACATTTTTTCTCCAGACTTTGACAAAGAGCATTACTCCAGAGTCGCCCCGCCTCATCCAGCTTTGTCATCTACAATACCAGTGTTGCAGATGACTCACCGGACATTATGTTAAAGTTCTCCTCGGCGAGCCGTGATCCGACCTGAGGCTCCTGTCTTCAACGCTTCCTGATCTTAGACAGAACCAAGCTTTGATGTTCGAAGAAACAGCGAACAGACTGCATGCTAGGGCGTGCGAGCCCATGTGTGCGTGCACATTCTTTCATCTTATGTTACAGGAGATATTGTAGAGGATGAGGGAGGACTTCCCTTTAGACCTTGGAAAATTTATCTTTTGTCTTATCTTAATGAAGTAATTACAACAAGCAAATAAAGACTTATCTTTTAGACATGCACATTAAGACAAAAATCGAGACTGCACGGATGTACACATTTCTCCAACACGTGACTCGTCAAAGAAAAGTTGGGCGTGTTCGAGTGAGCACAACTATGGATATATTTAAATTGGTCACAGCTTTTAAAGTGAAAAGTGTCCAGAGAAGATAAAACGGTAGTTCAGTATTGTGCCTGAAGGCGCCACCAGGTTTCCGTCAATTAAAAACAGTAACAGGGCTACCCAAGCAAGGCTGATGGAAGAGTTACCGAGCTTTTTCTTAGCCCCCAAGGCCAGTCTGAGCGCCTGACAAAGCCGACGTAGCTGTGCAGTAATGTAGACACTATCACGTTATAATCACGTAACACACACGTGCGTATATTTATAAACATAAATAGTACACACGCAGCATTACCTTCCATCCAGAGACCCAGCAACGTTTTTTCTTTATTGTTAAACTTCTTTCCTAATTGAACATTATTACTATTTTTGCGATGCTTGTTGGCTATTTGTCTTTCACCTTAGATGTTTCTATTCTATTTCGTATTTTACCCCAGTAAATACCCTCTGACACACAGATGTCTACGTATGATCTCTACTTGTAATCATAGCACCACGATTGTCAGCTGACCACAGACCAAGGAGACGAGAAGGAAGTCTGTTCTTGATTCAGAAAGAGACGGGACACAGGAAAGGATCTGTGCAATCAGCGCCCCTCGGTAGTTATGCCCGCACAGAGAGACCTCCATACAGTCGCCGGTCTGGCTTGATGTAGTTGCTGTTGCTGACATCAACCTGGCGCTTCGCACCTGACGACTACTCTACAGTTGTCAGCAGGTTGGGGTGGAGTTCTCTTGATCTCGGACTGCGAGGCTGCCTGCCCTCTGACAGTAAAAATCTCGTGCACACAGAGTGAATCGTCTGCAAACAATCCTTGCCAATTTATGCTTTGAAAATTATGAGATTAAGAACTCTTAGAAAAGAAAAACTAACATGGAGTTACATGATGATGTACACGGTGTGTGCGCAGTAAAATATTTTACTGATGAAAAAAAGATAATTTAACCAAATTTTCTTCTGTGTTATATCGGCTACCGAGGTAGAAGGAAAAAAACAACAACAAAGAACTAATGTCTGTTCAGAAACTAAAATCGTATCTGTAGTATAGTCTCGTCAGTAACTAAAGGCATGTTCATAGTGGATGAAATAATGCCTGTTCAGTAGCTAAAAGCATATTCTGTTGGAATAAATTATATTTTATAGCGGATAAAGTAATACTGATTTCTCCGCTACTGAATGACATTTATGCCGGTGTTTCGGTGAAGGCTGGGTAGTGGGCCAGTTCTAAAATTTCCAGCCTGCAGTTAAAGCAGGCGCTCACCATGTCTTTCTGTGCTCTGTGCACGGACTCCAGCAAGTATTTTATGCAAGTGTAAGCGGGTGCATCCGAAAGAAGGCATGAAAGTGTTCGTGCTCCTGCGCAAGTGTAATTTAGACAAGGAAAAGCTTGTGGCAAGCAGATGGGGGCTAGTGAGTGCGCCTTACGGAGCTAAAGCCTGGCGTCTGATTGGTTGAGCCTGGCTGCGAGGTCAGGAAAGGTCGCCCATGGCCGTCACGTCTGAGTGATGTTCAAGACATATTAGCCTCTCTCCCCGCTTCATATTCAGAAGCATGTTGATGCTACAAATTGCCATTTGATGGCGCAGCAAACCCTAGGCACATTTCTAATTGAATTCACGCCTGCCACGTCGGCAGGGAAGCTGCGGCAGGGGAAGAACAAGCAAGGAGCTGGTGAACGAAGGGACAGGAGTCTGGGGGAAATGCTTCGTGACACCAAAGAGCAGTCGAGGTAGGCTACACTTGAAAATGAACTGACACGTCATCATTTTCTTACACATTTCAGACAGCACCGACTCACCATCCTCGTGGCAAAGCATAACATATTTTGTAGGGCCGGAGAAAATGAAGGTGCAGGTGTTAAGACTAAAGAAGGGCTCGACATGTCACGTTGAAGGATCTGAAGAACTAATTTCGGAGGGCGGGGAAGAAGGGGTAACTGGGTAAAGGGAGATCAGAGGAAGGAGCCAACAGAAAGAGAGGAGGAGGAGGAAAGAAAGAGAGAGAGAGAGAGAGAAGGGCAGGAAATAACAGTAAGGAGTTAAGAAAAAAATGCACAAAACGCCTGTAAGTAGAGAGAGAGGGGCAGAGAGAAAAAGAAAAATCCCTCAAACTGAAACATTTTTACTGTTTTCTTTTTAATAATTTTGTATAAAAAATTGTACTGTGCTTGAAATTCCTTCAGCAACGGGGTGATGAGTTAAAATCGATGTTCATCAGTCATCGAAACAACGACCTAGCCAGGCACTCTTACCACTCAAGGCAGCTTTAGTGCTGCCTTTCAGCTTGGAAACTTTCCTCTATAATATTAATTTTTTACAACGCCTGAAAAGTTCACTCGGGAAAAAAATTTAAAAAACAAAACCCCGACAATCCTCCCACAACACCAGGTCACCGACGTTCACACCAAGCACGAAGTCAAGCGGAGTAACTCTTTACGCAAACGCGTTACTATCCTCACGTTTCCCGGATTGCCGTTCTTGCTATGGTCTCACCCACCAGCAAGAGAGAGACAAGGGAAAGCTTTGGAAGGGTGGGAAGAGAAGACGTTAGAGGTGAAAAAGAAGCCAGCGGGTCGTATTGGATTTCTGGGTCTGCAATTCTAGCTCAACATTTCGCCGCTTCAGTTACTCCTCTTGTAAATGACTTGTGCCGGCGGTGCGGCGCACTCGGCAGCTGTTTTGGTTGTCTGTCATCGTCAACATTTGCACCTCAAACATCTGAGAGGCCACGCGCCGCCAGAAGCGGGGGGATCGTTTTGGTCAGGCTTCCTTTCGCTGAAGGAAAGTGAAAATAAACCTTCCCTCAATACACTGTGTTTTGCGCCTTGACTTCGTGTACCACACTGCACTTTCGATTAAAAAGAAGACAACCTTAAATAAAAACAGTGTCCCTCTTGAGAATCTATCGTAAGGCAAACTATCTCGGATGAATGACGAATCTTGGCAAATGTTGGTTCTGATGTGTTTTCAATCATAATGCATAAAGTATTATGTAAATCTTCCGTTCTAACTACGTTTTGGGGGTTTGGGGACTATTTTGTGTAAAGTGCCCATACAGATTCCTTTACAGATTACCTGCACACAATCCATCTTTTAATATTAAATCGGACAAATTACCAAATGTTTGGTATAAAATAACCCACAGACATGTGTCGTGGATTAAATAAAATGTATCACCCCGTGGATCCTGCCGATTTTCAGCCTTTGTTGCTGACGCAGAAATCAACAATCAAGTCAAAACTTCTTGATCTGCATACGTGCAAGATTGAAATAATCCACAATAATCTTTATTGTCTTATAACAGCTGAGAAACTATGGTTTGTCTCCCTCTTCACCCTAACTTTATCACATTTTAATCCTTTTTAATCTTAACTCATCTTGTGCTGTTAAACCGGTTATTAGAAAAGGCGCAGCTTCAAAAATTACTCAATCCACGCCACAAAAAAAAAAAAAAACAAACAAACAAAAAAACAAACAAACCGAAAAAGCGAAATTCTCTCTCTCTCTCTCTCACACACACACACACACACACACACACACACACACACACACACACACACACACACACAGAGTACAAAAAATTCGTTGGACGCAGGCAAGTGTGTACATGCCTCTCTCTCTCTCTCTCTCTCTCTCACTTACTGGTCAGCTAAAAAATAATAGATGCAGCCGCATAAAGAGCCACAAAATGACGGCTGATAACGATGTGCCTTCACCAATAGCATGTTGGGAGGGACTTGAAAAAGTCGACGAAGTAGTTGACTTCCTTCACTTCCTGCCTCGTGCAAAGAAGCGAAGATTGTCCGTCCGTTGCCGTAACGGATCACGAGGAGGTAATCAGTCCCCTCGGGCACAGCCACTGCTCTCAAAGAGTCTTCAGTGTTCCAGACACAAGTCTGCTGTTGCCCCTGAGAGTATCTTTCGCTGCTTATGTCGGAGAAAAACGCAATCAGCGGCCGGGAAACCGGGCGCTCGGGTTTCACAAACGTTTGTAACAGCTCTACGACATCTGCCAAAATCGTTAAAAACCCGCCAACGTTTCTTTGAAACTGGTGCAGTGGCTCTAACGTGAACGGATCCGACACGGGATCCGATATGGGATCCGATATAGTTTTATGAAGTTATAATTCTTTCCCCTTTTCTTGGAGAAACGCTCCTGTGCCCTAGAGGATCTCTCCCGCTCCTCTCGCTCTTTCTACCTCCCTTTCTCTCTCTCTCTCTCACACACACACACACAGAGGAAAGGAGGAAGTGAGGGGGAAAGGTATGAGGAAGCAAGGGCGGGCTAAGGGAGAGAACAAGCTGTTTACGGTCGCCAGTGTGAAGGCGGCGTTGAGTTCTTCACTTTGCCAGTAAGTTCACGCCGCTGCATGTCGGTGGGAGGAGCTGATATTAACCTCAGGTCCTCCATGACTGTCGGAGGAATCTTTCGCTCGCTACGCTGAGGCTGTGACGCTCAGTGTGTGAAAATAATTTGGTTGGCAAAAAATTCTGTTCAGCATTTCTAGCACATGTCCACACCCACGCGCTAACATATAAATGCAGAAAAAAGCACAAAAATGATGTCGTAAATGCCACCTCGCCAAAAAACAACAGCACGATGTTGCCATGGTAATCCGTCAAAGACACTGGTGACAGCAGTTCTGGAAGACGCAGTAATAGAGTGGTTCTCACTGACTCTTACTTCCGCTGTTCGTTTCACCTAATGTTACTATATCTGCAAAACACCTAACATAACACACACACACACACACACACACACACACACACACACACACACACACACACACTAGGCGCGCGTTTGTGTTTGTGAGAGAGAGAGAAAGAGAGAGGGGGTGTATTGAGCGCGCGCGTGTGTATGTGTGTGTTGAGGATGTGTACGTAAGACTTTCCCCGACCTGCATGTGTTTCTGAGTAGTTCATTCATAATCACCTGGTAATTCCTTGACATTTTATTACTGTATCTACTTTATAAGCAGCAAAAGTTTGGTCTTTACTTAAATAGAGGAAATGTCAGGTAAAGCCTAACGACTGAAGTGTGGGAAGCCGGATAGTGAACCACCCCTTCAATCAAATTTAAAAAACCGTTCATTTTCTTTTTCTTAAAACATCTTGTTCATCGCCGATGCTGGCCAAAAAAGCGAGGGCTGATGAAACGAGTTTCAAATTGTCCTGTGAAAATTACTCTCCGGCAATAAAAAGCCACTAGAAAACACGCCGCGCGGGGAAATGTTCCATTGCGCACCGACCTCAGATCCTTGGTGAAATGAGAATATCATCTCATGTGGCAAATATTTGCGAATCATACGTCACATGCACATTTCCGGGTCTTCGGGTCGGTCACTGCGACCTGCCTCGTGCGAATGTGTGTGTGTGTGTGTTGGAAACGGGGATTGGAAGTAGGGGGCATACGCATGCAAGAGGGGTTGGTGGAAGGTAAACAAAGGTCTAAAAGGGGTTCGGCACATTGCGACTGAAAAAAAATTTAGCATCGGACGATGAGATAACTGAAACCCACCAGGCAGAAAGCTATTTGCAAGAAAGGAACAACTGCGCACACGTTAAGATTCACGTTACATCGTCTCACCTCGCGTCTTAGGAACAAAAGGGAGCCGCAGGGGGCCGCAGGGAGCGCACGGTTTACGGTGACATCACATCAAAGTGGGAGCAAAATCACCGCGTGCTTTGGTTTCAGAACCGGTCAGCGCATGCGCTTTGATCGTGTTTCTGTCCTTTCGACGCTTCCTAAGGAGCGGTGAGAAGGGGCCAGATACTCGGCATATCACTAAAGATGGCTAACTTGCAGCAGTCAGCTAAAAAAAAAAAGTTGTGTAGTTTAAATGTTGTAATGCCTATGAACGTTTTTAGCCAATGATGCACGTGAATCATCCAGTTGGCGAAGGTCGAGGTCACTGCCTTCAATGTCTCACGAGTGAGCCACATTCGATAAGATCACGAAGTTACATAACATATTTGTATAACTCCGTGATCAGACAGTCACTCCAAGAACCTTTTCTTTTAAAGAACGATCACTCTGTTCGCAAGCTCCATTGATAGCGCCCCCTTTCTCCGAACAATGCGTCAGGAAGATATTGAAGACAACAAACATCAACACCAAGCTTTAGCCGTACACCACCGACCGCCTGGGTCTGAAGTCCAAGTTAACCGCACCTCTTCTTTGAAGAACTTCTTATTCGTTAACTTTTACTCTCTCTCTGTCTCTCTCGTTTCGATGGACGATCTAGGGAGGATGGTTTTCGCGATGGCCATACAATTTATTTCTGGGTTCTTCACGTGATTCTTTTTATTTTACTTTGGGCTTGCGTGAAACTATCCGAGCGATCAGACGACTGGGTTGTCGGCGGGGAAGACTGTGAACTCTGAGCGGAAGACCGCACATGAAACCTCAATGCACGGTTAACAATCGCATGAGAAACATCGCCTGAATGAAGCGGCTACAGATCGCATTAAAGCTTCAAGAAAAATCAATGCCTGGAGAATTTCTGTCGCTGAACCACAAATCGGTGGCAGATAAGAAAGTGGATGCGCTCTGCGACCGTATGGCGCCTTCCACGGGCCGTAACGTTGCCTTGGTAACTGTATTTCTGCAGGAAGCTAGCAGCATGGAGCGCTCTTCGTTTTCTAGCGCCGTGGCCGGATGTCTAGAAGCAGGTTCAAAGATCACGGACTAATTCTCTAATCAGTGGTGCTGTGTGAAAGGTACAATATTTCTCACATTCTATAAAACCTCAGCATTCCGGGGAGTAGACGTCACGCCGTCTTTCTGTCAGTAGTGTTACAGCTGGACGTCACGCCCTTTTTCTGTCAGTGGTGTTATAGATGGATGCTACACCATCTTTTAGTCAATACTGTTACGCCATCGTTTTGTCAGTGGTGACACAGCTGAACGTCACACCATCTTTCTGTCAGTAGTGCTACAGCTGGACGTCACACCATCTGTCTGTCAGTAGTGCTACAGCTGGACGTCACGCCGTCTTTCTGTCAATAGTGTTACAACTGGATGCCACACCATCTTTCAGTCAGTACTCTTACAGCTGGACGTCACACCATCTTTCTGTTAGTGTCACCGCTGTACATCACACCGTCTTTCTGTCAGTAGTATCCCAGCTGTCCGTCACACGATCTTTCTGTCAGTATTGTCACAGCTGTAGGTCACATCGTCTTTCTGCCAGTAGTGTCGCAGCTGAACGTCACACCATCTTTCTGTAAGTGTCACAGCTGAAAGTCACACCATCTTTCTGTAAGTGTCACAGCTGAAAGTCAAACCATCTTTCTGTAAGTGTCACAGCTGAAAGTCACACCATCTTTCTGTAAGTGTCACAGCTGAAAGTCACACCATCTTTTTGTAAGTGTCACAGCTGAAAGTCACACCATCTTTCTGTAAGTGTCACAGCTGAAAGTCACACCATCTTTCTGTAAGTGTCACAGCTGAAAGTCACACCATCTTTCTGTTAGTGTCACAGCTGAACGTCACAAAACTTTCTGTCAGTAGTGTTACATCTTGACGTCACACCATCTTTCTGTCAGTGTTACAGCTGGAGGCGGTGACTCACCGGGTCAGTGACCCGACAGCTGGACGTCAGTGATGGAATTTGTCACAAAGGCTGCGGTAGAGAGTTTGCAGACAGCTTGTGTATCACTGCGCGGAGACCGACATGAACCCTAATAACTGATGCACTCAGTAACGAGTAACCGAAATGTTTGTTTCACACTATCTCAGACTATCTAGTATTACAACTACTAGCACAACAACTAGGAGCACGAACTACAAAAAAATAAGATGATTGAATATGATATCTAGACTTGTTCACGTAAACACATATTTTCGAGAAAAAATAGCGAAACATTCTTTTTACTGTGAATTATTAGAATGTCAACATTTTTGTTAAAAATATATTCTACCCTGGATAACAGACAAGGGAAGAATAACAGGACTCAACTAGACCAGGACAATCAATTCTCAAAGACGGAAAAAAATGAACATGTTGAGATACTAGTTTACAGCCATAATGTCACAGGACCAGAGAGTTTTTGCTTTAATCCTCTTTGGTTTACTTTATGGCATATTTCTGATAATTTTCGTTCTGGCAGTCAACGACATAAATAATACTTAATAATATTCATGAGGGTTTTTATTGTTTAAAGATTTTGTTTCTCTTAAAATGTATTAGTTTGCTTTGTTGACATTTCATTATATTTCGGATGTGTTGAACAGAAAAATATTTAAGGGATGGTCAGGACTGACACGCACAAACGCACGCACGCGCGTGCACACACACACGCGCGCATATATATTATATATATAGAGAGAGAAGAGAATATGAGATACATTATGTCGCACACATATTTTGAGCTAGACAATGAAAGACATGAACAGACAGGCAATTAATCCTTAAAGAAGGAATGGATGGAGAGAGAAAGAGAGAGAAAGACAAGGACAGGAGAGAAAAGAGAGAGAGAGAGGAGAGAGAAAAAGAAAGAGCAACATGGGGAATACGCGGGAGGCAGCCTCTACAACGTCTCTGGGGAAAAAGCACATTTCATGAACCGCATTCAATTCTCCACCTTTCACATCGCCTCTCTTGAGTTCTCCATCTTACGGATTCCTCCGATGCCCTTACCGGAAATCAGGAGAAGCAGAGTGGTGTTGGAGAGCACCATGATGTGAGTCCTGTCTGTGTCTTCCCGTCATCACAGCGACATCCCATGTCAGGAGTCACGCCAGTCTCATGGTGGACAGCCGCCCGACCACTAACCACCAGGGCCGCCGAGAGCCAGCACGGGCCCCGGGACAGAAGATACTGCGGGCCCCTTATAAATGTAAATTATTTTCCCAGTATATAACAATGTCTACACGTCTATTGTCAATGTCTACATTTAATTCAGTAATGTAATACATACTGCAAACATAAGGACAAGTGCACTAGGATCTGCATCCCTATTTGAACATAAGAGTTGTTGACACGTGAGCGGTTAGTAAATGAGGAAAGATGACGTTAAGGAATCAAGCGTGTAGTAACCCGCTCCACAGAAGAAATCCCCAGAGTAAGGAATGTTACTTCAAAAGCGATCTCAAAGCCTATTGTAGGTGTGATAAAGATGGCTATTAGCCGTATATACAGTACAAGGAACAGTGTCAAGCATTAGAGGAAGTTTATGCCTTAATAAGTCTTCATCGAGTGTCGTTAATGCCCTCATTTTTGTTTAAGAGTTTGCTGCTACAAACAACAGAGCACACCAATTTTTTTTTTTTTTTTTTTTTTTTTTTTTTAGTAACCTGCATAACAAACGCAGCAAACGTGAAGCACAAATCGAAAGTCCGTCCCTATAAATATACATTTATTCATTTATTCCTTTAGCAAAACCGCGCACACATGCACACACACACACACACACACACACACACACACACACACACACACACATTGTGATATTATGTGATACATAATATCTGAACGAAACTCCTTCGGCCTCTTTAACATTTTGAAATTTTGAACATCCAACTTTTTACTTCAACTCCCGTCAGTCACTATCCGTTTAAATACGTGTTCAGTTTTAGAAGACAAACCAAATGTTTTAAAGACTATTTTATAGCCAGTAACTGTTACTAATTTTAACATTTAAGTAGATCAAAAGGACAGAGTTTTGTGACAAGGACATAAACATATGCACGTTTAGTATATTTTATCTGAATTCTAAAAGTACATAGAAACAAAGTTATGCAGCACCAATATGGTCATTTATCTGCTGACTAAGGGCTTTGTAAGGCTATATTTATTAGCTTTTCTCAAAAACTTCATTATTGTCAGTCAGTTTGAGCGGCTTGGTAGTCACTCTCATCGACACTGATGTTCCTGCCTTGGCTATTTGCCAATAAACAGAAAATCATAGAAATATACATGAAAAATACTGTACTTATCACAGTTATCAGAAAAACAAAGGGCAGCGTATCTCGGCTTTTCGAGTCTAGAAGTACAGGCAGGAGAGCGCGGTGTGAAAAGATGTTATACTAAGTGTATATAGCTTTCTCTAAGGTCCAACCGTCCAAGCTTTCTTTGGTCCAAGGACTCAAGCAAAAGGGAGAGACGTCTAAATATCTCATAAAAATGTCGGTCTTTGCCTCCAGCTGCTCCAAGCCCCGACCATTTATTTTCCACGAAATCTTATCTCGTCGAATCTTCCAGAAACTATCACCCCCTTCCTTCCTCTCAGGTGGGCAGCAACAATACATTCGGGCCCATGGGTGGAAGTTGCTGTCATCGCAGTCACTGGTCTATAAACCAAAATAGGGCCAACATAATCTGCCTGTATCTGGTTTGTGTGCGTCAAGAAAACGAGCCGTTTAATTAAAACCTAGACAAACGAATCTGTCATAACACATCTATAAACTTTTCCTCCTTATCCCTTCTTAATCGTGAAACAAGTATACATTACACGGAGCTCCTTAAAAACGACACTCAAATATAAGCATGTAATTATTCGAAGAACAAATGTCGCAGCCACCGTAAAACTCTATTTACAGCAGCATGTGACATCTTCCTTGAATACAATAAGCGCACGATAAGAAAGATTGCAAGTTGGCTTTTGTGGACGCATGGCGGGTAGATTATCTCCTAATTATTTTCCCAGTATATAATAATATGTTTACAATTCGATTATCAACGAAATATAGATTGCAAACATTAGGACAAGTGAATTATTATCTACATCACTACTTGACATAAAATTGTCTACACGTGAGTGGTTATAGTAAATGAGGAAAAATGATGTTAAAGGATCAAACGTGTAGTACCCCACTCCATAGAAAACATATCCAGAGTAAGGAAGGCCTGTTAGGTCAACAGCGATGTCAAAAGCTCGACAGATTCGTTAATACCCTCTTTAAAATAAAGTGTTTGCTGCTACGAACAGCAGAGCGCATCTGTTGTCTTTTTAAAAAGCATAAAAAAATTACTGTACTCACCAAACAAACAAAGTGCAACATATCTCGGCTTTTCGAGTCTAGAAGACAGCGTGCGACAGACAGGAGAGTGTGGTGTGAAAAGATGTTAGACTAAGTGTATATCTAGCTTTCACTAAGTTCCAACTGTCCAAGCTTTCTTTGGTCCAAGGACTCCGGCCGATTGAAAGGGAAGGTCAAACACACGTCGACTTTACTGCTGACTCGTCTAACTATCTCATAAAAATGTCAGTCTACACCTCCAATTGCTCCAAACCTCGACCATTTAATTCCCATGAAATTCCATCCCGTCGAGTCTATCGAGACTATTCCCCCTCCCCCCTTTCCCTCTTGTGTTGTCAGCAACAATGCATTCTGGCCCATGGCTGATGGCCAGCATGGGTGGAACTTGTTGTCATCTTAGTCACTGGCCTCTAAACTAAAAACAGGGCCAACATAATTTGCCTCTACCTTGATTGTGGGTGTCAAGACAAGGAGCAATTTAACGAAAACGTAGACAAACTAACACTTATGTCATAGCACATCTGTAAACTTTTCTTTTCCTCCCTTCTTCGTCGTGAAACAAATATACGTTACACGAAGCTCCTTGAAAACACATTCAAATATAAGCATGTGATTATTCGAAAAACAAATGTCGCTGCCACCGCAAAACTCAACATACAGGACCATATATGATAGGTATTGATAGCTTCCTGAGACAACTAGCACAGAATAAGAAAGATTCCGAGGTGGCTTTGGGGGAGGGATGGTGGGTAGATATTATCTCCTTTTTACCAGGCGCTTATCCGCAAAGAGTAAAAGAAGGTCGGAGACTGGAAGGAAAGGTAATGACCAGCCGGCCGATGTGTTATTGCAGGACGATCGCCGTAGGTCCCCTTTCCGGTGACATAACTTTCCTCCCTACCTCCCATCCACCTACCGCGCAGACATACCGTCTCTAAACTTCCATTATCTTTCTCATGCTAACCTCCTCTTTATCATCCTCCCCCAGCTCCAAACTTCCAGTGACACCACCATGATGAATTTATAAGCCCAACTATTTGCGGGACAGCAGTTTTAAAAATGTTTTTGCAATATGTGTTCTTTTTTGCTGGCTGCGATAGTATTACAGGATAATATAGTCTCATTGTATCAGGGATCTACTGTGTAGACTAATGTATTTGTTTGTTTGGTAATGGAGAAACGGTTACAGAAAGTCTCAGTGTTGTTTAGTAACTACGAAAAAAGCACCTTAATCTCTCTCGCTTACAGGCCGCAGCCTTAGAGGTGGGCCCCCATCCTCTCGGTTCACAGACTGGCCACACCTCAGTAACATACCTGCCTCTTCACTGTTAATTCCGATTTGCTTGCAGGGCCCCCCCTCTCTCCCATAGTGGCACATAAACCCAGCAATCTCAAAGCACGAACTTTCTTCTGGCCGGTTCACACGCGATAAAATCTTTAGTGTCCAGCTGCCTTCCGCCTCCCGGCTTGTCCAGCGAGAATATGATACCGATGACTACACTTCTCACGACAGGCCCGTCTACCCTAAATTTGTATACTACAGACTTTGAAACTCAACGTCTGCATGTGTAATGCTTGGGTGTTCGATCTGTCCTCAGACCTTTCTTTAAAAGAAAAAGAAAAGGACAAAAAGAAGAAAAAAATGCACTGACCAAGGCCGGGCCACCTTCACAGCCGCGGGCCCGGGTACACCAGACCCCCCTGTCCCCCCCCCTCTCGTCAGGCCTGCTAACCACTAACCACTCACATCTGAGGCACGTGTTCTCCTTTCAGGCTCCTCGCTTCTTCAAAAGACACGAGCTTGAGCGTGCATCACTAGGCAGTCTGGACAGGAAATTGTTTCACCGTTAGGTCTCTATATCGGCTTACTGAGCTTCAGCAACAACAGCATCGATGAACGACGACGATGACGACGATGAGGATAATAATGATAAAGATGTCTATGACTAAATGTTACAAAAAAATTGTTTTGTTGTTATTTCACCTCATGAACGTGTAAAGACATAAATAAATCTTTGACGAGACATAACCGCTCTGTGTAACAGACAAAGAGACAAACTTTGAAAAAGAAACCTGGAGTCAGTCGTTACAGACGCATCTGAAGCGCGAAGCCATTTACTGCAAGTTAAATGCCTTTAACAAATATTTGCAGCTCCACGAAAGAAGACCTCCCTGAAGTTTGGCTCTGTTTCAAGGAAAGGTGAAAACTTTGCAACAGCGTGTCCTCAAGATTCACAGCCATCTCAGTCAAACCCTTCGAACAAATTACTTTACAGACATCAGTCGACATTTAAATTGATGGACTTTTTTAAGTGGTGGAGTGAAAACTCCGGTAGGAATATTACTTATAAGCGGATTTTTTCTTTTCGTGTGGCAATTAGGAAACCTATGAATGGCAGGTTCTTCAAAAGGTAATTGGCATTCCATTTGAAAACTATGAAACTCTTTCCTTTATCCTGCTTTTTGTGTACTAGTTACATGTGGTAGTGACACCCTCCGACCACAGAGAAATGAAACAGAGTGTAAGCACCGACTTGTATTACAGGTTCGTGGTGTGTGTGCGTGTGTGTGTGGTGGAGGGAAGGGTGGCCGTGAACCTTCTGATTACTAATTATGCAAAAAGACACCGTTTTTGTGATCCTCGCCAAATTCGGCTGGAATTTTCCTGTCTCTAAGAAGGCCGGGTGTTGTTTGGTTGTTTGGTGTAGTATAATCTGGAATACGTTTATTGTTTATATGTATTTTCGCCTTTTCTAAGATTCTCTGCATGTGGCACGTGTTTACAGGGCTGGCTGCTTTGCCGTGATATGGCCATAGCTGCTGGCTCGGCGTAAATTCTTTCCCACCCCTCGCTCCTTTCTAAGATGTTGTCGGTGACTATAAATAAAAGTTTACTTTGGGGAAGAGATTTTGACATTGTACACCAGGGAAACATTCCACAACATTGTAATTTGAGGCAGAACCGATGACACAGAGAAAACGGGAAGGAGGGAGAGAGGGGGGAGCGAGCGAGTCTCTTGGAAGTGGGGGGGGGGTGTCGCTCTTATGCACTATATGCGGTCTGTTATTCTCTCCACACCATTTCCCCGAGTAAAGCCGCTTGATGTGTTCAGCAATCGGAAGACATGATTATCACTCAGCGAACATCTTCTCTTGACTTGAAACATTACTTCCTCTTCTTCCATCGATTTCATCTTTCTATTGCCCCAAATGAGCTGCCAGTTTTAACATGTTAGGACTCCAAGAATGCAGTAAGTACTAGAGTGCAAGCATTTGACTAGTTCACTTCACTGAGGACATTCGTAACAGCTTTTCACTGGGCTTTACTCAGATTAAGTGGCAGACAGAAAGTTGTCAATAAAATCAAAGATGGAGGAGCTGCTGGGGTAATTTACCTCGACGACGGTAGGTACCCCGGCTACTTCTATACAGATATAGAGTCACATAGTTCTATACAGATATGGAGCCACATAGTTCTAGATATGGAGCCACATAGTTCTAGATAGATATAGAGTCACATAGTTCTATACAGATATGGAGCCACATAGTTCTAGATATGGAGCCACATAGTTCTAGATAGATATAGAGTCACATAGTTCTATACAGATATGGAGCCACATAGTTCTAGATATGGAGCCACATAGTTCTAGATAGATATAGAGTCACATAGTTCTATACAGATATGGAGCCACATAGTTCTAGATAGATATAGAGTCACATAGTTCTAGATAGATATAGAGTCACATAGTTCTATACAGATATAGAGTCACATAGTTCTATACAGATATGGAGCCACATAGTTCTAGATAGATATAGAGTCACATAGTTCTATACAGATATAGAGTCACATAGTTCTATACAGATATGGAGCCACATAGTTCTAGATAGATATAGAGTCACATAGTTCTAGATAGATATAGAGTCACATAGTTCTATACAGATATAGAGTCACATAGTTCTAGAGAGATATGGAGCCACATAGTTCTAGAGAGATATAGAGTCACAGTTCTATACAAATATAGAGTCACATAGTTCTTTACAGATATGAGTCGCATAGTTCTAGATAGATATAGAGTCACATAGTTCAATACAGATATAGAGTCACATAGTTCAATATAGTTCAGATATAGTCACACGTAGAGCAATAATAAAGTTACACACCTGTCCAGGTAAGATTATGACAGCATAGGGGCCATGAACATTCTTTTTATTCGGAGAGTCTACTGTTCACAATGAAATCCAGAGGGAAAATCGGTCTTTAGAGGAGTACGAGTACCGATTCTCAAAGGTCTATTAACAAGTACATATCGAAGAATATAGTGAATAGAATGTTTCTAGAAAATTTACAAAGACTTGCGCACGCCATGGCCAGAAAAGCTACACACACTACAGTCAGCTGGTGTTGGCGCGTGCGACCGCACATCGTTATGTGTGCAGCTCTTTGTCTCTCTCCCAGAATACCTTGTATGTGTATACTTTATTTCTCGCATTATCACCTTCCCCTTGAACAGATATTAAGTAAAGGACCTCAGCTCTCCCGCTCTGTGTGTATATATGTACGCGCGCCTATGTATGTGTGTATGTAAGTACGTGCAGACGTATGTGTCAGGGGCGGGTATATATGCTGTGCACGTGCAAGATAAAAACAAAAGAAAGGGGAAAAAACTTATGTCGGTAGCCACGTGTTACAGATTAGACAACGGTGTAGGAGTGTCAAGATAGCAGCTATTTACATCACACTGCACTGCGCATAAACACGGACACCTGCAGGTGTAAACTGCATCGTTCACCTGATAAGAACAGAAGACGAGGAGCGGTAGGAGGCGGGGGAGGCGAGGAGACACACTTGTTTGCGTCCTGCTAACCCACAGGCTGACTTTCCTCTAGTCAGAACCTTGTCTGATTCCCACTTACACCTTCATCGCGGTGAAGAATTGCATGATCATTGCTGGGGTGGGTGCGGGGATACGGGTACAATCCTGTGGGTGCGCAAGCTCCAAGGTGGTTGAGACTTGTTTCATGATATTTCACTGTCAGCTCTAAAAGCTCTGGTTTTCCACTGTAATGCATGTTTACCTCGTGTTGTGCACGAGAAGGTCTGTCCACTCTTGTCTGCCAGCTTGTTCTTTATCTGTCGATCTCGGCTTTGTTTCGTGCTAAGTATTGTCTTAGTATTGTGTCGGACAGCGTGAATAAACACTGCAAATCTGCTTTTATACAGTATCCACCCCCAAAATTAGGGTAATTGGAGTCATTTGCTGATTTTTCATTAGATGAAACCTCGATTTTTGACCGGCCAGATATAATTTTCTTTGTGTATCGACGTCTGCATTATTTGCTTTCCTAGCTCAGTGTCACCCTGCTTCTCAAAGCCGGGGGTCCTAATCATGTGGATCGAAAACAGCGAGAACTGTCGACTCCTGAAAGAAGCCCGAGATACGTTCCGGCACGGATGTAGAGATGAAGGTTCGAGTCCTCTGTTGTCTCGGAACAATGTCTTTTTACGAAATGATACGGGATTTGGCTGCTGTCCAATCCAAATATTTCTCTTCCATCGGTGGTTTCCTCCACCGCGGGTTGAAGCCAGGCCTAAGTTGTTGTGCTTGATTACCACTAACACTTGTTGAATGAACGCCAGGGACTGCAGTTAGCTGGAGGCGATCGCAGGCCACACAGAAGAGACGATGAAATAACAGGAAAAAAAAATCACGGCAGAGGCACACCATTCAGTTTTGATTACCTCAATTGCCACTGAAGCAAAAGCCATCAGGAGACAACGACGTAACCTTTGACCTTTCAATAATAAGACCTGTAGAACCCTTGATTAGACGCTCGAGTTATTGACTTAGTGCCAGAGTTCTGTTGGATGGCAGGAGAAAAGTGAATAAAAACTGTCTGCTGAGCCTGGGAGGTTTAATTGGTGCAATTAACTCTATCAGTAGTCAGTGCTGGGTGCAGTCTGCATTCAAGGGGAGGCATGCTTGCAGCATTGTTATATAGACATCACACCATAAACTCAGTTTCCTTTTTAAGTTACGGCCATGTTATTCTGATTTATGCCAAAAATGTCTAGTTTCATCGAGTCTAAATTGAGTCAAATAAGATTATAAACAAATCATGTTAACTGCCATCAGAAGCTAATTCTGAGACATTGCTGTGTATTCATAAAATGTTAGCAATAACAACATCGATGTCGTTTGTACAAGTTTCAACGATACAAACACTAATTTCCTTAAACAAATGTACTCGTGCCATGATACTTTAATTGGAAAATCTACGTGAGAATCAATTACTAATCCAACTGTAAAAAGCAGACATGGAATTAGAATCAACAACCAAATAAAATAAGGTTCGGCTTAGGGATTTGAGATTACAAGTATCCCATACAAAAGCATTAATATAGAGAAGAGAACTGACCTAATCAATCTGTTCCCAGTCAACCATGACTGTTCACGCTGCTAATGAGAGGATTCCCTTATTAATGTTTACCAGTAAACGGTCTGTAAATATGCTGTGAAAGCTGACCAAAGCGAAAGAAGGGGGGGGGGGAAGTCTACGAATAGGACGAACAGGTAAACTGTAGACTTCAAAACTTTCAGAAGTGATTATCATTCATTTAAAATTCCTTTCTTTCTGAAGTCCGTTTGACTGTCTGTAAAGCCCAATAAACTACAGAAATTTTCCACAAATTCACTGACTTATAATAATGCTCAGATATGACCTTTACGACTTTCCCTCCCCGTTCCTTTCAACCAACGAAGAAAATACATTTTCGTGCCCAGGTCAATTTTGTTTAACTTCCTTGTCACAACGAATGCCATCAAGACTCGGAAATCAATGGAAAGGGGGGTTTCCTCCCAACTCTTTCACCTTAAGTTACATTTTTGATCTTACGATAGGTCGAAAGACACAATTAGCTTGTTACAAATTAAGCTTGGCAGCTCTGTTGAAAGCATTTTAAAGGATTCTGATTAAGAAATTTCGCGTTAAAAAAATGTTAAGAATCATTTTATTTAGTGTTGACGATGGACAGCGCTGTCGGCACAGAACTGCCGGAGGGCATAGGTCACAGGGCACAGGGCACAATGCCTTTTGCAGACTACGTGTAGGGAAGTGCGTACCGACAGGATAGTGAGGATGTATATCTTTTGCTAAACTGTTGAATATTATGGGCGCGGCACGTGCTAGTGAATAGAAACTTACCAGAGCTCACTCCACGCTGGTAGTTTCTGAGCAAATTATTTGTATTTCTTAGTCTCACCGTCAAACCGGCTACACGTGTTTATTGTGTGCGAAGAAAGCAATCACTGGCTTAATAATCTTTGCCTAGCGATGGCAACATTTTGATAAACTCTTTGGCCAGAACTCAGGATCGATTGCCAGGCACCGTAAGGGATTTTTTTGTTGAAAATTGTAGACTCAGCGACTTTTGTTTCTCAAGTGCTCGCTATGAGCGCCGTCTTCCACTCCATCAGTACGAACGTCTACCATCCTTGTGGTGAAATTGTGTAGCATACTCATATTTCACTGTTATTCTCCAGTGTATATCCCACTGTTTTTTTTAAAATTTGCATTAATATAAAGAGGAGGAAAATAAGAAGGGCATTACAATTTCAGTTTTAGGTTTGAACATAAAGTTCTTAGGAAACCCACTGGCAGATCTTTGTTTATTGTTGTTAATGAACACATACCGTCCAAGATATATTCACCCACTCCAAAGTGTGGCACGACACTAGCGTGTTCCTTGGGTTTTTTTCCCCCCAAGCAAGAAAGAATAACTCGATTCCGAGAAAGAGGGAAATGAAGTTGTCGCAGTTATCTCATTGAGCCTCTTCGAAGCACACACAAATGCTGTATGCAGACTTTTTTGTTTTAAAAAATCTTATTTACTGGATAAGAAGTTGGATAAAGTTAAACGAATTGACTGGTTTACTTACTGAAAAAGGGAAAGACTCACTCACTCACTCACTCACTCACTCACTCACTCACTCACTCACTCACTCACTCACTCACTCACTCACTCACTCACTCACTCACTCACTCACTCACTCACTCACTCAAACTGTTGATACAGGTAAAGACATGGCTAGCCCTGACGATCAAGGAAGAAAGAAAGTTCGGCCTCCTAGAACCTGGAGCAAGGAGCCGGGGTCACGAGGCTGTGGAATCGGTCAACATCATGCAGTCAACACAAGAAAATGAGGCGGCCACGAGCAATAATATCGAACGTTTCGTGGTCTAGGCTCCAGGGGCTAGTTGCACGATGTTTCTAAAACTTTAACTGTTATAATGGAGCAAATACAGAAATATTTTTAAAGAAAAACATACTATGCCATCTAGATGTGGTGCACGAGGGCATACCAAAAATGAGCTGACAGAAACGAAAGTCTAGCTTAAGCAGTTTTATCTTATTTAAAACAATCTTAGTTACAAGTTCTTCAGTTTCTTTGTGCAGTGTGTTTCTATAAAATTGATCATCTAAAAAGATTTAAGGCCAGAAATTCCTTAAGTTAGAAATATGTTGGGTTGCTGGCCCCAGACCTCATGGATTAAGCTAAAAATGTTTTACAAGCCAGTTCTTCTTTTTCAAATGACTAGAAGGAGGTCAGTCAGAATTAGACTCTAACATTCTACATCCAACTACATCTATTTCTTCTTGTGTTTATTTGCACTATCGCTGGTTTGTTTACTTTTCGAATAGGTAATCAGAATAGGAAGAGGTTATTTTGGATGCAACGATATTTCTGTCCCGGTTATTTAGCCATGGAAGACTCTACCTTTCTTATCCTACAGTGTACTAATAGAAACATCGACCGTCCTGATGCTGCAGTCTACTGATGGAGAAATATACCTTCCGCATCCCATAGTTAATTTATCTATCTCCGTACTGAAGCAACACACGGCACCACAGTGACAATTTGTGTCGTCAGCTTTGCGTGTCCGTCGCGCCTGATGAGCGTTGGCCACCTCCCCCCACCCACCCACCCCCGACACGCCATCAGACGCTTGCAGCCGCTGTAATTAAAGCATGACGATCGGCTTACCCAACAGCCGTCGTTCCGCATGAACGAAGATTAGGCACTGAGGTCTTCCTCGCCAACCCCCCCCCCCCCAACCGTCACCCTCCCCAGCTTTTGTCTGAACCAGTAAACTGCACTCTGGGGACTAGAACTGCTCGTGGCTTTGTGTGTATCGGCAGATCAAACCTCCTCCTACTCACCCAACTAACAACTTGTGCCGGCGATTAGCAGAACTGCGTTTAATGGAGCGTGTCGTGGGCAAAAGCACTTGTCACGTGACTATCAGCACGTGCTGCACAGAGATAGGGAAGAAGAAGACGAAGAGAGAGAGTAAACTGGGTTAAACCAAGAAAAACCAGGCAGAACGCTGGAAAATATGAGCAAGAAAGTATAAAACATAAAAGAATAGCTGCAGTGCCTGCAATTAACGAAGTCCTTTGTAGCGGTGCTGAAAAATAAACTAACAAACTTGTCTGTGTTGTGTACCAACTGAAGCATGAATGCAGCACAAAAGTGTCTAATGAGAATGCTGATGTTTGGCGTAGCGGCCTCGGAGCTTAAAGCCATTAGCTGAGGAGGAAAACATGAAAATTATTTTTTCTGTCACCGCAGCTCTGTCGGGGGGAGAGATGTGAGTCTGTGGTGAAATTGGTTTAGACACAGTAATTAGGACACAATGGCTGTTCAGAACTGACAAAAGGAACCGTTGGCTGAATGTTTGGTGCTGACGACTTGTTGTAATCTGCCGGGCGGGGGACACGAGCCAGTAAATCCATGGCATGCAGGACAAGTCCAGACGCCATGTCATGACGCAGTTGATTACCTCTTACTGTTTTCCCTTTCTCTCCTTCACGCGAACGCGCGCGAGCACACACGCACGCATGCACACACAATTTCTCTTTCTTGTGCAATGGAAGATTTCAGAATCCACTTATTTCTGAACGATACAGATGTTGTATAAAAGTCTCATAACCAAAGCTCCCATGAATCTGCACCTGCAGAGACAAATCTTTCTGCTTTGCGTTAATCAAAACAACGACTAAAATGTGCACCTAACTTACACTGCATCTAATAATAATAACAGTGACGTAGGAACAGGGGGGTAAGGGGGGCAGCCGCCCCCCAAAAAAGATGCTGGGAAGGCAAGAATGTAAACGTTATTCATTGTCAGCATGGAGCTTGCCCCCCCCCCCCAAAGCCGAGCATCTTCCTACGCCACTGAATAAATGACGATGACGACGATGTCGACGCTGCTGCTGCTGCCGCTGATGATGATGAGGAGGAGGAAGAAGAGCAGGAGGAGCAGTTCTTATGATTATAATTATTAAGTTATGAATATACTTAGGATTGTTCGATTATTATTACGATGATATTGGTTTTATATATATATACATTGTTATTACGATTATAATTGTTAACTTGTTATTATGGTTCTGGTTGGTTATTTTATTTCTTATATCTGACGACCGTATCCTAACTGTTCCTGTCACCAGAACAACAACAACATATGGTCACAGGACTTTTGGCTACTGTGCTGCAAAACAATGGAACTCTCTTCCTTTCCATATCCGCCACCTCCCTACAACTGAATCTTTCAAATCTGCACTGAAAACGCACCTCTTCCTTGAGCATTTCTCCTAACACAGTCCACACAATGCTCGTCCTTCTTAACCCCGCCCCCTTCCCTCTTGCTACTTTACCCATCTTTCTCACAGAATCACTATATTTCTCTGTTCCTGTTACTTGATGCCTTTTGTTTTCTGTTTCGTCGTCAGTACTGACGTTTTCTTTCGTCCCCTTTGTTCTGTATCTACTTAGTCCACGTCTCTTCCTCGTTTTAAGCGCTAAGAGCATGCTCTCTATGAGCGTGAATATGCGCTATAAAAATCTTTACTATTATTATTATTAATAATAATAATTATGGAGGTTGATATCCAACACGTTTAAAAAAAGTTTAGATTCTGAAATTGTATCTGATTCTCCCATTGGATAGCGTCGTGATCAGCGACCAGATTTGTTTACCCCTAAACTTTTGCAGACAAATCTTTTGATTGGTTAATATTTGAATCTGTCATTAAAGAGACTGAAAAATACAGACTCGGGGCTCTCTGGCAATACGATCGGGTTCTGACAGGGAAATAGTACCGAAACAGCGTTGGAATTTCGTCATTTTCTGTGGAAATCCGTGGGGTACCTCGATTATAATGTATTTTAAGACCATTTCTAGCTTTTATTTTAACATAGCGATGTATTTTCCTGTTAGTATATTAACCAAGAAATCACATTTGGGGGCTTCTTACGAAATTGCTGTATGGGAGTGACTCCTTCGTCAAAAATGAGATGACGCCATTGTTTATGACGTCGTAATGGCGTCACAACAGTTGACGTCACGCATGCTCAATGCTTAATAATAATAATAATAATAATAATAATAAGATGATGATGATGATGATGATGATGATGATGGTGATGCTGATGATGATGTCCATTTATAATGCGCAGGTATCCATTCAAAAGAATGCTTATTGCGCAGCAAAAACAGAAGAGAAGAAAAAATAAATTAACAGGAACGTAAAAAAATAATAAAGACAGAAGTGGTGCTTGGTTGTTGAACTCCGTCTTAAGTAAACAAATGAGTCTTCAGTCTTTTTCCGAAACATGGTTGCTGAGGCGATGGTTGACAGCGATGGTGGCACAGTTAAGGTGCAGTATTTGTGAAGGCCCTGGCTCCAGTGCGCTTCTTGTTTGTGTCTTCCACTGCAGGGAGACAGAAGCGTGACTGGGAGCCAGAGCGCAGACCACGTGACGGCTGGTAAGGAGGAACTACCTCTTGCAAATAGTCAGGAGCAGTTTTGAAAATAATAATAATAATAATAATAATAATGTGAACTTATAACGCGTAGCATCACGACCAAGATAGATCGCACTCTCTGCGCAGACCAATAATGATAAATGAAAGATAACAGGCAGTGGACGGGGAGATAGGTATAGACACATTGAACAACATAAAGATGAGGTACAAAAGTAGAACATAAAGCAATGGATGGAGGTATGAAGGGATGTAGGTACTGTAAACAATGTGAGATGGAGTCATTACATGATGGCTAACGAGACAGACAGCATTGACAGAGAGTTAAAAATAGTAACTCAGGGATACTACTTTGTGAAAAGATATGTTTTCATAGAGCGTTTGAATGTAGCCTTGTAGTCCGAGTGGCGAATGTGATGTGGAAGAGAGTTCCACTGCTTAGCAGCACAGAGGGAAGACGTCCGTTGTCCGTATGTAACTGTCTTTGTGGGGCTGGGAGGGGGACAGAAGGGGAGAGTCTCATAAGGAGCGAAGTTATCGGGGTTGGGGGTGAATAGATTTCAATAAAGTAATGGCGGAGGAGCCTTCAAAGAATCCATAGCATAGAGTTAAGAATTTGTAGTCATAGCTGCTTGCATATCAGACATTTAAGGGAACGGCTTTTAAATTCGACAGAAACAGAACAAACTGTGGTGGCATGGTGAGATGATCGCAGCGGGTTCTGGCGACAATTGGAGGTAAAGAATTAGTAAAGAATACAGAATGTGTGTGTGTGTGTGTGTGTGTGTGTGTGTGTGTGTGTGTGTGTGTGTGTGAGAGAGAGAACGAGAGTGTTTATCCTTTGTTTACATATGCAGATTGTCATATGATAACTAAGAATAGGACTAGAGGATAGATCACATAGTTGAACGAACCGGTCTTTTGTCCGTTGGAAGAAAGTGTCGGCCGGTGTCAGATCTCGCAGGGAGGTAGTATGGCGGCGAACTGGCGGGTAAACTGAGCCGGTCGAGATCATAAACACTGAACAGGACTGGTCAAGTCAGGTCACCAACCTCACCTACCCAGGTAAGAATGTGGGATGGGGGATTGAATGATGCGAATTAATCGAGGGGGTGACGGTAGCGTGGCTACGATTTCGAAGGAACAGAATTCGCATCTCGAGCATTTATCAGTAGACAACTTAGACAGGTGACAACGACTTGACCACACTTTAGAACTTGTAAGCACGCATTAAGTTAATAAGAAAGGCATATTTTCCAGACCTGGGTGGTGCTACATTTAATATTCTAAGATTTCTTCTCTCGACTTTAGAGAGGTGGTTATGAGTGTGAACAGCCATTAAAGAAGAGCAGTTATCTGGCAGTAAAGAGTCACTGTGAAAGGAAAATATTCTGGGAAAAACTCTACGTTATTTATTCCACACCTGCATCGTATTATTAACATAAATAGGTCGCCACTTTATTGCAAAGGTCAGAATGATGCTCCCACTTGCAAGAAATCCTAGCTGAGATTTTTTAGAAGACAGAATCTTGGCTGTGCATTCTAGATGGCTGTTGACACAAAATATTTTAGCTGTTAATAGTTACATGAGATTACGATGGGCTCAGTTGGTTCTAGTCCCTCTAAGTACAATACAAGACAGTTGCTGTGACCCGGATGTTGCTGAGTGTTGTCGCTGTTCCACATCTCGGGTGGAATGTCTTCGTGACCTCTTCCAATATCTCCGGGTCTTTTTTTTCTCCTTATCGCCTTTTTATCTGACAGACTGGTCAACAATGTCTTTGTCCTCGAATACCAACAAATTTCAAACAAAAAGATTTTTCTGGAAATCGCGTTGTGGGCTGGTGAGGTGGATCTTATTAGGTTTGAATTTCCAGATTTCCTGTTTCTTTAATTTAAATACCCTCTGGGATACAATGAAGGTGTAAAACAGTTTCATTAAAAATGTAGAAAAAGCGGAAGAAAGAGAGAGAGTGTGTGTGTGTGTGTGTGTGTGTGTGTGTGTGTGTGTGTGTGTGTGTGTGTGTGTGTGTGTGTGCACACGCATGTGTATGTAGTTATGTAGTCATGTAGCTGCACATGTCGAAGTAGAACTAATACAGGCGATGACGACACTGAAGGGACCCAACATACCATAACGGACCAAACATTTCATTGTCAACTTTTCTCATAAATTAGGTGTCTCTGCGTTGGCATGAACGGTCCAAAACATATGTTCCACCCCGGGCAGTACCACTTATCACGGAAGATCTACCCATATTAGGTTTTCATGTCAATCTCGGGTACACGCCAGCGAAGGGCAGACGGCTACCTGAGAAATAGAGCGGCCCCAGTGAAGGAGCCATAACTGTCGGGGCTAATGGCAGTTTAGAGAAGCGGTTGTCAGTCTCGCCCAACGCTCACCGATTTACGACAGTCGACTATCAGACTGCAGTCGTGACGTCGTCGTCCTAAATCGGGTGGCGCAGGGATTACGAAAAAAAAGTCCCTGACTGGGGGTTGTATATATTATACCTCTTGCTTGGGCAGGCTGACTACGCCTGATTGAGGTTGGAGTCTACATGTCCTGCGCTGGTTTGAAAGGTTACGTGATTATTTACTTTGTCGTGTATAGACAAATGACCTTTTTCTTTAGGGTGATTATCTATCTATCTATCTATACCTATCTATCTATCTATCTATCTATCTATCTATCTATCTATCTATCTATCTATCTATCTATCTATCTATCTATCTATCTATCTATCTATCTATCTATCTATCTATGTGCGTTTAGTGTGAGATGGGCTTGTTATGAGTGAGGTAGGGTGGAGGGTGGAGGGTGGGGTGGGTCTATTATCCAACGACATGCTAGACCCTGACGTTTCAATTAATTAATCGAAAGAACAAAATAATGTAGTCGTGCCGCCAACATAAAAGATCTGCACAGAATGGTAACTTATTCCCCCCCCCCACCCCCGTGAGAGCTTCAGTTGGTCGAGGAGAAAATCAAAGAGCAGGAAGCTGAGGCTTGAAGTTACAGCTTTGGAAGCCATGATAATGACGCCAGTGACATCTTCACTCTTCGTTGCCCATGGCCATGCAGTTAATTAAATCGATTTTTCTTATGTCCCAAGCCGTCTCCACCCAACCGAAGAAACTGGCCATAAGAAATGTAGAAATTTGATATCTCTGCCTGGCTCAGTCGTCACACTTTCCACAAAGTCGATTACTGAAACCTGAGCTCAGCCATATTATCATTATTGTTCTCAAACGTTGCTGTCCAATTTATTATACCGATACGATTCAATTCTATAGCTATAGAATGCATTCTAGGTATACATTTTAATTCTATAATTATTCTATGATTATAAAATGAATTCTATACTTATAGAATTGAATACGGAGCGAGGTTCATCATTTGCATAGAGCCATAACTATAGAATTAAATTCTATGTATAAAAAAAAGGTAAAGGTCATCCCATAACCTTTTCACTTCGTGGGGAAATAAATTACTTTGGCTTTGCTAATTTTTGTTTTCTCTCTCTCTAGTTATAGAATGAATTTCAGAGCTATATAATACATTCTATAATTATAAAATGAATTATATAGGTAGAGAGAAAAATATATAAAAATTTTCTTCTTGGTACCCATAGAACACATCCTGCAGGAAAAGCTATGGGCCCGGGACAGTTGATGCAACGGGTTTTCAGATGTGGCTGGATTACCTGACAGCTGGATAACACCCCCTTACCCAATTCTCAGTCGAGCTTTTTCCTTCTTCTTCCTTCTTCCCCTTAGGACGATACCCCCAACTCCAACAACCAACACAACCACGGTGGGATTTCACGCATTCTCGGATGAGATCGAGTAAAATGAAGACCGTAGTTTCGACACACAGGACTGTCTTCATGTTACTGTTGTAGACATGCAGGTAGCCATGCCTGGGATATCTCCAAGTCTCCAATAGATAATCTGGCATGGCCTCATAAGCCAGTCGCACCCGATGCCTAACATTTCATGATTCTTGTTCAGATACCCAACACTGCTGATTCTCCGTATGTCAGATCGCAAATAGAAGGAAGAGATCCACGAGCTGGGATCTGAACCCAGCACCTATGTGATCTCTGGAGCAGTGACAAGGGATTGCTTTACTGCTTTACCACCAGACTGCGCCTGAAGCAAGGACTGCTGACTTTATCCGATTATTAGTCTTGTGAGTGAGGTGGACAACACTAAGCTGCATTAAGCCTGGCACCAGAGATGTTTCTGGACACCAGATGTGGACGGGAGGTGACAGCGAGCTTTGCCATCCAGACATGATCCGGTCGTCACAACAGCCTGACTAGACGATGGGTCCCTGATAAGCCAGCACGTGAGCCATCTGTTATTACTGTTATTATCATCTCGTCATCAGACATGCGAGTGGAGTGGGCGGTAGGAGATGGAGAGAAGAGATTGTTGTCGTCATTTTGCACCTCTGATTTGAGCTTGTGTGTGTGTGTGTGTGTGTGTGTGTGTGTGTGTGTGTGTGTGTGTGTGTGTGTGTGAAAGGGTGAACATACAAGTACATGCTTTCACCTGAAAGTAGGGTGCACACGTGTATCTACGTTTTCAATGTTTTTGTTCAAGTTGCTCCTGTTCTACTTTGCGACGATCCCACCCCAGGACACTAAAGAGAAAGTCATGGCACTGCCTATAGAAATAGTGTAAAATATTTGCAGAAGTCCTAAGCGCACATTAAAAAAAAAACTCCAGATTCCCCAGACAGTACAGGGGGCTGTGCTTTTTTTCTTAAAGTCTTATCTACATGAGCTATGAAAGTTTATTATAATTGTAACTGTCTACCATTCTTACTACTTCTCATTTGATAGGTATTTCACCAAAAACAACCCTGTCTCTCCTAAAACCTACTTTGAGTGGCGGTAATGCGGCAGCGAGGTGTCTGCGTCCTTGACATTTGGGTTGAAGCAGGTCAAGCGTCCGATCAGCACGTGTGGTGCACATAACGTGTTGTTGACTTTTCTGGTGGATTTTCTTCGGCGTGCAGCGCTGCCTATGAATCATGTTGCACGCAGCAGGAGCTCTGGCAGACGCTGGCAAAACCACCGAAGTTAAGGTGACCAGACGTTTAATGAACGAAAGTGGGACGCGTGCCGATGATGGTGTCGTCACCGACAAAGAGCGCCGAAAAAAGAGGTTGGGTGGGGGGGGGACCTTGTGAATCGAGAGGATGGGGGCCCGCCGCTGGCACTGCGATCTCTAGGCCCTAAGCGAGAGGTGTCAAAGGTGGTTGTTTTCGTAGTTACTTAACGACACAGTGAATCTTTCTCTTCCAGTGTCTCCATCACCAAATAAACTACATTAGTCTACAACTCTTCACCAGGGGTGGGCAAAGTACGGCCCGTGGATGTCTTTGGATCGGCCAGTCCGCCAAAATGAGAAATGCACTTGTTTTCATTTTTTAAAAATTCAGCCTAGGTTAATTTGTTTAAAATTTATTTATCAAGTACAACAGAGTTAGAAATCGGCAGCCCGTAACATTCTAGCACAGACAAAGTACAAAGATAACAAATAACACTACAGCTGACATGTCTGATGGAGTCGTTAGAGAGCATCGGGGGCTATCATAGGAAAATCTGGCTTTAAAGTTTTATTGGTAGCGAATTCAAACAGCTTCACTTTACACAATAAATCTGGTAAGTGAACTCCATTATGTATTCATTTGTTGTCCATTCCATTATCACGAGGTTTGTTGTGTAGTCACCTGGTCTGGAGATTTTGGTATTTTACCGGCCCTCGGCATTGCTAAGAATTTTGAGACCGGTCTGCAAAAAGAAAAGTTTGCCCGCTGGTCTTCACAGTAGATCCTTGATACCATATTATTCCTTGTAATACTATCGCAGCCAGCGATAGTTGGCAAAATAAGACACATTATTGCAAAACCATTTTTAAAACTGCTGTCCCGAAAATAGTTTGGCTTATAAATTGATCACGGTGTTGTCACGGGAAGTTTGATCGAGCGGGAGGAGGATGAAACAGAAGAGGTTAGCATGAGAAAGATAATTAAAGCACGAACTTGTGTTACTGGACAGCTTGCAGACGATTTTTTAACTACTAGAACGAGGCTTTTGACGATTTCGCTTCCGATTCATTCACATTCATTGTTTAAGGTCGTCGAGACTAATAGCGGGGAACTTCGCAAGAGGCTAAGAGTGAGTCTCGACAGACAGACATCAATCCACCTATACACGTCCGTGATTTAAGTTTAAACTATAACTACCTTCGACAAAGTGTCACATGGCCAAACCAGACCAGCTCTTGACTGTTGCAAGTCGGGGTTGCTGGTGCCCTGCGAGTGTGGTAACGTGAATAATTCTCTGAAATATATTTTTATTCTCTCGTTTTGCATTAAACCCAACCCTCCACATTTTTTTCATTTTATTTAATATTATTATTGCACGTGATTTGTGGTTGACACGGTCACACGGAAGAGGAAGCAGAAGGTGTGATGATCATGTGAAAGGTCACCAAAGTGTGCAAAGGTCACGAAAACATTGGAGCGATGTCTCGGAGAATGTGACCCATATTTGACCCTGCATCAGCCCGTTCTTTGTAATTATGTTGGTAACTGAAACCATTCTTCAAACTTCTCGAAGGTGAAAGCATAAAGAATGAAGAATAAGATATAATGAATATGAAATAAATGATAAAGAGCGATAATATATTATTATGCGGTCTGTAATTATAAAATGAATTTATAGCGCGCGCGAGAGAGAGAGAGAGGAAAACAAAATATAAAATTCCCCTCATTACCCCCCATGGTGTTCGCTGGAAGGTATCATGAAAGGTCAAGGCAGTCGCCGATTGCGACATTTGTCATCATGGGGCTAATAGATATGCAGTTCTTTCAGGGTTAGCTGAGAATGGAATTTACTGACTGGTCACCACTAACTGCTTGACAAAGGTGTTTTCACTAAAGCATTTGTTCATTGTAGTCTCGATGTTTATTAGACAGACAGGCGGGCAGAATATATGATACCAATACAAAAGAAGTTTCCCTGCATAGCTATCCCCTTTGTGAGCAGATTTCAGGTGGAGGTGTTTTTGAAATGCCACCTCGATGCGGGCTCAGACACCTGAGCCCCTTGTCCATCAGCGGAACCTGTTGCCAAAGTAAGCCTGCATTTTTTAAAAAGTAAGTCTGGCTTCATGATGACTTAAGACTGATCATTTTTTAGTGAGATAAGATTGTTTCCATCGAAGCGGGGAGGGATATTGAAGGGAAACCAGACTATCAATAGAAGACCCCCATGCGATCTAGAGATCGGGAATAATACGCAGGCGGTGGTGAGGGTCTGAACCAAAAGCATCACAGTTCTCACGCTGGTGACAAACGAGTGTCTTTCCACTGCGCTACCGAGCATCCCCGTCGATGTAAAAGCACCTGCGGTCGTCTTTAACGCCTCATTACCCCAAGATCCCTGCACCAGGACTTCATTGTTCATCAACACCTCGACGGATGCGCCTTACTGCGGCGCAGGCGGGAGCTGGCAATGGCAGATCTGGTGTCCCCCGTTCGCCTGACTAATGGGGCTCGTAAATTAAACAGGCTGGCATGTCTGAAAGGGCCGGCCTGCGTCAATAGACCAGTGGCTGAGGGGTACCGGGGGCTGAGGAGTACCAATGACACACTATGAAGGAAGAATAAGTCGTCTCTCCCAGGCAAGTGAGGCAACATGGGGAAAAGTCTTGTTTCCGTAGTTATAGTGCTGTGCCCAGTTCCCGCGGATATTCATGTTTCTTTATCTACAGGGCAATATATTACTACGCCTCCAGGAGTAAAAAATGCATTGCAGGGTCTGGACACCGCTCTTTCACCTCGGAAACAAGATGCTTGTCCTTATTAAGTTTCCCCATGTCGCCCCAGGGCAGAGACTTACTCTCGTTTCCTAACTACGGCCCATAGTCTTGACTGTGTTGGCGCTAACTGAGCAGAAGAAGTAATATCACAAGTCCGTTATTGTCAACTGTCTCAGTTGTTGGCCACCCTTTCGTCAATCCACAAAAGGGTTTAGAGGTCCATATCTTAGAAGTCACTGTAGGAGGCTGTAATAGGTTAGGGCAGCGTTTCTCAACCTTTTACTTGTGACGCCCCCCCAGACGAATAAAGGTACGTCCGCGCGCCCCCCTTAGCCACTAATACCTATATGAGATATGAGAAAATGACCGCCTTTGCGGCCCCCTTTTCAGCAGCTTGCGCCCCCCTTGGGGGGCGCGCCCCCCAGGTTGAGAACCGCGGGGTTAGGGGCAGGTCTTGTATTGTTTCGTGTGTGAATGATGTCTTATGTTTGACGTCTTGTGTGCGTCATTCGTTTGTCGTAATTTTGGGAAAAGAATGACGTAAAAAGAAGAAGAAACGAGACGGTTCCATGGCCAGTTAGAAAAGAGAGCAGCGAGTTCTTCATCTTCCATAAATCAACCAGAAATCTCTTCACCTTCATCCCCACCTACTGGGGGCTCGTCGAGCATGGTGTATGTGTGTAATATGCGTCGTGTGTATGCAAGGTAAGTGTATGTACGTCCTATTACAGAGGCAAAGAATATACGTGGCTCACTGTGTCTAGGCAGTAGGCGCTGCATGTGGAAAGCGGAGACAACTTTCTCCTTCTTCGCTATTACCTTCCTTTCTGAAAAGCTGTTGGGCGAGCCAAAGTGGGCAAGGAAATTTTTCTAAACACAGGCCCTCGAACCAGTGACCTTTTCACAAGCTTGACTAGTCTCACAAGGCGTTTAGACAACGATGATAATTCTCGCTAAACTGCAAACTGAGATCAGGGTACATGGATGACCACGGTATACATAGTGGGGTGTTTACCCAGCCGGCACCAACAGCCTCTTGAAAGCCAGGGAGTCCATTTTGTCAGGGCCCCACCGTCCCCCAGCCCCCGCGTCACGCACATACAACAGCAGCGCCTACAGTAAACCGCCGACAGTCGTCATCACAAGCCGCTAAACCCGTCAGCTTTTGACGGCTTGCGTCCGCTGACAGCAGGAGATCCCCGGCCTATCGGCCCTCGCTTCTCTCGAGGGTCTGACTGTCCGTCTTCCTCTGACAACGTCCAAACAGAAGGCTCTACCCCCGCGCTGCGGTCTCCTAAACAGGGGCCGATAAATCCATCATCACCTGACCAACACCTTCTCCTAGCAGAAGGCGGAGGGTTATATACCCTCCTTTGATGGCGGTCGGGACCGTGACGAACCCCAACCGCCGCCAAGACGGGCCGTTATCCAGCGCTAATTAGCCATCTGTCAATCGCCAGCAACAACAGGCCTGGAATGCGGGCGGTAGCTTGGGTTCCAAAGATGGCGACAGTGCCGGCTCCTCCACCGAGTCTCGAGCTAAGCAAGGGTTAATACATCTTGGCGCTTTGGCACGGGCTTCTGAACAAGTGAGGCAGCAGGAGAAGAAAATCCAAAAATACCAAAACGACCTGGACATGCTGTTCCAAGTGGTCGTGTTTAAATGGCACACGTGCGTATTTCAGTCGCTATGTTTATCCTGTGTAAATGACCACGATGTGTGTGTGTGTGTGTGCGTGAGAGAGAGAGAGAGAGGTGTTTATGTATAGATAGATTGAGTGATTGATGGTGTAGTCAGCTGACTTGCTTCATGACGAAATGCCTGCATCCTCCATTCACTGTCAAAGATTATATATATATATTGAAAGAGAGAGAGATAGAAGAGAGAAGTTAAAGAAAAATGAACGACCAGCATTGACGATGCCATTAATATCTTCTACAATGCCAAGCCCAAGGACACACACACTTTCTTATTGCGACCCAGTCCCAGTAACCGCGAAGGAAGAAAAAGCCATTGTGTGGATGGCGAACATTAGAAGCCTGTCCTCCTAATGACCATATTCCTGCGCCACGGCAAAAGACGTCCATTCGCGGCCTTTGTAAATCTTTCTCGCTTACATGCGCCGTGAAAAAGGAGAGCGCTCTGTAAGCTCTGGGGCTCTCAGGACCCTGGGAGATGGCAGGAAGCGATAAAAGCACGGACCCTATTACTTGTCAGCTTGATTCGCACCGCGCCCCGATGGCAAACCATCCAAACATGTCGCTTTCTGGCAGCCCGTCGAGGGTTATGAATAATACAAGTGTGCATCCTAGCCCACCAGTTCCGGAAGAAATATACGGCATGCAAGACACACTTCACTGCATTTTTACGACGATAATAGTTTTACAGGCGTATTGGAAATTACAAACCTCAAAGAAAATTGTTTCACCTGTAACCGCAAGTGTACATCTTCGGCCATTTCCTAAAGTAATCTGTTCATCCAAGATCCATTCGACTGAAATTTCATGACGGCGATAACTTTTTACATGCGTTTTCGAAATTAGAAACTTCAAAGAAAGTGTTTTCTACCTCAAACTACCTATGATCGAATTGAAACTTTATCTTACCGCTTAAATTCTCGCATTTTGATGACTGCACCACCGTCCGCTGCAGATGCGTCTGTTGAGTTCACCTCCTCTGGTCTTCTTCATGGTGTTGATAGTTAAGCCGGGAACTAACGGGGTCAACCCAGAAAATTTGTCTGAAAGCAGCCCAACAGAGATTGATCTTTATATATATAAATATATATACACACACACGTCTGTGGTCTGATGACCTGTGCAAACCCCCATAAATATGTTCTTAAACTGTCTTGACGACCCAATACTTCTTTGTGAAGGAGTTTTGACAAGATTTGGATTAAAATCACTTGATAAACGTGAAAGACTGGATATGTTTGCAGTTCAAGAGAATATTTGTGTAGACATTGTCTTATATTTCACAATCTTATTCGGAAAATACTATAGATATACTCTTGCAGAGGGAAAGACAAACGAACAATTACTCGAGAAGTTTTGAAAATTTTAAAAGGTAGATAAAAGAGTAGAAAAAAAGCGAGAAGACCATCAAGTTAATAATAATTATAATAAGAATAATTACATTATAATTACTATAACAATAAAACCATGAATAATTATTATTTTATATTACTATGATAATTATTATTACTATGTAGCTATGGTAAAAACCTTTCTTCTCTCTGCGCATTTTTCTTTCCTTGCACGTGGAAGTGTGTGTGTGGGGGGGGGGAAGGGGGAGAGATTGAAGGTAGTTAAGTGCATGGCCATTTATTATTTTATAATTATTGCCTCTTATATATAAAAACTTATTTAAAGAGTAGCTCATGAGCTTTGTGTAGCCTTTTCTGCATGAGTGTACAGCCTTTCTGAAGAAGGGACGGAGAGGTGTATAGGCTGTGACAGGGATGTCAGGGCGGAAGGCAGATCCTTAGACGCTCAGACATCTCCATAAGCCTCTGAACTCTCTTGAAAGTCCTCAGAATCGGAGGTAGTTCCTGCTATGTCTCGTTCCTAAGGAAAACAGCTCTGGTATTACCTTACACAAAGCCCAAAAAATGCCCGGTCCCGATGTGTTCGCTCCAGCATTCCATCTCTTCCTAGGTCCTCTCGCTTCTTTGAGTCGCTCCTGATCGAGGCACATCAATGTCTGGATCCCATTAGATCAGGGGCAAGTAATTTGTCCGGGAGACCGTTTGATGCATTGACTTTTGGCAGGAGTAGATAATAATGATAGAGTGTGTCACTGTGAGGTGTCTTTGTCAACAACAGCCTGGGAGAACTTTGTAAGAAATTTCCATTGAAGTGACTTTGTATGACGGTTCTGTCTGACCGACAGAAACAAGTTTGAAAAGTTAGTTGATCGAGTAACAGTAATGGATGAGTGTTGAAGGCGGGCGAGAAAGCAGGCAGAAGGTGAGACTAGTGCACTCGTTAAATCGGCTTAATTGTTGGACTTGATACAGAAGACACTAAGAAATAAAGAGCCCTTTCCCAGATCATCAAATTCCACAGGTGCATTAGGTTTGTTGTGACTGATATGTTGTTGGTATTCATAAATTTACTTAGTTGTATGTAAAGCAGCTACAGTGAAATGAGAGTTGGGGAAACAAATATTGACTGCTATATATAGCTGTGCTTCTCACCCGAGACAAAAGGGTAAACACCTTAACTGCTTATCTTCTTCAAATGTTGTCCGATTCCACGCTTGATCATTCGCTATATAAATCCCGCGTTTATTATTATTACTATTAGCTTGTCACATCTCTTGCCACACAATTTTTTCAATCATATTTCTCATGATGTAGCTTCCAAATATATGGCGTAAAAATGGGAACAAATTTCAGGTATTTTTTTTAGCTCGATTACTACTCATCCCAGTTAAATATATATATATATATATCCATCCAACGTATACATTTTTCAATAAAATATAATCTATTAAAGGATTGTCTCTCACTTTGTTATTATTTTAAACAAGGAATTATAAAATTGTTTAATATTGTTAAGTATGCATTATCTTCAGTTCATGTTTATATTATTTTCACTTACTGTGCAGCATTGAGCCCGGATGGTGGTGGGGAAAAGCTAAAATAAATATCTTTCTTGCTCATCTGTGGGGCGGTTCGGAGACGCAACTGTTACGGCCTGTTACCAACAGTGCGGATTTGATATCCTGGGTTCACTTCTCATCTTAGATTCTTGAAATGTTGCACTTGTTTACTTAGCCGACCACTTTGCCTGATTTGCTGGCTCGGCCTAAAACACCAATCATTCCACTCTCTTCGTATTTAGTTTATTTTTCATTGCCGATATACTTAGACACGTAATAAATAAACTTTAAAGATTTTTAAAATAAATCTATAGATGATTACCGCATATATTTATTAGAGCACTGATATAGATAAAGCTGTCTTAAATATAAACTATTAATAAAAAATCGTAATTTTTGTGTGGAGGGATAGTCAAGCTCACACAATACCTAATATTGCTACGACGTTTTTTTTCTGGGTATAGCATTAACCACAAAATGATACCTCGTGTAACAGATCATGCTAAAGGTCGGGTAGTGAAATCTCGGAAAACACCCTGGCCGGGACACCGATAAATCCTCAAGTGACAGCGTCACCAATCTGCATTTATTCCCCTTTCATCGTTTTCCAAATCATTGGCTCTTTCATCTGCATCATCCTTTTCTTCTTCTACTACTACTACTTCTTCTTCAGCAGCTGTTGCCAATGTTTATTTTTTCTGTCAACATTTTAGTTTCTTCTTCTTCGAGATGTTTCCCTAAAACCCATCACCCTTCTTCCTGTACACACTGTACTGTACTGTGCATGAAAAGTCTTACAACGCCCTAAGGTGGCCGAAACCTTATTAAACGGTAGAAAGAAAACAAGAAGAAATAAAGATGTACTGTTATTTGATTGTCTTATCAACTGCAATAATGAGATATTAATTATTGCATAATTACTAAATTTTTATACAGTTATTATATTTTCGATCATATCAACCAATGCTATTTTAGTGGGATTCTTTATGTTTTATTTAGCTTTGGATTTTATAGTGATTTTTTTTTGTCCCTGAAGCTGATGCAGGTACCCTGCCCTGGTTGAGCTTCTGATGCTGCCACAACTTTAATTAACACCAGCGACTAGAACCGAGTAGAGTGTGCAGACTCTGTTTTTATTTACTCTTGTTTTGACAGTTTCTTTTCCATTTTCTTTCCCATTTTCTCGAAAAAAAAGAAAGGGTCTCTGCTTAATTCCTTCTGCTGCTTTACTGACAGTCACCGGAACTTGCGCGAGGCCAGGCTCAGACAACTTAGGAGGACTGCAGACGGAGGGTATCAGCTGTTAATGTAACTAATGGCCATGTTCGATATGGCTAGAGGGGATAGCGGGAAAAGGGCTGGGGGTCAGGGGGTGGGGGAAATTGATTGCCAGAACAGTCTGTGTGCAGAGCTGGTGCTTTCAGAAGGCTAAATTAAATTTAAATTCACTCTTTACTGCGGTCGGAGTATGCAGCGGACCAGCTATTCAGCACTTGGCTGGCCGTTCGTATCTTCTTTCTCGACCTCTATTCATGCTGTGTGCTTTGATTACAGAAAAAAATACAAGCGCGCGGGCGACACACACACACACACACACACACACACACACACACACACACACACACTCTCTCCCTCTCTCTACATTGTGTACTGTTTGGACTCCCCCCCTCCCTTGAAATGACCTAAAAGGCTCTTCAATAAATAAGTTCAAATTCTCTGTCTCTTACACGTGAATGTCGTTATTAACCATCAACAACTCTCTTCGCCTACCTGTGTGTCATGCTGTGATGCAGGCCTGGCTTTTGTAAATGGCGGCGCCTGAAAAGCGTGTAATTCCATCGGAAGTTGAGCCCGCGAGACCAGCTGAACAAACAAACAAGGACGCTTGCTTCTGTACCTCATCTTTCAGACATGCAGCTAGACTAAGCAAAATAAATAAATAAATACAATAAAACAGACTAACAGAAAATAACAAACTGTAACAGTGGTTAATATTTGCAAAGCACGGAAGGTAGGACACGTCACTCAGTGATAACTGGAACTGAGAACAATACTTGTAAATACCGCTTGTAGACGAATGTCTTTGATATCGTCACACAAAGTGGTTGAATGTTATATATCAGCAGATACCTGAAAAGCAAACATCATTATGTATAACAGACACGAAAATAAAACATCATTGCTTTCTATCTCCTTGAGGGAGCTGCGGCTAACAAGAGGGGATGAGAGGTAGTGGATGTTGGGTTGGAAGAGGAGGAGGGGGGGAGAGACTATTTGCGTGTTCATCAACTTGTTCACGCGCCGTCGCGTGGTCCAGCGTGAGAGAAATCACCATGGAAACGTTTCACGTCTGATGCCGCTGGGGAAAATGTTGCTGTAGCACACGGCTCAAGCAGTGTAGGCCAGAAGTAATTTCGCTTGAGGACACGCTTGAAACCTATACTTAAAGAAAAGTGGTGACTGTTGGAATCTTAACAACACGTTTGGACACGAGCAGAAACAGCTGCCAGACAGATGTTGCTGTCAGGGTAACAGGAGTTGCAGCGAGAAGAGTTACGAGGGTGCTTGAGGGGCTGGACTGTTCCTTAACCTCTTGACCCGCCATCGTGTCGACTATAACCTATTCCATCGTACTTGTCTCACTCTCCCACTTCACACAAGTTCAGAAACTTCGCCATTATTTGTCTGAATTAAAAAAAAAACTCGTATTAACCGAAACTTGGCCAAAGGTAAGGCGGAAATGGAACAGCTGTGACCAAAGGATGCAAAGGCGAAAAAATCTCAGATCGAGGAAAGTTTCTACAGCTCTGATCGGTTTTGTCGGAGACAGCCAAGACAGATAGGTCTGGTGAGAAGATGGGTAACTTAATGCCGCCATCACTCTAAGGAGGATTAACAGCTCCACCTGCGCAAACACAGAGAAGCTCTGCCGCGTGTCACAGTACTCCGCCAGCGCCTTGACACCATTGCTAGCTGGCTAAGGGTTAAAGAAACAAGAGACAGATAAGACACTATTAAACTTTCTTCCCTGGATTCTTCGGCTTGTACTTACATGGGCGGCAAGAATGAGATTTGACAACGATTTCGGTGATTTCAGCCTAAGCCTACCAAAGAAAGTAAACAATTGTTCTCACAGCTGAACTACATGCGGCGGAAGAATAGAGTGTGATCTGCCATTGTCCCGCTTTTATCATTAGTCAAAGTGAAAGTGCCTTGCTGCACCGGTCATTGCAAGTGTGAAAGACTGACACCGCGTTCCACTTCAGCATATTTAACACCTCCTACATACCCCAGCTAAAGGATAGCCTTATCATCAATCATGCCCAAATGGCGTGTGACACCTAATTTGCGCAGAAGTCGGGGTTGGTAGCTTTTTACGAGTTGCAGCGTTCATGCCACAGCAAAGCGGTCGTTTTGAAAAGAAAACGGGTAGTTACAGAAAGAAGAATGAACATCGTGTTGCAGGCTCTCCTGTCAGGGTTTACCTGTGCCACCCAGCTCTCCGTACCTACACCATGCGTCGAAGCGGCATTATAGTGAGGAGCAGGAGGAATACAGAAAGCTCGCTGGTCAGTTCTATCTTTTTGTAGATCAAGTCTGAGAAATCGGGCAAAGCCAGGCGATCCGACACTGCCACGAGGGCGATGTTGACATTTAGGGCCAGTGAGCTAAACTCACGAGCTCACATGTATACTGCACTGCTGACTTCGGTCACGTGATCCGCCAAGGCCCAGAAACCAGGCACGTTCGGTTTCGTTTGCACGTGCGTTATGGTTGTGAAGCTTTGTTCTTCTACTAGTCTGCTGTTTTGATAGTGTTATTCCGCGCTTTCATTGTTAGGCTGTGTTGAGGAACACACACACACTCTCGGACACACACAGAGCACGCCTGCAAACACTGAGTTCCGCACGTATTCTTTCAAACAACAAATCACTAACATCTGTACATGGGCTCGAACGTTTCTATTAATCGGGTGAACGTAAATATATTCTTTACTAAATAACAACAGAAAAGTTCAGCACAAATATTCTACACTGAGTCTACACAAAAACAAATAAATACAAGCAGTTTATATTAAAGTCCTTCAAGTTCTCTCTTCTTCTGTTGTTGGGGGGGGGGGAGTCGACACCGCAAACAGCTCCACTCTTTCAGTCTTGTTTTCTGGCGTTGATCATACGACAGCATACATCCACCAAATAACTCCGACAGTCTTAACGGCAGACAAATGATCAAGTCAATAATAATACCACAGTAAGTAAATCCATACAGTTAAACAATCTTCTCAGGAGATCATACAGCAGCTGAGAAAGTTAGTAAAGCGAGGAACCACACAGTCGCTTATCAATGACAACCCACAAAGTTAATATTTCTCCACACAGTTACTCTTTCTCCATACAGTTCATATTTCTTCACACAGTTAATATTTCTTCACACAGTTACTATTTATCCACACAGTTACTATTTATCCACACAGTTACTATCAATTCTGACCTCTGTCCCAAATTCTTCTTTCTCCCAGATTCTCACGTCTGCTTCTCTCCTCAATTTCCAAACAACGCCCCCTATATCAACATTCAATCCAGGGGTGACAACCTCTACTCATACAAGGGTGACAACCTCGTTACATCGACGTTCAAGGGTGGTAACACATGTTCATAACAAGCTGCTATTCTACTCTTCTTCATCATCGGTTCAAACAATGACTGTCCAGGTCATCATCAAATCCCACCTGCGATCACTGCTTGACCTCCATCGTTGTACTTTGTCCGCACACAGACTCAGCCACCCATTGCAAGTACATCACCGGTCCCTGCCGTCGATGCAGACTCACATCCTCTCAATCACGTGCACCGGGGCGAGAGGACACCAAGTGACAGAAAACACATGAGTGTTCTCGGACTCTGATCCCTCGTCACGGGACACTATTCAAGTTGAGCCACCATCTACATCATCATCCATCTTTAGATTAATATTACGACATTAAGCGTGTTAATTGTTGGTTGGTCCTTTCTGGTTGTAAAATGCAGGATTTTTTTCATTCATGTCCACGCATGTTCGGCACACGATCAACACATTTTGAATCCTTTATTTAAAAGTTACAAGATAGTTTCTTCTTCTTCTTCTTCTTCTTCTTCTTCTTCTTCTTCTTCTTCTTCTTCTATCTGTATCTAAAATGTTCATACAATATATTAATCACTGTAGTTGACTGCTACCTGTTATAAGCGCTTAATGACATGTTCTGTACCCAGGCCCAGGTCGTAGTCTTTCCTTCTCATTCACTGGCCTTGTGTAGTTCTCTCATGTCTGTATTTTCTGACATGTCTGCATTGTTTTGCGAGAGCTTGCGAGACATCTGGAGCAGGTAGACTTCTCAGCTAAATTTACTCTCCCCAGACGTACTACAAGCCTTCGCAAAACGGAAAGCCGTTTGAAAACCACTTTCAGTATTTTCTCTAAAAGCGTTTGCAGTTGTTCCGATGCCACGTCGCCCCGCTTCCGCCCACCCCCTTGTCTGTGCCTTTCAACAGGCGACACTCGAGACCAAAAGAGTCAGTCTTGCAGGATGTTAAGTGCCAGGCTTGATTCCTACCTTTCCCCTCCCTCTCCTCCCCGTGTCCCCCCCCCCCGCTCTTCGATACACAAGTTTCGAGCTGGGTGGCGGAGAGGTACCGCGCGCGGCTAGTTGGAGGGTTTGGACAAGGGTGCAAGTGGAGGGGGAGAATGTGGAGCACGTGTCATGGTCAGGGTGACTGAGTGCACGATAACGAGTTGGTGCTGTCAGTCCGGCATGCACGTTGTCATGAAGCCAGGCCCCACACTGTTAGACGGTTATCTGGCTATTTCACGCTGGCTTGCCAGACTGGACCACTCACAGCTAGCCTGGGGAGAAAGCATGTACTTCCCGTGCTTGTCAAGTGTATCCCAGTCGAAGCCCCTCGTCTTAATTTTAATTACAATAATGACCTTAATTAATATACTCTTTAGTTTAATCCTAATATAAAAACTCTATAAACTCTAACAGCCCGTTACCCGGTCTGTGACGGGAAAGCACCCCATTGACCGCACAGCAGGTGGCTTCCTGACTTATCAGGGAAAGACGGCGGAAAGGATTTGGATCCGGTTTCTACATGAGGTGACCCTGAGACAGCAAATCATGCTTCCCTTTCTGACCTTCTTACACTTTAGTCACATCTTACCTTCAGTAGAAATAGGCAGTAATTAATTGGTCATCAGCTACATGTTGGTGCAGAGTACACTACCATAAATATACAGCAGTCAAAAGAGTAGTCTCAGTATGGTCGCTGACACCTAGGAAAGTTTATTGCCTAGATGTATTTATTTGTAGACGCTTTCTGCTTGCTTTACTGAGTAGATGTGCACGCGCGCAGCGTGAATGTAGATGACTGTTGGTGGTGTACACCTTTTATAATGTGCTCTGGAGATTGGATCCTCTTAACTAGCCGCTGTCTGAGCTGAGCAAAATGTGACGATGACCGTCGTTCAAAAATAAAAACGTTTTCCATCCATCCATCCATCCATCCATCCATCCATCCATCCATCCATCCATCCATCCATCCATCCATCCATCCATCCATCCAGTTAAATATGCATCCAACATCCAAGCACGTCGCTAAGATCTTAAACACATGGACACCAGTTTCTAGTGAAAAATGGGTTTGGGGCTATGTCCTCGGCTGATGTTTTTACCTGCACTTTGCGTTGCGAACGATTTCTTTTTCCTCTTCATTATCATCTCTTTTATCTTCGACGTCTTTTTTTTTATTGCAGTCGTAACTGTAGTAGCAGTAGGAGGAGGAGGAGGGTTTATATGCAGGTCAGAGTCCACCAGATTAGCTCACCTACGTAGCTTCTCCGGGCTTCTCTCTCAGCGAGCTAATAGAGCAGTGATAAAGGGAAGATAACTAACGAAGGACGTTTGTTTGAGAACTTCTTGTCGGAAGAGCTTGTAGTCCTCACGAAATAGTGCCTCCTATCGCCAGTTATCGTCCTACCAACAGATGTCATCAGTTCTCGTGGTTCCCCAGATCGGGCGGTCATGAGCGCCGTGGTAAAGCACTCGCAGGTCGCCATTACAGCGAGAGTTGTAAGGCACTGGGTTCATATTCCTTCTAGGGGCGCACGTACGTATCTCTAGATTTGATACCTTTTTTATTTTGCTGGGTTGGTTGTTCCGGACATTTATCTGGATTCTCTGGTTTCCTCCCATCCTTCATCACCCCACAGATGAAACACCTGCAACACCCTTAAGCCACATGCCGCAGAGGGCTGTGACAATTTTCTATGGGGTTCAGAAATGTTCGGATGCCAAGAAATTCCCTCAAAAAGAAAAGAAACGGCAAAAGATATTGATACGTTTTTTGGGATTAAATATTTCATGTAATTGTTGACACAAGTGACAATATTAGCCTGACCATAAGAATATGTGAACAGTATTCTGCACCACAAATAATCAAAAATACAACAGTCTTTAGAATGTTTTACATAGCTCCACCTTCAAACATGGCGCTGTCACCTTTATCCTGCTTCTCCCGTTGTTTGCCGGTGATGTAAATCTCCCATTCTTACGAGGCCAGACGGGAAGTTGTCGACATTCCTTGCGCAAGTTTTCTTCCCTTCTGTGGCGGCCCTTTCTTCCCCGCTGATTGTTGCCAACCGGTGATATTATTGTAAACTGTGCCCACGCCATTTTTCTGGTCCGTATCGCATGTGCTGGTGTCCCAAGAGATTAGCGGAGCATGCGAAATATCATGTTTTCCCTACTCTCGAGGTTACCAACGAGAGAGTGAAAAGAAGGGTAGCAAGAGGTCTACACCCGTGTAGTCAGGAAATATTGTATGCTGTGCAGTTGTTGAGTTCTACTTGTGTGTGTGTGTGTGTGTGAGAGAGAGAGAGAGAGAGAGAGATTGTGTATTGACTGTATCGTGAGTAAGCTTAAATTTTATAAGGATTAATGTGGAAGAACGAAAGAGCGTGAATGACGTCAGTTGTTCGGAAGACGTGTATGAGTGATGTTAAAAAAAAAAAATGAGGGAAATGACGTGAGGGAGAGCGCGAGCAGCAGTTAGTCAGGTAGGAGAAGAGAGAGGTTTAGGACGGAAAGACAAGTAGGTTAGGAATTAAAAGAAGAATTTGTTGAATAGGGCGTTTGAGTAGGACGTTTAGGAGTATATAGATCGAGTAGGTGAGTAGGTATTCTTGTAGATATTCAGAAAGGCAGGACTCAAAGGTTAGGGATTTTATTATTTTAAAGTAATCTGGATGTAGGAATCGTTTTTTTAACTGACTTTTCATTTGTTTATTTCTCTAGTTTTCTTCTTTTATTCATACTTAGTAAAGCAGATAGATTCGTTAGGCAAATCATTCTTTTCTTTTAATTAGTGTGAAAGAACACGTATTTGTCAGGCTCCGTGTATGTGTTGAGAGGATTGAGTGACTGATACACTGCGCGGTGGTCGTGACACATGACCAACCCATAGCATCGGACTGTAAACCGTGTAAACTGTCAACGAGGAAATGATCATGACTGAACATCTTGGAGAAAGAGTTACAAGTCACTCCAGTATCATGTATGCGACATGACAACAGGACCTAAATAAGGTCAGCTTGTTACATGGCATAATAAAAGCATTTAAATTAAATCAGCACAGTGTATGTGTCCCCATGTTGTCGCCATGTAGAGCTGGCCACAGGATGTCAAGCTTTCGGAGACGCGGGTGAGAAATAGAAAAGAGTCTGACTGTACAACATAGACTAACAAATACTGTCTTCAATCTCTCACACTTCCTATTCGTGAAAAACCTTAGTAAGTAATCGATGTGAAATTAGGCAAAATTAAGGAGATGGATGCTGGATGGGGAATATTGTATAAAATACTCACAAAGTAAGACAATTCAGATTTATTTAAACATCTCGAAAAAGTCTTTTGACAAATCAGCACCAGCTGAGAGTTCAGTAGGTGGAAGTAGGACTGAGGAAGACAGCTTTACCAATGGACAAAAGTTAAAAAAAAAAAAAAAAACTGAAAATCTGGCACTAGTAACAAAAGCAAAGATTTTTGGTCTGTGATATGATTTGGGTTTTCCGTGATCCCTTCGATCAGCACGGGATTTTCGAGTGCACTAGTTTTCTAAAAATGACTCTGTTTGCAGATGGAAATAGTGCCAGCAGCACAGAAAGTATCGCACGACCAATTACAAAAAATACGAAGAGGGGAAGGGGAATCAGCCTGCAGCAGTCAGACATACACCGCTTCATAGACTACGAGATGCTCATGCCAAGAGGCATAACTCTTTCTACAAATAGAAAGAAATGGGTTAAGTTTGTCGAGTTCCTTGGGCTCCTAGTCTGGGAGAACTGTCTGGAGCAAATTATATCCCATCTTCCCGCTCGTACAAGCCAGACGTACACACCTAGAGCCTAAAGTGTACAGCTCAAGGCAGGATACTAACAACAAGAAGTTTGGAAAGCTTCAGATTCGATTTTCATAACGACTAATTTTTAAGTCACTCCTACGATATTTCCATGTCACCGGGGGAGGGGGAGGGGGTCGTGCGTGGGAGTATGAGGATAGAAAGTTTGTTTGTCGGAAAAAAGATGATGGACGTTAACAATCCTAAGTTACCTACCAATCAACTAACCCACATGTTTCAGTTGACTGAGTCCACCAGACGACCGCTGACTCAAGATCTCGACGCAGAAGCTACTCGGCTGGAGTGGAGTGGAGGGAGAGACAAGGAAAACAGTAAACAAGATGTCATTGACTTCTGCATCTGAAGACCTGAGTTTGACAAAAGATCTGAACACACACACACACACACACACACACACACACACACACACACACACACACACACACACACACACACACAGAGTGATGGCATTCACGTGACACCAAGACACCACAAAAGAGATTTGACGGTTATGGTTGCTATGGCGATGTGAACGCCACGTTGACGCCCTTCCTGCTGCCGGAGACCTCGTGTTGGTCTTGCACGTGCGTCTGACTTCTTTCCTAAAGGGTGGAGGAGCAAATCCTGTAGGATGGCGGGAAGGTGGAGGGAGTGGAGGTGGCTGCTTGCAGGGCCTGGTGCCAACTACAGCACGACGCGCCCAACATCGGCGAGGAGATGATGGCCCGCGTGTCACCCTGCTGTGCTCGCAGCCTGCGCGACCTCGTCTGCAAATACCGCAAACTCACGGGCAGCGCGTGCAAAAACGTGAACTGAATTTCGAACCGCGGTGCCTGTTGGTCGCGGACTTCCGGGCTGCCCGACTGACTCCACGGCGAAGAGTAAACTTACCTGGTCTGGATCAAGTCTGTTTGTCTGGGCCACAGGCAGCCTGGCCCGCCCCCCTGCGATGAGCAGGAACACCTGTCTGTGGCATTTCTGGTAGTGATAGTCCAGCCTCGGCCAGGAGCTGTCCTCCACTACTGACGGGCGGTACACATTGTGGCATGTATTTCCCTGCTTCTTGTATAAGCTACCGGTACATCCTCCAGTCCCTCACCACCAGACTCCGCGTGCCGTGAACAGTGGAGGGAACAGAAGTCAGAAAAAGCAGAAGACAGCTTTATAAATAATAATAATAATAATAAGATGATGATGATGATGATGATGATGATGATGATGATGATGATGATGAAGGACAGTCATAAGTAGTATCATAGTTATTTTCAGATAGATGATGAGGGGACGCATTTCCCTGAGTAAATATAAATAAAATTTTATAATAACGAGAAGAAACTTAGATTGAGAAAGTACTGTGAATAAGAGGATAGCATTGAAAAAGTATTTGATAAAATAACCCGTCCTTTCACTCACTCACTCACTCACTCACTCACTCACTCACTCACTCACTCACTCACTCACTCACTCACACACACACACACACACACACACACACACACACACACACACACACACACACAGAGACAGATAGAGTCAACAACAAAATGTGTGTTGTTCATCGTGCTCCATGACTACTATTCATGTTGCCCAGGAAGTTCATAAAAAAACATAACTTCAGACCAAAGTGTTCAGACTAACTTTTCTCCATCTCGCTTTGACTGCGAGCTCTAAGAAATGGTGAAATGTGCTCAACAATTCCATTATTAGCTGTGACAAATGTCATAACGCATGGCTGTGCAACACCAGAAAAATATTTAGATAATAAAACAATACAAACTCTGCATTCAAATAACCTCCTGATGCCTTTCACCAATTATATTCTAATTTATAAATTGCACAAAAATTGGATGCCTTTCATGACTTAAACTTTCCACACACGTCAGCCATATTATGATAAGTTATTCCTCGTCATATTCTTACTCAAAGGACGACAAACAGCTGATGTCACGGAGAAGCTATAGAACTGTGGCACGTGAGATGCGCGTGCGGGAGCAGCAGCAGCAGCATCTCATTCACACCAGTGTGAGGCCCCCTACGAGGGGAAGGGAGCCTGTCATGAATAATGGATTTGCCAAGATTTCATCTAGGGTCACGGCGACTTGTTGGGCATGTGTGTGTGTGTGTGTGTGTGTGTGTGTGTGTGTGTGTGTGTGAGAGAGAGAGAGAGAGAGAGAGAGAACCGGACAATGAAGGCAAAGTGGGTGTAAATCAAGATATAGCGGAGTACAAATGGCGGGTAGACCGAGTAAAGGATCGGAGTACTGACCCTTAGTCCGAGGTGGTAGAATATCAGTTACAGTATATTAGAACTGAAATCGAACATCTAGAATATTTTCCCCGAATTTTATTTCCCACTTTCTCACTAAAGGTCCTTCCTTTCATCCTAATCATTATCTGGGGAGGCAAAATTCAGCTTTTGAGTGTGTTTTATTACTTGGACAAAATTCTTCTCAACTCTTTCTTTATTCTGTTTTTCTTTCTATCGTTTGAAAATGACACTGATGGATTATATTCGAAACTTTGTTGCCGGGAGGTCTGTCCGTGCTGGTCATGAAAGAACTTTGTCTACAGAGAAGCACTTCCATGACACACACACACACACACACCAGCCGTTGAGAATATTTAGAATATTGTTTCAGGATACCGGAGGAGGGTTTCCCCAGGACGTACAACACTATCGACTGCATCTGCCAGTGTCACCGTCGAGGGTGAGCTCTAGTCCCTGATGTGGCCCGCCAATCTGAAACTAATGAAATATGCCGTTTCTCAATCCTCCGTGAAAATCAATCTCAAAATCTGACAATGCCGAGCATTTTTCTTCCCCCCCCCCTCACCTCTTTCTGTCTGTGCACTGGCGCGCACACTGTCGGAGCTGTAATCTTATCCCACAGTCTTTTGGTTCAGTCGAATGACAGAAGATAGGTGCGAGCATTATTCCTGCTTGTTTCATGCGCTGGAGCGGACAAGACTTTCAAGTCTTCAGCCCTCGCACGAGTGCACCTTTCCAGCGAGTTTCCGTTTCTGAGCTTAAGTCTGCAGAATCCTTTCACCACCGCTGTCCGTCAGGGGCTGAGACACCTTTTTCATGTCTTCTTGGAGATCGTTTCTGTCAACAAAGAAATAATTTTCTGCAGGGCTGCCTCCTCGTCTGACTTACCTGTGACCCCTATAGCTCAGCGGTACGGCGAGAACTGTCTATAGACATGCATGGCAGCATTTTCACCGTCTACGCTGTTTTGTTTGTTTGTTTGTTTTAATCGTTTCTTTAACTCCTTTTCACATTATTTTGCTCGTTTAGTTCTAAACTCTAATTCCTATATTTTTATTCGAGAACACATGGCAGGCATCATCTGTTGTGTAGGGATGTGGAAGTATGTAAAGTGTGAAGTTACATTCTTCCCCTAAACGTTTTGGATGGCTTGGGTAACGGTAGAATAAGGATTTAAAATATTTCTTTTTAACCGGAAGCCACTGTACGCATGCTTTATTAAAAAGAACATGTAGCTGGATGCATAGTATGTATCGTGTAAAGTGAAATTATTCATTTAAATATCACTGTACAGGAGCTGTTGTGCATGGTATGCGCAAATTACAAAAAACTGACCTAATGAGAAGATGAAGAAAAATAACGAGGCACTTCCGGATCTCCGAGCAGGTAGCCAACATCAATACATCAATACAATGGGTGGTAAGATGCAACAATGGGAAGCGGATAGCCGAGAGTTTAGAGCGCTGGCGTCTGACCCGAGAGCCCGATGGTTCAATGCCCGATTAACCCAGGAAACTTTCACCCGTCGACCCAGCTGGCGGGAATGGGTACCTGACTCCTTAGAGGGTTGGGGAAGAAAAGGCAGCAAGGGACAGGAGATGGGCCCCGCTGGTTGCTGACTGTTGGAGAGGTTGTTATCACTAGATTACTAATCCTAACACCACCACGTCTACTGCCGACCTGCTCACAGATATTATCATACAGACGGAGATTCTTAGCAGAATTCTAGACTTCACTCTCCCTTTCACAGGATGGTGTGAGTTATTTGTCAGCTCAGCACAGGAAAAACTGGTAGCCCAGTGGTAAACACAAAACAATCATGCACATAAATCTGAGGCAAGTTCACACGTATCCCCGTTACATATTCCCAGAAAATAGTGGCTTAATAATCACAATGATTTTATAATCAAAAATGATTATACATGCCAGAATATTAATTTAAAAACCTGAGATAATAGTGGTTTGAAATATTAGTACACGTCAGACTAACACTATCGGGCTCTCGGGTACCCGTAGTTTGAAATGTTTTTACACATTTAGACGAGTAATGTCTCCTAATGTGATAATGGCTTGAAATATTCCCGTTTCTTAAACACGTATCAATATTATCATATTCTCGTATGACAGCATATCAACACACACACACACACACACACACACACACACACACACACACACCCCAGAACTATATAACATCAGATAAAAGACGCTTGAAAGGTTCATTACCATGGTAACCAGCCTAATTATGGTCTCGGAAGAAGTTTTGCTGAAGTTTTGCTCAAAGAGGTAGAGTGCGAGCTACTCTAATAAGTCCATGGTCCATGGTCCATGAAAAGACAACAGAAGCAGTTTTCTAGCCCCCGCACGCGACAGAGCGGCGCCAGCAGCACCAGCAGCACCAGCAGCAGCCGCCCTTACATAACTCGCTGCAGCACGCGTCATGCGTCTCGCTACACGGCGCTGCGTCACGGGGTCACATGCAGCGGGTAACCGCGCGATGCACGTGCAACAGATGCTCGCAAGGTTCACCTGCCAAATCATTTACAAACCGCGCTTGTTATTCGTACCCGCCCTGTCTCTGTTTTTTTGTTTGTGTCTTCTGTGGCTGTGTGCATACTAAAGCAGCCCCGACGTTTACGGAGTTGAGTGAAAGACAGGGACTTGCTGATATCAGAGATGCCGAGCTCTACTGGAGGACGCTTCCTACTGTTGACTCTCAAACCACCTCCTTGAACGGATTGAACACGACATGACCACGACAAAGATGTTGGACTTGCGCAGTCCTTGGTGGAAGCCAGACATTTGTCACATTCCGATGCTCTTAAAAGCGCAAAGCTAAGGTGTCCAGAAGGAGCAGTCAGGGACCAAAAGAACCAAATACTACATCAACTGCTCTTAGTGACTGCGTCTAAATGTAACTGTAAATAACTGTAAATAACCTCCACTGGGCAACTCTTGCGGCGCCCTATTCGCTATTCAGCCAGGACGAGCTTACATGTCATGACAGAGTTTATTTGCCTGACTGGTCTGTAACTGGACTACCGGCCCAACATCAATAAAACCACTCAACGCTATGCTATCCTACTTAGCGACAAGTGTCATCGGGGTGTTACATATACCATAATTTGCAGTACATACATGTTACCATAGTTCAATGATCCGGGCTGGTAACTTCACTCTCAAATGAATTGTAGGAAATATCAAGGACCTCAGGGCCGTCATCCTAAACGGCGATATGAAATTTTAATGACACAAAACACAGAAAAATAAAACAGTATATAGACTTTAAAAAAAAAAATTCATTTCGAAGTTCTCAAACTTGTCAAATTAATTCATTAGAGATCACACTTAACGTGCAGAAAATGCCACAGCACTCTGCACGTGCCGTCTTATAGTCTCTTGGCGCGTATTCTTTTGGGTTTGTCTGATGGTAGATGTTTGTATTCCATTTAGGGTGTGTGATGGTAGATGGGTGTATTTTATTTGGGGTGTCTGACAGTAGATGGTTGTACTGGTGACTGTTTCGACTAGACCTTTCCATCTGTTTATCGTATTGTTTCATCTGTACACTAGTGTCTAATCCTTTTTTCGAGAAATTACTGAATAACTTTTGCTTCTATATGAAACCTGCTCTCACAAAGATTATTGCATCGACTGGGTTGCAATATGTTGGTTTTTTTCAACCATAAAAGAAAATATTCTTAAAGTCCCTGCACATAAAAGGACTTCTAGGGGTCAGATGGGAACCAACGTCGGGTTTTCTAGTCATTAACTGAAAGGTTGCACCCAAAAAGGAGGAAAGCCCAATAACTAAAGTGTTAGGAAGGATGAACGATTTTGTAAAGGCCAGGCCAGACATCGTCCATTGAGTGGGATTATGACAGCATCGTCCATGTCACACAGAGGGAGGATGGTGCTGCAGACTGTGGCAAATGGCTGGGATGAAGGAAGGTAGCAGAGGTGCTTATGGCGCCGTGTTGGGCTTCATGGTCTGCATCACTGCAGCTCGTGGTTTGAAGTCGAGCCAGCAGATTACTGAACTTTGAGATGATGATTATTTCTCATCAGTGTACGAGGCTGTGGGGAGTCTGATTAAGGAACGGTCATACTATTCAGAGTTTTTCAAGAAGGACGTGTACAATTAAAAACCTGCGTGTTATTTACAGAAGGATGTGTACTTCAAAAACCTTCGTCGTCTAAAATGGTCCGGTGCATTTTACTCCTAATCCTTCTTTACCGTCTGTTCGTTACTGCTCCTTTGATTTTTTTTCTTCAGTTCCTGTCACACATTTGTTTACATCTGTAAATCGCTGTCTTCTCCTGTTCGACCTTACTTTAACCCGCTCCAACTTCCCACAAGAAGACGGAGGGAACAACGACAGGGTAGGACGATGTATCACGCAGCGCGCCTTCAGCAGAAAGACAACTCTGGCCACAGCCCGCCAGCACTGACTGCTAGCGCCAGATAGACTCTAACCCACCAGCTATTGCATTATTATTAAATAATCGTTATGAAACAGAGCTGCAGTTAGCGAACGATTGACAGCGCACGGCCATCTATTAAACCTGGGGAAATGGAAGACTGTGCGTGCGCGCGCGTGTTAAGCATGTGCAACAGGTACCGTTCCTGAAAGTCAGATAGCTGAGAAAGACATCAGAGAATAGAAGTTGTCAGGACTAACAAGCCATGAACTGGCATGATGTCACAGTCTGTTGCATGAAGCGGAAGAGGAATGCGAGGCATGTAGTTTGTCAGCAATGCTGGGTCAGATGATCACCTTGCAGCACGTGCATTGCGGGTCTGTGGCTGCATTCGGCTGCCTTCCGGTTTCACCAGCAGTGTAAGATTTCCAACGATAAACTGCACAAAAATTCTCGATATCGTACAGACGAGCATGTATGGAATGCACAAGCACAGTAAAGATAAAAATGGCATCTGGAAAGATCAACTGAGGTAAGCACCCCGCCATGTCAGGGTATCTCACAAAGGTCGACTACTGCATGTTTATAGTTGTCTGTCGGTTCTTTACTGCTGCCTGTTTAAATTTTAGGCGCGTCTGCAGATGGTTACTCTTAGTTTACAATGGCTGGAAATGTCGTCTGCGACATGGAGGAAAGAAGTGAGTAAAGATGGCGGGCCACTCTCGACAAATGAGAATCTTATGATTGAAGGAGAGATCGGACAGAGTGCGACGGTCAACCCTTGATCTTCTGCGAATACTGCTGGCCCAGGGGCCGGGGCCAAAATTTGTTCTTCGTGACGTTTTTCATCAGCCAGGTCATGGGAGCTGCGAGCCTGGACAGGTCTCCCCAGATGAGTTCCCTTTTCCTTAATAAACAAACAGCGGTCTGGTGGCGCAACGGTTAGCGCCTGTCACCAATACAGTGAAGGTTGGCTGTCCTGGGTTCAGCTCTCGTCTCGGGCACGCTGTTCTTTCTCTGCATGTGGCATCTGTTTACAGGGCTGGCTGCCTTGCCGTGATATAGCCTTAGTTGCTGGCTCGGCGTAAAACACCAATTCACCCCCCCACACTTAATAAACAACACTGGCGCTTTTTTCTGGAGACAATTCTGAGACAACCAGGCCGCTAGAAGGACGCAAAACTTGACTCGCTGTTGTGTCTTAGACAGGCCAATACTCATTGCAAGAAAACATTTCATGATTGTGTTGCCAGACTGTTGGTAAAAAAAATAGTATGTTATAATCTCACTGGCTGTGAAAATGAGTCGAGCCAAATAGAACATTTTTCAATGCGACAAAAAGGTTTCTCCAAGGCAAAGCGGAGCGGGCTTCTTGGAAAAAGAGAACTATTTCTCCTAGAAGAAAGAACGGGTTTACAAGGGAAACAAGAGTGGCTTTATGTTAAAAAAAAGTTCTATGTGCAAGAGAGTGTTTTTATTTCATTGGTAAAGAGGGATTGTGAAGAAGAAAGAAGACGTATCTCAAAGTGGTGCCACACAACGCATAAAGTTAGGGAAGAGTAGGGCCTGCAATCAGTAGCTGATTTTTGTTTAGGGCTGACAAGATGGCGTGTCAATGTTTGTTAATCTTGTGAGCGTGCAGCTGGCCGTGTGTCACACTGGCTCATGGCGTGACACTTTCATTTGGATCCAGCATTTTCACGCGCACGGGGTTGATTTTTCTGTAAGGAGAGCCGCCTTTCTCTGTCCGTCTGTCTGTCTGTCTGCGATTTCGAGAGTATAATATGACGAAGACTGTGTATGCTCCGTTGCCCTACCTAAGCGGCCAGGACAATAAGGTGGTCTGTCTGTCTGTCTGTCTGTTTGTCAAGCGTATACGACGCGTGCAGTGTCTGTGATGGTGTAAAGTGATCGAAACTTAACCGACCTATCACCCTCGCTATCTGGTCCTAAAAAGCACAACCACGTTTTCGCGGTCCAGTCCTTCCTCGGCCATTTTTATCTCCAGCCCCCAGTCTTCAGACTTATCCCAGCCTGCAACGCGAGATGCTGTTCTGCCTGTAAATCAGAACCTGCTGGCGACACATGTATGTCGTTAATAGCAGACACACCAAGCACCTCGACAAACCCTCAGGACTCAACGATCACCACCATCTCCTCTCCCCACCCCCGCCTTCCCCCCCCCTCCACAGGCCGGAGACGTGGCCTCGCCTGCGCCGGAACCACGTTCGTTGCACAAAGTTGGTGGAACGGTGACAATGATGGATCAGTTAAGGTTCCTGCTCACCAGGATAATGGCTACCAGAGGCGGCTGTGTGTGTTTTGTTTTCATTTGACTTCCCGTACGACTCTGCTTGTAACCGGCACGAAACGGACTTCAGAGAGAGAGAAGGCGAAGAAATGGGTGGAGTGTTTATTGCAGGGAAAAGTTCGTTGGGGGGGGGGGGGATTGCAAGTCAGTTGTGTTCCGAAAAGTATGGGTAGAAGGTACGGCGGGTTGGGATGCGCCGTCGACTAGTGTGTTAATTGTTGATTTTCTCTTAATAACCAGCTACAGGATCATACATGTCTTTTGGCTGTGTGGATGTGATTGTAGACTCGTCGAATTTTCTGGCAGTTGACAGAACTGCGGACAGTCGGTCATACTGGAACGATGAGCCAGATTGTCGATAACAGTCTGGAGGGAACAAGAAGAATCTGTTTTGTGATGCAGGACTGCGCATTGTTTAGACCATTGGCAACCCCTTACATTATCAGGCAATATAACCTCTATGGGGAATCAGATGTGTGATGGAAGCCTTGCTACCGCTTTGTGCTGCTGGTTATCGGGAATAGCAAGCTGTCACTGTCAAGTCGAGTCTCCAGTCTTTCTATATTTCGTTAGAAATTATAAGCCCCCCCCCCAAAAAAAAAAAAACTGTTTTATTATCAACATCCATGATGGGAGCATTGGGCTGAATGCGGCTGATGACGAGTGGACCTATTTACATTTCAGCGCAGACACAGTAAACGACTGCAACAACTGTTTCTGCTCAAACCTCCCATGTCTCACCTGACTCATACCCCACCTCTGGTGACTTTTCCTACTGAGATATATAGGCGACTTGCTAACAACTATACAATGATATAGTTTAGCTGTTTATTTGTGTGATGTCATTGTAAGCTTGTTTTTCTAAACTCAGGGGGTTGATTTCCAACCTAGTCATTTTTTAAAAATAATTTCTTCGTCTTGTTTCTTTTTTTCCCCTTTTCTTATCTGCGTCTGTGCGTATGTGTGTGTGTGTGGGTATGCGTGTGGGTGTGTGTTTAGTATTGCAGAAGTTAGTATTAGAGTTTAGGCTTGGGCTCGGGTTAGGGTTAAATGTTAGTGTTAGGGTTGGGGTTGGGGTTAAAGGCTGATGGCACCACCTGAAGACGAAATAAAAGGATGAAGTACACATACATCCTCCAGCTCGGTAGAAAACAAAAGTCGCAGCCCGACATCTTTCTCTTCCTTCTCTTCATCCTCCTTGTCCCACTTTTATCCCCCTTCATCCACGTTCTTTCTTACTCCCCACCCCAGTATTTTAGATACAGCGGCTTTTTTAAAAAAAAATCCCCAACATAGGAAAAAATTCGGTTGGAAGAAGGGGACTGAAGTGGTGGAGGGGAGGTTGGGGGGTCGGAACACGTGCTAGCAGACCCCTCGCAACCGGCAAGCCGTTCATCATCATCTCTTGTTGCGCGCGTCTGAAGGTTTATTCTTGCACATTTGCGGCCTGCACTCAATTTCAAGAGTTCTCCGGCGCTTGCACGTCGGCGCAGTAGTGTAAACACATGTACACAAACAACTCGGCGGATGGAGAGGTAGTCGAGCTGTTAACGTCAGCAATCATGAAGTGCTGGAACGTGCGCTGCCATGAGATACTTCATTGAACTACAAGAGTTTCTCTCCTTCAATGTTGGGTGCCGGGAGGATAACTGACGATAAAATCCCCCTTATTTTCTTTTTCTTCTTTTTTCTTCATTTCCTTTTCTCTCTCTCTCTCTCATTCTGATGCTTCTTCGACTTGTATAGTGTTACCCTCAATGTACCTTTCTCTATTCGACGTTCTGTATGAGGTTTCAAAAAGTCTTTAAAACCTTTCCCAGGTTTCCAAGAAAGAGAAAATGTTTGCAATCGTTAGAAAATAAAACTGTTTGCGTGTAGCTTGTTGGCATACAGATTACGCGCAATTAAGAAGAAAACGACAGAAACGAGGTGTCAAAACAAAAAACAAAAACAAAAAAAAACGGAAAATACGACCTTTGACCCTTGCATCCACAACTCTGCCCACCAACGGCCAATCTCTCCTCCACCTATAATACTAAAACACAGGTGGTCAGGTAGGCTTTTGCTCTGTCTCCAGGCATTTAGACACTCAGGCACTTAGCGAAAGTGACGGGTCAAGGGTTATCACTGAAAGGACAAAGTGTTTCGTGCATGCTGGAAGGACTAGACGTGTTGGAGTGAACATAAATTGAACGCTAGGTGCCGCAGGGCTCTACAGCTTTCTCGCTAAGGCCGGGATCAGGCGAGAGTTTTATTTGAACGGCCGCCGTTAAAAAGCCGCTTCCTGCGGTATTGTGTAACCCACTTTGAAAGTAAAAAGAAGCTGAAGGACGTAGCAATTTGCCGCCTGCTGGGAATCACAGAGCTGTCTTCCTTCTGTTTGTTTTGTTCAGCTGCTCCTTTGTGCTGGACCTTTTCTTGTTGGCTGTCCCTTCAAGAAAAAGGAAGACATCCCGCGTGAAGAAAACTTTTCTTAGCAAGTTGGGAGAAGGTGGGAGGGGGGAGGGGTATCCGAGCACAGTCTAGAGCTTAGTGCATTTCCAGTCCCTGATAACCCGCTGTGTGTCTGCACCCGTAAAATAAAATCCCGGTTCCGCCCTAGGGCCAGAAATACTAATGGAAAGAAAGACAAGATGGAAAGCGAGATATGAAGCGATGAAAGTAATAAGCGAACAGTTCACCTTCAATGGCATCAGCTTTAAATCGGTTCTATTCAGCACATGAACAGTTTTTAGGCAAGCATCAAAAGTGGCAAACAGGGGTAAAAGAGTAAAGACATTTCCATCCCTTAAAATATGAAGTAGACTGTAAAACAATGACATCTATAATATAGTACTAACATAATATAATGTCGACGCATGTATTTGGGAGGCTCAGGGTCCTGGTGTTCGTGTTCGACTGTGTATCAGAAGGTCGTCGGTTCGAGGCCTGCTAGGCTGGAAAACTTCACTTACCCAACAGTTGCTTATCAGAAATCGGTGCCTTATTTATCAGGGAAGATAAAGGCGGCGAAGGAGTAGCTTGGTCCCCGCCTTTCACGTCGTGACTCTAGACTCGTTGAACCACTTTTGGTCACGGCCCCTTTGGCCTCTGGGAGCTCTTTATCTCGAAACGAGGATCTAACGAGGTACTTTTTTCTTGCGAGTCTCTAGTCTGATGTGGGCGGTGCTGGTTTTCCATTTTAATCTCCGCTGAGGCAAAAGCAGCAACCAGTTCTGTCAACACTGTCTGGCTGGACCTCTACCCGGACATGCGCCCACAAGCACCCTGTCTCTCATCCCATCCACTCGACGGACCTCTTGTCCTTCATTCACCACCATCGTGTGGATATCGTCCAGCCTGGCAGGCGCCAGACTACCCTTCCTTCCTAGTGTGTCGCACCCTTGAGCGAACACTTTGGGTATGCATGCACTCACTCACACTCTTACTTTGCTGGTACGATGATCGTCTAGAACTCTAGCCCCTTTTTTTAGGACATTGGGGACCAGTGTTTTTTGCGAGGGCATTACCATCTCCTCTCCCTCTCACTGCTCTACTTTTATTTCACCTTCTGTAGAGTCAGGTATCTATTCCGGGTAGCTGTGTCCACCGGAGAAGCGTGGCGCCACACAAGCATCGAACTGGTGCGCTTCCGGGTTCCGATGCTAGTGCTCTAGCCATTCAGCTACCCGCTTCCCCAGAAGAAAGACTTGTAAGTGCAATGCCAGGATAAAACAAGATAGAGGGAAAAATGTATGTGGGAGGAAAAAAGAAGCAAAGGAAGCACTTAGGGTGGGCTTGTCGTCCTGGATGGTTCACATCATCACCAATTAGCGTGTCAGGCATGAGGGACTAGTACCAGCTACCACTGCAAGACTGCCACTTGCTCATGGTTGTCAGTCGAGGAGATCTCAATATTCATAGTGAAATCTGCACCAGGCCGGGGAAATTGAACGAAAGAAAGAAAGTGTGTCTTAAGAAGGTCGCATTCGTATTATTTTAATTTTGGTGCAGGTTGTCAGCTGTCCGAGGTCAAGCCAGACAGTAGCCAGGATTGCCCTGTGGCAGACATCTATAAATAAACATCGAGCGGACTTCCACAGCGCGGGTCAAACTCAGGGCGGCACCGGTACCCACAACAGAAATTGTCTCCCTTCTTTCCTTCTTTCTCCATGTCTTTCGTCTTTCCGTGCATGTGTGTGTGTGTGTGTGCGTGCGCGCGCACTCGTGCCTTTGTATGCATAAGAGAGCGAGGGAGCGTGAGACTGAACGAGAGTGAAAGCGGAAGCTAGGGGCGACACGCAAAATATTTTTTTAAAATTTGGTGTTAGGTTAGTGGGCGGGGATAATCTTCTGGCATCGCTCTTTGCCTTCTAAATTTATGTCTCTTCGTCCTCTACATCCTGTCTCAGTGGGATTCTTTTTTTTTAAAGGTAACTGAAACAGCAGGAATGAAAAACGATCGCATGGATCCGATTAGACCGGGGCTCCGTTTCAGCTCTCGGTATCTTGGAATACTTTTGACGCTATGTCCTGAAGATGGCAGTCGGAAACAGATATAGCCTTGATGCGAGGGCAGTGCGTGGAGCATGCTGGGAATGCATACGTCATTTCCTATCATTACCGTGACATTAACGGCCATCATTACCCGCACTGTTGACACTTGCAGAATGTACGACTTCTCCCATCTTCACATTTCAAAACCACGAAACGCTTTTACCTTGCCTTTGGCTGGCAAGAAATCGAGAACTGTTTTGATCCGCTCAAGAGCATGGGTGTTCTTTGATGTTACCTCCATCTACTTGCACAGTGACGCCATTTTCGGAAATGGATGGCTTGGATGCAAGCTGGCCGGCGCCGGATGGCGCTCAAGTGCAGCTCTATATTTGTGCCAAATGGCTCGCCGCATCTTCTGTACGCTTTAATTTTCTTGTAGATGTTTATTCGTGTTTATTTATGGATATGTCTTTGCGTTCTCGACAAGCTCTCCACAATGTAGACGCTCAGAGAATTTACGACACTATACATTTTATGCAGTTTTATATTCACTAACACGAAATGTTGACATGACATCTTTGTTTGTAAGTATTAGGCAAAAAATGTATGCACTGATCTAGAGTAGATTGCAGGGTGTTGTGGTTGGTTATGGTGCATCATGCGGGGCAACACCTACATCCTGGACCATCGAGGTTTCTTCACCCTCAGCTTTTGTTTGCATAATGAACCCGTCGTCAGATTTCAGAGCATTTCTACAGGGCAACAACACCACCTGCTGGCTGTCCATGTCTTAGTGATGTTCACCATCTATTCCAGGGCTGCTTTTTTGTTCACATGTAATGTGGTTTATTTCACAGCCAACATTCATATCTGAGGACCATCTGACTATCCACACTAGCGACCCGCTGGTCTGGGGACTGTAGCTTAAGGGCCGGGCACACGAGAAACAAAATCAGCCCGGCAAACTTGTTGCTCGCGAACAGCGGTATGCCGGGCAGGCCCGCCAGCGGTCTCGCAATCCGGTTTGTGGGGGACCGCTGGTCACACCGACGAACAATGTTTCAGACACGCTGTGCAAAAGTAGCAAGAGTAGCGTCCCTTGTTCACCACAATGTCGGACACAATGGATTTCGCTATGCTATTATTGTTCAGTAAAATAAAGGAAAAGAAAAGAAAGGCGAGACAAAGAAAGTGGTGAGTCAGACCTTGGATTCAGCGAAGTATGGAGCATGGTGCTTACCATGCTCTGATGCAGGAGATGGTACAATTGGTACATACCTGTGCATTCAATGTCTATACTGGCCTCGAATGATAGCTTCAATGAGGTCCACAGACTGTTTTAAAAAAAATTATTTCTGTATTTTGGTAGTCGAGAGTCCCAAAGCTCGCTGTGCCAGTTCAGCAACTCAATGAGACATAAAGTTTGTGCTTCATTTAGATTAGCCAGAGGCCCTGTTCCTTTCGCAGCCATGACGAAAACTGGAAACACGCGCCAAACTTTAGAACGGGCTGTAAAGCGGCGAACAGCTCGCGGACTAGAGCCGAACAAGTTTGCCGAACTGTTTGCGGACAGTCTGCAGTGCTGGTCACACGGCGAACAGGAAAAACAAGGCTGTTTGGGAACAGTTTCGCGGGCTTTTGTTTCTCGTGTTTGGTAGTCTGGTTCCAGAAATAGAAACCTTTATATGAGCGACCTATTCTTTATTCGTCTTTTTTCTCTTTCAATATTTTTATCAGGACTCATTCGGCGAACTTTGTCGCAATGTTTTAAATAAAACACTTTCAATGTTTAAAATCAAATCTGAACACACTTTTATGATGATTGACGAGTGGCGTTCGCAAATTCTGTGTGAGCATGCAAATATCTGGGTAGTCGTCCTCCACCACCTTTGGCCAACAAACGTGGCATGGTCAGAAGGAAGAAACTTAACACGATTTTCCTTCACAAATCTTTTGATACAAAAAACCTGGGCGGTACTAGATTCCCAGAATGCTATGGAGTAAGCTCCTATCATCACTTATTTTCATGTGTGACTTCTAAATTTTTGCAGCTACTCTTTCTTTCTGTCATCTGTCTTCCTACATTTTCGAGGCATCCCGCGGTACAGGAAGCTGGGGTATCGTAGAGCTCGACAGACAACATACAGCTGAGACTAGAGTGCTGTCTGTCAAGTCTTTCCCAACAAAACATTACTGCACTGCACCAAGGACAGCGCCTGTAAACGGCTTGTTACATAAATGTCAAAACCTGAACACTGACAATAGGTTCGGCTTACACAGCCAGGGTTTGTAGAGTTGTTTGTTTTTTTTTTTTCATTTCCTATCCCCCTCCCTTCCCGCACATCAAGATAACCCCTTGATGCAGACGAAACGCTCAACTATACTTCTACGCCTACTTCTTTGAAACAACTTTGTAATGGAAGTAGGAAACAATAAAAACCTGTAGACAGCTTCATGTCTGTTCAGAACTGGTACCTGGAGGAGGAGTGAGTGTATGTGTGCGTGCGCGGGCGCGGGCGTGTGTGTGTGTGTGAGAGAGAGAGAAAGAGAGAGAGAGAGAATGTGTTTGAGGAAGACAGCAAGAGAGAGAGAGAGAAAGTGTCGGAGCAAATGAACCCTAGTACAGGATCTTCAGCTTAATGATGCCGTAGGCAGCCTCATAAAAAAGATCAGAAAGATACACACATTTCGTAGACGTACTGACGCCGGGTACCTACTTAAAGTTTGAAGCTTGTTCTCTCACCATCCACTTTACCTACCACCCACCCCCTCCCCAGGACACGTGGCGGCAAGAAAAAATTGGGTTTGAGTGATAAAAGGGACGTAATCACTATCATGTTGGTCCTACTAAATATCGCCTGCCTGCTTGCTGCTGATGAATAGTCTGCGGCCGAGAGCTCTTAAGCCTCTCCTGCTCTCTCTCTCTCCTTCTCTCTGTGAAACACTGAAACACAGTCACAGTGAATATTGATATTTTCTGCCTTGTTACCTTTCTTTCTTTCCTTCTTATTCTTCAGAATCATCCCCCTCAACACACACACACACACACGTCACACGCAGATGCCCCAACGACACTGATAAAACGACAGATTTTGAAAAAAAAGCATCCACAGGTGAAGAAGGTACATGAGTGTGTAATAGGAAGACAATTGGTGTTCTTGCTCCAGTCGAACCAGCCTAGTCTTATGTAAATGACTGATGAGGTGGCGCTGTTCTAACCCCAGCAGGTGGCGGCAGTGACATGAATGAAGACTGAAGTAAGCGGCGAGGGTGACAGCCATCTTTCCCTCACGTGACCAATTAACTGTGCACGTGACACGTTCAGGAAGGCCCCGGATTAGAGGCAATCTGAATGAAAGGAAGGAACTCTCTTGCTGTATTGTGAACACAATATCGAATATGCACGGGGTAACTGACGCTATAATGAGGTGATATATATATATATATTACAATATCTTATTATAGCTGAGAAGCTGCTTATCAGTGTCACTGGGTTTTCTTTACATCAGTTAACTCAAGTCAAAGTTCAAAAAGAATTGTCAGTCATGTCAGTTCATTTATCAACAGAGGCTACATTAGGAAATGTTAAAAGCAAAACCTTTGAAGAACTGTAAAATCTTTATCATTGCACGCAGCTGACTTCCTTCGAGGTTGAAAGCCCAGGAACTTAACATTCCCAGAGAAACAGGTTGTAAATTCTCCCTTGTCATCCTGTTTCTTTGAAGACTTTATATTTGGAAGTTGTTGTAACCGCCACTGCTCTTTGCGCCGATGCTATCGACGAGAAAAAGTAAATTCACTCGGTGGTCATTCCTTATCTCTTTACCACGTGTCATCGGACAAAGGATGCGTTCATACATGAAAACACAGAAGGGTCTTGTTGCTTGTAAAAGCAGCCCATTGTTTATTGAAAATACGCCGGGATTTGTTTTACTGTCCAAGTATCTGTACATCAGCCCACTTACAATGCTGTGAATCAATAAGCTAGACACTTTTTTTTGCTGCGGATTATGCCTCACAGTGTATAGGAAGGACCTGACTCATAAAAGATAAAATTGAATTTTATATCTTCGTTATACTTTGTTTAACTTAGCTGCCAACTCGAGTGCTGACTGGACTGGACTGGCTTACTGGTTGACTGGCTGACTGACTGGACTGACTATTCCATTTGTTTCTACACGTTTCTGCTCTGCTTTTATTCCTCAGGCACAATTTTTCGAGAAAATAAATTTGCTGGTGAGACTTCCTTTTGCTCTCTAACATCCGTTCTCCCCCATATCTCCAGCATCCCTCCTCCCTGCACCTAATTTCCAATAATGTTTTACTGTACCACCGCTGCCAGCTTGTCTTGCACAGTAATGAAGGATTTGAAAGAAAATACAAATGCTTTAAAGATGAGACGTTAGAGATACAGTTCTGAGACACTGCGCATGTCAAAGAACGGTGGGAGAAGACGGTTGGATGGCAGAGACGCCAGCAGAGCATTTTATTCCCTTTCTTATTTTTGTTTTCTCCGTTTTGCTTAAAGCAGCCGTAAACAGCGCGAGTTTGTGGTGATAAAGTCTGAGAATGAATGTGGGCGAGGGATGCTGCAATTTCTGCCAACAAATGCCTTCCGGTGTGCAGCTGGGGGATGACAGAATAGCGCGCTCGTGGCAGCGAGAGCACGGACAAGGAGCTGTACTTGACGCCAGTCTGTTTGCACCACACTTGTTTGTTCCGACGGGCAAGTTGATGAGTGGGATACCTAGCTGTCGCCCTGGTTTCAACCACTTAGATCAATGCTGCTTTTACTGCATATTGCCAGTCTACCTAGTGTTCCGTTTTTTGTTTTTTGTTTTTTTTGCTGTTGTGACATATATATATATATATATGTGTGTGCTGGTTGAAAAGGTCTGGACGTCTTCACGAGGACACCCCGTAATACAAAAATCTAATATTAAACAACAGAGGAGTGAGGATCATGGGTGCGCGGGTAGACAGCTGGGTGGACAAAGTTTGTGTGTTGTTACAAATACTATCATTTGGTTAGACAACATTCGCCGCTGGTCCCTGGGTGAAAAGGTACAGAAAAAGACTTAAAGAACATGGTTCTAAAACTAAGGCAATTTCCGCAGGCAATGGCACCAGCAAGTCTTCCTTTGAGCAGAAGGCTGTGACGAAGCAGCTGAGGATTTTAAGTCAGGCTGACACGAAAGTTTCGCTAATGAATCTCCGGCAGAATGTTACGGTACCGCTGGTGTGACAGGAAGTGAGGCGAGGATAGGTAGCACGGTGGTGAAAAATGGCTTGTGTAGCCAGTAATTGCTTTCGAAACGCTTTCTTAGAAAACACTTGTCCGCCATCAGTTCTCGATCCCCCTTAGTGAATACCAGCGTCACTATGGAAAGTCAGCAGCATTTACAAAGTGAAAATTTAGTAGCGGTTATAAAGAGGAATGGTAGTAACAGTTACAACCCCCAAGTACATCAGCAAGAAAGGGTGTTGTACACTAGGTTTTTTTTAGCATTTCACCTTAACTGGCACCAAGATGGATACTGTTCAAAGAAAATGCTAGCTCAATCCGTCTACAACAGCAAAACTGTCTCAGTCAGAAAAGTAAAACACAAATAATTATTATGTCATTACTAGAGGAAATGTATTATCTAATTTTGATGCAGTGTAGATGAATGCATACATTATTCTTGAAGTCTGGTTTATTTGATTATAACATTTGCATCCATTTTGTTGTGTGAGACGATGTGTTTCCTTTTTAGCTGCACCAATGCAGCCGCGAACGCTGGTTTTCATTCATAACTGTGAGGCCCCCACCACCGGAAGTCGAAGGCGACAAAAGACGCCAGCGGCTCTCAGAACGACTCTAGCAATTTCCCCTTCACACATCGTAGCCACCTACTTTCCTCAGACTCTTCAACCATCGAGACAGAGCACGTCCAGAGAAGTTCTCATGCGTAAACAGCGGCTCCTTTGATCTCCGCGCTCGTGTTGCTCGTGATGGCGACGTGGCGTAAGTCTCGGCCTCACGTGCTGCGTCTGCGCATGCGCTGACAGCGTCAGCGACGACACGGGGGATGAGTCTCTTGTCTTCACAGTAATGCTTGCTTGAATGGTGTTATTCAGCAGAGCTCGGAAACCAAATAATAATAATAATGTTACAGTTAGTACGTAGGTGTAAATATTAAACAGGATTTAAGTAGCACATGGGGAACACTTAATACAAAGCATTAGGTATTTTTACACACACACACACACACACACGCACGCACGCACACACACAAACACACACACACACACACTGTGTGTATGCGTGTGTGCATAATTGGAGAGATGAAAGGGAAAGCAGGCCATCTTTGCCTAAGTAGTTCGTTTCTCAGAGGATGTCTCGTTAAGGAAATAAGAAACGCGCACTACACTCTTCACCTGACAAATAAATTCTCCGAACCGTTACAGATACCAGTTCTCACTTCGTGGGTGGTTGGGATCAAGCATGGTTAACAAGGGAAGACGATGGTCTCGGAGACGCCGCTGAAATGTATGCTTTTACTGTTGTTACTCAGGTTTGTCTCTACCTTTCCACATTCATGATCCAATCCCATGTGTGTCACATGTTTCCGACAACCAAACACACCGAGCGGTAGACACCGTAGACTCGCTGTTACAGTTATATATATGTATATTATGGGTGTGGAAACGCTTGTTGACAATCTCATCAAGGTGAATTATCGTCGGGAACGATTGCAAGTTTGCAGGAAAAAAATGACAGACGTGGGTAGGTTGGGGTGTGGGAAGAGGAGGTGGAGCGGAAATGCTGTCTGCCTTCCTAACCATTTCTTTCCTTCGTTACTTTAAAAAAAAAACTTTCTTCTTTGTTTATTCATTATTTACTTATTTCTTCGTTGCTCATTTATTCATTCCTTCGATCTGTGGCCTGTCTGTTTGTTTGTTCATTTGTTTGCCCGTCTATTCTATCGTTTGTCAATTGTCTTAACTCTCTCTCTCTCTCTTTCTTTCTTTTCGCATTCGGTTGCCAGTGCATGGACTCACAGAAGAGCCTGCAAAGTACTACCAAAGTACTGGCTCAAGGAGAATATTTTTTGATGTAAATAAACAGACGATATATGTCTATAAACCACCGCCGCACCTACGTAAACATCTGCTGGTTCGTTTTCTCTCAGAATCTCTAAGTACGTGTTCAGCTCTCGTTGCCTCAGAATAAATCTTTGGCCTTGACCTCTGCACTCGATGTTACCACTCGTCTGAATTACTGCGTTGTCTGGAAAACTCTTTTGTCTACCCATTGCTAAGTGCTTACCTCCAAGGATAAGTGCATATCTCCAGGGGAAAGTAATAGGCAGAGGAAGGAGGACAGAGTCCAATTTTCTCATGCTGCTCTCTAGACAAAATGAACCGCTTACAGTTTGCTGCACCACCCTCACTGTATCTACCCTGGGTGCAAAAGCTGAGCCAGAAGCATTCCAGAACTTTTCTTGAGTGAGGGTCACAAGTTTCAAACGCTAGCATTGCCCCCCGAACAAATCTCTTCCTGTGTGTAATCTTTTTATCCTTCGAAAGTAAATATGTCGTGTTATGTGGTCAGAACAGAAATGGATCTTTACAAAAGACGTTGAAGACATTAGTTATTCTTTTATGCGATGTGAGCAGGTGTTTTAGTGCATAATCCTGCTTTAGCGCCGATAATTTATGTGTCTGGCGATCTCTTTCCTAGCATCGCACTGCGCTAGTAACAATCCATTGACACCGCAATGTGCAAGTAGCAGTGCATTAGCACCGCATTCCACAAGTAACAGTACATTAGCACCGCAATGCACGAATGAGTAACAGTACATTAGCACCGCGTTCTACAAGTAACAGTGCATAAGCACCGCAATGCACGAATGAGTAACAGTACATTAGCTCCGCAATGCACGAATGAGTAACAGTACATTAGCACCGAACTCCACAAGTAACAGTGCATAAGCACCGCACTCCACAAGTAACAGTGCATAAGCACCGCACTCCACAAGTAACAGTACATTAGCACCGCAATGCACGAATGACTAACAGTACATTAGCACCGCACTCCACAAGTAACAGTGCATAAGCACCGCACTTCACAAGTAACAGTACATTAGCACCGCACTCCACAAGTAACAGTGCATTAGCACCGCATTCCACAAGTAACAGTGCATTAGCACTGCACTTCACAAGTAACCGTGCATTAGCACCGCATTCCACAAGTGAGTAATAGTGCATTAGCACCGCATTCCACAAGTAACAGTACATTAACACCAAACTCAATACATTTAACATCAACAGACAAGCAGAAAAGAACGAACGAACGAAAGAAAGAAAGAAAGAAAGAAAGAGAAAGAAAGAAAGAAAGAATCTTACAATTTTTGCTGATTAATGTAGGTCCTTTCCAGTTGCGTTTTAAGGGCTCGGTACGTGTTGGCTTTTTGAAAAAAAAAACAAGTAAAAGAATTATGGGAAGGTTTTCAAAGAGAAATCATCTTCTAATCACCGCGAGCCCAACCCGCTCTCGCTCACTGCATTCATCGCCATTTTTCAGAACTAACTACGCGAGTGCGCTCCCTTGCTTTGATTTGCTGAAAGAGGTGGCGCTTGGACGAGTTTGTTGATTAGTTTTAGCTTCGTTACTGCCCACCCGGCCGTCAGCAGAGAGCGCGGCGTCAAGAAGAAGAAAAGAGATGGTTTTGAACATTTTTGCTTCGGTGAACTCTGCACGGTCAAGTGAACGGTGAGTCCTGCGATCTTTACCTTTTGCCGTTTCCCATTTCTGTCTCGTCCTTCAAATCACAAAGTCGTCTTAATGACTAATAAAGCAAAAAAATAAAAAAAAGAAGAAGAAGAAGAAGAACAGAAAAGAAAAAAGAAAAACGAGAGCGAGATGAACTCTGAACTTTAGTGCATGTGCAGGGAAGTATGACGAAACGGTGTGAGACTTTCCTTTAAGAGTTTCTGCCATCACAATGCCTGAAAAACAAAATTTAATTTATTTTCCCTTTGATTTGCACAGTGTGAGAAAGGAAGTGTAATAAACTTGGCACCGGGCGAGAAAGACATTTTAGACTTCCTCTTCATCATTGACCTCCCCGTCCGCACATCAAACGCCCGACCCCAGCAAGAGGGGAGATAATACAACAATGGTCATGAAAGACCTGCGGCCGCAAGGGGGCCTGCTGAGCATGAAGATTACAGGTGGCGCTACATAACGTCATGTGATGCGGAGAAAGACGTGAAAGTCGGACTCGATCTTTCCTTCAGCCATCATCTCCGCCCTATAGTCGGTTTATGCGCTTTGACCGTTCATGCTGAACAATCTGTAGTCACCTCTCACCCCACCTCACACTTTTCCTATCGACTTTGATTTTCTTTTCTTTTTTTTTTCTCAAAACGGGTCTCTCCGACACTGACCTTACATTTCTCTTTCGTAAAGTGCTTTCTGTCGTCAATTGTGACTCAACAGTGCAAAATACTTATTAAATAAAATTAAATTATTAATTTATTAAAAAAATAAGTAATTATTAAATAACGCTCTTTCATTGAACCCCTTCTTAACCAGAAAGGTTGTCAAAGCAACGACATGGACGGTAGGACTGTGGAGATTTGTCGCTTCGGCTTCGGTTAAGAACGACTCGTCGTCTTTGTTTCAGTGACTTCGTTTCGTGACCGAGCATTACACACGCCGGCTTATGTACACTGCCCCACGCTGAGACGTCACTGTGCGACACCATGGTGCCTTGTGCACACTGCCCCACGCTGAGACGTCACTGTGCAGCACGCTGCCTTGTGCACACTGCTCCACGCTGAGACGTCACTGTGCGACACACACACTGCCTTGTGCACACTGCTCCACGCTGAGACGTCACTGTGCGACACACACACTGCCTTGTGCACACTGCTCCACGCTGAGACGTCACTGTGCAACACACACGCTGCCGTGTGCACACTGCCCCACACTGAGACGTCACTGTGCAACAAGCTGCCTTGTGCACACTGCCCCAAGCTGAGACGTCACTGTGCAGCACGCTGCCTTGTGCACACTGCCCCACGCTGAGACGTCACTGTGCGACACAGACGCTGCCTTGTGCACACTGCCCCACGCTGAGACGTCACTGTGCAACACACACGCTGCCTTGTGCACACTGCCCCACGCTGAGACGTCACTGTGCGACACACACGCTGCCTTGTACACACTGCCCCACGCTGAGACGTCACTGTGCGACACACACGCTGCCTTGTACACACTGCCCCACGCTGAGACGTCACTGTGCAACACACACGCTGCCTTGTGCACACTGCCCCACGCTGAGACGTCACTGTGCAACACACACGCTGCCGTGTGCACACTGCCCCACACTGAGACGTCACTGTGCAACAAGCTGCCTTGTGCACACTGCCCCAAGCTGAGACGTCACTGTGCAGCACGCTGCCTTGTGCACACTGCCCCACGCTGAGACGTCACTGTGCGACACAGACGCTGCCTTGTGCACACTGCCCCACGCTGAGACGTCACTGTGCAACACACACGCTGCCTTGTGCACACTGCCCCACGCTGAGACGTCACTGTGCGACACACACGCTGCCTTGTACACACTGCCCCACGCTGAGACGTCACTGTGCGACACACACGCTGCCTTGTACACACTGCCCCACACTGAGACGTCACTGTGCGACACACACGCTGCCTTGTACACACTGCCCCACGCTGAGACGTCACTGTGCGACACACACGCTGCCTTGTACACACTGCCCCACGCTGAGACGTCACTGTGCAACACACACGCTGCCTTGTGCACACTGCCCCACGCTGAGACGTCACTGTCAATCACGTGGGGGATGGAGAGTAGATGATTTTGCTTTGACTGACGTCTGCCACGGCCTCATCCTCACCATTCCCTTCTTACACACCGTCGTGGGGTCGAGGGCCAGGGGTCGGTCTAGCTAGCGGTGCAGTCATACGCACTTCCATCAACGTCTGACAACGGAGTCCCGGAGAACAAAGTAAAAGGGACAAAACTGCGGAGCGCTGCCGACTGTCGGAATGAAGGTTGTGCCATCTGTTGGTGACCTCGAAAGCGCCGTCCCCCTGGGGATTTCTATAGATGGCCTTCTTAGATCGAAACCCAGGGAGGCGCCCTGGAGGGGGAACCAGGATAAGGGGGGGGGGAAGTCGGGGAAAAACAAAGGGGAGACAAGTTCTTGGTTGCTGGGAAGACGGGAAGGCGTTGGGATGATGACAACGGTGTACGCAGGTCATTACAGCCAACACAGGTGTGTCAAAATAATGCAACAGCAATTAAAATGCAGCAATTAACTTCCGAATGCAACAAATATGATTAAAATTACATAATTTATATTTCAAGTATAACAAATATGATTCAACATCTTCAGCTGTTATTAAAATAAGACTGGCACAAGTCTCCTTTCTCAGTGCTTCACTTTATTAAAGTTACAGTTACATATTACTTATTACAGGGATAATGTCAGGTATCATTGTTATTTGCTATTGACTGTATCGTGAGTAAGCTTAAATTTTATAAGGATTATTGTGGCAGAACGAAAGAGCGTGAATGACGTCAGTTGTTCCGAAGACGTATATGGGCGATGTAAAAAATAAAGGAAATGACGTGAGGGAGAGCGCGAGCAGCAGTTAGTGAGAGGGGAGAAGAGAGAGGTGTAGGACGTGAAAACAAGTAGGGTAGAAATTAAAAAGAAGAATTTGTTGAGTAGGGCGTGTAGGAGTTATATAGAACGATTAGTTGAGTAGGGCTTTAGGTATTCTTTTAGATATTCAGCCAGGAAGGACTCAAAGGGTAGGGATTCTGTTATTTCAAAGTAATCTAGATGTAAGAATCAGTTTTTAACTGACTTTTTCATTTGTGTATTTTTCTTGTTTTTCTTCTTTTATTCATAATTAGTAAAGCAGATAGATTCGTTAGACAAATCATTCTTTTCTTTTAATTAGTGTGAAAGAACACGTATTTGTCAGGCTCCGTGTATGTGTTGAAAGGATTGAGAGACTGACACACTTCGCGGTGTCGTGACAGATAGTTTTCGTTAAAATGTACTGTGAGATTCTCGTGTACGTGCACGTGTGAGTCTGGTTTGTAGACAGGTTACCTAACTAATCACAATGTTGGCACATCCTAGACATTTCTATATACTCTGTTAAGCAAGGTGTCTCAACCGAAGGACTCAAAGCATTAGCCACCTACATTTTAAAAGAATGAAGTAAAACTAGATGTTTGATAATTTGCTAATTACTAGATGTTTAATAATTCGCTAATTACTAGATGTTTTATAGTTTGTCATTATTCCCCTCTGTGATGCTTTGCTAAATTATTTCCAAACTTTGTCCAGTCTGTGGATGTGGTGGACATGCATCCAAATTCTTCCCGAGACAGTGGGATACGAAGTGGGAGTGGGAAGATATTTGTTCAAAGTCACACGTACTCGGAAGTGATGGAGAGCTTTGGGGGGGGGGGAATGTTGCCAACTCGCGTCTTTCAAATCTTATCGGGTTTTACTTACACAAAGACCTTCTTTAACGATAAGCTGGCGCCTCTCTTGTACATCACAAAAGAAGTTAACAGACTTGCGCAGCCTGTCGTTCGCTGACTGCGGGGTCCGTGGCCATCTTTCGCCACCCCTCGCTTGTGATTTATCTCGCAGATTGCAGGATTCCTCGCTTTCAGCGACGGGAAGGTTTTTGCGGGGAAGAGACTTGAGTTGAGAACATATCTACACGTTAAAATAGAGGCTCGGGATGTTAAGAACAAGGAGGGAAAGTCTACCATATCGGTGACATCAAAGCTGAAAGCAAGTATCTCTCAGAGCTGTGATGCTCTATTAAGACCAGGAACAGTGGCCTGTAGACAGGATACCACCTCCACTCTATTCCGGGTACTGAAGGTGGAGCATGGGGAACTGTGGATGGAACTTCAAGCGCGGAGCGTGTGTGTGTGTGTGTGTGTGGAATATCCTGTGTAACGCGTAGCTTAGTTTGAAGGACGGACACACAAACACACTGATCATAAACTAAAGAATTAGGGCGTATGACGAATCAGGTGGCGTACAAGTGGCGGTCGTAGGGTCACAGACCGTTTGTGACGAAGGAGTCTGTCTAAAAATAAATCAAACTTTAGAGCACAGTTGGCTTTCAATAGAAATGTGTAGAAAGCAATTTAAATAGAAAGAAAACTTGTACTTTTTTAAAGCTAGAATTTAATCAGCCATCAGCAAACGAAACAGGACTCAACTTGTCTCTCTGTCGCCACCACCGGGACTTTTCCGCATCACGTGAACAGTGGAGCTGCAAGAATGAACATGGCGCTTGGAACCTGAAGCGTGACGATAGGCTTCATGAGCTCAAAGCAAAGAACACGGAGTTTGTCGAGTGAAATGATGAGTTGCCTGTTTGGACTGGAGGGTGTTTGAGTGCTGCAGAGTGCAGACTGCTCAGTCCTCGCCCACCTCCAAATAGTCACGCTTCAGAGGCGTTACACAACAAACCCGACAGCTAAACCAAAAAAAAAAAAAAAAATGCCTTCACAGAAAAATAGATGAATACATTCGTACACGGCTAAGTTCATACAAGTTTCAATGTAAAAGTCGTTCCCTAACCCTTTTTTTAAAGGTCGTTGAAGGAGGTGGGAATAAAGTGTTATGGATTACACTTTTCTCGGGACTTAACCCGTTCTTAGAAACATTTATAAGATAAATAAATAACCACACAAGTTACACCTGAAAATGTTGTGGTTTGGCAGCTATTTCATACATCCACTGCTAATTCAAAAGCCAATTCTGGAACAAAGAGGAGGACCTTTGGCAAAATCTTTATGCGTTTTTTCCCCAAAGAGATAAACGGGGTCTGATTTGGGAGCAGGACAACGTGGCTGCCACATCGGCCCATTTTAATGATGACTTAATCTCCCGTAATCGTGGAATCGTTAGAGGCAGGTGACAGCTGATACCTGGCGGTGTGTTCAGGTACTGTTGGGAAGAGACGCATCTCCACCCACTCTCCTCCTGTTTTGGCGCCATCTGCAGTCGCCCGGACGCCACGGAGCCTCGTTTAAGGTGCCGCGCCATTGGCAAGATGTCTAACTGCAATGTTGTGCTTGATAACCAAGTTACTTTTACAATTACACTCTCTTCCCAACAAAGCTGGGCGGTTTTTGGGGCAAAATTTTCAACTGAAGTATAGGTTTTTCGCTAAATGCAACTATAGATATAACATAAACAATTTATATTTTTGCAGGTGGTGGGGGAGAATATTTTACTTCCTCATTGATCCGACGACGACGACGACGACGACGACAAACGAGACGGTCATTTCCTATAGCTATCATAGAAGACGAATGGCGCAGCAGTGTTCATGTACCAATCACACCGAAGACAAACAAAGCGATAAACGGTTTTCCCAGTAATGTTGACCTGTTGGTATTTTCACCAGAACACGAACGTTAGGAGAAGTGATTCAGCTGCAGAAAGCCCTCCTTGGACACATCAGCAACTCTCACAACGTCAATATTTCTCCGATTCGGCTCCTGGGGCCGCCTGCAAGAATGGAAAGTCCTCCTAACAACGCTTTTCCCATTTGCTCCTGTGCTTTTCCTCCACCCGGCGGATGGATGGAAGCGTGAAGAGGAAAACCTGTCCGCTTGACAGAGAAGCGATTTTTCATGGAGTTAGCTGCCCATTTTAAACTCTTCGTCCGAGCTTCGCTCCCCTTTGCATCCCAGGAATTTTTTCTTTCCCTGCAGATGTAATTGCCATTATCCTGGTATTGTGGTAATGTATTTTTTTTAATGCAAGCGAAAGAAAAAAATACAGCTTTCCTTCTATCGACACTGCTGCAACAACAAGCATCCCTAGTACTGACATCTTGCCAATAACCGGAGTATTGCCCTGTGTATTGTGTACTTGAATGCTTCCTTTTTCACCAGCTATTTACTCACGAATGCAAATAATGACAAGCGGTACCCGGTCATAGACCTCGTTCCTCCTTCCTAATCAAGTGAAAATACTCGGTTCCTGATCAAAGGCCCTCAACAAAGAGCTCATCCTTTAAAGAAAGTATAAACAATTAAAAAAAAATGTGTTCATCCTAAAACCTCCAGAAGAAACATGGCCAGTGTTGAAGAAAGCATCGTCTGCTGTGTTTCTTGTGTGTCCACCTACTCGATTGTTCTTGGGTGGAAAGTTGTTCTTTCATCTCATCTATTGGCAATATCATTTAGAGTTCTTATCACCTCCCTGGGCTTTTTATGAGGTGAAGGGCTGAGTTTTTTGTTTGTTTTTTTTTGTTTGTTTTTTGTTTTTGTTTTTGTTTTTTTACTGTATTGTCTCATCTCCGTCTACGACGCACTAGTCTTCATCTTTCACCTCATTGTACCACCTTTTCATCGTTGCCTCTCTTCACCGTAGACAAGTCACACCATCATCTTGCCCCCAGGGTTGTGACCTACAGACATCTTTGTTCTTCGAGTGCCACCTTTTATTCTTTGATCTCGCTTCACCAATCTTAATCTGCTCTCGCCAGTGCTTTGTTGTCTTGAAGGTAATCTTAGTGGTGGTTTCCTGTTGTGAACGACTTTTCAACTGTTCATCAGCTCACGTTAGACTGAAATAAAAGTGAACGCCTGGGGAGAGCGACTCTCGTAATGAATGCAGAAGCCCGTAAACAAGTTATACGCACATTAAGCGAACGTTTGCAAAGACGAGCTGTTGGGGGTGGGGTGGGGGGTTAGTCTGGGAAGCAATTTCTAGGATCCCATCACACGGTTGCATACCCTACCCCTAACTCATTTCATCATAGGGAGGTCGACAGCAACGCTGACCCGGATGCACTTGATGGCCGTCTGCGCAGCTTTCCTCCGCAATGTCAGCTCCAGCGCCGCCTAGCGGGCCAACAAGAAAAGGCAGGTGTAGGAAGCAGCGTGATGCAGGTCGAAGGTGGGGGAAGAGAAATCCGCAAGAGAAGCAGCCTGGAAAATCCATTCATCTGCTCAAATCGCGTGCGGTAGTACTACATGCAATGATGGTGGATTGGTGCGAGAACAGAATTGCCAGGTGGGTGTTCCACGGTTAGAGAAAGCCGGGAGGTGACTAGACCGATGAAAATGGACTTTGGGGTTGTCAGAAGCTTAGCCCAGACAGGTATGTCATGCTCAGGTCTTGCTGATGCTTCCAGGCAGGTGTCGTCGTCATTATCGTCATGATGGACACCAGACACTCGGGGCTAGACATCGATGTATCAGTAAATTAGTTGAGTGATCTACAACCCAGCCACCCAGCCACCCACCAACTCACTCACTCGGTTCACACGAGACCAAATACTGCTGCAAACGGCATCGTTTATGTAATATCCTCCATAGTGGCATCAATGTTGCTACCAATGTTTATTATTTTCTCACTGCCGAGGGATATTTTGCTAGGCTTCCAGACTTGAGACTGAAGCCAGAATGGTTTCTTGAAAAGAACCTGTTAAAGGTTTTACAGGTGGAGCCGTACCTGTCTGCCAGACTGTGGTCGTCGATCAGTGACTGACACAAGCAGGTAGCGGAGGGCGAACTCTCTTACCTGACAAGCTACCCGCCTCCGCCTTGTTTCTATTTTTATACATTTCCTTTAGTAACTGCGTTGTAGGTTTTACTTATTTCAGAGGAGAAATTTGAGCCACCCATCTTCCTTCTCGTTTCTCAGTTTCGTTAGTTTCTTTGTGTATATTTAACTCTTTCTTCCTTTGTCAGTATTTCCCAGTTAATTTCCTTTCATATCAGCCGTGCAGTGGCTGTAACGCAAGGTCCCTTAGCTTCATATCCGCAGTGTGCGTGAACGGTAAGGGGCTCACCGTGTCTAGGGGACGACTTGAGGACGGTTGAGCAAAAGCCTCTACATTCACCGTTCCACTGGATTCACCACTTTCCTAAAAGACCATGTGCCGGTCACTGGCTAGAGCGATTTTCAAACCTTCCACAATCTGATGCCAGGTCGGGGGAATTAACCTCAATACTTTGGCCTGCATCATGTTATAGCCGTGTACGAGTCCGGGGTGTCTACCCCACCACTTAATCCTCTAACGCTTATCTCTTCTTAAACCTTTTCGTCATCGGCTACGATTGATTGATTGATTGATTGCAACGGGCCATTGGCAGAGATGACATCTCTGAGTGATATATGTTCTGAAATGTACATGTTCTGACATATTAATATCTTTAGAAAGAAGCAAAACTATGTTATTAAAATTGCATTATTTCTAAACTGCGTTCGTTCGTATATTTTTAACAGGCCGTTAATGTGCTGTCGATGAATATTTTGTCCCAGACATTGCGATTACACTTACTTTTCACTGCTCTTGTTATCCGAATTTTATTTTGTTTTGTTCCAGTGTAGATTGTATGCAAGAAGCCAATGTTGTGTTTTGGGGTTGCTCTGGGTGATACTGGTCATACCACGGACCTTCATTACTTGATAAGCGACTCAGGTTCATGTCCGGTGTAAGTCTCGGCTTACCTTTAGACAGGCCTCGTGTTTCCGGTTCTTTGTTTGCATACCTTAAATAAATTCTTAAAGTAGATGTTTTGTTTTCGTAACAGAACAATCTATACAACTGTTTCCAAAAAATCAAAAACAATTGTTTTTTAAATTGTTGTGGTAAAACAAGTCAACAGCATCTGTTGTGACGATGTTTTTATTTTTATTTCGAAAAATCTAAATCTATAAACAAACAGAACACATTTTACAGAAAATACTGTTTATTTTGCAATCAATCTTCTTTAACAAGGTTCTGATGACAGAAAAGCTTAATTAATCACTTCTAAAATTTCTTCTACGTTAGGAATATCCGCCATTTTGACAGAAAACAGAAGCGAAAGCCCCTCGTTGTTAGGGTTTGTTACGATTGGTCACTCCTATGATAGAGCAAAGAAGCAACGAATGAGAGACACTCATCCAGTGAATGAAGGTCCGTGGGTTATACTTCATAAACTCTATTCGCCTGCCTCGTTCCCTGATTCTGACTCTTGTGTTTCCCAGTTAGCGCTGCGCTTTATCTGCTTGTGAAAAAAACTTTTCCACAAATGAAATAAAAGCTACTGTCACAAAAAACCTGTATCATACAATGCTTCGATCAGAAGGACTTGATGCACATACATCTTCAATCAACACCTGGGGTTCAGTTTCAGCTTGCCAATCAGTAAAAACAACTGAAGTAGTCCTCAAGTGAGTTTTATGCCACTACCTTACCTCCTTTTCCTCCTCCTCCTCCTCCTCTTCCTCCTGAGGTCGTCGGCTCCTTCCCAGCATCCCCTTGTTGTCGAGGTTGTGGTTGTTTGTCGGTGCGTCATAATCTGCGCATGCGCACGCGGTCCCTCTGGGGACAGAACTCAACTGCGGGCGACATTTACGTGCTTCGTTTGTTCGCACGTTTGCCACAAATGTTGAGACCTTTCACTCCGGCCTCGTGTTGGGGTAGACGCCTATCTCGTGCATGCTCTCCAGTTTACTTGAAGGGCTCTTAGGCAAGAATTTTAAACAGTGCTGATTTCACCCTTTGGCTGCTTTAAAAAAAAGAAAAAAAAAAGGAACCAAACTTGCAGAAGTTGCTCGAGACATACAACTTGCATTCCGCAACCCGTGCAAACGGAGGTATGAAAAGTATCTAACGAGTTAACACTGAGGTAGAATAACTAGGCGTTCATAACACTGCTGGGAAACGTTTGTGACGGAAGATAAATCAGCAGCCACAGCGAGTGTGATGGAATGCTCATGGACGTGCCTCGTGAACACTCGTTTCTAACAAATCGTATTATCGTGTAGCGTCCAGTAGTTTACATAAATATTATGCTTTCGTTACTTTAGTCATACAGTGTAGCCTGCACTGCAGTTCAAAAACATCTGTTAAGACAGAAATGTATGCAGATATTTCTGTGTTCATTTGTTTGCTAAGAATTTTGGTCTGTTTTGGTATGCATGCCATGTTCCATTTGTGTTTCTGTTTACGCATTTGGGAACAGCTTTCTTATAGGATAGGGGGGGGGGCAACATTGCGGCCATAACAGAAACGGCTTGCGGCATTATGTCTACTCGCTCCACTCAATTGCTCAATTGTACCTATAACCTAAACCTAAACCTACCCCAAACCCTAACCCTACCGCAAACCCTAACCCCAAACCCCTGACAAAATAACATAGACCAGCCTATGACGTCACATTCCCCCCCCCCCATAAGAAAGTTCTGCCCGCATTTGATTTGTTTTGTAAAGTGCATTTAGCCTACTGTTAAGTGGTTAAATGAGCTATAAATAATCCATTATTATTATCCACGAACACAACCGTTCGCAAGGCTCCTCCACACACACACACACACACACACACAGACACACACAGGCACGAATGCACACGCACGCCCACCTTGACACACCTTTGCACCTGGCTAGAGACTCACCTGTGTCACGTGCAGCAGACGGCAGAATGCATGCAACCTGTAGATGTTGGCATCAGGTCAGCCACATACACCGAGTGACCCGTAGTAACGAGAACCCACGTGATCTCACCGGCGTTCGTCCCTCCTTGCCAGGAGAGCTGGGAATGTGAGGCGACCTTTACCGGCCTACCTGGGACAGGTGGCCGCTGTTCACACTCCGAACTTGATGACCCGGTGACAGATGATTTTGTTGTATGGCGCCAAGTTTGACAACCATGGTCAAAACAGGTCTTGCTTTTCTGTAGCCACACAGACTAAAGAGTGCAGAGTGGTGGATTCAAATGAAACAACCGTTGTTTTGCTGGATATATAACACAAAAACAAATAATCAAATAAGAAGTAAACACGGAGCTCCTTCTCACCGTCTATCTTATTTTATATGGACACAAATGTAGGAAAAAGACAGTACTGATCACTGTTTGGAAGCAGTAGATGGTGTATCCACTGTGGCATCCCCACAACACTGTCCCGGGGTCACAGTTGTAAGCTTTAGGTCACCGGTTTGAGAGAACCGTACTCCGGGGTTCAAATCTCTTCTTGGGGCATGTTTTTCTCGTCGTATGAGCCACATGTTTGCAGGTTGACCTTTGCTTTCTTTCTTTTTTTTTTTTTTTTAAAAAGAAAGGCTCTCGAATTTGTTCTGCACCACTCCCCTTCTCCCAGTCCCACCCTCCGCCAAACGCGAAATCGCCGATAGGTGGAAGGATTTTTCCATTAAACAAGACATCGAATCAACCAACCAAAGCAAACATGGTGTCAGGGCTCTTACAATTCATGCCTCAGCGGCCCTCCTGTTCACAAGTTTTTACACTCACCGCCGTGCATGCTGAACAGAACAACTGAAAACCAGTCTTTAGATATTTTTTGAATGAATTTGGAATAAGAATGAAATTACTGTCTCCTTCGCTATTTCTCGTTCATTAAAACTCAATCGCACGCGCACACACATTAAAATAACAAAAGTACATAAATACATAACAAACACACCTTGCCGGCTGGTGGTGTTTCAAATCAGCCGATATTAGCCTGAAAACCTAGGCACAGGATGGACACAGTTCACAAATATAGATTACAGACAAATTTCACACACACACACACACACACACACACACACACACACACACACACAGTAAGGAACTCCAGAAAATAATCAAATACGTGGTAAACCAAACAAGGTGAATAAAGTCAACACACACACACACACACACACACACACACACACACACACACACACACACACACACACACACAAAACGCGTACAGCAGGAGGTCAAAGGTTGTTTCTCCATAAAATATCTTTAATAATCACAATGTGACAAGAACATGTTCATCACCTTGGCTTTCCACCCAGCAAGTCAGTGAGACATGGTGCCATGTGCCAGTGCACATCATCTTCACTTGGTCAACAAATGGTTTTTCCCACAATTGTCAGCACGTGCAGTAAATACTGTAGACAGCATTGGGAGCACGTGGGGGGTTTGGGTGGGGGGGAAGAAACAGTTTACTTTCGCTTGCGTGTCGTTAACTAAACAAACGTAGGAACGGCGCTGATGGAAATGGTCAGTTAATATTGATTGTGGAGATGAGTGCTTTTATGTTTCATATTAATTTCAAAAAAATATTATGGGAACTCAGGTCATAATAATTATGTTAGCTTATCGAGCACACACACACACACACACACACACACACACACACACACACACACACATGAGTACATACATTTGCATGCATACATACACATAAACATGTGCGCACACACGAACACAGGAAATGTAGAAATCACAGACAAAACCCGCGGCTTGAAAAGAGGATCCTTTAACCCTCATCTATGATGAAATAATTCACTAGGGATCGATTCCACAGTTTTCCTTTGCCTAGTAAATATTCTGAGTTCTGATCAAACCGGTAAAACTTGATTTTAGCACCTAATTATTATTAGTGCATTATTAATTTGTCATCGCGAACAAAATGTTTTATGCTATATGTTTGTATCTCATTTTACTCGTTTGCATTATGTTGAGATGATGATGATGATGATGACAAAGACGATGAAAAGATTATTTACCAATGTTACCGTACATCTTTCAGCTTATTTTCAATGTCCTAATTCAGAGGGCCAACAGGTGTAAAGAAACATTGTATGTTTATTCTACCAGTTAATACTAATAAATACTTAAAATAATCTCACTCCCTCTGTCTTGTTTCTCTCTCTCTCTTTCACACACACACACACACACACACACACACACACACACACACACATCCCTAGTTTCCTGTCAGATTAGAATGACGACCCTCTCTATGTGGATAACAAAGCACAATGAGGGGGAGAGGTGAGCAGTGTGCAGTGTTTCTAAAATACTAGTCTCATGCGCAAAAAAATGCTGAATGTCTGTGAACAAAGCGTTTTAAAAAAAGAAAATGTACCACATATGTTTATAAAAAAATTCCCCTACCTCCAGAGCTAACAAAATAGAAAAACCCTGATTATTTTATGATAAGACAAAACGTGTAACTGTGATTAAACTACTTTGGTTGAGAACGCGGTAGTCTGTAGACACAAGACTTAGTCTTAGTCTAGTCAGCCTTGCATTTCAATCATCTACGTACAAGACTGTAGGTGAAGTACATTAATTTTTTTAATCGGGTAGAAGATTTTGGAACACAATTCTTTTCTGCAAAATCGTAGCCGAATTCGCCCGTTTTCATTGAGAGTAAATAACCTGCAAATAACATTGACATGGCTGACACTGTCTTTAATACTTCGTCACTTTTATTTTAATATTAATGTTAATTATATTATAATTAAAATATTTTATTTTATGTGCGAAGAAAGGAAAAAGGAAGCGTGAATAATTATTAAACATAAAATTATTTCTAAATAAATATCCCGGGTCACTCCAAAGCTGTCAGAGAGTACGATCAGCCAGAGCTGCTCTTTTGCAGAAAAGGTCAGAAAGATCGAGGGAAAGTGAAATTATCTTTGCCTTCGCCGCTACGCATAACCGCCATAGTGAGTTTAGCTCAGTCTACCGCGGACTTGACAGGAAGTATCACGCCGAGAAGGGCTGCTGGGTAATCACGCCGGAAGTGCTGAGGTGCGGAAAGCGTAAATGAGGTGTCCAGGGGAGACCAGCGCTTCAGGCTGTTGCATTTAAAAGCGTTTGACCTCCAGCGAGGCGGCTCGATGGAGCATCGGCTGGTAGCAAACACACCAATCAGGCGGCAGAAACAAGATGTTGACGGCGAGGTGGTTCCTGGTGTAGTCAGACAAGTCGTCAGGGGTTCACGGCGATGTTGGCGAACCCTACTGGGACTTCATGCTCTCGTGCACATTGACTTTGCCAGGAAAGATTGCACGTGAGGTTGTGTCTACATTTCGCCTAGTTTCAACACTCCTGACAAATGACTGACATCAGTTCATTACACGAGACTTGTTCCCCAACTCTCATCAAATAAATACACGAAGTCCCCGGCAAAGGAGATATTGTATGGTTGTCATTATTTCTTTACAAGTGGTTACTATGCTACCTCTGAACTGTGACCCACCTGCTGTATCGACTCTCTTCTAGACAGTCCATCTGCCGAAGTATATCTGAAGGTAGTCGGATGTTATACAATTTTCGCGAGAAGATTGTCTTCAAAAATCAATCAGAGCTAACGCCAGGAAGTGTTCGTCCCTGGGCTTAGTGTGTGGACAAGTTATTTATTCCTTTTGCGAAAACTTTACTTTCAAAAATATTCCTGTAAAATATTTCTTGAAAAAAAAGAAAAAAAAATGAAATGACATTTACTAAAGCAACATTTATTAAAAACCTATTTATAAATAAAATTTGTCATGGAAAGTCATTACAGAAATTGTTTTATCCCAATGGTCCCCTTCAGGAAAGGCGTTTATTTGCGGCTTGATGGCCCCTCCTGTCGTCAGGGGGCGGTGTAATCAATGCTCTACACCTTGCTGCTCGTTTTCACGCAGCATTAATGGGCAGTTTGTGGCACGATGTTACAAAACTCCCATCAAGGCAGGAAGGAAACGATGATTTTGCCTTTTAAAAAAAAAATCATTGCACCGCCTAAGATTTTTTTTTCAACACGTGTAGCGTTCCCGCCCATTGCTCGCGGAATCGGGAAAATTCGGCTGATGTTAGCGAAAAAAAAGGGACGAGGTCCTTGTCTAAAGAAAGACCTCATGATGTGGCCTCTAATGATGTTTTCAGACACATAAAAAAGAATGGCAATGTTTTCTGTTATCAAGTATTTCTCTTTTAATTTTCTTGTCTTTTAAATGGTTTATTTAACGCTCTCAGTATGTAAATATACAAGCTATCAGGACCAGAGATTATGGTCTTGATTGTGGAAGATTGACTGATTGATTTAACTCCAAGTTAATCTGCAAACAGCTGGTTAAACCATTTCTAAATAAAGTCGGGCTAGTTGACGAGTTGAGCGACCATCTCGATGGTGATTCCCGCAGTCTGAGTAGAGATGCAGTCACATTGCTCGACGCTGGATTTGAAGTTGGATCCGAACCCAGAGAAGAGACGATAGCAAAGCCCCCGGGCTATTTAACCCCTCGCTCACAGCTAAGCCCGGTGACGCCAAGGAAAGAAAAACAAGTCCGCAGCCAGCTACTTGTTCTTGTGTGTCGCCGCTTAGGCCAGGGACTATGGCGCAGGATTATGTGGGATTAACTAGGCTGTACATGCGGTGCGCGCGCAGACACGCGTCACGGTGCTAGGACGTAAAGCTGCCTGACTTCCGACTACGTGATTGTTCCACAGCTCACAGAGGTGGCGTCTTTGGAACCACGAGCGGCGAGTCAATAGCACTACCCCTCCCGACTGCGGGTAGATGCTATCGGACTGATCTCACTGCTATCACCAGATGTCAGCACATGTTATCAGATGGATCTCAGCGAAGACTGATTCACGTGGGTCACAACATTCTTCCCCTACAATTCTCCTATGTGACTGTCTGTCTCGGGTGGGCTTTGTGCTTTCAAGTCAAATAAAACGTCGATCGGCAATTTCGTGTACTTTTTTTTTAATTTTCAGTTTGAAAAGAGTAGGAAGTTTCTGCTCTATCTTCCCAACACTTGGGCTGCTTTTCGGGTATCAGGTGGTTTCCCTTTGCAAAATCTATTGTCTGCCCCTGGAAACGTGGTTTTTGAGAGAGGGCTTAGCTTACGGCATCGACATCGAAGCTAAAGCCACACAAAGTATGGAGCACAGACACACCGCGCGGAACAAGCAGGAATAGGAAAGCGGATAATGTGATGATCAACAAGCTAATCCTTCAACAAGCGCCACTGTCACACGTGGACCTCCGATGCCTGCCACTAGAGAGCGCTCTCACTCGTGTTTGTTGTCAGCTACCATACTAACTGCGCTTCTATTCAGATCCCTACGCCTTGCAAGTCTCCCGCCCCTAACCACTCCATCATCATCATCATCATCATCTTTTTTTCTTTGTAACTCAACGATTGCAGCTCTCCGTTAGCCTTAAATCTGTCATTTATATAGTTTATATGTAGATGTTGAAGGATGATCATGAAGCAAAGAATTAATATTTTAGCCAAGGATCAGAGGTGAACATAGAGATGACAGAGTTAAAAGTCAGGACTAACGACATACCACAGAGACAAACCAGACAAAGAAACTGTCTTTGAGCAAATGAAGGTTTTTTTTTTGTATGGTTAGACGAGCAAAATCCACGTGGCTAGACAGGGACATCACCTGCAACCTGAAAATGTCGACAGCTAGTCAATGTAAGGTATTTAGGGGCTAAACAGATTTCTTACCCACTGACTGTGTTTTTACCTGTGTTTTATCCCTGAGGGGATTTCACAACTTTCTGACTGACATCCTGTTGCACTCATCTGATGATCTCGCTACTGCGGGAGGAGGGTGTGAAGAATAAAGACCAAACGAACAGACAACGCACAACACACAGCTGGGGGCACAAGGGTCAAGGACAGGGCCCTCGCACATATTAGTTTATCCATCACACAAAAGTCCCTTCCACATAACTCTCATGCTCACTTTGTATAATGCTATCTGTACTGTAATAATATGTGATTGTATTTACATATACTTATCAACTTTTTGTTACAGGATATTCAGGGGTTTTCTTAAACACGATTCAATTTATACACGTGCGGCTCCCAGCGAGCATGATGTTGAGGAATATACACAGCTAATGTACCATGCCCTTCATCCAGGTGCTTACTCTGATGCTCGGTGTAGACCGAGTGAGCCAGTCAGTGGGCCAGACACAAGAGCAATCAGGTGTCCCTTGTAATTCAGGTAAGCTTGAGTAATGAAGGTAAACTTCGTATCCACACTCACAGACCTGTCGCCGACATAAAGGGCTACGGCCAGAGGTACAGCCAAATAACACACACACACACACACACACACACACACAGAGGTACCCACGCACAGAGTGGCAAGATCGAGGCCAACCACGAAGGCGCCCAAGGGAATCCGACTCGGCCAGTGCTATGACCACCCAAAATCTCGCCCCACCATTTGATAGAACTTGGCGTTGAAGGGTCTGTAAAAATCTCTCAGCCTCTCAATCACACGAGAGTCTACAATTGGGTGTTTCCTACCCTTAGTCTTCCCTAAACAGTGCGGCCTGCTGTTGGCGGCAGGGTCCTTCACCAAGCAAGGGAAGCCCCTGGTGGCGTTGAGGTAAAAATGCTTCTCTTCAATATACGGCTTGAGGCCCAGGAAGTTCTGCACATCAGCCATGACCCCGGCCGGGTCAGCAACGAGCTGCTCGCCACTGACGAAGTGGAACTGGTGTCGGGGGAAGTACTTGAACCAGCGCTCCAGATGTTTGGTGTACAGGCCAATACGGATAGCGCCCCAGGAGGTGTTGACGATGCCTAGACGATGGTCCAGCAGCGCCATGTTCTCGAAGGACTTGAGCTTGCCGGCCCACTTGCTGTGCGTCTGCGTGTAGTCCGAGATGGCCCTCGTGATGGGGTCGCGCACCACCACCAGCAACTTGACGTCACGTGACATGTTGTGCACCCGTTTGGGCACTTCGCGCGTGATGAAGTAACCGGGTGTCTTCTCCATCGTCAGCTGGCCTTCCAGCGACCGCGGCATCAGGCTCCTGCAATAATAATAATACAACGAATAAATAAAATGAGATGGACGTGAGTCGAACACTGAGATCGAAAAAGAGTCACTCAAGTTGTCACGAAATTTTCTCCTGAAATTAGTAGCGCATTTACAAAGGGACGGTTCTAGCTACCCAAGGTGATTTCTCAAGGCTGTCTTGTGCAACAAACTATGACCTGTACACTAAAGTTAACATTAACACAAAATGACAGAAAACACAATCATGTCATTCATAATAGCTTTTTGTAATAATTGTACCTGAAAGAAACTATGTTAGAATAAGTAATAAGACTACATGTCCAGGTAGCACGACCCACAGTTCATAAATCAGACGTGTGCAGATACCCTGTCGGACTCAGCTTCTCATCCAAACATGCTCACCCGAGCTATATCACTATAACTATTGCCATTACAAAAATGATGTCTGTAAAAAACAACTGATATTAGGGATATTTTGTCGGTCATCGTGTTTCGAACCCCAGATATTTCAAATCAGTTTATAATCAGTTCGTTGCACGGTCAATAATTTTATTCCTGTGGAAACGGGTGCACAGAGCACTTGACGGGTAAAGATCCACTGAATGAAAACCACTTCGTGCGACACAGGCCCAGGACAATACCTCAAGTCGCTGCCGAATTTCAGGTTGATTTGACTGTTATCTTCGACCGTTTAATTGTGCCTTCCTTCAGATGACCTCTTTTGTAAAAACAAACATCCAGGTAGACAGACAAACGACACATCTCTTCCTCATCACTGTCAACAGCCTTGTCATCACCCTCATTACCATAGTCGTCAATAAATGTTGTCATACCCCCTCACCCTAGTTTATTGTCATTCTTGTATCACACTCATTATATTCCCAGTTTATGCAAATGGATGAGTTTTTGTTTTTGTTTTGTTTTTTGTTGGCATTCCTAAATTGTTTCCTCTTCTTTTTTCTAGAGCTGAGGGATGGGTGGGAAAGGAATTGGTCGGATAATATTTGATAGTGGAAGGGACCATCGGCAAGCAATAGTCAGTCCCTTCAGCAAAGGGGCAGAGCTGTAGTCGCTGGCTACTCCTACCTCATGCGGCTACATCCTCCGGGACCACGCAGTCTGTTCAACGGTTATAACGGGCTGGGTGAGGGCCATCCAGCCATGAAAATCCTTATTATGGGCTCTGCCTGCACTGTTCCCTATTGTAACTGTAGCCCACCCTCCCATTAGCAAAAATCTCTCTTCTATAGTGAATAAAATATAATCATCTTAAAAAAAACAACTTTCCTCCGATTTAATTAAATGATTACTGCTTGACCCATACTCCGAATGATAGTAGAAATAGAAATCAATTGCTCGGGAATGAGTTTTAGGGCAATAAGCTCTGATACAAGCAATGAGTTTCTTTCAAACTGGGTACGAGCGAGAACAAATGGCGTGGCTAGAGAAAGAGTTCTAGCACTGAAAGGAAAACTTTGTGCTGCTTAGGAAAAAACATTTTCGGGTACAACTTAAACTCAAGACTACACGTGTTCTCTGTGCGAGCACAAGACTAGGAGTGCACATAAGGGTGCATCTTGTTTCCTCACTTTCACCTTTAGTCAAATACAGAAAGAAAGAAAAGGGAAATTATGACTGGGAAATGTCAACAGCAATCGTTTTAGTTCTAGCTTGCCTGTTTGTGACCTCTGACCCTGCAAGTGCGAAAGGCACCCTTGAATACCGATTTGCACCTCTCATTCGTGTTGCAGGTACCCGTCGTTGGGCTAATCATCCACTCAAGGCGAGGAGGCCCCGCTTGTTGTGGACGCGGCCGTCGACATTTCGCTGTCGTCAGCTTCACGCACACCCCTCGTGGTCGACTGCGCGCCGATGTCGGGTCGGACGAAACCTTTTTTTTTCGGGGGGGGGGAGTAAGGGAGGGGCAGGGTGGGCACTGACTGGAGCGTCTACCCTGCTCTAAGCATACACGAACACCCGAACGCGGCTGCCACCTTGACAAACCTTAACCTGGATCGTTTTGTCTACCCAATCATTCAATCCAAAATATTACCCCAAGCCCTAAACCTTACTCAAACCCCAAATTATATATGTTGAGCGAACATATTCAAACGCAGAAAAAAAAACAAAAAAAAGTTAACAAAAAACAAAGACTCACAAAAGATCCGAATATGCAATGATGGTACTGAAAATAACTCGCTTTATCCACTGCACTATAGAAGTTTCATCAAAACCGGTCACTACTTGGACAACGAAAAGACAAATTAAAAGTGGGCATGGGCCAAAGAGGTCATTCGCAGGCTACCAGTGTTGTCTGATGCCGGGTACCAAAGGTGCGAGTTGTCAAACCGAAGGTTTTGCGTGCAATGTGTTATGCAACAACCAAAAAAAAAAACGAAAAAAACAAACAAACAAAAAAAAACCCGGTATGCCTGTAAATAAAAAATCGTCGACAATAACTTAAATCTTAACAACCAAATCATGTCTTGTTCAGCTCGCCGCACCCAAACATCCCATCAGTCATTTCCCGTATTGTTACCGCTGTTGTGCGGGTCCCTCGCCACTGTCTGCATGTCTGCCACTGGCCAGCAGCCCTCCATCACTGTCACGTGGGGTGAGAGGGGAATTCTCTTCCCGCCCCTGACAACGAGACCCGGGGTGTGGGGCTATCCCTTCTGGGTCTTCCAGCTGCCGTGTTTACACACCTCACCCGCATATCTCTCGCCCTAACTTCTCCCTAAGGTACATTTTAACGCTTGCTTCTAGCGGTGACAACATGTGCACGCACGCACGCGCGCGCGCACACACACACACACACAATGAAGATACACATGTGATTGTCACAACATATTGTTGCTAAGGGCAAAAGCACTAGAATGTATGTGTATAAAACGCTTTGAGTGTGGCTGGGACTGGTAAGAGTTTACGTAAATGCGCTTCATTATAATTCTTATAGTTGTAATTATTATCTGTTTAAGATTTGTTTACTTATTAAGCGTATCGACAGAGACTCGCGGAGTCCCAGTCATCGAAGTGGCTATAAAAATCTTCAACACACCTATAGCGGAGTGGTGGGGTGAGTAGAGTGCCGAGGGGAGTACTATGATGTCTGTCCCAGGTGGTGGAGTGAGAATGGTGAGGTCAGTACTATGATGTCTGTACCAGGTGGTGGAGTGAGAATGGTGAGGTCAGTACTATGATGTCTGTACCAGGTGGTGGAGTGAGAATGGTGAGGTCAGTACTATGATGTCTGTACCAGGTGGTGGAGTGAGAATGGTGAGGTCAGTACTATGATGTCTGTACCAGGTGGTGGAGTGAGAATGGTGAGGTCAGTACTATGATGTCTGTCCCAGGTGGCGGAGTGAGAATGGTGAGGTCAGTACTATGATGTCTGTCCCAGGTGGCGGAGTGAGAATGGTGAGGTCAGTACTATGATACCTGTCCCAGGTGGCGGAATGAGAATGGTGAGGTGAGTACTATGATACCTGTACCAGGTGGTGGAGGGAGAATGGTGAGGTGAGTACTATGATACCTGTACCAGGTGGTTAAGGGAGAATGGTGAGGTGAGTACTATGATACCTATACCAGGTGGCGGAGTGAGTACTGTATGATACCTTCTTCACCTCGATCAGCTTTTTTCCGTCAGAAAGAGTCCTTTGAAGATCAACAAAAATTTACATGGATGAATCACGCGCGCGCGCATAGCAACAAACTCGTAGACATGCGCAGGTCGTCTTTCTGTTGCCATGGCGTCGTCTATCAATACACCGCACTGAGAAAGCCTACAGCCGAGCAAGTGCAGACAAAGACAAGGACTACCTGGCGCATCCGCTCTTCACACGTTGCCCTTGGAATAAAGGCACGCAAAATTCACGTGCCTAATTAACCGGCACAAACGAGATGGGGTGGACGTGTGCTGTCACTCGCCGGCAGAGTGTCTTCCCGCTCTCTCAGACATCTTGCACACGGACCCAGACTGCGAGGTAGCTGCTTCTTTACTGCCATCCAGGCTACAGCCATAATGTGTCTGGTGCTGTACAGCGGCTCTCTTTACATTTCTTCTCACGCACTTCTGATTTTTTAAAAAAGTGTTTTAACCTATGGAGATTAGACGCTGCTATGGTGAACTGCATTCCTCGTAATTTACAAACACGACGATCTGTGGGCCACTTAACGAAGTGTTTGTCACCATTCGGATGAACACCATACACAGCAAAAGATTTAGCAAGTCTACAACTGGGGTTCTTTTGTTCAGTCAGGCGAGCAGTAATGGACAACCTTTAAGGATCCGGTGGTCGTAAAACGCAGGTAGTACACAGCAGGACCACGAGTCATGTTGAGCACGTTCATGTGGACAAAGTAGGAAGTCTGAAAGGACTGTGCTGGTCGTATCAATCCCCCCCTCTCTCTCTCACACACACACACACACACACACAGACACACCTGTGGTATGGCGGTTTGCCTCATACTCTCGAAAATCAGTTGGACGCTTGAACACAGGGTCATCAGGGTACAAAAAGGACAGGTAAATTAGTGAGGCAGGAATGGAATACATATATCTTCGTGCGATCTTCGAGATCTTGCGAAATAACATTTCCGAGTGCGCCATCCACCGGCAATTATCACTGAGACCCCTTCTCTCTCGTGTGTGTGTGTGTGTGCTTTCTGGAGGAAGACTGACAGGCAAACCGAACCGACTCGGGGCCTTATTACCATCAGGAACGCATGACATCAAAACGGGCAGCCGACCGGAAATATCGTTTTAACATCAAGCATTCGACATCGTTGAACACCTTTCCTTCTCTTGCTCTCCCCACCTCCTCCTTCTTCAATACCCCCTTCTCTCCACCCTTTTTTTTTTTCTTCAGGCGGCGAGAGATGAAACTCAGGATGACGCCAAAAACCATCTCGCTTTTTTTCTTTTTTTTTTCGCGGATGTTGTATGGGCGCCATTTGGTGGCTGCTCGGCCATTTAGGAAAACGCCGGTGCAAGACCGTTGGCAATGAAAGGCGTCGTGAAGGGGAGCAGTCATGCGCAAGTAGCCAGGCGCTGAATGACGACACCATGTGCGCTACCGCGGCCTGCCAGGCGGGCGGCAACAGCGCGAGAACTGGGTGCTACCCGTAATATTGGCTTGGACTTGGGCTGCAGCACAAAAGCGCCTTTATGAGACTGTGCCGCCGCTGTGCTGCTGTCGTTGTCGAGGTCTTACGGCGTTCAGCAGTTGCTTGTACCCCGCCTCCGCAACCCCTGTCATTCGGCGTAGCCAGTTATTCTGCATCCTTGGTAGTTATTACACCATTTTACATTAGTGTTACATTAGTGTTTGAGCTGCCGCCTCGTCATCGAGTCTGTCACGCAAACAGAATAAGCAAAAACAACGCTCAGCACCTGTACTTTAAGGAGATCGTACAGGCAAGAACACTGAGAGCCTGCATGTAAAAAAAAAGCTAGCGAAAATCATGGAGAATGATAGATGTTTGTTTGTCGAAGTTCATTCACCCATTGTCTCCGTAACCTGGGAATGCTCCTCCATCGAGATGCAGACCATCCTCTTTCTCTCTCTCTCTCTAAACGAATATATATGATCACCTTTCTGGTACCTCTTATTGCACCTCACCTCGGCGAACGGCGAAGGTGTCGGAAGCACCGCTCAGGTGAGCAAGTAGTCTCTTGTGCGCTGAGGAGGCTCCTTCCCTCAACCCAACCCATCCTAGTTCTCTCTCTCTCACACACACACACACACACCCTACCCACCTCCAGCTGCGTGGTCTGGCCGGGTGTGCACGCACGCCCCATTACCGCTGCGAAAAGCCGTTCATACAAATCCCTGCAGCAGAGCAACAGCCGGCGGATAGTGTTTTACGAACTGTCGTCACGGGGACCCTCGCTTCTTAGGTTTCAGACTAATCTCGTGTCGATGGCTAACCTCTAACCTTTGAACCACGTCACGTTTGCGAAGCAGAAACGTTAACACTTTTTTAAGCATCAGCGCCAACAAGGAGATTTTTCCCCCAATTTTTTTGCATGGTGATGGTTGTAAAATACATCATAAAAAATAGAGATTCTGTCCTCTAATGAAACACATATTCACGCACAGAAGGTAAATATTTTCTGTGTACGCAATAAAAACTATCAAGTCCTAAGCCTTGTTATTGACCATCGTCGGTACAGCGCCACCTTAATCCAACTTAATCGCACTTTGTTCAGCTGAAGATGGCGTGCCTGCTTTCTGTAAAAGCAAGCTTGCCTGCAACAACAAGCACTTCCACTAAAGTTGTCAATAGAATCTCCCCACCCACCCCCTGCCCTTGTACCCACCCACCCCTACCCGCCAGTCACCATCACCTAGCAAACAGGAGCAGAGTCGCTCAACACCAACCACCACCCCCCTCTCCTACAATCCTCTTCCCATGACACCCATCCAGCAGCTTTACACAAACAGACTGCGCCGAGACACGGAGGATCGTATGCTAGTCACTTATCTCCCTTCCCCGTCGCGCGTGTGGCTGGCCGTGTCCCTGTGAAAACAGCGACAGGAATTGTATCTCATTGCCGATGATCTGATTTCTGATGGGCTGGATTCAAATCTCGCATACCCTGGATGAAAAGCAGTTCCGGTTCAGCCGAGGGGTGGAAAAGGTACCCTCAGCAAACAAGCACGGAATCGCAGATAGAGGGCGCTTGCATGTCGTTCGTCATTTTCCTCGCTGCCTTCCAAGAGGAAGATGGAAGAAAAACAACTAAACTACGTTTGCTTGTATCGAGCAACAAAAGAAGAGACGCCTGAGCACTTGTACAAGAAAGATAGATGCAAAAGCTTTTAAGAAAATAAACATAGGCAAAGTTCATCAGGGGAATTTCAAACAACGGGATCCCACGCGTTGTTGAATACTCTCTTCCTCCCCCTCCCTAGCACGTGGGAGGGAGTAGGAGGGTCAGGACCCCATTAGTGAAGAGGCTGTGTGGCTAGAAGTCTATCGTTCCGTTGTTTCGTTAACGACAATAACAGTCCTTTTTTTTTACTTTGGTTCGTGGGTCTTTCCTCTTCTTTTTTTTTAAATTTATAAAAAAAGTTCACCAATATTCGCTGCGACTTCAACTGCTACAACAACAACTATTTAACTTAGGCTGCAACTCCATACCTCCGGTTCGATACCCGTGCTAGATACGTGTCGTGCCGCATATTTCCCTCTTTCCCCCACCAGTTGACCCAGCTATTAAATGGGTACTAGACCCCTTTATAGGGGTGAGGAAAGAAAGGCAGCGTGGGAAGAACATGGGCACCGCCCTCACAAAAAGTTGGTTCCGACAAAACGGAGCTCGCTACCACCTCACTCCCGAACGACATAAAGTTTGAGTACTACCTTCATTTTCTTTATACCTTTTTTCTCAAAAAACAAAAAAGCACGTAAAGACTTTCTTTCACCTGCACATTGATTGTACGCCTCACGCTATTTTATATTTTCAACTTTGGAGCCAAAAAAAAAAAGCAGGACATCTTTCTGTTAGATTATTTCCATGTATTTTCGTTCCTGCACATTTTATTCTTTCCTTCATATTTGCTGGTGTCAAGTTCTTTATTCACGCCTTCCCCTGATTGAGATATCGCACCCACTTCCTGGGACGAGAAGAAAGCCGCCTCCACCCCAACCCCGGCTCTTGTCACACTCCATCGCAGGCACCACTTGCGTGCTGGGAAGGTCAGGCGACCGTCTTATCTCGCTGAGGGCTCGTGATCTCGCGCGAGAGGTCGTGTTCTGTGAACGGGATCTGCACAAACGGTTAATCAGTGACGTCAGAGAGCGAATGACCGCGCGTGCGAGTTCCCATGTGTGCGATTTCCGTGGACTGCATTTCACCACCATGAACACTACCACAGTCCCAAGTAAACACGTCTTTACAGGCACGCCTGCACTGGCCTGTACTTCTGTTAGGTAGCAGCTGTTACCTGGCACATCAAGACTGACGGTCGACATGGGGTTGGGGAAAAAAAAGAAACGGTGGGGGGAGGGGTGAGAGAAGGAAAAAAAGAAAAGAGAAACTATACTAACATTGTATTACGACAGCCGAGCTCAAGCAACATATTCCTGTAATTAGCTCTACATACCTATATACATAGATTGGACTTAGACACCGAAAGTTTTATGAACTTTAGTGTTGCTGTAACTGAGAAAGGTCATCAACATCGCAGAAGGTTTTTATTTGAAACATAAAGCGCATGACTGTTGCTAACATGTCCATTTTCCCCATTCTCTACATCCCCTTGCAACCTGTTCATCTATTTAAAACGGTTTCGACACTGGGAAAATTATTGCTCCTATGGAGCCAGTGGTCCCAGAGTGAGTTCGATCAAAGGTGAGAGTGAGAACGCGGTGAAATACTGGTCACGGTACAACCAAAATGGGGCGGCAGGGACCAGCTCAAGCCTTGGTCAGCCGAGCGTTGCATGTCAGAGGAGAAGCCAGAAATCCCTGGCTTTTCCTGCCTGCCGCAATCAATCTTCTCAGGAAAAGAAAGAGAGAGAGATTTTTGTGCAGAATTAAGGTAAATCGCGGATCTTCTCTTTTCTGACCTTCGACAAATGCGAATCTAAGGTCTCTGTCACCACTGAACCCGTGCCAACTCTCGACATTCAGCGTAGCGGAAGTTCTTCGTGAAGAAGGGAAAGAACCGCTGGCCCTGCTGTCATGAAAGTCTGTCTCATCGGGTGCATGGCCGCTTCCCGCCTCGGTGTCGGCTTACTCCTCCCCTCCCCCCTCCCCACACACACACCTCTCTGCGGCAGCTTTGATGTCCTGTTGTGCCACAGGTGACAAGGCAATCCGCAGAGCTGTCATGCGAGTGGTACCGGCCTGCCGCCAGAGTGGGGACACCCCTCCCTTCCCCTGAGCTAGAGGGAGCTCGCCCTACGGGACGCTTTCCGCTCTATTGATCAATCACCTCCGGCAGGCGGCAACCCTTGACACGACTACCGACAGGTAGCGCTTTCAGCAGTTTTATCTTCTGTCATATCAGCAGATACTCGTTTTCGTCTTCTTCCTTGTTTTTTTTTTTTTTTGATAACATCAGGCTGAACACATTGCATGTGTCTGGGCTTCTGTTGCTATGCTCAACTGCAATAATATCAACTCTTCGGGGGTGGGGGGTGGGGGAACAGCTGGGGTACCTTGGACATTAAATGACGGGCCAGACCAAGCTCTTTTGTAGATACAGGTAATTGTGTACCTTTTTACAAAACATTATTTATTAGATATTCTCTTCTTTCCAACTGATGATGTCAGAGAACAGATTTGTTGTTCGTGAAATATCCACAAACTTGACAGCAGATATTTATCGAAAAGACAAAAAAGTCATGTTTGCTTCAAAACGCAAACAAAAAGTATTTTAAAATGCAAGCATTCCAAACAGTTCCTCCTCCTTCCGTTATAACAGACTAATACATAGGGAAACTCCGTCGCAGAACTCGGGTGCAGTACCTCAGCCCTCAACCTTACACCTACTGCTTGTTCCCCACCTGCACCTACATGCACCTCCCGTGGGGGTGGGGGGGAGAGACCAGCTCTTCACGCGTCAACACAATGTTTGGCGGAAAACTCAGCCTCGCAACCGTCAGCACTTGGGCCACTGTCTCTGATGATTAAAGCCTTTGAATTCTTTATGAGAGACGGGAAGTTTATCAGGACTTTGCATGTTGCAAGGCACTGGCTTTCTTTGATGATTCTTGAATAATGTACGGGGGGAATCCAAGCAAGGGAAAAAACTCAGTTTCCGGATAAAACAACAGTAGGAGCTGAGGAAATTGTGTGTGTGTGTGTGTGTGTGTGTGTGTGTGTGTGTGTGTGTGTGTGTGTGTGTGTGTGTGTGTGTGTGTGTGTGCGCGTGCTATTCTAGGTCGACTAAAACATTCCACTGATCAGCGAAAACTACTACTGTCTCTGGAGGTTTCCTCTGCCCGATAGCTATTTTGTTTGTAACCAAGGATGGTCACTTGAGAGATAGTCTTACACACCTCTCCTTCCGCTGACCAGTTCCTCCACAGGCCCCTTAATTACTCTTGCAGCCTCCGATAGTTGGCGCTGTTCAACTTTGGAAAGTGTGATGCGGGCAACCTTGGCCCAACTGAAATTCCTTGGTTCGTTTCCTTTAATTTTTTTTCTCGTTCATTTCCCTATTCGTTCATTCGTTTAGTTTCTTTGTTTGTAATTCATTTCTTCCACCATTCATTTTAATCCGTTATTTTTCATACCCCCTCCTTTCTCTCTCTCTCTCTTTCTCTCTTTCTCTCTCTCTCTCTCTCACACAGTGTTTTCGGCCAAGCTTGGCTTTGCCTACCTTTGCCAAATGCAGCCAGACAGACATGTTTTCATGGCTGCCGCATACATCTGTCTGCTCCTCATCTCATGTTGTCTGTAAGGTCGCAAAGCCCGCAGACAATCCAAGGACCTCTTCACACTTTAGCCTCATTAGATCCCCTCACCAGGTCCGCGCCATCTTGTATTCCAGCAGGCTGAAGTGGCTGCCAAAATAACTATATTTACTAGCCCACTGAGCACTTGTGTGTCAGACTGATCTTTTAGTGTTTTGAATGTTTAATGAAATAAGACACTCGAGTCCTTCCTGCACCTCCTTCAAAATAACGATCAAGTGTTTCGCGATAAAATCTTTTATCTTTGGAGAGGCCGTCATTCCGAATATATCATGTGACACTACAGAGGTTCTGGACACCCATATAAAAAAATCAGACGACTGACTGTCCATCTCCCTCACAGGTTCAGTTCGTATTCGTAGGTGGGTGAGAGTTTATCTTCCTTCGCGAATCCTTTATCCAAATGTCTCAATGGTTACACCATTACAACATACGCTTCAAAAGAGAAAATACAAAGAAGAGCGAACCTTATTCGATAAGCACTGTAGACGATGAATGAGCTGAGACAAAAGTGCAAACTTGCAAGTTAGAGCAAGGACCTGGTCTTGGTCCGACACCCAGTCACCAGCTATACTGCACCTACCACCCCACCCACCCGACTGTTAATAATAATAATAGCCAGTCGCCCTGAAAGAACAAGCGGCCCAGCAAAACGACAAGCAACTAAAAGCAACTAAAAGCCTATTATCGTTAAGGAAAGGCAAGCTGAAGAAGATGAAGATATTAGGATGACAAAGGACATTGCGGATTATCACTGGCTTGTGAAAAGGTGGCGCATGACTTGGCAGCTAAAGATGTCTGACAAGGGAAATACTGCTTTCGTGGACCGCGAATGGTTTGCAACTTTGAGGGTCAAAAGGCAGCCCCATCCCCTTTTTTCTCTTTTCATGCATGTAAGACAAAAGCTCACATGGTCCTCGCCGCCCAGGCTTTTACAAGGGTATCGTTAACACACGGGCCAATAGACAGCGATGTATAAGTTAGACTTTAAGAAAAATTTTGAAAGATGACTACCGCCTGAGAAGAAAAAGTGTTTTACTAAAAGGGTTTACTTTATCCTTCCTCATTTTTCTTCTTTTTCTCTCTCTCTCTCTCAAGCACGCACGCACGCGCACACACTCGCTCGCCAGGTACCCTCTGAGTGAAGGCTCCCACCGAGTGCCGCTATGTTCCTGTCAGTCGATCCAGCATGGAATGAAAACACATGAACCTGATGCGAAAAGGCGAAAGCTTGATCAACGAGGCTCGAGATTTTGCCAAGAACAATAACGCACCACCATGATGGAAAACATGGATGTGGCCTTTTTACCTGCTTGTCTCGGCAGAAAAGGTTTCGCCACCGAGGGGCGTACAGCGCAGTCTTGGGATGGTTTGCGATGGGTGGCAAACAACAAAACGTCGGCGACATTTAGTGTTGATGGGAACTGGATGGGTGGTGATGGTGGGTGGGTGGGTTACCGCTCGTGCCGTCTACCAGCATCCAGCATCCTTCCCCAACCCCCAACCCCCTTTCCGCTTGATGATGTTGCTGATGATATCTGCATGCAAACAGAGGCTGTCTGACGGTCGTGTCATTAGATGGCTGTGATTGTTGTTTTAGTTTTGTCTGACTCTGTCCGCTGTCCCGCCTCGCATCTTTTAACAGCAATTTATGCCATCGTCTGGAAGGGTTAAGGACGGGTTACGTACTGTTATGTGCTGAATAATAACTTCCCTGCTTCGGTGGTCCTCCTTGTGGAGGGACCCGGAGGAGGTTTGGGGTAGACATTATGCACCGTTTCCTCTCCCCCACTCCCTCAACTTCTCTGCCTCTCTTTCTCTCTCGTATTCGAATAACACAAAACGGCACTAAGATAATGCACACATACCTTTTCCTCCAATAAAACTCTTTCCTTCTTCATCCTCCCTTTTCACACTTCGGTCACGCAAAACTGAGCATCCGCAGTCATTGACGAGGTCACAGTTACGATCGTCAGACAGTGACATGGAAGCATATTACAAAATACGAACTTTCAACTCTGGTCTGTCCCTCTGCACAGCCATATTGGTAGCCGGGTGCTTGAGTCCTGAGGGTGAGGCGAGAGATTGATCTTAGCCGGGAGGGGAAGTGGAGGAGGATGTGGATGTGGTGAAAAAGGAAAGTCGGGGTCTTTTGACTATGTAAGGCACCCTCAGAAAGCTGACTTGCATGTTCGAGCCTAGTTTAAAGATCAAGAGCGCTACATGCTTGTGCACTTTGGACGTCGATCTTCATTTCCGAAAAGACCGACATGCAAAAGTCCATTATAGTTCAACCAACCTAGAAGAGACCCATCGATAAAGAAAGCGGCCTTACTGAGGTCCAACGAACTACCTACCCATCACGTGTAATGCAAACATCGGGTAGAAAGAAGCTGTTGACAATATATACAGCTGCAAGGCAGACCAAACACAGAGCATTCACATCGGTTTTCGCGACTGGTCGTGCAAGACTCGTGTGAACTTGTCACTCATAAACATTTATTACGGGTACTCTTCCTGCTGAATTTGTTTGTTAAAAATTAACCTAATAATCAGGAAGGCAAGAAGCATAGAGATAGAATGCTGTGTTCTTTAGTAAATTTTTTTCTCATAAAAGTCAACCACCCTTCATCATCACCATTTTGACAGTTTCACAATAATCTCCACCTCAGCTCACTTTCCATCTCGAACCATCTCAGCTGGACTGAAGCAGTTTCAGTGGAGTACAGAGTACACGTATGGATGGAGGATTTTTTTGGGGTGGGGACAGGTAGGGAAGGTACAAAAAACAAGAAACCAGAATCGAGTAATGCACGCACCATCTACCCGGGCATGCGCGTGGGTCAGTTCACGCTCGACAAGAGAAGAAAATGAGAAAATGCTTGCAGCTCTGCGCGCGACATTCCTAGGTGGCCTGAAGGATGTGTTTGTCGGGCTCTGCTGCTGGGTAAATACTGTAAATACACATAAGTCCTTGTAAAATGCTGTAGCTTGTTTTGAAACTATGACTAAATAGTCCTTAGCGAACTGGCAAAATGTTCGCCGGATCAACTGTTCTGGGGATGGAAAAGACCATGCTCAACAATAGCAGGGAACCCTGGGAATGAAGCCCTCTCCCGATGGAAACGCACCGTGAAAACGGGCCCTTAGGGGGCTGCAGCTTCGCTTTCGTATGGGCTAGAAGAAAAAAAAGGGGCGGTGAGTGTAAAACATGTGGATGGAGGGACTCGGAGGAAGTGAGGAGGGAGCAAGGGTTCACGTCCCAGATGGAAACGTCGCTTGCGCTGAGGTTAAGGACATCGTCCTCTCGAGAGAAAATTAGAAAATCGCTGATGAATGAGCGGCAGGAGAAAATTATTACATTACCGCTCCGCTGTTTTTCGTCAAGACGGGCTCCGCCAAGTAATCGGAGGCATTCCTGCAAGTTAGTGAACTCGTCAACAGAGTCTGGCCATCACCCCACATGTCGTAACACAGTGCCAAAGGTGTCTGCTCACCCCGAGGCAGGTTCCATATATCAGACGATTTCTGCGGGATCCGTTCTGTCTGCTTCCCTTGCCACCCCCCCTCTCTCTCTCTCTAATATTTTTACAATGGAATGGCGTGGTTACCCTGGTGTAGGAAGCTCACGAATCCAGTTGTATACCCAATGGCCTAACAATAAAGAATTTAAGTCTTGAGTCTCTCTCACTCTTCGATTAACGGAAGCCGTAAATATAAATTGTTTGAAAATAGCATGCTGGTTGGAACCACCGTGCAACTCGTGATTCTTTGCTGGTGAGACTGGAGTTGGAAAAAAATCACAATAATGGGAAAAATCATAAATTTGCTTCCCCAGTCCCATAAAAGATCCTTTTATCTCATATCAATATGCGTGGTTTGGCGGCTTGCTGATGTAGTGACAGCATTTTGTTGATAGCAGACTGGTTCATACGAAGACCGTTGGATGGGTCCCAGACCTACTCGTCTGAAGGCTCTGTCTGTACATAAAGAAGGGGCCGTCATTGTAGTGTAGGAGTGACAGTATGCAAGATGGAGAGAGGGAGACAAAGTGCCACACGCCCTAACCCCTCTCCCCCCCCACCCACTCACCCAACACACAGACAGACAGACTCTTTTTTTATGGACAGAGTGATCGGCACGACCAGGGGCTGATGGTGCGTCTGGTAAAGGCGGAAAATTGGACCTCCATGGACATCACGACTACTTTAGAGCTGCTTCCCCTTGCTGGTGATTAACAGTGCTTCTTTCACCCTCGACCCCCTTAAAAAAATCAATTTTCTCAAGCTAAGAGAGCGCCGCAGTGCTTCTGCTAAAGCAAAGAATGAAATAATAAAAAAAAACCTGCGGGTTCAAGCTGAACTAATGCTCGACCGAAATAGTTACTGAAAAATTGCCGAGAAGCACCGATCTTCAACATGACCCGCTGCTATCGGCACTGAATCAGTCTTGAGAAAAAAGGACAGCTGAGGGGATAGTCTTTGGATGAAGCGAGTCGATCTCTTTCGTTCTCTTCTCTTAGATAAAACTTCTTTCTCCTTCTCCTAGACTTACGTACTTAGATGTGTGAGCGCGTGCTAAAGGAGAAGCGCGTGCGTACAAAGCCGAAGGAGAAAAGAGCCTTTTACTGTCTTAAGGGGCTGGTTCTAAAATTGTGTTGTGCACTGTCTACAAAAGTAATTACCCAAGAAGTTTTAAGGCCTACAAGTGTCTATAATTAGAAATCTATTGTGCAACTGGCTCAAGGCCTTTTCAGCCATTATCAGCCGGAGTTCTACTTAAATAGCCTCACACCCATCCAAGCACGCGCACACATACACACACTCTATCTCACTCACACACACACACACACTTTCTCACACACACACACACACACACACACACACACACACTCTCTCTCTCACTCACAGAGAAATAAAAAGTAGCGATCGCGATGCACATTACCCATGTTCACTTGTCACCCTTTTAAAAACACTTGTAGAACGCAGGTTACTTGTCTTGTTCTTCCTGCGGGGCAGTGTTCACTGTGTTCACGTGACAGTGTTTGGACAAGGCACTGTTTTCACGTGACAGTGTTTGGGCAAGGAACTGTGTTCACATGGCAGTGTTTGGACAAGGCACAGTGTTCACTGTGTTCACGTGACAGTGTTTGGACAAGGCACTGTTTTCACGTGACAGTGTTTGGGCAAGGAACTGTGTTCACATGGCAGTGTTTGGACAAGGCACAGTGTTCACTGTGTTCGCGAAGCAGTGTTTGGACAAGACAATGTGTTCATTGTGTTCACGAGACAGTGTTTGGACAAGGCACAATGTTCACTGTGTTCACGTGACAGTGTTTTGCACAATCCCTGTTCATTGTGTTCATATGACAGTGTTTGGACATGGCACTGTGTTCACTGTGTTCACGTGACAGTGTGTGGACAAGGTACTGTGTTCACTGTGTTCACGTGACAGTGTTTAAAGAAGAACATGTGTTCATTGTGTTCACGTGGCAGTGCTTGCACAAGGCCCTGTGTTCATTGTGTTCACGTGGCAGTGTTTGGTCAAGGCACCCTTGTTCACTGTGATGTGAGGTACTAATAATACCTTTATGGAGTGCATTTCCCCGTGTGGAAGCGATGTGTGCACTAAAGACTACAAACAAGTGAAACAACCATAAAAGAAACACAAGCATCAGCAGCCGGAGGGGGAAGAGTGACAGCAGTTATGTGTTTTATTTCGCCAGTATGCGCGTTTGTATGTTGGGAGGAGGTGGTGGGTTATTGCATCACGTGATGTAAATCATTCGGTTGCGTGGCTACCGCCAGCCATCTTCCTCGCATCTGGCTTTGACATGGGCTCTTGTCTTTTTGAGCGACTTTCCTGCGAGACAGAGCAAAACAAACAAACTGTCTTTTGGTGGTGCTGGCGATGGTATGCACGGTGGATGCTAATAGCCCTGTTGAACTTCTCCCGACCACAGTTCGCCTGACGTAAGGCTTCTGAAGATAGAGGAAGCCAGGCAACACACTCATGGGAGGGACCTGAGGGAAGAGGGAGGGAGAGAAGAGGTCAGGACCAGGAGCACAACATGTGAGGGAAGATCGGTCTGAGAGGTCAGTTCCAAATTAACGCACACGTAAGCAATCATCGTATGGTCGATGAGCTGGGGGAAGCGAGGATTAAGAGAGAAAAGGCTCTGGACTTATCGCTGGGTTCTCAGCAGGTTCAGGAAATAAACAACATGTTGGTGCACTTTACTTGATTGCTTCCCTTAATGATGATAGCTATCATCAATGGAGTGTGTGTGTGTGTGTGTGTGTGTGTGTGTGTGTGTGTGTGTGTGTGTGTGTGTGTGTGTGTGAGAGAGAGAGAGAGAGCGTTACACACTGGTCACCTTGCTCTCTTAAATGTTAATAAATAAATAAATAAACTCAACGCTTTGCTAACGCAGAAACTAAACCGACTTGTTCATCTACTTACACAGAATTAACCACTGAATGTACAAAATCCCAAGAAATACCCTAACCACACGTGAAAGCAGGAATAACAAATTTATTTTTAAACGGCACTGAGGTAATGGGTAATTACTAAGGTAACTTGTGAACACAATACTGCAAGTTCACGAGACGGTGGCAGCTTGTAGCAGAAGATGTTTAATAAAGTTGGGAATAAAAGTTAGCAGAACAAGCCTTCTTTCCAACTTCCAAATCGACATTTTCATTATCTTGCATACAAAATATACAGCATTTTAATTTCCGACAATCATTATGGAAGAACATATATTTATTCGTTGTTTTAGAATACATCAAGTGATGCAAATTGCAAACAAGGTGGTCTTTAATACCGGTTCCACTCCGATTACATCAGCATCACGACTAGAAGCTAACAAATGTTTCAGAGACTGCAGCCAGCTCGAGGGAGTTAATTAATGGCCGGTCTAACGAAAGTAGGCAGCTGCTAGGTAACCTGGCTTCATTTTTGCCAGCAGACGGAGACCACTCGGGAGGCCACAGCCAACCCACGACCACTAATCAGGGCGAGGATTTCAACCACAGACCTCTCATCCCCAACACCAAGCTGCTGAGGATGCTCCATGGCCTCATCAGCTCATGCCTTCGGTCTTGCCCTGCTCCGAGCCGGGCGTCCAGAAACAAGCTCAAAGCCAGACTTACGGCCATCAAAAGAACTTGGTAAAAGGAACCAGGAGCAGTAAGACCAGACAAAGTTTTTTGTGATCTTTCAGTCGCCGTGTTTTCTTTATACCAGTATATATCTGTGTGTGTGTGTGTGTGTGTGTGTGTGTGTGTGTGTGTGTGTGTGTGTGTGTGTGTGTGTGTGTGTGTGTGTGTGCTCTCCAAAAAAGCACTAGCCAAGTCTTCAAACCATTTCAAGAACACAGACTCCGTCCACGTAAAGTAATTGAATTGCACGTGCCGCGTGGAAGCAAACGCTGTGTCGGTGCCAGCGCACGTGCCGGCAGAACCAGGCGCAGGGAAGGGAGGATGCAGATCAGACTCGCTCCTCGTCTGTAGAAATCCAAGATGCCGGCGTGACATGGCAACCGATAACCACAGCGTTAGGACACTTTCCTCTAAACTAACGAAACCCTAATTACGTTTTCAGTTCTACCCCTTTGGTCTCGTTCTGAGCGTGGGCCGCCAGCAATTTATTTTTATCTCACTCACTTTTGCAGATACTGGTGTCGGGTAACAGTCGCATAATGGCTGTGACAAATACGACATCATAAATTACCAGGGTTCTCCTTTTTTTAAAGTTATAATTAGTTATAATTACTGGAATTTGCTGGCCAGACAAGAACAAGGACTGTTGCACTGTGGACGGGTGGTCCCTGGGTAGACTTGCCGCAGGAAGTTATCTGCCACCATGTTTGCTGCGCAGCGGCAAGGGATGTGAAAGATATGGGCCGACCGACGAGCGATCAAGAGTCGAGGAACTTTTTGGTCGATAAAATTCTCGACTCTCTCCGGACCTCATGAAGTCCTCTGCCAGCTGGTCTTCTTGGGCTCACAAGAGCGCGCCAGAGAGAGAGAGAGAAGAGGAAAAAAATCATGTCTGTGTGTATGGGGGAAGGGGAGGATGAATACGTACACACATTCTTTAGTATTATTGCGCTTGCTTCTAAGAGCAGAGGAAAAGTGTCTATGTGTGTATATGCTTCATGTTTATGTCTGTATATATCCTTCATGTTTATACCTATATACAGGAAAAAGAGAAAAAAAAGAAAGAAAAAACCCAAAAGGCTGTGTTCTTGTATGACTCATTCTGCAACCAGCGTGTGCGTGCGCTTGAGCAGCTGCCCATCTTTACAAACATATATAAATAAGTAAACAGCCAACTCATACCCCCAACCGATTTGTACCCGCTACTGATCATTAATCACACGTTCTTTATAAGTTGCAACTGAAACCTACCCGCCGAGAGCCTGTGAGCAGCCATAGGCATCTTCTGTCACTTTTTGTCACACTCTGTTTCTCCTTTATTCTGCTTCTTCTTGCGCCATTACCACCCCCCCTCCCAGCTTCCAGTGCCAGCGTCTGTACCACGGAAGTGTTTGGCAGAGCTGCAGCGTGTACTGGCACGGAGGAGAGGCTGCAGGCTGCGCGGAAGACAAAGGGTGGAGGCAAAAGTAATTGTTGATGGCCGCGGTGCTCCTGTCCCCACGGGCCAACAGACGCATCGATCTGAGGACCTTTGCCCTGATGAACGCGTGGCGTTTGTCTCTCGGCAGAAGCTCCGCCCCCTGGCATGATCGCAGGCATTACGTCACGTGACGTGGCATGCACCTGAGTCAGCATGGCGACGGTCCGGACCATGCTACTCCAGGTGGCATGATTTAGGTCCATATACACGAGACAGCATAGTCAACTAAAGGCATGGTTCTGGTTGGTGTATTGCAGCTGTCATGCCTTATGTCCAATGTATCTCCAATGGCTCTCGTCCAGCATACTTGACATAACGAGGCTTGGCTTTGGGCTGATGTGCTCGATTAGGGCATGGTTCTGATTCTAAATACTAGACAAAACATTTCTGAGATTCGTTGTAAACTAAATGGCATGGATGTGGTCCGACTTAGGCAGGATGACATGCCCTGGTTTGATGTACCGAAGATGGCACAGGTCTCGTCTGACGTGCGCGACGTGACAGACAGAGTTCTTGTCTGCCGTACCCGAGATGACATGTATGGCTCTTGTCCGACATATCGGAGGTGGCATTTATAGCTATTGTCTGACGTACCCGAGATGAGCGCTCTTTTCTGACGTACCCGAGACTGCATATATAGCTCTTGTCTTACGTACCCATGATGACATAGCTCTACCCTGACGTACCCGAGACTGCATATATAGCTCTTGTCTTACGTACCCATGATGACATAGCTCTTGTCTAACGTACCCGAGACTGCATATATAGTTCTTGTCTTACGTACCCATAAAGACGTAGCTCTACCCTGACGTACCCGAGACTGCATATATAGCTCTTGTCTTACATATCCATGATGACAGCTCTTGTCTGATGTACCTGAGGTGGTGTGCAGTAGGTCCGGTGTACTCACAATAACAAGTACGAATAGCCTAATGTGTGAGACAATATGGGTGACACTGTGCTTTAACATCATACCAGTTTTCAGATTCGAACTCCATTCCGCTCTTTTTATACCTTACAGCTATTCATTCCACCATGCTTGTCTTGGCCTCTCTGACTGTCCCCCTCCATTGCACAGCGCCCACCCCCAGCTTCTGCCACAACGACTTTATCGCTCGGCAGTGTGTATAACAAGTGCACTCGGTGCAAACGACGGGGGTTATAGAGCTAAAGTGTAAGCCTCTGATGGGCTCATTTTCTCATATATAGTTTGTGCCTCACTGGATAACATCCCGACCCTTCTACATCAGCTGCGTCAGTATACCCCCTCTTCTCCCTCTGTCTCCGCTCGTGCCTTAACTCGCACGATTATTTTTAAAACCGACATCGTTGTATTAAGGTATTCAGTCGACAGGTTTAAGAGAAGCATGACAGACTCTTCATGCCAGACTCTTCATGTCAGATTCTGCATGTCAGATTCTGCATGTCAGACTCGACATTCCTTCACTCCGTTGCCTCCTCAAGGGGAGACTATCACACAATTGTAAAAGTGGGAAAAATCCGAGGAAGGAGCGAGGGATCTAGCGATAATTACCCACATCCTGCCCTGCAAAAAATAAACAAGGGGCTCCATCCAGTTCGTAAGGTATGTGACCCTAAACACAGCCTAAGACAGTTTATCCTATAGATCCTGCCTAAAACTCACTAGGGGAATTTTTTTGGCCATCGAGTTTGGACCCATGCGCACCGCGACGAACCGCCATCTGCTTGCCTCAATTACGGGCCCTGCCAGTATAATCCTCCCCAACCTGGTTCGTCTGAATCGAAGGCGACTTCACAGCCGCGTGGCCCCAATCTGTCAGCAAGAGGAGCAAAGCACGCCAACCCACTGACGGCGGGAAGGAGACGCCAAAGAGCAGGCTAAGCGAAGGTAACTGAATCAGCTTGTCAAAAGACCTTTGAGGTAAGCACATTTCACCTGCTAAAGCCGCTTGTTTACACCTTGCACTCTCCTCCCTCCGGTAAACGGCGAAGAAAGAACAAGCAAAGGTCTAACGATTACCAACAGTTTTTTTGTTGTTGTTGTTGTTTCTTTGCGGATGAATCCTTTGTCACCTTTAAAAAAACCCATCAAAAATACCCTCACACATTTCTGACTTTTGGCTAACGCATTTCTTGGCATCAGTTTCACCCCAACCCAAAAAAATCTACGACTATTCAACAGTGTAAGTTGTAATTTATGCTCGACATTTTTGGCATTAAAAATATATTTGGGATGATTATAAAAAAAGGGGATTGCTGTACGCATTCATTGGCTGAATAAGATTGGTTTGAAGAAGGGATCTTCGAGCCGTATGGCTGTGCATTCATATCCCGCTGCCCTCCGCGGCGAAAGAGGCAGTGAGGTGGGTTTTCATGAGCAGCGTGTCTCGCACCGTCAAAGGATTAGTGAAGTCAGCTGGAAGACAGGGTTGAAAGGTGGCCCCGAAAGGTTGTCAGCAGGGGCAGACAGGTCTCCGACTAGGGACCTATCTTTTCGTCGAAAGGACAAAACGTAACAACACCACCAGAGAGAGAGAGATGTGTGGGGGAGGGGAAGAAGGAGGAAGAAATAGGGACGACATGTGCGCATGCGTGGGGTAAACTCCCCGGATGTGACCTTGACATTTTTATGCCGCTCACCAGCAGTAGCACATCATTTCAAGGCAAGACCGTGCGACCTCCGTGTGAGGTCCGCCTCCTTCCACCATCCAGCCTTCGCCCCAGAAGCACCGAAGCTCGACTGTAGGAAGCTGGGTAGAATCAGTAGTGAACAAGAGCCAGTCCTACGCCTAATTAAGTTCGTTTCCACGCGCCAGGAAAGTTTAAAAGGCAGGGGTCAAAGTTCTCGATTCACTAACTAGTTTCGTGGGCATCTCAACGCAGTTAGGCGAAGATGCTTGAGGAGGTTTTTCTGTACCCTAGTAAAGTCCCGTAACTGAAGTCACTGGTAATCTTCCCTAATGGGGTGGGCCGCTTTTGATCTTGTCGTTGGGTATTGCTGCTGGTGAGAAGGCTGCCCACTGTGTAAGTACTGTCTGGAATGAGGACCGGGTACACACGTGCGCAAACACACGTGCGCCGTATCATATGAGGGTCTCATGGAAGTTTTCTCAGGATTTTCGTAGCGTCCTACTCGCGCATGCGCACTAGCATACACATAATGGCCATCCACACCCATTCTTAGGTACAAAATAGAACTGTAACACTGATCACGACAGCTTCTACTGTTGGTTTGTCGTTTATGCAGGATTGTTTCTTTCAGTAACATAATTAATTCTTAAAATGTTTCCTTGTTCATGCAGTTTTGTTTATCTTTCCCCATAAGCTGACATGCAAAATGGACCAGGGAAAGTAAGTGGTCAGGACAAGTCACTATCGAGCAATGGAGAAGACGGTGTGACGGGACTTGGAGTATGGGATGAAAAAAACACGACCAAGCTCCTCCCACCTAAACAAATATGACAGTGCATGACATTTTACACTTCAATCACAAAGTACTTGTCTTCTTGTTGTGGATCCTCCCCCACCCACCTACCAGCTTTTCCCCACCTATAAACCCCGTCCACAGACGGCTGTGGGTTCCCAAGCGCAGAACCCAACGCCAGAGGTGGTGGCGCTATCTGCCTGAGGATGTTGTCATGTGAGAAGGCTTATGTTACCCGTGTCCGCCCTTTAGGTTCTTTCACCCGGCGGCTTTTGACACTAAAAGGCTTAGGTTGTCTACACATTGCACCCAGGCACTGCAGAGTTTAGACATGTGCACTTGATGACAGACAACTAAGAGTTTACAATTCCTTTGCCCTCCAATCAAATGCTGTCAATGTTAAGCTTCCGTTGCGCGGCAGTCAAAACCTTTCAGTGCAAGTTATATAGTAAATATTTTAAACTTTGTATGCACACTAATTAAAAACTGCAGATTTAAAAATTTATATGCATGCCGATCAAATGCTGCAAATTTTAGACCTTATATACCCGCCAATCAAACATTGCACATTAAAGACTTGATACTCACACCAGTTAAATAATACAGGTTTGAGATTTTCTGTGCTTAACAATCAAATCCTCCATATCTTGGTCTTCCTATACGCACTAAATTCTTCAGATTGTTTGTTTCATATGCACAAATATTATAGATGTTAGGTGTCCTATACACACCAGTCAAATACTACAGTGGCAGGTATCATTGTTAGTAGTTATTGACTGAATCGTGAGTAAGCTTAAATTTTATAAGGATTAATGTCGAAGAACGAAAGAGCGTGAATGACGTCAGTTGTTCAGAAGACGTGTATGAGTGATGTAAAAGAAAAGTGAAGGAAATGACGTGAGAGGGAGAGCGCGAGCAGCAGTTAGGTAGGAGAAGAGAGAGGTTTAGGACGGAAAGACAAGTAGGGTAGGAATTAAAAGAAGAATTTGTTGAGTATGGCGTTTAGGGGTATATAGATCGAGTAGGTGAGTAGGTATTTTTTTTTTTTTGGATATTCAGAAAGGCAGGACTCAAAGGTTAGGGATTTTATTATTTTCAAGTAATCTGGATGCAGGAATCTTTTTTTAACTGACTTTTCATTTGTGTATTTTTCTTGTTTTCTTCTTTTATTCATAATTAGTAAAGCAGAGAGATTCGTTAGGCAAATCATTCTTTTCTTTTAATTAGTGTGAAAGAGCACGTATTTGTCAGGCTCCGTGTATGTATTGAAAGGATTGAGTGACTGATACACTGCGCGGTGGTCGTGACATACAGATTATAGAGGTCCTCTGCACACCAATCAACTACTGATATTTTTATGTCCATCACATAAAACGGTCACCAAACTCCGCGACATATTTCACATAGTTTCTGGCTAAATGAGGTTCTAAATCCTCTGTTGGGTGCACGTAGTACTCAAAGTCAAGACGAGTAATATTTTGGAGGCTAGACACGACAGAGGGTGGACCAGTTTTTTTGTGTAATTACCTTAGTTATGTCTACCTTGAGAGGCCAACTTTCCTAGTCTTGTCTAATGAAGCGTCGGAGAAAATGAGTCCAAAAGCTAACCATAAAACATTATGTACCTCAGGCTTCGTTAACAATAGTATGAGAGGTATTCTTTCTTTATTTCTTCTCTCTCTCTCTCGCCTTCTTATGTTTCCTAGTCAAACTGCAAGATACAAGATACTTTATTCTTAAACCCTCCAAGGAATATTTAGATATTCGAAAGTCCCTTGTCCGAATAACATACAATGTAAATTCTATATGATATCGAATACATATACACTTCTATATATATCTCTCTCTCTCTCACCCGCGCGCGTACGCACACGCATGCTACATACATAGTTGGTCTTGAAATAAAATACAAAATTCAGTTTCAGGGGTGACGAGGCGAGGCCTAGGGCATTGAATGGTTTTGAAAGAACAGCAAGACATCTTGACTACAAGGACAGACAGCCCCGTCATGCCTAGAGAGGCGGTTGTAAATCGAATATTTGCCTGCAGTTCAGTGAGGAAGAAACGGAATCACGCGCCTTACCGGCAGCTGCAGTTTCATTAGCGCAATAATTGCCTTGTCGTGTCACGTGCTCTTACATAATTAGCGACGGACTTGAGAGTGCGGGAGGTGCAGTCACTTTTGTATGATGGGCCGGGGAGGAGGTACATTACCTCCCCTTGCCTCGGGGTCATGCGGTTCGTGATGACGAAGCCCTTAGAAGAGAGGCTGCTAAATTTATTTAACAAAGAAATCACCCATCCATCCGATTCTCTCGGATTTTCACAATCAAGATAAAATATAGTTTTTTCACTAGATAAAGCTTGGTGGAAAATTTCAGTTTTAAAATTTCTCACAGAAGAGGAGGCAATTATGAGAAAAGGACGTGCAGAAGTATGTTGTCCATTTTCACTAAACAAGATGTTGTGTCGCCACTGTCCTCATCATGGCCGTGTTATTAAATTGTAATCCTTATCTCAGAATGAGAAGTAGGGTTCAGTAGGGTGCTTTGTTTATTGTTTTCATTATACAGGATGGGCTGATTGAAAGTAGTCCCACTCACCCTAGCATAATGTACAAGGCGGGCTACTTTAATAAAATGGCCCACCCTGTGCAATGAATGCAAATCTCTACTGTTTTCTACACCTTGCATTTCAGGCGTGTGTGAAAATTTAAAGATGCGGAGTACCTTTTAATTGTTGTTTTAATAACTTTCGGGCGTGTTGAAATCTTTGTCGGGTCTGACTACTAAAGAGCCTGCGGCCTGATGGTCGGACTGTCCTCCTGTCTTGGCTCGAACCCCGAGGGTAAGGCGGGACTTGGCACAGCAATTTAATTTCGTATTTCATTGTGGGCTGAACGCAAAATCATTATCGTCAATCAGAGCACAACAGAGCCTGTCTCAAAGCTTAATTTGGCACTCTTTGACAATCGGGTTTTTCCGCTTGTTCCAAGAGTGCGGGGGACAAAATGAAGTCAGAAGCGGGTAGAAGGCGATTACCGGGAAGCAGTGGAGCGTGAAAACGCCTCCCGTCAAAACTGACAGCCCTCTCGTGTCTTCAGAACCCTTGGCTTTGTTTCACATCTTCTCTCGGCAAGAGACAGCATTGCTGCAAGACTTCAGCGAATGCAGACATCCTAATACTTTTCCTTCTTCTTTTTTTTCGAGTATTGTATTACTGGTTATTAGAAACAGTTAATTTTCTTGTGTAACCATGTTTAAAGTACACAGCTGGAAAAAAGCAATACAAATTCATGGCTCGGGGAGGTTAAGTTTTTTAAAAGCAATTTTAGCGGCCCTGTTAACATCAGATATGTTCTTCATTACATTTGATTGTCATAAATCACTGGTAGGCGGGACACTTCATTTTAATCTTCTACTTGCACCTGTTGTTATTATGGCTGGGAGAAAGCGGGAGGGCCTTGCAAGGGGAGGTGCCGGCGGGACAGAGCCCGAGATTTTTCGTTTCCTATCAAGGCCGGTCGACAATCCACGTGTTTTCCATTCATCACACTTGAGTAAACAGCCTCGAGTATGACGGTAATGCATTTCGAAAATAAGCCCGGGCCGGCAATATTCAGCAATGAAAACAGCGAAGGATTTTTATGCCCCTTTTTTGGAGGGGCAGCAATTTGTAAACCTAAGAAGCTGTTGCCGTCATTCATAAGCAAACAAACCAGAAAGGAAGCCGAGATATCGTATCACGATTAAACACAAGCCAATAGCCCGCCCGCCCTTTTTTGGAACTGAAAAAGTCTTTGAACTGAAGCTCTCTTTGTCTTCTTTTCTTTCTTCCATCCATCATCAAACTCTCCTTCTTTCAGTATATTTGTCTGTCTGTTCCCTTCTCTCTCTCTCTATGTGCGTCTGCGTGTCACATAGAGAGACACACACACATATACACAATCAATAATAGAAAGAAAGAAAACGAAAAAAGAATGAGAGAAAGAGGTGGCAAGAGAGGGGGAGGTATGCAAAAAACACGGGAGACAGCTCGGCTGGCGGCGCCGCATCAGCCCGTCAGCGAGGGAGTGGGGAGGGGCGGCGGGCGGAAGGCTGGGGGAGGAGATTTATGGTGAAACCGGAGAAATGAGGGCGCCGTTCGACGCCACGGAGCTCCGCACGATCACAGATATCGACACCAGCTGCCGCGACGGCGTCAGGTATGCGACTACCGCCACCACCGGCCCGAACAACAGGCGGTACCTTGTGTTCGACTAAAGACGGTAGTACGGCACGACACAGCGGTGACTGGGACACAGACCAACTATCCACAGCCTGCTCTCCTGGGAATGCAGAGACATTTTTCGGCAGCAGAACTATAAGAACAAACAAACAAACAAACAAACAAACGTCAAGCTTAGGTGAAGTCAGGCTCTAAAGAACAAACGGTGGCGCAGATAACGGTGACTTGATCGGTTGTATGAAAACGTGTGGATTCTGCGTGACAGGATTGCTGCTATTTCCAGCAGAAAATTTTTAATTCCTATTATGGAAAGCCAAAAATATTTAGCCTGCATTAGTTTTTCATTTTTTAAACCTTTGAATCCTTCCTTCACATCGTATTCTTGTTTAGGGTGAATTTCCCTTTGGCGCCCTACTCTGATCAGATAGCGGGATCAATTCCGATACTCCGGAGGGGGGGGGTCTCTCTCTCTCTCTCCCCTTACTCCTAGCGGTCAGAGTGGCCCCGCAAGAGACTCGCTGCCAGAGCAGTGTGACCCTTCAAGAAAGGCCGAGGTGACCACACAAGGCTACATTTATATGAACTCTAACAGAGGGGCCAAAAACTTAGTCTATGAGCAGAACGGGGGAAGTGGATGAATACAATGGTCTTGTGACTCAGAGACTTAAATTGCACCGAGTGCATTCAAACACACCCACACACACACACAGCACTCATTGTCCAATACTGACTGCGACCCAAGAGGAGGCAGTGATCTTATTGTAGCCAAAACCTACCCATAAGTCCTACCTGCCCTCCCCCCCCCACCCTCCTAACGGCAGGCCCGCTCTTCCACCTCGCACTGTTCAAACCTTCACTTTCCCTCCTCCTCCAGTGGCTCAATATGGACACAGCACATTGTAGCACCGAATGGTATACCAGATAGGAAACACGGAAATATCAAGTTGTATACCGCAAGATGTCAAAAGGTCTCCAGCTCGTAGAATGTTTAAGAAACAAAGAGGAAGAACTAATTAATCTCGAGGGAAACAGTCTGCAACAAAAATCGATAATTTAACAGCAGGCAGCGCAGACAAGAAAATAAATTAAAGCTGTTTCAATGCTTTTCTTGATTTTCTTTTCCCCCTCCGTTTGTTTAAACGCCACCGTTAACTGCCCAACATTAAACATACCACAGGACAGTAAGACCATAAAGACAGCGTAACCATGGTTACAGAGTAAGCTTAGCGATGTGCTGCGGGTATCGACTGTCCTCGAGAACCTGGCTCTAGTGCGAGCCATCGGGTAGTGAGACTGTTCCGCCAACCTGACGAACACCCATCCCTGAGCTTCAACAGACTGTGATCAGACTTGCGTATAGTTCAAGCACTGCTCAGGTAAAAACCCTACAGACTGTGGTCAGACTTGCGTATAGTTCAAGCACTGCTCAGGTAAAAACCCTACAGACTGTGATCAGACTTGCGTATAGTTCAAGCACTGCTCAGGTAAAAACCCTACAGACTGTGGTCAGACTTGCGTAGAGTTCAAGCACTGCTCAGGTAAAAACCCTACAGACTGTGATCAGACTTGCTTACAGTTCAAGCACTACTCAGGTAAAAACCCTACAGACTGTGGTCAGACTTGCGTACAGTTCAAGAACTGCTCAGGTAAAAACCCTACAGACTGTGGATCAGACGCGTATAGTTCAAGCACTGCTCAGGTAAAAACCCAACGGCAAAGCGCCATACGTCCCTTCCACCGCTGCCAACTCTTACAAGAGCAGGAACTCCTGTTTTAAAAAAAGATTATTGCAGAAATGGAATCCGCTCTACGACAAAAAAACCTGTTCTGCGAGCTACAAAGGAGGTCACGAATGAGAGAAATCGGCCACTAAGGGTAAAACTGCAGGAATACCACCATTTCCATGGCGCCCATCCCTTCCTCCTCCCGCTGTTCCCTTTCCCGCATTCATCTGAGGGCTCGGACTTGAGTGAAGTTTGACCTGAAAATCGAAGCGACCTTCGCCTGTGACCGATGGGCACGCACGCCAGCGCTGCAGCAGCAACAGCCGCATCAAGATCTCTTTGGCTCGTGCAGCAGTGATTGCAAAGCCTCATGGGATGGATTCCTTTTAACAAGCTCTGTCAGTGTTCACGTCCGATCGCGCCAGATTCCTCTCCTCCTCCTCCACCACCACCACCACCACCCCTTCCTTCTCTCTCTCTCTCTTTGTCTCCCCTTCCCCTACGTGAGATTGTCATCATTAATTTGCACAAAGTCTTAGGAGGCAACATTGTGAAATATTCCAGCCCAACAGCCTTACACCCCTAACCTTCTGCCGAGAGCGCGTGCATCGTTGTAATGGTTGTTAATCAAACCTTTTCTTTCTTGCAGCAAGGGGTGTGAAAAGACATATGAAAAGCTAAATCTCTCCATATGGTGCATTTGAGTGCACGGCCCCTCATACCTGCTTCATCAGACTTGGTTATAATATTTGTGACACACGTTTACCAGGTTTCTCTTGACATTCGTGACTACTGTATGCAAAAATCCACGCGTACTTTGTTCTTTGCTTGGGAAGATGCTCTCTAAAGATAAGAGACTCAAACCACAAGTACACTTTGTACAAGACTTAGAACCCATTAAAAAACAAATAAAATTAAAAATATACTGCCTCATCACAGCACCAGGCGTAGTTATATCAGTGGATGTACTGGTTCCACTTGCGTAGTACACAGGTAGGAAAATAACCACGAATACGCGGTAAGTATGCGCTTTCATGATGGGCCCTCGTTAAGTACGAATAGTGGTACGAGTTTACACCCATCCACTCAAAAACGTCTGTGTGTGTGTGTGTGTGTGTGTGTGTGTGTGTGTGTGTATGTGTGTGTGTGTGTGTGTGTGTGTGTGTGTGTGTGTGAAAGAGAGGTGTGATATCCCCAGTAACATAAAAGAGGCAAAGAAAAAAACTATACGAGATAATTTTCGTATTATGGTGTTTCAGTGAGTGGTATAAAGATCAACGATAATAAAGATGACGAAAATGATGAAATTGTCGACGACGACGACGACGACGACGATGATGATGCGAGGAGGAAACTGTGGTACTTTAAGTGATGAATCACTTATCTTGGAATTTTTTTGGTGGCGTAACTCCACTAACCTGTGCTACCTGGAGGAGGATGCAATGTCAGAATAAGAACTCGACAAGTCTACACCAGCGGGGTGAGGGGAGGCCGAGAGTAAGAAGAAATCTGTTCATGTTGACAAATGCAACTGGAGGTACTAATGTCATCTCAACGTTGACTGACCGACCGGCCAGTCAACAGAGCCGCCCAGACAGCCCGTCATCTCCAATGCCAGCACGCAGTCACAGAGGTCTATTAATAGCGGCGGCGTCTAGACGCGTGCAGCTTGGCAGGTGACGGTCACGTGGCACGAGATCGTGACGTCCATCATCCGGGCGTTCCGTCGGCTGCCAATATCAGGCCGGCGACTGCGCCGGACATGAAGAGCACGTGAGCGTGAAGGAGACAGAAGCGTGCAAACTCTTGTGCGCTTGAAGGAACGCAAGGCAGTTAACCAGAAAAGAAAAGACGACTGAAGACTGCATGACAACTTGTTTGGTCTCCTCCTCTTAAACCGGAAGTTCTTTGACAATGGCCGGGAAGTACGTTGCCTAAATAAGAAACACACACACACACACACACATGTGACTCCAATGCGAGACCACAGGGCTGGTCAGCTCCACAATGAAATCGTTCTTACATGAGAAATCATACACCACAACTATCTTGCTGTCAGTTTGGGTTTCACTGTCTTGTTTTTACCAGCATCTACCAAACATGTACGTGTCGAGATGCTATTAACTTCTGGCCCTCCCTCGCTCTTTTCATTCTGCCTCCTTCCTTCACACATCTCATTCGTTCTCACACCTCCTCCTCCTCCGTCTTCTCAGTCCTGCTCATCAGAGTAGCTTTCTTGATCGCTTCCCAAAACTGTTTACACCCGACAGAAACAGTTTTCCTGCCTCCCCGTGCGTGATTTTCATGACGAGATGCGCACGCACGCACACAAACAGTAACGATTTCCCTGCTGAGTGCCAGTACTGTGTCCGCGGCGTGAGCGCACATCATTTATTCCCAAAATTGGACTACTGCTGATCGTGACGTCACATCCGCTAGGTCTTGCTATGGGCACGCATGTCAATCTTTGACAGATACCTGATGAACTGCCATTTATTTATTCAGTTACTTTTCTTATTTCATATAAGAAATTGCTGATTAGTAGGACTCTCTCTCTCTCACACACACACACAAGTAAAGCGTGTCGGTCCGGGGTAGGTAGCTGTGCAGTCTTGTTGTCTACCTGTCAGCACGTGTAGCTTTCATGCTCACTGTACACGACATCAAAGTGAACGCACACAACCCAAGACATGACGACCTTTGATGTTAATTTCGCCAACGGCGTGTTCCTGAACATAAGTGCCGGATGGATTAAAAAGCTTCCATCAATTATTGAGAAACGCAAATGTAACCCTGGTACCCTTGCTCAGGGTAGACATCTCGGAATACTCGCATCCTGCTTTCGTGTCTGCTCGAGTGATACCAACCTTTGTAGCAGCAACCGCAGGCGTGACATAAATAATTGTGTTATTTATATAAAGTCTGGGCCAATGTGATCCTCAAGGCAGCCGCGTGTTAGCTTCCTCGTGTCTTCTGCACAGTGAGACGTGGTCTTTGTTTTATTTTCATTTCCACAGCAACTTCAAAACAAAAGTCTCACTAGCAACAAAGCTACATTATGTGTGTGTGTGTGTGTGAGAGAGAGAGAGAGTGGGTGTAAATGGATGTGCCTGTGCCTCTGTGTGTGTGCGTGCGTGTGTACGTGCGACTGTGCGTATGTGTGTATATGTGTGGTGTGCGTCTGTGTTTATCTGTACACACATATACATACATGTGCGTAAGTCTATGTGTGTGAGTGTATCTCTATGCGTATGTCCGTATGTGTGTGTGTGTGTGCTTCAGACGGTGTACAACGATTAAAGTGCGCCGCGAATAAGAAGTTTTCGAGTCACGGATTTTTTAAATTTTTTTTTTTTTTTGCGTGTTTTCTCTCCCAACTCTTCCCACACTTTTTCAATTACCAGAAAACGCTGAACAAAGCCATTTGGCAATACCAGTAATACCCTGCTTACACAGTCCGGCATGAAGTATCAACAAAAAGATTCCCGCTATGCTTAATCTTTGACCTTATCGGTCATGACCTCCGACCTGAACAACTTTTTTTTTGGGGGGGAAGGGTGGAAGTCTCGCATTTTCTTCGACGACCTTTTTGTACAGGCGATTGCCCACAAATTTCAAAGGTGAATTTTTTCTGGATTGTTTTTAACAGCTGACTTGGTTTCTCCCAGACCTGACATCCTCTTTCATTTGACGACGGTCCTGTGTCACCGTCTTTCCTCCGGTTGTACCTCTCACCTCAACCCTTCCCCCCATGAGCCCCACAAGCGTTTCCACGTGGTTAGCGTGACAGGTCAAAAGGTCCTGTCCCCGATAACGCCACGTGGGGTCCGCAAATCTCCTGATGAGCACATCCGCTGAAAATTTCGAGTCCGGAGACTCCCATCCGTGATACAAGGCTAGCTGATGGTAGAATGTATGGCATAGTGTCCTTCTACACACCCCTCCTATTTCTCTCTCTCTCATCCTCACTCCCATGCGTGTGGGCATCTGTGTGTGCGTGTGTGCCTTTCACACACACACACACACACACACAGAAAGAGATGGGGTTGGGGAGAGGCACCGTGTGTGTTTCCTTTGATTGAATACTCCGACGAGAACAAAATTCTCGTAGACGCTAAGCAAAGAAAAGAGACACATACACGTGAAATTCATAAAAATGATGAATGAATGAAATTATATTAATATTCGACACGTGTTAAAAACAAAAATTTTCATCAACAAAATTTGACAGAAATACAGGCCGAATAAATCGGGCTTTCTGGATGCGACATCGTCAGCAGTTATCTTGTTTCAGTTACTAAATTTATTATTGACACTCAAAATTCATAGCAGCTATGGAGAAGGCAATTCTTTCTACACGATATAGACATTAATAGGTCAACCCTCGCTATAACTTTTTGCTTTTGGATCCTCTATGAGCAAACAACAGCTAACTTGCAGGACTGACACGATTCGAGATGACCAAAAAAAAAAAAAATGAAGTGGAAAGCGCTTTCGATATATACTGTATATATAAAAGAAGACAGACAAGTCAACCAGTAGTATGAAGCATTACTACACTTTATGTGGTTTGAACAGTCAGCTATTCATGATTCCATTGCAAAGCGAACAACTTTATGCCAGATTTAACAAGAAGCCCCAGTCCATAGGAGTTGTGTTGACCCTTGCACTTGCTAAGTGAAGCAAGACACACGTGATCTCTGCTCTCAAACCTGCCATGTCCCAGGTTAGCGATACTGAAGTTATTGCAGTACTTGAAATATCTCTTCAGAAAATGAACACCTCTCGCATTCCACCGTTGAAACGAAGAGAGTATGAAATAAGAGAGAGGGTGTGGGATGGGGGATTGAGGGAGAGAGGTGGGTGGGGGGGAGATGAGTTGTCGCAGATAACGACCGAGTGGTAGAGACGTACCTCTGATGATGGGGGTCGGTGGAGCGGACATAGCTAAGTCGATAGCAGCCAAAAGCTTCTCGCTTAACTCGAAACGCCATTGAAAAGGCTGTGTGTCGCCCCGTTGATGGCTGGATGGCGGGGAAATGGTTGCGAACTGGAGTGGTTGCCTAGGGGGCCGCTCTGCAGGGCACGCAGTGTAGCGGTTTGGACGCCCGTTAACCTGCCATGACGTCAGCTGCAGAACCCAGACAGGATGTAGCTGGGCGACAGGAGGTAAAATGCCATGACAGACAACCCAAAGAACAATGCCAGCGCGCGAATGAGGTCTGTGTGTGTGTGAGTTTGTATACATGCGTAAGAACTCATACATGTGTGTGTGTGCGTGTGTGTGTGTGTGTGAGAGAGAGAGTGGGCTCGTTTATGTTGCATCACGGCGGAGATCTGCCGCAGCTCCGCCATCTGTAGCACGCCGAGCTCAGGCTGTGTGAGGTCACGTGCCCGGAAAGACGCTGCCATGTTGTCGAAGACGATCGCCACCCAGCTGCATATCGACGCCGGGGACTTGACGAAGGGGTGAACTTTGCTTCTCACTTGCTTCTCTCTCTCTCTCTGTCGCTTCCCTCACCGCCCCATGCATATGTATATATCTCTCGATATACTAAATATTCATCCCCACCCCACTCAATCGCTTTATAAGAGCTAGCAAAAGCCTAACACTTTTTTTTTTTACTTTCATCTTTCAAATCTGAACTCTTTCCAAGAAAAAACGCGGAATAAGAACAGAACAGATGAATAGGTTCCCGGACTCTTTCCAGATCCAGATCCACCGTTGAAGAGGACATAATACTTTTCATATATACGAAAGGCGTAGAAAATAGGACTGTATAATAACAGTATGTAGTGAGCTATATAATGAGGCTAAAAATTACAGTCACGGCTTAATTTTTACAAATACAAAAATATCAAATTTTGACACTTTTGCTTCGAGTAAACGAGGAATATCGCACTTACAGAAGGTCAGAAGTAAGGGGGGGTGGTGATTGGTGTTTTACGCCGAGCCAGCAGCTAAGGCTATATCACGGCAAGGCAGCCAGCCAGCGTGCCCGAGACTAGAACTGAACCCAGGACAGCCAACCCTCACTGTCTTGGTGACAGGCGCTAACCGTTTCGCCACCGGACCGCCCCCGAAGGAAGAGGGGAGAGAGTGAGTGCGATATGGAGGCGGAAAGAATACAAACCCGCAATGTTACACCATTCGACTAGTTAGATGAAGAAAACCATCTTCGTCAAAGTAATACGATTAGATGAGTTGTGGTATCTAGTCTTTATCCTATGTATTGGCCTCGATGGAAAAGGAGACCGGTTTTTCGATGAGATTCTCAACGGTTTTCTTTAGTCGCTTTAATGTTGAACCATAATCTGGTGGATGTTTAGCATGCAGAGATAAGCAGGATCTCTTGGAGGGGAAAATTTAGTCTTGCGAAGTTTAGCTGCAAGCTCACCTTCATCTTCCCAATCGGCCACTCAGCTTCTTGGTGTCATCCAAGCTCTCATCTCTTTCAGCTTGTGGGTGACAAGCGTTATCAAAACTCTGTCACGTTTACTATTCACATCCACCTCTAAGATTTCCACCTCTTTCTCTTGTCTTTAAGAGCGTCTTCTTGTCGGGTCATATTGCCGAACCAGACCAACTCACCATTGACATAGAAAGATGCTTGGTGTGGCGGAGACAAACTCGATGCCGACAGTGAACGGTGCGACCATCTTCCGTACATAGTCACTGGTTTTATGTTCCCTATACGAGATCCGGACCAGAGTCCTCAGGCGCTTGCTCTCGTCGAGGTGGACAAAGAAAGAATTGGCTTGCATACATGAAGGAGTGGACCTGCTCACTACCGCCCAAGACAGGCCTAAACTGGCGAGTCTTGCCAACCACTGTGTGTGTCCAGTTGTTCTCTCCCCACACGCCATCACCACCGCCACCGACGATCAATACCGGCGGACCAACATAATCGTTTGTAAAGTGCTACCAGTCAAGGGATGAATGACCGAAATATTGGAAATATTGTCTTTCATCTTTTTTTTTATTTTGGTCAATACATTAAAACCTCAAAAGTATCTGTTGACATCATGACGGAATTTTCCACTAGCTTGCTAACGGCTTTAAAGACCTACTGGCCCGTATTAAGATTTGGTATTCTAAAGGCTCCAGTACCATTCATAACAGGTAAAAAGGCTCTCATTACATTCAATGCATTATTTGCAACTGGATGTTTGCTAGACGATTGGAAGTAGTCCAGTGAACGTCGCAGCGTACATTTATTTTGTTAGTACCTCTGGACAGCCAAAACAGAGTCAAAACAAGACAAAACAACTTTTAAGGAGACGGATGTAATTTTCAAAAGATCACCAATGGCTTCGACGTATGGAACAGTCCGTCTCTTCGAGATTTCCGACCAGCTCCAAGGTGTCAGAACTACGTTCGTTCAACGTTCCGCCGTCGTGACGTCGTCACGCTCAGTTGCTTCTGTTCGTGATTTTGCGTGATTTTGTGATTCTTTGCCTCCCCCACACTCCAACGCCCCGCATTCTTCCTCCCGACCGGCCGAGCGTGATGTTAGCACGCGCTACCAGTCAAGCGTTCAATCCCCACGGTAAACGTTAAGAGAGTTTGCGGTTGTTCGACGCCATAAAGTGTTCATTTACCTGTCGCTTTCCTTGTTGCTACCTGTGCAGCCCTTTTTTTATTTGAAAATCTACAGTCAGCCCTCAGTAGTTTAGTGGTGAGGTTAGGAACACATGTCCTTCCCGAATGTCCAAAATACACAAATAACTCAAGCCCCGCACCCTCAGACTGGAACTTTACATGCTGCTGACCATTTAACACAAAATAGAATAATACACCGTGTATATTACAAACTTTAATGCAATTGTCTGTTTTATAAAATTAAAATTAAACTCAGCAGAGGCGCTGGCTAGTGTTGAGACAAGAAGCATGGCGTCCTCTGCCTCACACAGCAATTCTTTAGCGCAATGACTTACAAAATTTAACTTTTTAAAATACATTTGTGTACATATTTATGGTAGGCTAGTAAATGATAGATTAGCAATATGTTTTATACATGTATGATTTACTGCTTTGTTATACTTTTCTCTATATTTTCTAGTCTATGCGCGTTGTCTACCACAATAATATTCCTCGTGTAATTGCTGGTGGCAAACCCGTGAATAATCAATACTACTAAAGCGAATGTAAGGGCCCACTGCACAATTTGTTCACAGATCACAGGGAACACATAGGAAAATTGTTAAATAACACCCGGGAGCTGCTAGAAAATGAAATATTGTCGTGTAGGTCTATACTGCTGCGTTCGCTATATGGTTTAATGTACTGTTGTCAGTAGGGACTACAAAGAGAGAAAGAAAATGAAGCGGGGGAGAGAGAGAGAGGTGGGGTGGGGGTAAAAAGAAAGAGAGAACCCAGCAGGCGTCAGGAAATGAGAATAAACTTTGTGATATCATGTAACATACCTGAGACTAGCTGATTCGCTACGTTCCGAACACGTAGGTCAAGAAACTTTTATTCAAGTGATGAAGATTACGTTGACTATGATACGTAGCAGATCTCTACATTATTCCACCACACCTCTTAGCCGACTAAAAAAAGAAGGCAACATTCAAACGGGAAAAGAGTTGGGATTGAGGGGGTTGTGGGGGTGGTGAAGCGATGGCGAAAACTGAACCCTTGACATCTTGACCAGCTCTCGAACAACGATACCTACGCTACACTGCCTGACTCTTGACCAGGTGCCGGATTAACGGACAATGGTGAAAGGATTAGATCTCGGACTTTGTACAACAAATCAGGAATTGATAATGTTGCCTTAAGCCTCTTGTCTACTTTTCGACCGAAAAAACTGATAACGGTTAGCTTTTGTGATGAGAGAGTATAGTCCTCACACACCTTTCTATAATGACAACTTTTATGGTGACTGTTGGACTTGCTGACCATCATGCCACAAGATGGGGATGTGGGAGGTGGGGAGAAATGTGACAGGTGTGGGACGAGGGAGTCAAGAGCTGCTTCACTACGAAAATATAGCTGAGGTCTGCTGACTCTGGTTTCTTTTCTTTTGAGTTTTGTAAAGTTCGCCTTCTCTCACGCACTCTCCCTGCTCCTGCCCAGTGAACCAAACCGCTTGAGACAATCCTCACCATTACTGGTATTCGAGTCTGATTTGCGCAGCTGAAGATTTTCAGACCAGTTGTTAAAAAAACAAAAGTGATAGATGAAATGTCAGAGACACCAATCAGAAGAAAACACCTGAGACTCAGCAAACCAAGAGCTGTAATTACTGCTTCTCCAGCTCGGGGTGGTGACTCCTGTCTACAAGACACCAGTGCATCAGAAATGGAAGGTGTCAGGTACAACCCACGAAAACTAAACACATCACGGCAGAGGATGTGGCTGAGGAGGTGGTTGTGGTATCTGTGATGGTGGTGGGTTGGCGATGTTGACAGCGATGACGCAAAGAAAAAAGTCGGTTAAGCTGATTTGTAGACGAGATATATAAAAGTTCAAATTTCCAAAAATTCAAATTCTCTCCAAGAAATGTGAAAATAACACTCGACTTTCCACAAAGACAAAACCAGTCCCATTTCAGCAATGTTTGCGGAGGAGTAAGTAGAAGAAATAAAAGGATTGCATTTCGACTAGTGTGGGTGGTTCGAGCGACATTCAGGAAAGAGATTTTTGTTTTAATCGATAAGAACATATTGTAGGCTAGAAATTGGAGAATTTAGCATCTAGCGATATATTGATCATCAGGTAATTCTCTAGAAATGCGATCTTTAAAACATTACTTTCACCCTCCATCTTACCACCACCACCTCCCCCATCCATTGCCACACTACTACCATCACTAGAACTTCCTAACCATCATTACTATCACCACCGCTGATGATACAGCTGATTATTGTCATCATCAGTGAGATCACAAAACTCTCGTCGACTCTCGCGGCAGCTGCAGAGATCGGGCGGCGACACAGGGCCAACCCGCCATGACATGCAAGCCATGCAGCTGAGCGCTGTATTGATTCGTCGTCTTGACAAATTGATGGCGAGGGGAAGATACGACTGTGTACACAACACACAGCGCAAAACAGGCCCCCGCTTCGAATAACCAGTAGACACCTTCTTGTTGTCGCTGTCCTCTAGTCTCCCATTGTAATACGACGTACATACACTTACCTTGCATACGCACGACGCATATTACACACATACACCACGCTGGACGAGCCCCCCCGTAGGTGGGGATGGAGGTGAAGAGATTTCTAGTTGATTTATGGAGGATGAAGAACTCGCTGCTCTCTCTTTTCTATATGGCCGTGGAACCATCTTGTTTCTTCTTCTTTTTACGTCATTCTTTTCCCAAAAATGACGACGAACAAATGACGCACACGACGTCAAACACAAGACACCATTCACACACGAAACAATACAAGACCTACCCCTAACTCATTACACCCATCCACCCGGCTCTAGAACCACGCTTCTAAACCAATTTCTATGTCGGAAATTTTAAATTTTCATGGCGCGCATGAGAAAAACATAACTTTCTCTTTTTATCACTGGTTGTATTGGTTCTTATATGGAGGTTCCATCCCTAGCACTGTTTCTTTGTGTAGGTTAAGATTCAGTTTTATGTAAATGTAATGCTATGATTAAACCACAGTTTCCGGTTATGTGTAAATTTAGGAATGTTTAAAAATTCAGTGGTTGCAATCGTCTAGGGTCGCAGGGTCAATACACTGTAAATGGTTGCTCCGGCTCAAGACAGAATGTGCAAGGCTGACCTTAATCCCGTCCTTTCGTACGAGCTGGATGATTAATTACATCTCCTTCATCGGTTTTCAGTTGAATAGAATGAAGCAGATTTGAATAAATATCGTTTATGTAATATTATCTCTGAATATTTTGTGACATTCTTCGATAGGGGGAGGTAATGTTCTGTTGATGGTGGTCCTACGTCTGCTTCTCGAGAAGTGTATAAGAAGAAGCATCTTCTATATCCAGCTGGGAGAGTGTTCTCTGTCTGGCCTATCCATTTTCTTCTTTACAAATGAGTTTTTTGGGTTTTTTTTGTTTTTGGTTAAAATCTATCAGCAGGCCAAGAATATTATTTTGTTATGCATGATTGTCTTGTGTTTATGAATGCGATTTAGTTTAAACTCATTTTCCAATCATCTCCACAAATGTATCAAGTTGTAAAAGATTTGAAAATAAACAAAGATTAGTTCTTTTCTTGCTTCTTATCTCTATCCATGACTAAACCTTTTATATGTTCATGATCGAACGGGATGAAGAAGAAAGACATCCAACAGCAACTTGCTTTTCACGATCGACCAACAATACAGAGAAAACAAATGCAATTTAATCTGTTCACAGATCCCCCACCCCCCACCACCGCACACTCACACACACACCACCACTAACCCCCGGTGTCCCTCTAGAAGAAATATATTTTTATTGATTTTTTTTTTCGCGTCCTCGTCCCCGTCAGGACTACCAACCGACCCACGCATCAAGACATCCCCCAGCCCTCCCCTTGCTCATGCCCGCATGTCTCAAAAGATGGAGGCCAAGTGTCCGCGGGCTGTGGAAGGTTGACCGGGGCAGGACCACGAGGGACTCGTCACGGACAATAGAATAACACCATTCACAATTTATCGCGTTCAGCCGGATGAGAGACCCCCCCAGAGAGACTGTCTTATTGACAGGGAGGAGCAAGTGTGCGCAGGCACCGGGCTGCAGCAGGGGGTGCGTCTCGCTGAGTGACGTAGCGATGATATGCACTTTGTTACGTGCGCTATTGCATTAATGGTGTTGGTGGCTAGTAGTAAAGTTTATTTTCTTCCGATTAACACACACACACACACACCGAGAGGGAGAGAGAGACACACACACAGAGAGAAAGAGTTTGAGCAAGAACAACAAAAGACGAGGAGGAAAAAAGAACATAGCGAGAACCAGAGACGAAAAACAAAACAAGAAAAGAAAGAAAGAAACAAGAGGAAGAGCTTTCGCAGCAAGTGCTGTAGAGGCAAAATGAAAGGGGAGATGAAAGAAAGAGAGCGGCAGAGCGGTAAAAGGGCAACACGAGCGCTCAGCGAAAATCGCTGGAAATAGAGTATACAGCATCACAAGAACATCTTCCGGTGGTCTTTTATGACGAAGAGGCACGCGAAAAATTATGCTGATGTTTTTTCTTAATCACAACTGGATTTGTCGAGAAAACAGGAAGTGACGAAAGGGTAGTATTTCTAAAAACAGCATTATCTGCAAGAGCTGAATTGGAAGAGGAAAGATGCAACCCTGGGTTAAAAAAAACCAGTGGATTAAACTTTGTCTAGAGATCTGTATTATTATACAGCTAAATGAGGAAGAAATAAGTTTTTACATCAATAAATGTGTATTTAAGTTTTACAATGTTATTATATTTTTAATGGTAAAAAGTTATTATTAGCAGTCAGTTGTAACTATAAAATAAAAATTGCAAAGCTGGAAATTAACCATCTAACGAAAAAGTTTATTACAGGCACTAGACGAGGAGTTTATCTTAGACAATCATACATTTGAAATGTGTTTATATTTTATTAACATGGAGAAATTAATTCACATGCATCCATTTAGTAACAGACAATCAATAATAATAATAATACAACGCAGACTGCAATGTTCATGATTGTTGCCCAGTAAATTTTTATCTGGGGATGATTTACTTACCAGTCTGTCGAGTGAACTCCATCTGGACCTTTTTATTTTTTTAACTTCAGTCAAAGCTTCTAGTTCAAATCTAGGGCTGTATTCCCAAATTACCCGTTTCAGTTTTGGGGCAAAAAAAAAAATCGCTTCTTGAAGAACAGTCTGAGAAATGTTTCTTCATCTGACTAGAAGACATGCATAGATTTGCTGAACTGACTGGCTGTTACAAATACTAGTTATACGAAACGGAACTCCCCAGTAAAGGAGAGTAATTTTCTTCTGCTTTCCTAGTGGCAGGTGGGAATGTCGATCTTTAAATAATTATGTCTTGAAAAATCAAGCGTAGTTATATACTCATATTTTGGAAATTATTATTTTAAAATGAACTTAACCCGATAATAAAGAAAAAACGCTGCACTCGGGTTGCCCTTTAAGAATGGTTACTACACTACTGTGAGATGGGGGTCTGATGATAGAAAATCGAAATCGCCAGTTTTGAGTGCTGTTCGCGCAGCATGAGCAGGCTGTGCTGTGAACTCCCGCGTATTATCGGCACACACACCGGGTTTGGAATGGGGAAGGGCTTGGGGGTACAAAGAAAGAGAAAGAAAGGGGTAAAAGAGAGATGGAAGAAACTGTTTTCTATAATCGCATGGAGCAGCTTCGGTCAGTACCTATCGTTGCGAGCTCTAGATACCTCAAATATAGGTGTGGACCGAAGGTTCAGGTACCTCGGAAGTAGCTGTGGAGCTTATGTTTTTACAAGAATCGATGTCTGAAGTCAAGAGATGCGTGATAGATGAGTAGACAAACAGTGTTCAGACGCCATTACAGGCACTAGACGCGAGAAAACAAATACAAGAGCCACTGGGGGTCGCTACACAGACTGATGAAAGAGGCAATGATGGTCTGCAGACAAATGGCAAATCGCTTGAAACGACATCATAGACACAAAAGACACTGGAAAGACAAGAACAGACAAATGATGCTAGGGGAAGTGATTCGAGAGTGAAAAGTGGCATGCTACATGGGTACCGCTGATGAGTCAACAAACGTTGATAATATGAGGAAGGTACTACGGCAAACAGTCTAATGGGACGATAAAATGGCATCTTCATTGCTAGCAACCTGCTCTGGAGTCTGCTATCTTCTTGGCAGACGATCGGTTTAGAGACATCCTAGCCACACAATAGATTTGCTGCTGCTGAAACATGATTTCGTAAAGACTTCTACAAGGTCTATGACTCTTAAAGGGGTGGTGTCTTATGTATTTGGTATGTGACTCTAAAAGGGGTAAAGCCTTCTATTCAACGGTGAGTGAACTTGGATCCTTTTCCTTTCTGTTTTTGGTAACTATGGTTTCTTGGGAATGGCAGTGCGAGCTATCTCCCCGGCCTATTGTGCTTCCTATTTGATTGTCTGTGAAGCTCGCCGACAGCTAGCACCGAAGACGGAGCAGCAATGGCGACAGGGGGCGCTGTCCACAAGGGAATCGAAGCGATGCGGTTCAAGGAGAACTGACGACCAGCAGGCTCGGCTCGCGATCATAAAACGAATAATCCCGAATAACGAGCACGAACGATCGTAAAACGAAGAATAATTCCGACTATTGGGCACGCACGCGCAGTCGTCGCCAGGAGGGTGTCAGAGAGGTCGTCCGGGCGCTCGCCGTGGTCGGTGAGAAAATTAATTTGAGAAATTAATCCGCAGACGCCATCTCGGTTTTGTCATAGGTGTGTTCCTCAATGTCTCTTGTTTCAAGGGACACAACACGGCCTGTGAGAAGAGTGAGCCGAGACGCGAAGGAAGGAACAAATTACGAAGTACTCTAAGTCTTTACTTTATTTATTTATTTATTTGGTTTGGATATATGCAAAAGAATCAGAGACTGCTAGCACGAGAGGAGGCATGCCATTGGTGTAAGCGAGGAGAGTGACTTAGACTAAAGCTTAACAGAGATGTTACTCGAATCACATGAGTCTGAAAGAACACCAGAAGAACACGATGGAGCCTCTTTAATATTTTACAAAGAGAAGCAAAAAAAAAAAAAAAAAAATAGTAAGGTCAGGAATATGGTTTATTATTCCCTCCAAAGTTCAGGTTTTAGCACGAAGAAAGAGCAACATAAACTTCAGGAGAAGGAAGGAAGAGGCCGTCTGTTACAGGCCGTTATCCATGCCGCTGTGTATGGAGCGCTCTGCTTTATGGGAAAACCGCGTCAGCTGGGATACGCTCCCTTATCATTAAGCTATCAACTCTAACCCCCTTCTCGGGTCGGTAGAATGATTGTAATTTGTCAGAAAGCTTATGGAACCGCTGGAACGTCAACCGTAACACACACACACACAAGCATGAACACAGAAAAGAGAAAGGATGGAGGATCAATAGAGCAAAAGAGACCAAGAATTTAAGGACATCAGACTAACCGGAAGTACACAGGACCGTAAGACATATTTAGACTTTTCCGAGAGGAATCAAACTATAAAGCCGACGACAATTACTTCAGGCAGACAAAGGTGCTACGTCGCCACCGCCGCCTGAAGAAAGTTGTAAAGTCGTGGACAGTTGGCTTGAAGCGTGTTTCAAAACAACGATTTTGAAACACTCGGGACAGAGGCAGCGGGCTCTAGTCAAAAGGGGTGAGCGGCAATCAGTGTTTGCTTTGTGCGCCTGAGTATTAGCTGAGAGGAAATTTTCTTGGCCGGCCATGAGGTAGGCGGGAACGGCCGGCAGGTTTTGTCTGGCGGTGTGAGGGTTAATTTGGTGATGTTTGCTTTCTTGATGCCAGGGACGACGCGCAGATCGTGACACTTTGTCGTGCAAATAGCGCGTGTCGTGCGAATAAAGCGACTGGAAACGAGAGACGCTCGACCTCGTCAAAAGGAAGATGCGAACCCCTTCCCTTCCCCATAATAGTCATCTCTGCACTCGCTGTCTGTCGGCGAAATCGCATCAACGACGAGCGTGACTTGTTTAGCGAGGTTTTCATTCAATGATAAGGCGCTGCATTTCAAGTTATTTCCTTCAAGACTTAATTTAAAGCAGCATTTAATAGAAATATGATGCGATGGCCATCGCCAGGAGAACTGGGAGATGATGATTATGATTTAAAGCTATCATTATTATATCAAAACATAGCTAATGTTAAATTTTGTTGGCAGGAGCTGTTTAAAAATATCTTTTACGTTTGATTTGTCCCAGTTCTCCCGAGTGGCCCTTAAAACAATACCTGCATTTCCCAAAGCCCATTTTAACCCTTCAAGTAATAATTCATTTTCATGTGTGAAAAGACAGGCGTGCAAACAAAAAAAAAACACACACACACACACAATATCGGCCCTGGGACCCTAATCTGTCACCGCTTCACTTTCGTTTTCTGGATTTCTTCAAGCCGGACCTTGTACAGGATCCGTCACACAAGCTTCAGCGAAGACAAACGTAGTTAAAATCTGACCCCTGCTCACTACGCTTCCAGGGCCGGCCGTCGGGGATTTTCTTCGGGTACTCCGGTTTCCTCTCTCTCCTTTCAAAGTGCGAGATCACCTCTAAGTGGAAACTCTTTCCAACCACGCTTCTTCCACAATAATAAGCAACATAATAATACCCGGGTCAATTGTCTCGCCGAAATGAGAGAGTAGGAGACAATCCCACCTGACTGACACTAAAAACAAAGAGATTAAATTTTTTACTTGGTTACATACACGCACTCCCCAAAACTGGAAGAACAGTTAGTGCAAGTAACTAGAGTCATATTCAATCATACAGAAAAAATGTGTATGTTAACTTTTAATTAGTTAATTTCATAGAAAAGGAAGTGACGAAATGTTTAAGCTGGATGAGTGTCCTGCCATGGAACGTTTAAAAGTATTTGACAAAGAAAAGGAGACTGTCGTAGAAAGAAATCTATCGGCTCTACTGTACAGGGATTTTGATTTTCTAAGCTGCTGAGCTACGAAGAAGAGGAAGCCTGGAGGGGAGAGAAAGCGCGGAAACCTCGCAGGAGAGCACGACGGGAAGTGTGGTTTCTTTCAAATCATCAAGAGTCGCTTTCTGGCGATTTCTTCCTGGGCAGCACTTAGTGAGCCATTTTCTTGTCAACGCTCGATTTTGAAGGGATGCAACCTTCCCCACCCCACTCCTTCCTTGTCCTCCTTCCCGTCAATACACTTGCCCCGTAACGGAATTAGATTGACCCCGCATTTCAAACCCACGTCACAAAGAGGCTAGGGACGTCTGCTAGTGCATCGGTCGGTCCTTTTTTCCACTCTCTAACCATACTGTCGACCTTGTAGTCTGCATGGGACACCCGCAGCAGTGACCAGTGCGAGTCCACCTCACCGACTTCTATCGGCTTACCTGTTGGTATGTCAAGAGGGTAACCGAAGGTTGGGAAGACCCTGTTCAGGGGATTTAGCTGACAATGGCGTTGTCGTTGTTTGAGATGTTCCTATGAATACCAGCAGGTCTCAGCCCACACCCCTTCTGGGTAGACCTACTGTGTCTCTGACCACGTTCACTCCTTGTTGCAAATTACTGGCAGGCCCTTTCTGTCATACGTCGCTACAGAAAAAAGGCGGGACCAGGTAGGAGGCTAAGAGTTAATAACACTGTCACGGTCAGTACCAAGAAACATTTTCCTCTTGCCGTTGGCTCAGTCACCCCACGATGGTGGGCGGGGCGGATGGACAAGACTGTAGGCCGTCAAAAAAGCTGAGGTTTCGAAAGAACTCTAGCATTTCCTGCTAGAAAATCAAATCACCTTTTTTTTTATTGCGGACTGCAAAATCTCGCCGTCACCTGCTTCGCTTGAGTCAGACCCCGCGATGACAACTGTTGACTTATGTTTACAAGGCAGACAGTTGTATACAGCGAACTTCATCGCTACCCGACTGAGCAGATAAGGCCAAGATCAATAAGAACTCTTACAAATAAGATGGAATGTTACATCAGTCAAAGAATTATTCTCTCACTTTTCCCCACTCTCTCTATCCCATTTGCTGTCTTTCAAACGAAAACAAAACTTTGTATTCTCAACTCATTATCTCTTTTTCCCTGGCATTGGAGAGCTGGAAATTAATTTCTTGGCATCTTTCTAGTGTTCCTAGCATTCTACCAGCAAGGTTAGTTTGTTTTAACCACATCTTTATATTGCCCATCGGAGTCTTGTTCCTCTACCTTTCAGTTAACGTTTTACATGAAACTGGTCAATAACTGCGATTCCCTCGTCTGCTTTTTTTTCATTTTTACTTAGCCAACATTAGTAACATCTAAAAAAGGGCTTCACTTGTCTACTTTCACATCATCAGCGATGACTGCCGTCCTAGTCAACCCGACAATTGCTTTTTAGTCTTGGCCTGATTTATAGCCGAAAGAATCTAACTACTTCAGGCATGTACATGTGACCCACAGAAACAGTCTTAGCTTGGAAATTTGAGATTTTGAAAACTGCATATTTTTAAAATGTACACGTTCTGACCTTTCTTTTGATACAAATCTGTTCTTCTAGTCCTAAAATTGAGTGAGTTTTAAAGGTTTGAGTACGGTGGTGGCCTTTTCGAGAAAAGCGGGTTCAAATATTTTCAGCAATTCCGGTAGGTGTTTGTTTAGCAATGGGTACTTCTAACTTTTCACATTGTGCTAAATTGTGCATGATGATAAAATACAGCATGCTAAATCATTTCAAGTAACAAAAAGTACATACCAATGAATATATGTGTGCCTTATACTATCAGTAAAATAAAAGTAAATAGAAGAAAACTGTTACCCCATTCTAATTAGTATGCATACTCACCGAGGCAGCAATATACTCAAAAATTATCTACTAGTGTGTCGAAAATGAGAAGAGAATAAAAAAAAATTAAGAAAACTGCATGCTTTGAAATACCGGAAAACATGGAGAACTGGCGGGTCACACAAAAATAAAAATTTCTAGAAACACCACTTTCATGCAAAATTGTGTTTGTTCTAGCTGCACATGTACTGATCTGTTCATTCACTCAGCGCTGAATAAACACTTTCACTTTCTTATTCACAAAATTTTCACAGGCTTCATAGATTAAAAGCGAATAATGCTTCGTCGCTCAGACACGTGTTAACTATGCTTTCGCTTTATGCAGCACGTGCGAACAAAACCTGACGAAAGGAACGAGTTTCGCCCCCTTCAGCCAATCGCTCAGCGCCTTTCCTTTCGTTACCATGGAGAGTTCAGTATCCGATTCTCCCAATTGGATAGCGTCGTAATCAATGACCAGATTTGCTTTCCTCTAAACTTTTGCAGACAAATCTTTTGATTGGTTAATATTTGAAACAGTCATTAAAAAGACTGAAAATACAAACTCCGGGCTCTTTGGCAAGGTATAATATTATGGAGTTCTGACAGGGAAATAGTACCGAAACAGCGCTTGAAATTCATTTTCCTGTGGAAATCGGGACGGATCGCCTTAGGGTACTCGATTAAATGTATTTTACGACAATTTCTAACTTTTATTTTAACATAACAGTGTATTTTCCTGTTACTTTATTAACCAAGGAATCTATTTTAAAGAAAAGTCAAACTGCACAGAACTGGCCGTAATCACCTTTCGGGGCCTCTACTACGAAACTGATGGTGCGAGTTAAGACTTTTTTCGTCAAGGCGAGTCACAACTGAAATGACGCCATTGTTTGTGATGTCGTAATGGCGTCACTTAACAATTGACGTCACGCATGGTCTACGAATCAAACTACATACAAAACAGCAGACAATGGCGTACAAATCGAAAAGGAAGCGGAGAACGCAGCGCTCACAGTCACAAATCTGGAGTACCTCTTGCGTCCAGGTACAGTCCGTGCTGTTTTAATTTCTTTGCTGGCTCCTGGCCTGACTATTTCTCTGAATTTCTCTTCCCTTAAGTCCCAGCTAGACAACTCCGCTCCTCGTCTGACGACTGTCTCCTTACTGTTCCTGTCACCAGGTCACAGGATTTTTATTTACTGTGCAGCAAAACAATGGAACTCTCTTCCTTTCCATATCCGCTACTTAACCACTATTGAATCCTTTAAATATGCACTGAAAGCGCACCTTTTCCTTAAGTATTACTCCTAAAATCAGTTCCCACAATGCTAGTTCTTTTTACACCCTGCGCAATACGGCTATACACACACACACACACACACACACACACACACACACACACACACACACATATATATATATATATTGTGGCTTGACAATATACCAAATAACATCTGGAATTAAGTAGAACTTCTTAAAATGTCTATATAGATTGCACAATCTATGCATAAACATAGTCACCTATATTCTTACTCACTTATACACATATTTTACAAAAGACATAAACAGGTTAGAAGATTGCAAGCTCACATCCTTACCTCTATCACACCTTTCACTTCCATTCCATCTCCCACCAGCACAACCCCTATACCATAAACCTCCCATTTTCTATATTTGCCCACCATAAACATCCATTCACCTCCACACATATACGCGCCAACGCTTTTCCACCCCATCTTTTCTCTTGGCCAGTGCCATGACAGATGAACAAATTGTCAAACGATGCTTTTCCAACATCGACAATATAAAAAGTCTAAACTGCCTGATTATTGACTTGTTTGTGCTATTATTTGAATAAGAACATGAGGTTCTTCTTTAAATGTCTTGCAGTATTTGTCTCTCAAATTTGTTTAATAGGAAATGTACATAAACATCCACTTCATCCTCGACCATACCGGGGCAGAAGGAACAATGGTTATCTACTGGAGATTTAGAAATGGTTCCTATGACGGTTTCTTTCTGATGCTCTCACTCTAAAGCGCAAACGAGCCTTTCTTATATTATTCTTGTTCATAATATTAATATACTTTTCTCGTTCCATATAGCTCTTGAAACTACTATACATTTGAAACTGCGAGCTATTTTGAAGAACAATATATCATTCTTGACAATAGAGACTCCTCTTTACTAAATTTCATCAGAAACAATTTCTTATTTCCAACTTGATCAAACAACCAGACATAACCAAAACCCAAAAGAAAGCAGCACTATACGTATTTTTGTTACCCTCAGCTTTTATACCCCCGGGTATCTAGCAAACGAAGCATATAATATGCCTTCCTTGAATACTCAGCATCCGAGAGTTTCTGCGAGTGCAACTAGTATTTAATACATTTAGTAGTGGAGATAATATGCAATCCGTATTTTTTATATTAAGCAGCGGAAATAATGTACAACAAGTATTTATTAGATTGTTAATGTTAATAATAATAATAATAAGAAGAAGAAGAAGAAGAAGAAAAACGTGTGATTTATACAGCGCACAATCACGTTCACGAAGGAGCATGCTCCCATGGAGAGCATACGAAGGAGGGAAGGAGAAACAATCGTGCAGAAAAGAAACAAACACAGAAGGGACAAAGCGGGATCACGTACAATTACTATATGAATACCAATAGTTTATTTTGTCAAGCATGTGGGTCCATTAAAAGAAGGATGAGTATACAACATATTACAGTGAAAATATATAATACACATTAGATGAAGAGTATGTTTTAGCGTAGAATAGTATTTCTTTTTCTTTGTCGCTAGATATAAAAACTTAGCAAGGTTACACAATATTATCACATTTTGTTAACATCAGCATCAAGTTATTATGTCTATTGTAGTATTTTATAATGAAGAAAAAGGGAACAAACAGTAAGGATGGATAGTGTCGGAAATCTACAGAGGAAGACGAGTGGGCGGACTAGTCAACTGCCTATAATCACAGCTATTGAATAAGTAGAGATAGTATACAACCAGTATTTATTACATTTAGTAGCAGCGATAATATCCAACCAATATTTATTTCATTTAGTAGCGGTGATAAAATACAAACAGTATTACTTACCTTTAGTAGCAGTGATAATATACAACCAATACTTATTACATTTAGTAGCAGAGGCAATATACAAAGTCAGCCTATCTCACTATACATCCGTCTCTCATGTTGTCACAGAAACACATAAGAACCTTTTTTAAACAAAGAAATGGACTTCTTGCTGTATAGTCAGCCCCCATATCTCACAGACATACATTAACATAGGTATGATAGGCAAATCGAACAGTTTGAAAAATATTTTTGCAGAGTTGCACTTCGTCTTATTTATTATTATATATATATGAGAGAGAGAAAGAAAAAGAGAAAGAGGAGAAGAATGTGCGTTGTGTAGGTGTGTGCACCACCACCACGATGTACTCACAATGACTTCACCTCTTCTCCACAAGAATCATATTTTATTGTATCTGCTGAACACTAATTGTTCAGACAGGTGAGGCAGAACCTGTGAACGTTACACTTCTATTATTTTAACAGCATTTCTCTAAAATATGAAACACAAAACAGAATTACTGCACAGCGTCCACTTCCCCCTCCACCCCCACCCCCATTCTCCTGCCCATGAAACAAACAGCTAAGAGGGACCCTGCCAGGAAGAGACCCCCGAACAACAGGGTCGCAGGGCACACCTTCTGCCCTCTGAATTTGTAGATGACATCTTCTGCTCAGTGCACACGCTTGTGGAGGAGAAAAAAAGTGGAAAGGCTGCCATACAATTTGCTGCAATTTGACGCAGACGGTGTGTCTCGGTGCAAAGCACGCCCACTCCGTGTTACGGGATGAGAAGACTGCGTGGCGCGGGCATGGATGGCAGGATTTCTGGCCGGTCTGCACCGAGAGAAAGAAGACGCACGCGCATGTGTGTGCGTGTGCGTGCATACTGAAGAATGAGGGAGGGAGTGAGGGAAGTGCGGAGAGAAATGCGAAAAAAGTGTGCGTGGGTTGGGAGGGTAAGAGAACACGCCTCGTCACGTCAGTCTCCGTGCCAAGCGGCGCCATGGGAACGTGGCGTCACGTCTGTACTGTGCACGTCACAGGACAGTTGGCTTCCCTACCGATGTCATGTCGCGCGTATACGAGCACGTCACGTAACGTATAGTTGGTAGCCGAGCCGAGAACGTCACGCCACGCACATTCGGAGCACGTCACAAAAAGTACAGCTTGCTGTACAGGTGAGAATGTCACGTCGAGTGTACGTTTACGTCACGTGACGTATAACTGGGTAAAAAGTTAAGCACCTCAAGTCCGTAACTTCCTGTACGTCCAGAAATGGGAATTCTGCCAAGTGTTTCTTTGCGAAACGAAGCTGTGAAAGCGTTTCAGTTATCAACCCCTAAACGACGTTGTGAAAGTTTGAGGTATCCGCTCCTTTCAGCAAAACTACAAATGCGCACTTGGATGTTTGCCTGCGTGTAAACACGGGATGTGTAAGGAGACAATGTACACTCTACTAGGCCACAGAACAAAGAATTCACAAAAAATTAATGCTTCTTTATCTGTGGGACAGTGTAACAAGGGAATTTAGTCAGCTGGCAACGCCTTTCACCTCTATTTCACGCCGTACTTTAATTAAGAGGAGACAATAGCATAACTGTTGATTAACTAGGTTACTGAGCTCTTTTAAATCCATTAATTTTAGATGATCACCACAACCATAATTATAATTTCCTGTCGGCCATTTCCCCCAAATAGGCAACAGCTTACTGTAAATATTAAACTGCCTCGCAGACCTTACCAAGAGCTCCTTGTTAGTACTGTAGGATTTATTAACGCTCATGCTAATGTGACTGTATGTCCAGAAAATAAGAGAAGAATACATTTTTATTTGCTGTACGTGCGGTACCTAAGCCTGCCTACCACTAAAAGACTAAACTCAAATAGAACAAAACAGTTTGTGACATAGGCCATTTTAAACTTTAATTTTTCTTGACGTGCTCCGTGCTCGTCTGAAAAATCCACTTTGGAAGCATGCTTGGCAAATCATCCCCATGTTTCAGCCGAGCAGTCAAGTGCTCTGAACACTTATTTGTTCACTTGTGTGTTATTTATATTTCTCACCAATACAGTCACTCGCCAGCTCTAGTATTGATATGCTCTTCATATTTGAACATTTCACACAGTATGTCGTGCGACCACCGAAAGCCGGAAAAGTAGGGCCTAAGAAATAATGCTTTTTGTCCATATATATATATATAGGCCTATATTATACAAACAATCGAACGTGGATATACACGCAGGCACGATGAAGCAGACAAGGGCGCATACTGAAGTCTGTGGTTATCATGGTCACTGTGGTGCGCGCGGTGCGCCGTGTTCCGTGTGAACTACTGTACGTGTTCTCACGGCGACCTGCGTGATGGCCGTACACTTCACACCCTGCCTACTAGTCTGCCCTCTTTAACGCCGTCTATCAGTTTTCACGCGCCTACTGCGCATCGGCCAACACGTTCACGGCCGCTAATTCGCATTGTCCGACGGTTTTCCAGGGTTATCAGCCTTTGTGAAGGCCCCGACAAAGACGTGCGGCGCTGGCGGCTAGAGTTTCACGCGTGCGCACCGTTGCAGCTGCGAGACCCCAGCGCGCCGCGCGCAAAACCCTACACCACCTTCAAAGGACAAACCATCAGGGATTCGGGAGGGGAAGGGGAGGGAGAACTGGCGATGACAACGACGACAGAGGAAAAGAAATAACTCCGTGCTGCCCCGGCAACATCTGAACTACGTACCTCCGTAGTCTTATCTAACGTCGGGAGTACACAGTACGTACCTCCAGTCTTCTAACTTCAGTCAATGCGAGCGCTGCACGTCGATCAACACGAACAAACAACGTTAACAGCAGGAAGGAAGGCATCCACCCCTGCCCCCACCCCACGCCACCACCGCTCCTTCTCAAACACAACCCTGCCACCATCCGCCTTAGCGCGTGGATCCCTTATCGACGAAGCTCTTCCCCCTCGACCAGCCGTTCGCACGCGCGCTTGGTGCCAGTTCCCATGTAGGATGCACGTCGCACCTTCAGCATAGTTGGGGCGCGAGGAAGGAAGAAGGTTGAGAGCGGGTGGGTGAAGGTAGATAACTTTTACCCAGGTGTTGCAGACGACGATGATTCTCTCGTCGGCGTCTCACGTTCGCGAGCCACACACGCGCACCTGCGCCAAAAGATTGTCTCTGCGTCACGACTCTAAGAAGATCGCACTGGCAAACGGGACAGAAGCTAGATAGGTCCTGCAATGTCTCTAGATATGTTCCTTCATATATCACTGCGTCAGTCGCCGTAAGTGACGGTTAGTAGGTTTAACGTGCATTTGTGGACGTTAAGGCCAGTTCCTAAAATCGCACAGCATCTGCCCTATTTAATTATTTATTTATTTTTCCTGTTATGAATAAGTAACGGGCAGTAAAAAAGAAACGTAGCGAACCCTGGCAAACACAAGCCCGGCGTCCGCTACGTTTCATTTGACTGCCCCTAGTATATCGATAAGGTATAATCTGAACGAATCGAAATGTTCATTTAACACCAGCAGTTCGTTTTGACTCCAATTTCGCAATCTTTTTTCGATAATCTAAGTGTTTGTTTCACAAATTACGAAGAATATAGTTCACGTCGCACGCAGCCTTGTGGCCTTCCTTCAATCGGAGGGGATAATTTACTGAATTTGATATCTTGAGCAGAATTTGTTTGATCTTTGCCAGAGCTTTACACGCAACCAAATACATCAAAAGCGTCAGAACATGACACGGCGAGAGCTCCAGTGGTCACAGATTCACATCCTACAATTTCACTTCACCTTCGCAGTGAAGTCTTTTTTTTCAGCACATGCTCTTCTACAGTTTCCGTTCACCCCTACAATCCTTGTCTTTTCTCCCAAGAAAGCCATCGTCTTCCCAGTAACGATTAGCTCTAGTACTTTCCACCCATTGTGACTCCCCGTTATCACCGCCCAAAAAATAGTCTTTTCAGAGGCAGTTGTCCCAGATTCGAGCACACGGACTTCTTTGCAGTCAACAAAGTTCTTCCTCGTAAGTTGCAAGGCGTGGGCGTTCTCCAACCCAAATCGGAAGATTTGGCAGCAAACAGGACTTGCAAATATCCTCAGTCATCTTAGATGTTTTATCTCTCACCACCGACGATTTTAGCGAATACATTGGCACATGCACATTGACGCATTCGCTTCCACCTGTCCACTGTGACACATCCAGTTTGATCAGCTTGATACTGTCGAGCTAAAAGAAACCAGCTTCTCGCTCAGATGGATTTCCTTTGCTTACCTTTAATCAGATTGTGACTAGCAAGCCAACAACTACCGCTTCGGGCGCATCTTTCGGGAGGAAAATATCGCAAGCCGAGCTTGCCCCTGTTCTGCTTCCAGGCATCGACAAGGTTTCCTTTTCCGTCATTTCCTGTTTCCAGTTGCGGGAAACCCTAGTGCTTCATTGACGAGAGCTTACAGCCTGGTATGCGACAGCCTTTGGGAGTGGCCGTCCTGTGGTCAAGAGTGGAATGAGGTCGGCACGTGAGTTTAATCACGTAGTGTCATCGCGATCGAGCTCCTGTACTGCCGTGATACTGCCCGGGGCAACAGTTGGTCCCAACAAGGGAGCCTACGCTGTCGCCCTCGGGGCAGACAAACAGGCAAAGCGGAGCTGTGAGAAGGTGCGATCAAATGAAGTGAATCTTATTGTTGTAAATCTGATTAATCTTTTGTTGAAGTTTATTTAAAAAGCTTTCAGCCCTTCGATTTTAGTTCCCTCACGCCATAAATTTTATTCAGGAATGGAGAACGATAAATGCCATGAAGGGTGATGTGTAGAAATATTTGTGAATCTTGTTAAACCTTTGTGGATGTTTACCACTTAAATCATCGCTGCTGTGGTATCTATGTTGTCAGACATAATAATATGTGAACTGGTAATAGTTTGTCTAGGCTCTTGACGTCTGTAACGGATGGTATCAGAGCTGATGGCTATGTACTACTACTATTAATAATAATAATATTAAAGCACCTGTGAAAAAAAATTCAATCATGTCTATCCATTCGATCAGTCCCCTATTCATTCAAACACATACCGCAGTTGAGGGGGTTGAAAGAAAGCAACTCAATGACTGATGACTGGAGACATGTAGCTATTGGTACAACTCAGTGTGTTTTGCCTCTCACTCTGCTAATCTTTATGAAACAGATTCAAGTTATAATAAAAATAGTTTTCCATGATGGCTAAAGAACCAACTTTGCTGAATGTTAATAAGAATCTTATCGGCAAAGCTGAGAAAATGCGGCGCGTGGTTCAAACATTGTAATTTTTTAAGGTTCTCACATTGTTTAAGATTTACTCATTTTAACAACAACAAAAAATTAAAGTAATTAAATAATATTCCATTCTTATTTTATATTGGAGAGATGTGGGGAGAGACATCTGACAATCTTAATGGCGTTGGCGTTTTCATTATGATGAAAAAAGGGAAAGAAAAAACATTTGTAAAACATTTGTTAATCACATATAGTTAATTTATCTCCTTACTATACTCACAGTCCTAATGCTTATAAGTTCCATTCTTTATTAACTTCAAGAAATAAAAAGACCTTCACTAGATTAACTCAATTTCTTATGTTATTACTGAGGACGGTGATAAGGAAGAATTAATAAAAATTTGTGGGAGTGTGTGTGTGTGTGTGTTAGTGTGTGTGTATGTATGTGTGAGAGAGAGAGAGAGATTATATATATATATAGAGAGAGATTTTAATATGTGTATGCATCTGTGACTTAGATAAGAATGAGAGAAGGAAAGAAACATCTCAAGAAGTTTATCCCTTGTTTACATTATGTACTTTGATTTATATGATTACATACGGAGATAAGCTTTAAAGGGCTTTTAAAGTTCTAGAAGAGGATAGTGAAAAAGACAACTCTTTTTCAATATATTAGCTGTTAAAAACCGACCAGTTGATGTGTTTGTGAGTGAGAGATATTGTATGTAAAGATAGATAGGAATGTGGATGAATAAGTGTATATATGTATATTCTGAATGTCTCGATACCCGTAGAAGATGAAATAATAAAGACACTTAAATCTTGAATTAACAAAACAAAGCAGAAAATAAAAATCAACATTTATAAATGGATGTTTTCATTACATTCGAATCTGAGAATATAATTATGACCGTCAAACACCAAAGGCTTATGAATGATCATCATCATGCGTTTTCATAGTGGTGATGGTGGTTGAGCATAGTTTCCTCTCACAATAATGCAGACATATAAGCACATATAAGATGATATATAAGAACATATATAAAACCGTATATACTACTACTATGTTTACATATTTTTACATCCACAATATTCTAATGCCCAACTTCGCGCAGTTAGCTCTCTAACTTGTGCCTGCTGAGATTAATTTTTTTTATCATAATTCTACTTGCTTCAGCTATGTATTTTGCCTCAGCGATAGTAAAATCTTTGCTCTTTAGTATCAGCACATGCTCGAAAATCTTTATGTAAGATATTTGAAAGAAACTACATTTTTCACGAAGAATGTCACATGCTTCAGAAGTGTATAAAAAGCGAACTTCAACTTCAGTGACAGTTTTCTCACAGACTGAACGGTACTGATGAATCAGGGTCAAACCAGTTTTTTGGTGGCGAAAGTAGAGGAAGAAGATTTTAACGTGTAAGAAGAAACAGCGGCCAGTTATCGAAATGTCAGCAAGAAAGATGGCTTCTTACCGTCGTCATGACACCCCAGTGACACGGTCACGTGTGACACGACTGGTAGACAGGTGAGATGGACAGCAAGGAGCGGTGTGATGAAGATCACAGGCTGTCACACAGATGATAGCAGCCATGAACAGAACTCTATCGCCGTCACCCGTATCCGAGAGAGTATGGCAATGACCATAGAAAATTATATTATCGATTTGCGAGATAAACGATTATTTTACAGCGACCATCACCTGTCCACGTCGAACCAGTTGATTATTTTCCGCCCCAGGACAGGACACAACAAGCTAATGCACCACCTGCACTAGAAGCTACACTTTGTATCATCCCCTTTGTGTGTAAGAAGGCAGAACAGACCACCGAGCACATCCTACAGAGTGCAAGCTCCTCCAGGAACTCAAGGTGAAGGTCTGGCTTTGCCGAATGCCCTCAAGGTGTTCATGCCTATGGTTGCTTTGAAGACTGCTAGCTTCATCTCGAAAGTTGCTGCGAAACCGTAACAATGCATATTGAAACAACAATGTTACTTTCCGACAGTCGCTCTCGACATGGTTGAGTGCACAAACAATAAATACCGAATTATATCTCTTCCGTCGCTCCTCATTCTCTTTCTTTCTATAAGCTACACACACATGCACAACCATTCTGAGTCTGAAAAGAAAACATACTTCATTAGCCTCCCTCTCCCCCATAGCGCCTTCATTAGGAGGCGAGACTTTCCAGACGGCTAGTCGCACTTTGAGTGAATGTCAAACAGCGACTGGAAAATGGCGGTCAACATCACCTGAAGAGGTGCGCACACACCCGGTGTTACGGTGCACACCACTCTCTTCTTTTATCTCGCAATACAAATCGATAACACTCTAGAGGGCGTCACTGATAATCTCCTTCGATCTCTATAGTCTGACTGTAGCAACACACACACACACACACACACATGCACGCACGCACGCACGCACGCACGCACGCATTAAACTCGTCACTTCTCGCACATCGCCCACACTTTAGTATTGGCAGATAACCGAGAGCGTGGTCGAGGGTGTGTGTAATGGCAGGACGCACTGTCAGTGACTCAGAACACGGAATGTTTAGGTTCAGTACTATTGCAAACATGCATATAGCACATGCAGCAAACTCACGCACTGTGCCACTAGCAGTGTGATATCACAAGAGTGTTACGTGCATGAGAACAGCAGTACACCCAAAGACCGTGTGAGAGTAAGTGTACAGACGAGCTGACCTGCCTTCAGATACTTAATACTATTGCACAAGAACTTCAAATCTACAATAAGGTGTTTGTTTTACACACACACACACACACACACACACACACACACATATATATATATATATGGAATTATATGGGTGATTAATGAGCGTACCATTGTTGAATGGCACCGTGCAGACAGATGACAGAAATGGTATTTACATGGCATACAGTCTGTTAGGTGGCTTTCCAATACCCAAAATAAATACAAACACGTATTTGTCAACAGCTGCTGATGTGATCATAAGAATAATAGGTCCTGAATAATAATTCATGAAGGATGCACATTTAGTTCTAAATGATCAAAGCCTTTAAATGTCCGTCCTACTTTCTCTTTTATTCCACTCCTCCCTATTTTATTAAATTATAAATATTTATTATAGTTATATCTATTTTTGTTTTTCCATGTAAGATATTTGCTTAGCAGACTACTCGACCCACCAACCCCTTCCAAAAAAATCGTGTCTTGAGCCTTGTTCCGAGCGGTCCACTGCTTTATGACCAAGTTTCTCATCTGAGTCCATGACTGGCACCAAATGAATTAAAGTGTTGGCGCCCAACTGGACGGTCACTAAGTTCCCGTCTTCTAGCTCCGGGCCTTTGAAGTGGCCATCGGTGGAGTGGGAAGTATTTGTCGCATACACGTGAGCAGCCTGGCGTGAGGGTGTGAAGTAGGTGTCACGGGGTGGAGAAGGGATAGAAAGTGGCCGTCCTATGGCTAGCCTGTGCAGAAGTGCACAGCACACGTCGAATGCGTGGGTTCTTCGTTCAAAAATCTCCTCTACACCCACAGTTGTTTACTTGAGTTGTTCTGTCCCCTAAGGTCGCGTCTGACTGCACTTGAGGAGCGATGCCTAACGTATTACGCTCCACTTCACCGAGTCGGGTGCCCGTCCGAACTTCAAGGCGCCGATCACCTTCAGGAATAAAGCCGTTGCTATAATTTGCCCACCCGACCGGCGCCTCTTTGTGCAGCCACCCGAAGCTTTGAGTTTGAGTCTGTCTTTCGACCGCGAAGTGTCTAGTTCATGTCTGCTGTTGTGGTTTTGACCCCCGCACCCCCCCCCTTTTTACCCCTACAACGCATCGTGGTTTATTGCTTAGGTGAATGAGAGCTGTAGTTGAAAATGTCTTCTGATGTCGCATGCTCAGTCTCGAATGATCAGACAAATACTCACGTGCGTACACGCAGACAACTTCTGGGGAAAACATTAAAACCGCATTACATCCCTTTTTTTATAGCTAACTTATTAGTCTATTTATAACCAGTAAGAACCTGAAAACTTCGTACGACTCGTGCAAATAATTATACCCCCCCCCTCACTCTGCGGATGAATATTGTGACACTTATTTGGAAATGTGTGTTTTCCGCATCACTTTTCCTCTTTCGCTCTCTCTCTCTCTCTCTCTCACACACACACACACACACACACACAGATATCGGGCCACTCAGGGTCTTCTGACAATGCATCTGTCACTCTCTTACCAATGACAATAATTATTGAAATATTGAAGTATACCAGCTTTTCTCTCTCTCTCAAAAGAAGGACAGGGACGCGAGATACTAATATTGTAACTCGATGCCCCACCAGCCGTGATGACACAGCAGAGGGTTGGCTGCAGCTTCTGCGAAGTACATGATACAGCCATCTTTTATCTGATCGAGGACTCGCCGTGCTTGATTAGCCTGTCTGGATGGCATGTCGCGATAAAGTAGAGACAGGGCTGGTCAGTGAAACCCTCCAGGCAAGACAAACTATAGCCCACCCTATTCGTGAAGCGAGCGTGCACATAATAGTTTGACGGAAGTATTGTTGATCAGGATGATTGTGGGATGGCGGAGGGTGGAGATAATGTGAGGGATGATAGTGGTGTCAGATAAAAGAAGTCGGGTCAAACACCCAGCACAGACACTCGGACTGCAAGACTACGCGGATAAACAGATGAAATCTAACTTCGAAGGATGTGCTAGAAAACAATATTGTGGGGATGTCGAGCAAAATACATCTGCGCGAACACACACACACACACTACAACCATGGGATCTTTACCCCCTCTAGCTCTTGATACAACAGTTGTGTGGTGTAGTTGGGTTAAGTGACGAAGAACACAGACAGGCTGAAGGTGACGAGGGCTCTCACCTGTACCAATCTAATCCACGATTGTAATTCTTGTCGAAGAAGTGCGGCTCTGGTCCAGGGGCTCGGACATCCGGGTGAATCCTGAGAAACTCCAGAAGCGCGCGGGTACCCGCTTTTTTCACCCCGATAATAATAGCCCCGGGCAGGCGCCTGTCCAGCATCATCGAGAGACTGACGTTGTCTTTCTCGTCCGCGGCTCCCCCTACCCCAGGGCCGTCCAGGTACTCCTGGCCCATGGGGGAGGCCCACCCCTCTTCACTTTCTTCGTTGGTTTCGTCGTCGAGGTAGATGGCGGACACTTCGCTGGAGGTCCCGCCTTGAGGTCGTTGTGGTTGTTGGGGATGTTGCTGCTCAAGCTTATTCTGCAGCAACAGCTTGGCTTGAACGTCTTGTTGCCGCGGATGGTCCCCGTCGCTGCTGGACAGTGAGCCACCCTGAATACCCGTATCGTACCCGAACCCGTCCCTGGCGCGAGAAGACTGCAAAGTCCGCAAGTGTCTGGGCACGGCCTTAGGATCGACCTGCGGCGACAATAACGACGACTCACGTGCCCCCACCCCGCCCTCTCCTGTATCGCCGGGTTGTGCACCTGTCCGCGCCGCATCGTGCTGCAGTTTCCGCACAGCACCGAGTGATAAGTCGCCAGCGTTAACGTCTCCATCAGCTCCTATGACGGGGATGTCGTTGGGCAGCCACTGTGGAAGCGCCATGCACCAGGTGAGACCGACAGTGTAGAGAGCCAGGAAGAGTAGGCAGCTGATGCTGGTCATCGCTGCCAGTTCGCGTCGTCTGCATCCCAGCCGTCGCCGTGCCAGTTGCATCACCATACTGACCCCCGCCGACGCTGCCGCATCGTGGCGGTTGCTGAACGGCCAAGGATGACGTGCTGGCAAAGGTGCGGGGTGGTCAAAGGTTTACCAAGATCCCCCAGGAGGGTCAAGAACTTAGCTGATGTCCCAACGTCCAGCTCAAGATGTTGCTCGTCTACCCAGCCGTGGGCCAACCTGTAGTCGGAATGTTATGGGTCTAGTCCCCATGATTTTGACGCACATTTGCAGTTCAGGTACACTTCTCCACGCCGCGATCCTTTTTTGAATTTTTGTCTGAAAACTGCTGCTGTTTACGAGCGAAACAATCCTTACCTGTCTTTTCACTTGCAACGTGTAACTGTCCTGACTTGCGATTAATATCCGATGTTTGGGAAAAAACTCAAACTTGTGCAGGTGGGAAATGGTGCTTGCATTTTTTTGTCTTCACGTAAATCAAATCCAGTATCACGGCTAGATCACTGATGGTCCGGGTTAGAAATATGTAGAGAGCGAATTTGAGGGAAGTGTAAACACACACGACACACCCTCGACACACCAACTCCCATCAAACTCGAATCCTGACGCCACCACCATGTACACCAGCGCATGAAAAAAGGCGTTCGCCAGCATTGACAGGCTGGCTGAGCACGTGACTTGCAGCAGCGCTCCTGATTGGTTGGGCACGCCCCTTCAAAGTGTGCGCGGCCGTGTGAATGAGGTGCGCGCGTTCGGAGGGTAGCAGACGACAGTTGCCGCTGGCTGGCGCCGAACGCAACCACGCACCATTTCGCGCGCGACTGACTTCGGAACTGCAAGGGTGGAGGAACGCAGCAGGGGAGGTGTTTTAGGGGTGGAGCGGTGCTTTTGATTGACAGGTAGACAAGGTGAGAGCACAGCTGTACACCCGTGTACGTCAAGTTGTGGGTTTTGATTTGTTCCTGACATGAGTCCGCCAGTCGTGGCGGTGTATGTCAGCGGCGTTATTGACGTCTGTCTTTAACTGTCTTACTACCGTTGGTCTGATGTGATGTGATCGTGGTGTGAATCATGTGATGTGATAGTGATCGCGTGTCTCACTGACAGGAAGTGGGGGAGCGGAATGGGAGCCGGAATCTTTTATTCGCCATAACACGTTTAAACACATTTCGTTTAGGTCTCTCTGTCTGGGTTCTTTCTCTCTCTCTCTCTCTCACACACACACACACACATGCTTCCCTCTCGTATATCTTGTAAGCGTTCGCTGCATGTCATAATTCATAATGATGTTAATTCTAAATGATTAACTAATAATTTCATCAATAATTAAGCGAGTAACACGATAATTAGGTCTGGTTATAATCTGCCCAGTCATTTAACTACAATAATAGCTCATAATGTTTGCAGAAATGACAACCCTAGAGGGTGCTTATGTGCTGACACCAAAGACATTACTGAGCTCTCGTCCAGGAGTTTTGAACTTTGTGTGAAAACAGCAGAGAAACCTATTTATTTATTTATTTGATAACATTACTGTAACCACTGTACTTTACGGTACAGAAGTGAGTATGTGACGGGAGAAGGCAGTTAAAAAACAAGCTAAACTTAGATATAAATATTTGAAAACATCATAAAAGTTAAATGTCATGTTAAATTATTTTGATTACTCAAACTACAATTTATTGTTGATGCTGCAACTAAATATTCTGTCAGCATAACGTCTCCTGCTTCAAATCAATATGTGAACTTTCACCTCTACAGGCGGTTCCGTAGATTAGTGGTTAAAGAAGAAGAAAAAAAAGAACACTCGCATGTCACCACCTCTGTGGGAATCGCTTGATCTTAAGTTCAGATCTCATTAAGGATCACATGTTCTTTTCTTAAGGTTCAAGATATTTTTATTCTTTCGCCACTCAAAAGGGACATGAAGAGCTTAATAAAATTACTCGAAAAAATAAACCCTTGTCAAATACTCTTAACGTGACACCCGTTCACAGAACTAATTTTCGGGTGGTTTCTTTAGGTACTTCTTTTCTTTCATTACTCTTACGGGCCATACCCCCACGCACCACCACCACCACCACCACCACCTCCCTATCGCACAAATCACTCGAGGTGGACGAAGATCTTCGCTTTGACCTGAGTGGTGTGTAATGCAAGCAGCAGACTTCCTGGAAATGTGCAGTGTTGAGGTCTCGTGAAATGTCATGTAGAGTATCTTGCCATGAGTTGCTCGTGCGTGGTGGTGGACAGGCAGTTGGGGGAAGGGAAGCAACTCTTGTGCTGTGTGGTGAGGACTGCGAGTTTCAGGGTGCTAGTGAAATCAACGGACTTGGTGTTGTCCTGGGTGTTGACAAAATAAAACAGCTACAAATGCATGAGTGTAAGGACTTACTTGTGAAAACTCACACAATATAAGAATCAGTGAACTGCTGTTAAGTATGTTCGCTTTTTTATTATTTTTTTATTTTTTATTTTTTTTGGCTTGCTGTGTTTTGAGTTGTATCTGCAAAAATTGTTTCCTCCATCCAACCACTTTCCTCTAAGGAAAGAACTAAATTTACGGTAAGTAATAATGATGTTAATAAAACCATAAGTTTATCAAGTTTTTTTCACTGATTTTGTCTCTCACTCTCTCATGCTTGTGCGTCTAGAGTGCATTAGAAGCCTTTAAAAGGAAATGAAGCTATAAGTTTTGTCTGTATAAATATCAGCCATAGAAATGGCATATTCCAGAAAAGAGTGTGTGAGCAAGTGAGTGACTGCTGCAGATTGTAATTGTAGCCCCGCTGTTCGGGATTGAACTCTTCCAACACGAAAAACAAATCCTTCAGCAGAGTTATAGATGGAGCATCCGCGATGTGCTACAGATGCTAGCGCCCTTCCCTCTCCCCCGTCCACCCCCCCCCCCTTTCTCGGCTCTTCTTTCAGAAGGCTGCGTTTAACGTTCTGTCCTAATTATCCGCCCTTTAATGACCGCCGGATCCGAACGTGGGCCATCTCCCTGATGAAATAAGGCTAATGGTTGCGCTGCCTTTATTACCTATCGGATTGCCGGCTCGTGGACAACATGTGAAAGACGTTGCCGATGTTGAATCGATCTGGTCTGTGGCCAGTCCGTCCTCGGCTGGTTTGCATTTTGTTTTCATATCTCCTCGCTCCGTCTTCGGTCTGTCCTCTGTCCTCTTCTTGCTTGTGGACCACTGGTGCTCGCTGAATCCCCTCGTGAAGCACACTACTGGTATTGCGTGGTCCCTCGAGCAGCTTGTATTCCAATGGGTCCAGAAAATGTATGACGACCCAGACTTTCCCAATTCGATATACAAACTTCTCTCTGCATGCTGGTAACACTCGGACCACGTTTTCCCCTTTGTAGCTGAGTGTGTGCGCACACCATCGTTAGGATCAGAGAAATGCGAAGCTTATGACTTGTTCAGTGTAAGATGCGCACCCACTTCGATCGCTCGTAAACTAGGAAGCTGCTCACTAGTCCTGGAGAGTTTCTCCTCTCCCTCATTCAGCGTGTGTGTGTGTGTGTGTTCATCTAGAGTGTTTACGCTAAAACATAAATAATGTTTAAAATCTTTATTAATATGCAGATTGTCTAACATACGAGTAATAACCTGACATCAAGATGTCGCAAACGTAGCCAAAATGTTTATGCTGTTACAACACTCAGAAGTTTAAAATCTTTCTCAGGGGATATTTTTATTTGTAGACACTTTAAAAAAAAACCTCGTACACATTACTTTGTTTTATCTTTGGCGTACGTGGATGGTTTTGTCCAGTTTTCATCCGTCTTTATTTTCGCGAGCACCATGACGTGGCCCATACATGGCATAAAATTCCGTTGCTCAAAGGTGACAAAAAAAAGAGAAAAGGAAAGAAAGGAGAAGGGCGGAAAAAAAGAAACAGGCCAGACAGGAGCGCGCGGCTCTCCCGCCGGAGTCGTCACTTGGTCACGTGGTCGCTTGTGACACGCGGGCTGCACGTGTGAGAGCCGCGCGACAGGTCACGGGTCATCAATTAGCTGCGACTCAGCCTCCGTTCTGGAGGGTGCGGCAACGAGGAACGCGCATGCATGAGCACGTGCGAGCAGAACGCAATTTTCAAGCAGAGGAGCCAAGTTTTTTGCCTGAGGTCTGAGCTAAGCCTCTTCTACTCCTTGTCGCAGTCCCTCGGGTTTTGGGGTGTGGGTGAGGGTTTGTTTCTCTCATCCTTCCCTAGCACCCTTCCTTGTCACCAAATGAATCAGACTTTCAAACTATCAGGACACAATTTGATGAAAGTAATCGAGAACTTCTGATTTTGCTGTGCCACTGACAAGGGGTGCTCGTCGTTTTTGAAGACTGCTCATGGGTCGTGGTTATCAAGCAGAGGTACCTTTACACTAGGCTTAGCTGTGGACCGGAATCATTGCGGGTCCCGGTAATAAAAAAAACAGTCTAGGAGGTCGATTTATAATCTAGAGCCAGTACTGAATGCGACAGCTTGTGAACTACTACTTTCTCTTCGGCTGGCGATGCACATCGAACTGAACGCAGACTTTGGTCAAAGTGATCGACTAGCTATGTGAGAGTGGCATTCGTATGTCTCTTCGTCTGATTTTATCCTGAAGATTCCCGAAAGTTTGAATGTGTAAAGTGGGTGCCGGAAAGTATTCTTCAGAGAAAAGTGGAAGGGGAGGGGGTCTCAAAGCAGATCCTTGTTGTGGCATAGGCCGTACTTTCATGCGCTGTAAGCGTCGATGGACAACCTTCGTCAATTAAGTTCTTTCCCGTCTCACGAGACGAACGAGTAAAGTCCCTTTCCTGTTGTAAATGCGAATTGTGTTCTTTGTGAGGTCGCCCGGGCTACAAAATAAAATAAAAAATCTTGGAGTGAAAGTCAGGTTCATGGTCCTGTTTCCCTACTTAACAGCCTCCCCCGTCCCCAACTTCGTGTCAGCCTTGAACTGCGTGATCCGAGAAAAGGTTCAGTCATCAGATTGTGATAGACTGAACTTAGACAAATGAGCATATAGTTACCAGTGCTATGGTTGGGCTGCAGATAGCATGAACTATTTTAGTGTGACATGGAATATTATGACAGTATGATTATCAGGAGGTAATATGGTGAAGTAAGATATAATAAGTATTATTATCTTTATCCCAAATTAGAATAGCCGCAATGTGAGCGCCGTAGATTTAAAACTGTTTCAGTTGTATATCTTAAAAATAGCTGTTGAAGTCAAGATCTGATTGGCTGCCTGCTTGGTTGGTTACTCAGTTGGTTGAGAAAGTGGTCGTGGAGGTATTCTTTCATTGTTTTGGGGTGTTGGCTTTTTTTTAATTACTTGTAGCCATGCGAAAGAAAGACTTTACACACATCTTTGCTCCATTTTAAATATCCCCCCTCCAGCTCCCACCCAACACGGCACTGGCTAACAAGCGACCCACACATCTTCCCCATTTTCATCAGATTCGAAATAAAAGTTCTGGGTGAGGGTAGAGATAGTAAAATAATTATTGCGAACAAATGTTACCACCGAGACACTAGTTTTTGTAAACATCGATACATCACTCGTGACAGATTTGACAGCCGGAGTCGCCAAACTTGGACAGGTCTTTGTGTCAGACCGTTTGCTGTGCCACAATAGTCTCCCTGTCACTGCGCCAGTAGCCATCAGACAGCACTCTCCTCTAATGACAGAGCTCATTTCTCTTTTCCCCTCTTTTTTTAAAGCGATTTGTGTGGGAAGGTGGCAAGGGAAGATCTTTTATGGTTACGCATCCCCAACTAAGTCCCTTACGTTTGATAGGTAGCTTGCAAAAGTCAGCAGCGGATCTGATTCAGTTTACTGTTTTATTTTCAATACTCTTATTCATTATCTTTGGTATAGCTGTGCATACATTTTAAGTATACGTAGCTTATAAACTTTGCCATCCCGGGGTTCCAAGAGAAATACTTGTCCTATCGCTTGCAGTCTCAAAGCCCAACGGTTCTAAATCGAGGATAGAAGACTCGGCAAGAAGAAAGTGTGATTAATCAACATTTCATAGCGGTCTTGTTAAACACCAGATTAGGCGCTCACGTGGGCAAAGTTTAATGCTCAGAGCGGAACTAACAAAACAGAGCATAAGGAGTTAAAGCCCATCGATGTACTACGAGGGCTGGGGAGAGGGTGTCTGCAGCTACTTTTACTGAATTCAGTGAGCGTTGGTAAGGGGGGGAGGTAAGGGGGACTCATCCGTTAGGTCCAGTGTCTGTGGTCCATTAACATAGCGTCAGACTCTGGTGGACATGGCGCATGTAGAATCTCAAGTTTTCGTGCGATTCACGACATCAACCCGTGCTGAAGTAGTGACAGCATTTCTTGCCCCCAAGGGAGGGAAGCGTAACTGGCCTGTGAAAAGCTTTAATTGGTGGGAATACGTGAGAAGTTTCAACTCGGAGGGTGAAAGATGATCTTGGGATGCAAAGTTCATGACGGCCTTCTGGAAGCGTAGCAGTCCTGCGGGGCCGAGGCATTTTCCTGTAGAGACCCACCCGGATCTTTCTGTCTTTTTACCTACATCCATTTGAAGTAGATGAGTTCTGAAAATTTAGTTACACGGAGCTGTGGGCTGCAGACATGTTCTGGCACCGATCAGGCTAGTAAGACCTCACGCTCTGCCGGATTCGGTTTCAGATGGTCTTCGAACCGACTTGCCAATGAATATGCCGCCAAACGCTAAGAGGCACTTTCATTACAGTGACAAATGGGAGAAGAAATATTTGGACGTTTAATCAATTTAAATCGGGCCTCATTAGGAAAAGCACGCCCAGAACAACATTTCCATGTCGCGAATTTGATTGGAAGGAGGGGGAAGGGGTATTGGCTGTGTTCCTGTACTGAACACCACTAGGTATCCCTTCATGGAGGTTGCTGGGGGAACAGAACTTGCGGATGGAAGTGGACTAGGTGCCAAATGGGATCAGTTAGAAACGTTTGTTATCGTGACTTCCGACTCACCCTCTCTTTGCTTTTTATTTTGTTTGTTTGTTTGTTTGTTTGTTTGTTTGTTTGTTTGTTTAAAAGAATTCAACAAACGCGGCATTTAAAGTTTGTCTGGTGGCTGCCATTTAGAGTATCAAAGTGTCATCCTGAGGGCTTTCCGTCGCTGTCTGCTCGCTAATGGTTTTGCTACATTTCGCACAGAGTGGGGTGTTCTGTAAGGTTGTAGTTCTCCTGAACTTTGACCTACATAATATACTGAGAGACATGGATTTCACATAGTCGTGAACGAAAGAATATCCGTAGACTGCGTCGTGCACTGGCCTAGTGTCTTAGACTGTCATCTGTCCTGACATATTGTACTGTATCATCTGTTCTAGCGGCTCAAGCTGTATCACACTAACAAATGTGGCAAATGGTATATCAAGTCATGGAAATAGACAAGAGTCATAGACGAATGTATAGAATGCATATGAATGTATATAAATATTAGGACAAGAAACAGTAATGTATTGTCTGCAATAATATTTAGCTGTTTTGCACTGAATTTAGAGAAACAAGAGGAAGGTCTGACACTGAAATATGTCTTTATTCTATATATAGAAACGGTTCATACTACCTCAGAAATGTAGTCGGAAAAATTGGATTGCATACATTACCTTTAAAAAAGAATAGCCCTATAAACTTTTAAGTCTTTTGGGAGTGACACGATAGAGACACAACTTTATCCCGGGGCCAGCCTTTTCATGAGGGTAGTACCCATTCTCTCTCCCTCACTGTCTAGGTCAGGGGTAGGGAACCTTTTCTTCTCCAAGAGCCATTTGATATTTATAATATCATTCGCGGACCATACAAAATTATCTACCTAAAACTTAGCTTGCTTGTATTTGATCAACCTGTAGTTTCGCTACATTGTGTTAACACTTTTGCAACTTGTACAATGCCAGCCTGTCTGGCACTGGTGTCCTCTGAGTCACCACAATCCTCCTTTATCATAATTAGGTGCCCGAAAAAAATTTGCTCTACTCATATGAAAAGCATAGCGAAGCAACTGTTTGAAGTGTGTAAAATGTACGTGTAATAAAAATACCTGTAATTAGAAAGCTCTTACAGGAGCCGCAAAATTTTATGTTTGTGGTTGAGCAGTGAAAGTAATAATAATAATAATAATAATGACTATTTAGCATGATGAGTTCATGGCATTTACAGTCTACACACATGCTACACACCCAGGCATGCTAGCACATGCTGAAATAAACTCATTAACCCAAACAAATTTTTACCAGCCAAAGCTTTTTAGCTCATCCTTTGGAAATCCATGAAAGGATTATATGGGACGGTTGTACACTGAGGTACAGAATAATGTCGAGGCAACACGTATCAACAGCCACCATTAAACCATCGACTTGGAGTAAAGGTCACATGCATGCATAATTCTACAAAATTGTCCATACGGACCGCGGGCAGCAGACTAGAAGTGTACGTGTCTGTCCCGTCATGTACCCGTATGTGTACTTGTCTATCCTGTAATGAATGTTCCTTGCTTGTCCCTCAGAATTTAAATTATGATCATTATTATTCACTTAATATACATTATGATGCTATGAGAAAAGTTTATAGATTTATTCAAATCTGCGGTTGCCTAATGTCAGGCATCATTGTTATTAGTTATTGATCGTATCGTTTGATTAAGCTTAAATTTTAGAAGGATTAATGTGGCAGAACGAAAGAGCGTGAATGACGTCAGTTGTTCGGTAGACGTGTACGAGTGATGTAAAAAATGAAGGAAATGACGTGAGGGAGAGCGCGAGGAGCAGTCAGTGGTAGTCAGGTAGGAGAAGAGAGAGAGAGATTTGGGACGGAAAGACAAGTAGGGTAGGAATGACCCTATTTCGTCAATTATTCAGCGCATGCGCAGTACGCACTCGTCGGTGGTCAAAGCGGAAGGCGGGTACAGCCATTAGTGTTTACTACAGATCGAGATGGGTAAGCACGATCACTGTTGTGTTATTAACTACCACAATCGTAGATCAAAATACAGAGAGAGAGGAGAAACGTTAATATTTTCTAGTATCCCGATGGGTAAAGGCCTAAAAGCTCAAAAAAGAAGAAAACTGTGGCTGCAAGCGATCCGAAGAGAGAACTTTGTGCCGAAAGTATGCGGTCGACACTTCGTGTCGGGATTTCAGATAAATGACCCATCTTCAATCGACTATGTCACAACATTACATCTTGGGTATGAAAAATCACTGACCTGTTTGCCTAGTACAGTAGAAAAAATGCAAAAAAAAAAAAAAACCAAACAAAAACAAACTTTGGATATTATAATACATAGTTTTAAAAATAAAGTACACTGCTTTCTTCTTTTACCACAAATGTACTGTATACTGCTCATTAAGTCCAATAACCAGGAAAACAGAACTAATTTGGATAACTCAGCTGTTGAAATAATGTAAACCTGTTCAATGTCTTTGAGGACACACCCTTTGATCAGAAATGAAGGGTCAAGAGAATGGATTCTTAGTATATTAGCTGTGGAAACAAACTAATAAATAGAATTTACTCATCCTGCAACGCATTCGCAGTAAGCTTCCTTCATCGATCTGTCGGCAGACAGTTCTACATAAACCATACAAAAAATCTGCTTCATGGAAGCAAGAACTCTGCATTTAATCAGGAAAGTTTCCTGGCTGCTGGAAGCAACGAACACTTGCTATACATGGCCATCGCGTACAAACTTGATGGCTTTTTGATTTTGCTGTTTTTCTGCTCCCTGTGTAAAATATAGTGGTTACATCGCCAACAACCGGTAGCAGAATAAGTGATTTTTTCCACTCGGAACTTCTTTTTGCTTCAAAACTTTCTTTAGCCATGGTTGATGCTTATAGTGAAACTACTCAAAAGACCGCTACGCGTGTACCCGGCTTCCGACTAGCTGTCCGCAGTATGAAAGCTACTAAATTCTGATTGGATGTTACCGTACGTCACCGACCCTGATGAAATACCCTCATTAAAAGAAGAATTTGTTGAGTAGGGCGTTTAGGAGTATATAGATCGATTAGGTGAGTAGGTATTCTTGTAGATATTCAGAAAGGCAGGACTCAAAGGTTAGGGATTTTATTATTTTAAAGTAATCTGGATGTAGGAATCGTTTTTTTAACTGACTTTTCATGTGTGTATTTTTCTTGTTTTTTTCTTTTATTCATAATTAGTAAATCAGATAGATTCTTAGGCAAATCATTCTTTTCTTTTAATTAGTGTGAAAAAACACGTATTTGTCAGGCTCCGTATATGTGTTAAGAGGATTGAGTGACTGATTCACTGCGCGGTGGTCGTGACACCTTGGCGGGCCGGATCAAATGATTTCGCAGACCGGACTTTCCCCACCCCCTAGGCCTAGGGTAATGTAGCTTTACTTCCACAATGTTTTAACGTTTTGAACGACGCGAAGTCAATATGGTTGTTTTTAGTATTTTCAACCGTCCACGAAGACTCTTTAGTAGGTTTGCTTTTTTAGCTTTAACCACAAAGCCTTGGGGTGGGGGTGGGGGGCCAATTGTTGGTTCGTCTCCAGTGATTCTCGGGTCATAAAAGGGTGCGGGTCGTCAGTCTTCATTAGCAGTGAATAACCTCCATCTTCCCCTTCCCCCTTATTGAAATGGTCGTTACCATTGAACCACCACAGGGAAAGTTGTCTTTCTTTCTCGCAAGTTCGTTCGTTTGTTTGATGTAATTTAATACACGTTTCCAGTTCTTGCCCCACTGATGCTGGAAATCGACTGTCGGCGATAAAAGTGCTGAACTGTCAAAGCGTACGTTAATGAAGACATTGCCTAAATAATATGAAGACAGACAGAAAAAGTCAGAAAGACAAACAAGCGTCTTAACGAATAGTTGTTTTAGGAAAGTGTATCTCATGGTGGAGCCCTGTTTGTGACTAACTCCATTCACGACCAGTCTCTTTCTGTGACCGACTTTCATCCCCGAAAATTCTTCTCGGGTTTTCACAGCCATTATCCTTCCTTCTGGCCCCCTATCGGAGATGGCCAGGAGGGGGTGCCAGCTCGGTGGCAACCATAGGCATATCAAATTACCCTTTTGGGTAATGCGGCGACGACTGTCTCGCTTCTCGAGACCTTACACATCACACCAGACCAGTGGCTGACCAGGCCTTGCTCATTGTTCTTCTGATCACACAATTTGCACCCTGCGGGTTGTAACTGCAGTGTCAGACGTGCCCCTGGCAGGGGAGGCTAATCTTCCTTCCGGCTGTCGCTTGACTCGTTCTGGGCATGGCCGGCTGTCCACTGGAGTGCTACGTGTAATCATACCCGTGAATACCTTCGTTAAACTTTACCGGTGGACTTGCTGGGCTTTCGTTTAATTAAGTCGAGAAAAGTTCAGGCCGATGTCAGTCTTGCCTACGACAGTTCTTTCAAGACACTTTCATTATCCTGTCGAAGCGATGCCAGCGAGAACTTTTGTCATCGCTCTGCTGCCGCCGCTTGACATTCTCTACACGAAACAAAAGGAAAAAGTGTCAGAAGGTGACAGGCTAGGGTTATGGCTGGCTGTGGGCGCAGAGAGACTGCCAATCACCTGGCGAGCAGGGCGAGAAACGAGCAGCGGGAAGATCAAACGAGCCCACTCTTGCATCTGGCCTCATCAACACCATAGGTCACAAAGCCCTGAGAACTTACACTTTGCAGGAAAACAAATTTAGCATCGCAGTCTTTGAAATACAAGAGGCGAAGAGCCTTCAGGATAGTTCCAAACTACGAACAAATCGAAACTGGACCAGCAATTGTGCGACATATTTTTCTGTTCATTGGGTTTGTGAAAAGGGGGGGGGGAGCCGCGGAAAATAGGCCCCCAAAAAACCCAATATTCACGAAGGTCTATTATCAAGCAAGCATAGTTTAGGAAATTGAAATTTCTCTCTAAAAAGATAGAATTAAGAGTGTAGCTTTCCGTGATGTGAGTGCAGTTAAACCTTCAACTTTCGAAGGGCACTTTTTCGGGGAGGTGGGGGGTGGGCGAGGGATGTTTGGAAGAGGTGATGTTTTACTGAAGACTCTTGGCGGATTTTGAGAGATGCTAATCCAGATGTCGCATCCAGATGAGAATTTGACAACGGCTGCAGCTAATGATGCTTGGATCGATGCCGGGGCTGTTTGCTGTTGTGCTTTGCGTGCTGCATGTGCTGCGCGGCCACCGGGCAATTCTGATGGCGTTGCGCTGGATGCCCTGGGGGACAGGTGCAAAGAGCGAGCGAGCGCAAGAGCGAGAGAAAGAGAACAAAAAAGAGACGTAGAAATGGATTCTGCCTGAATGAGCATGCATTTCCGTAACCGCGGATGTGCCTTCCATGTGTGATCACGTGACTTGACGCTCCTAGGAAGTCTGGAATGGAAAGCCGCCCGATTCCAGGTCGAGGAAGAAGCCTCCTGCAATTTGAAACTCGTTCAAACCACGCATGAAATTAAGCTCAAAGTTGCTGACAGATTAATAGAGCGGGGAACAGCCATTAATCTGTCACAAAATGCACTGCCATTTTGCTTAGTATAAAAAATACCACAGATAGGAAGAGGTATGTGGATTCTAATTCTAAAATAGCTTCGAGCACATATTAACGTAAATGCACATGTAAAAATGTCATCAGAGAGGAACTGTTTTCATGGCCTAACTGGAACAGGGTTTAGACTTTTGTCCAATGAGTAGTTGGAGCATCTGATGTACAAAGGTCAGCATGTCGCGACTGGACTGCTTACAAGGCTTACTGAAAATATTCATTAAGCGGAAAGTCCAGTGGTCAAAGCAATGACCTTTAATCCCGAAGATGAGCCTAGTAGGCGGTTCCATTCCCGTGTTGCTCAGCGCATTCCATCAGTTTTTCTCCCCGTGAAAGGTACATATATATGGCACCGTTAAAAGGCTAGGGGAAAAATCAGAGCGCGCGAGAGACAGAAAGAACTCAAAAAAAGGCTGGAAAAGATAAAATTGCAATTTCTAGTTTCTCAGTCCCCAACAACAACAACCGAGTGGTCACACAATTACTTTTTAAGTTTCTGTTACTATTTTTCTTGAGCAGACATAATTTCTCTTCTGTCTGCCATGAGAAGTTAAGCAGCTTTGTGAAAGGTGAACGATGAGCTGGTTAGTTCTATGACAGCAGCAGTTGCATTCATTCACTTTATAGCCTTCTTCATCTTTCTTTTGTCTAGACACCACATTTGCGCGTCAAATATATCAGTAATTGCGCAGTTTAAAAGTAGAACTTCAAACATAACCAACAATGGCGACACTTGAAAGTGAAATCACCAGAGAAAGTGACCTTTAAAAAAAAATTGAGGTATGTTGAAGTATTCTCGATCGATTTCTCGTTGATACTTTGGTAATATAGACATTCTGCAGCAAAATTTCAGTTCTAAAATAAAATATTTCAATTGTTATGGGGCCAGTTGCACAACACATTTCTAATTTTAAACACATTAAGGCCATAACTCTAATTAGATAATTAGTTTAAAGTGCACACCACAATTTTAGAATGTTTAAAAATAAAACTGTTTTAAGTAAGATAAAGTTGTTTAAGTCTGACTTTCCGTCCTGTCAGTACAATTTTTTGTATGTTTTTCTGCAATGCATCAAAATGGCTAAGAAGAGATTTTGCTTCTTTAGAACAGTTTTAAGGTTTAGAAACGTGTTGTGCAACTGGCCCCTGGAATTAAGGGTAGGATTTATGTCCTCATGGTATGATCCTTGAGTTTATCAGCCACGTGCGAATCTCGTGACGAAGTTACCCTCCCTCTCAGCCAGTGTCCGAATCTCAGCCTACTGCCCAGATAGCCAGTCTAAACTTACACTGGGCTTGACCAGACTATTCGAGGTTGTGTATAAATTATAAAACTCGCGTTCAACCACCTCTTTTGGGATTTTTGTTTTTTCTTTTTCCTTGAAAGTGAAGGGAAGGAGGGACTTTTCCTGCTTGTGCCCGTGTGCAGTGCCAGTGACCTGGCATACGGCGGAAATGCTCTGTCGCCGGCCCGCGCCTGCGCACTGTAAGTCTGGATTGGCCAGCTGGGCAGAAAAGATGAGACTGTAAAAGCTGTGACCTTTCGGCAGCAGTGGACACCAAGAAGCTTCCTTAACACACAGCTACCGCCAACATCGACTGACCTTTTACTTTCACTCATCTTCCTAATTTACATTTACGCCGACATGCAATAATCAGTCCCAATTGGAAGTGGAACACACCTATTTATATCTCCAGGGGCAGAGATTAAATAAGAGCAGCCCTTTTTGAAAGAAGCATTGAGGAGCCTAGTAACGAGGTCGTAAACCACTCTCTCTCTCTCTCTCGTCATCACTGAGATGAAGATTGCAAGGTCGGATCTCCTCTCGGGACACAAGCTCTTCTCTCTCAAGGTGGCGTCTTCGGCTTCCACCAATCTCATTTATCGTCCCTTCTCCCCAAAATTACCTCCCTTCCAAATAAGTCAAACAGACGACAGTGGGATCAAAAGAATGTCTCTCACTTTATTTTTTACTCTCTCTCTCTCTTTTGGAAAACCCAGTACTAGGGACCTGCATTCAACTCGTAAGGAATAAATTCTTTAAGCCCTTTCTAACTACTTGATACTTCGTGTACCCCCTGTATATCTGCCGAAGTAATTCATCGTACTTTTTTTTCGCTATTCCCTATGCTTTTTATACTGTTTTCATTCTAGTACTCTGCGTAATCTACCAAATGTTTCCTTCTTCAAGACGACGGACAGATGAAATAAATGAAAAGCCCTCTGTGTTGCTTTTGTTTGCACATTCGAAAATAGCGAATTTTCATTGAATTCTCCACTGTCTTCAAATATCGACGTGGACAGCACTTACTTCCATGGGGTTAGGGGTGGGGGAGAGTCACTAGCGCAAGAACACTACAGCGCGCACAAAGACAGGAAGAAAAGACAGACGAACAAAGAGGAGAACTGGGGAAGGGGAGTGAAACGTCAGAAATGATGACTTGATGATACCGCACATCCCTAACCCCAAGCGAGACCTCAATCTTACCTCACAACCCAGAATTGCTAAAATAAAATAACGCCTCTCTTGCTCTCTCTTTCAACGTTTTTAAGCAGTCCGCAGAGTTATCTTGGCTTCAATTTCTCGCCCTCTTCATCGCGGCGTCAACAAGTTTTGGGGGATGTTTCTGGGAGGGCTTGTAAAAAGGTGAAAAATGCGAGGAGTCTTTGATGGGAAGAATTATATTCGCGATATAAAAATCCGTGGAACAAGTTCCAGCGATAATGATCCTTGTAAAAACGGTCGGTGAGTACAAGGGAGATGATGAAGGCACGGAAGAATATGAAGGAAGAGAAACAAAATTAAAGGGGAAGAAGAGGAAGGAAAGGAAGAAAGAAAGAGAGAAACAGAACAAAATAAGACACATATATAAATCAGAAGAATACACCAATAAATCAGAAATCATAATTACAATAGCTACAACAACGTTATACATGAGAAGAAGACACATATAAATCAGAAGAAGACAGAGATAACTCAGAAATCATCATTAAAATGGAATAGTTCTAAAGAAACGATACCTATGTCACGACCACCGCGCAGTGTGTATCAGTCACTCAGTCCTCTCAACACATACACGGAGCCTGACAACTACGTGTTCTTTCACACAAATTAAAAGAAAAGAATGACTTGCCTAACGAATCTATCTGCTTTACTAATTATGAATAAAAGAAGAAAACAAGAAAAATACACAAATGAAAAGTCAGTTAAAAAAACGATTCCTACATCCAGATTACTTTAAAATAATAAAATCCCTAACCTTTGAGTCCTGCCTTTCTGAATATCTACAAGAATACCTACTCACCTAATCGATCTATATACTCCTAAACGCCCTACTCAAATGCTCTACTCAACAAATTCTTCTTACAATTCCTACCCTACTTGTCTTTCCGTCCTAAACCTCTCTCTTCTCCTACCTGACTACTAACCGCTCCTCGCGCTCTCCCTCACGTCATTTCCTTCACTTTATTTTTACATCACTCATACACGTCAACAACTGACGTGATTCACGCTCTTTCGTTCTTCCACAATAATCCTGATAAAATTTAAGCTTACTCACGATACAGTCAATAACAATGATACCTGACAACCTCCAAGAAGATGAAGAACCAAAAATAAAAGACAATTGTTGTGGTAACCCCTCTGACACACACAGCGGAAAGAAAGACAGATGACAAGACGCCGAGTGAGACCAGAAAGGCGGACCCGGTGGTCAGGCCGCAAGGACGGGAAATAGTGACGTTGACCCAGAATGCACTACGATCAGCATCTGTCATCCTTCCGTTTGATGGCACTGTCTGCAGCAGCCACCCTCGACATCGCTCGCCTGTCAACCGTTCACAAACCACAAGGCACAGTCCGGATATATGGACCTCTGTCTTAGTAGTAAATATCCGCACACAGACTACACTTACAGTCCCATACATGGACCAGACATTAAAAAAAAAAATTAAAGAAAGAAACCATCGCTCACCTCATTCAATTTAGCAACCTTGCCAGCCGTTGTTAACAAACCATCCAGCAGTACTAAGTAATGACTAAGACATACATGCATTAAGCGGTCGCTAAGCGACAGGTCAATTTGTCACTAAGCGAGGCTCTTGTCATTAGCAAGTTCATTTGTCACCAACAGAGGCACCTCAGTAGTAAAAGCATTTACATGTCACTCCGGATTGCGATCTTTCTGAAAGCAAAGGAAATTCATTGGTGTAATAACTTTCCAAGCAGAAACTAAAACTGTTTACAACACACCCACCCTCATAACGCCAGCTAAAAGCCACCCTGACAAATTAGATGTTAAATATCAACATTCCCTTTTTTTTGTTATGACCAGCCGGCACCAAGTTTTCCATAATATCACAGGGTGCGCGCATGCAAACATGTGCATACACATACACTCTCTCTCTCTCTCTCTCACACACACACACGCACGCACCCACGCACGCGCGCGCAGCTTACCATTGCTCACTAAGGAAATATCCCCTCGAACTTCAGAATCAAAAGCTTTTTTCCCACTTTTGATACGAGTGCGTCAAGTGAATTGATTAGAGGTTCGTTTTGAATTGAGCAAAAATATCCTCTCATCCATCCCGGATCCTATCTTTCTCATTGATGAAGTGTTTCTTGACATGAACTCTACATCTCGCTTTGAGAAAACGCTTGCTGGAGCAGAACTCATCCACATCGTCAACATCTACAGAGTCAGGATGAAGGAAAGCGCCAAGAGCTGAGGAGATGAAGCTTAAAGTGTCGGCCTTTGGTAAAGCTCAGTGTCACGACACTGATATCTGTTCCAGTCAGGAGGTGTGATATGCGAACATGGCAAGGAGGGCATTGACGAAGCTTCCCCTTACATGTAATGCAACAACTAGCGAGCCAACGCCTACTACCCCCCCTCCCTTCTCTCTTTCATGCTCACACACCCACACCCACACCCACACACACACCCACACCCCCACACACACCCACACCCACGCTTGCAAATATCAACCAATCTTTACCCATGCACAGCCAGTCACCAAGTAAAACATCGTTTTCTACGGAGGCCAAAGAAAGGACATCATGTGACGGACGAAACAGTTCTGTTCGTGATCAGATATTATTACTCAGAAGCTGAAACTAAGAAACTGTACTTAACTGAGACACGAGAAGCTGTTCTATGTTCATCTGCATTAACAGCACTATTGAGACTTCTTTCAGCAATCGTCTGTATTCACTAGCGACTGCGGATATTTTTTTTCTGTCAAGTGCTATGCGCTCACAGCTAAGGCGACCATTGCCTAGCGGCTGCAGAGAAACTGTAAGTGGCTCACCGTGTCTAAAACACAAGTGGGAAACAGACTTTCTTTCTCCGTCCACCGCTATTTTACCTTTCCAGACAAATCAGGTACTTTTCTGCTGGGTTGGCAGGTGAAGTTTACCTGTCATCAATGACCTGCTCCTAAGTCGATTGAAGATATCAACCAGGATATAGAGCGTCTTCTCACGATCCTGTATTTCTAATCGACTGCTGACAGGGGATGCGATCCACCCACTACCAGAACTGGCCTGAGCTTTAAGCCACTATTTCCACGACACTCAAAGGGAAGTAATGGGGGGATGGCTATTCTAAAGATCTTCTTTACTGCAGCCACAAGTCTTCTCCAGTCACACCCCCACCTCCCACCCAAAAAACTAGGGCGAAAGCTAAATGATGAAGATAGACAGGCAAGCTGATGTCATGTGATGTTCCCGATCCTCGCTCCACACACAAGTAAAAGATCGATTTAAAGGAAACCGCAAGGGAACTAGCAAGACTGGCATACAAGATTTATACCGACTTTAGAATATTTTCTCTCAAAATTTAGGGTTGAAAAAGAATATTAATAATTCTTTTAAACACACCTCTGGAACGGGTCATAAAGGCCGCCATGTTTGCGTACTCTTTCGCGGAGGAAAACAACTGACACTAGCTCGTCTCGTAGTTGGACACACTTGACAAGGAAAGTGGCGAGCGATGCTGGGGTGCCGTTAACAATTTTGCCGATTGTCAAGTGAGGTCCTGATGTATAGTTTGCCAGGCCTGTGTTTCAGACACGATTGTGAGCAAACGGTTCTCTCGAACCCGAAATTTTGAGCGTAAACGATTTAGCTTGTCGTTCTGTACTCATTTGAGTCTAACTTTCTAGGTGACAGGAGCTGTTCAAAAAAGAAACGTGCTCCATGTGACTCAGCACTTCTGTCTGCGCATGACTGTAGCAGCACATGACTATCGACGGCTCTGACGAGGTTCCTTGCAGATCATCCGGCTTTAGGGGCACATGTCGTGGCGGGGACATATGCCCCAAGGACCTCGCCTAAGCCGGATCGGTATGGCTGGTCCTTCCTCTGTCGACTCGAGGACTTCTCAGTCGTCCTCTGTGTCTGACCCTTAAGAGCAATTTCGTTAGAGCTAGTTGCGAAGAAGAGCAGCTTTGAGCTTCGAGAAGTGCACCACGCACGCACGCACGCACGCACGCATGCACGCAAATAAAAGCAAATAGAAGCAAATAATAGCGCAATTACCATACTGTAGACAGAAGGACACATACCAACACATGATGATGATGATGATGATGATGATGATGATGATGATGATGATGATGATGATGATGATGATGATGATGATGATGATGATGATGATGATGATGATGATGATGATGATGATGATGATGATGTCCATTTGTAATGCGCAGGTATCCATTCAGAAGAATGCTCATCTGAACTGGTTGAACTGGAAATGACATCCACATCTTCTCCATGTCTTCTGGCAGAATCAGCCTGACCCCGTGGAGATCTTGGGGGAACGCATGTGCTGGTTGCTGTCAAATTCTTGAAGATATCGCATGGTTGTGTTTCGATGATAAGGGCGGTATTCATATGATTTACCTTTCTCACGTGACACTTAAATTTGATTCAGCATGACATTTTCTTGCTTGTTTTAACACCTTTAAAATGTTTCAGTGCTTTCTTATTACGTTGCTCATCCCTTCTTCTTTTAATAATAATAATTAGAAGAAGAAGAAGCGCCCGCTCCTGCTAGTTTTTTTTAACATTTTGTTGCTTTCTTCTTTTCGTCTAATCCTCTTCCTCGGGTATTTTTCCCACTGACCGAAGTGAACAAAGTCTGTTACTGATGCAGAATGACTTGTATCAGATGTCGCCAGAACTACTCGCCAACACCAACACTCTAAAACAAATAGCTTTCATCTGTCAGCTCTTTTTCCAGTGTCCTTACAGTATAACAGTATCAATTGCAATTATAATAGAACAACCTACATATTTTGAAATCTTGCTTATTTCATTTCTAACGCATTCTTCGAAATAATGTCAAGGTTTCGATAAGCACACTAATGCAAGCGGGGAAAAAAACAAAAAGAAAGCACAAATGGATGGAAACAAATATATCTTAAAACAAAAGGCCTTTTAGGAAGACTAGACTTACAGATGGAGAAAACATGAATAGTGGAGACTTATTACTTTCTCAAGTTTCAAGTCTCAGACGTGTACTATCGCCAAAGTGCCAAACATCTCAACTTTTGTTTTGTCGAATGATTAGATTTTGTTTCCTGTGAGATATGTTCTTTTGGTGCTCCCCAAGAAAAGGTTGCCTTTTCGAGGCTGGCCTAGGCCTGTGACTGTAAAACTCTCCCGTTGCACAATTTGGGCAGTTATTTGTTTTGGGGAGGTCGCCGGGAAGGAGAGGATTGCGCCTTGTCTTTATTCAGTGAAAAGCAACATCACAGGAAGACCACATAATCATACATCATCCCTCACTTTGCCTAGTCTGAAATATTTTCACAATCTTCACTCCTTGGCTTGATTCCTTATCTTGATCAATGTGATAAGCTTGAATGTCTTTCAAACTAAGGTTTATTAATTAATTTATTTACTGAGCTGTATAGTAAGTGTTGTTTATCTTTATGTAACTGTGATATTGAAGCTGTCATTTCAAAAAGGTGAACAAAAAAAAATCCGTCAAAGGACGTATACACACGTACCATGAATTACAATGAAATAATAGGGAGATGTTCACAAATTACAATGAGATAACTTGGAGAGTTACAAGGAGATGATCAACAGGGAGATAGTCATGGAATGAAACAGAAATATTCAGATGTCCTGTGGCCGCCTGCCCCACTTCCTGGCAGTGTTGCTATGCATTGACCTGGAAGACAAGGTCGGGACGATACACCGAGCTCTACGATTTTTCGTCGATATTTACTTTTTTAGGAATGGAAAGTTCGGGGAGATTTTTCTGAGAGTAACATTGACCTCCAGACTTAGGGCGGTGTACTATGGTGTAAGACAACCTATCCTGGTCACAAAATTTAAACATCGGACAAAAAACACTGACGAAACATTATTGATTTAGCCCTCAGTTGCTAGCATCCGGCTTGCAGAAAAGACAAGAAGTGTTTTAATTTTGAAAGAAAATAGTGTTTCATGGGGGGAAATATTGAAAGAAGGGTGTAGCATGGAAAAAGATTTCAAACTGTTCCGAAGAAAGCCACATGTCATAACCTATTCCAAGGCATTTTTGGGCTTGAGAAACAGTCTCAAAAGGGGTGGGGCCTTCCTCCATAGATTTGTGCTAATGGGTTTGGACTTCGCATGGGCTTGACCTGCTTCGCCGAAGCAGACTGCATGAAACTGAAACTGCCGCCTGTCCGTAAGTTGGCATCTGCATCCAAATTCAGACATGAAAGCAAATATTCTTCCGCGAAGAAAATCAAGCTAAATCCGAAAAAGGGAAGCTGTCGTGAGTCCGTTAGAGTAAATGCGACCGTCATCTTGGCTACCAACTGCAAGACGGAGTCATTAGCTGCTGTGGTAGCTTTGCACTCAGATGACTGTAGTCTCGCCAGGGGCTCAATTGCCGAGCGAGCTAAAGCGCTACAAACCAGCTGTTCCTGCGGATTGGACGGCAAGGGGAAAAGAAAACTTATTAAGTATCAAGGCCTCCAGGCCATCAGCCGTGTACACGTCTTCATCTGTCAAGATGGCTGACACAGGGGTAGCCTGGGCTTGACACGACAAAGAAAGAAGAGTCCAGGCTTCTGCAAATTAGAGGCTCACCAGTCGCAGCCGCGGTTCATTATTTCTGTCCTTAATGACTCAGCGACGAAGTGGTACGGATTATTTCTCATTAATCTCCAGCAAAGAAGCCAGCCACACGGCGAGCGCTGGCGGCGCAGCACGAGCTCTACGTCACATCCGGGACAGTCTCGTGGTCGCCACAGGGATACAAGTAAACGGTGACCTTCGGCGACAGATGTGGGGGGTACGAGAACTGGGATAAGGAAGGACAGAGAGGATAACAAAATGGGGGACGTACCAAGTTCTTGGCAGATGCAAGGCGGTCCCTCAGCCCTCGTGAAATGTCTCACTCTGCATTTTTCGCCGCTTCTTGAACACAGCTCACGGGAGGGTCGTGTCAGTGGTGCACACTATACTGCCACTACAGCAGTATAGTGGGCTATTTTGCTGTATTACCTCTCTTCACAGAAAGCATTAACTTTACTGTATCAGCTAGTTTTCGAGAAGGCAACGTAGTGTTAAAAAAGAAACCCCACCGAAATGTACGATGACTACTTAAGAAACAGGACAGGGGTGAGAGGAATAAACTATCGGGAAAGAATTTCCAGAAAGTTTTTATTATGGCTCATGAAGAAAATCTATATTTACATAAAAAGCTTGCGCTTGCACTACACATAAGGAGGGCAAATATCGGCAACAATTATCGAGTTCAAATAATAGGCACAAACAGAAACTTGTCGCACAACTAAGATATGATTAAACATAAGAATACAACAGCGCAAAGGACTTAAAGAAAGACTCAGAACACCACAGCTTTATAGCAAGAACCTATCTGAGAGATATCGGGCACTGTAATCTCTTAACAATGTTGAAAGAAGAAAATGTGATGCAGAACCGATAAGAAGAATGCAGAAGTGATTATAAAAACTATAGTCTTGGTGCTTTAATTTAAGCAATATTAAATCAGCCTGGTAAGCATCGAGGCGAGTCAAAGAGTTTTTCAAAAGAAATTTGTGCACAATACTATAATGTTTGTGTGAAAGAAAATGTCCGCATGTACAGTCGGAATTCAAACAACTTTGTGCAGACCAGCTACAGAGCACGCGCAAACGAAAACGGACATGGCTGGCGTCTGACGCTGGGACTTGCTGGATCACGTGACCTCAGTCATCAGTCTATTGGAAATGAAAGTAGGAAAACCTCGTGGGCACTCAGTTCGCAAGTTACTCTCCACAATCACGTACCTCGGGCTGAGACCAGTATGATACGTGATGGTAAGAATGCTATTGGACATCTCCATGGAAATGGATCTCAGAACGAGGGCCTGACTTAATATGTTCAGTAACGGTAATCTTTAATATCGTTCACTATTTAGGAGTGGTAGTACAGCATTTAGAAAATCTTGATGAGGTACTGTCATCAAAGCTTGAAAAGGACTGTATAGTGCAATGGAAAAAGAAATATAATTATTCTCAGAATTTTCTTTCCGAAGCACGTAACAGAACCATGTTCTAGGCCTCAAGCTAGATGTCAGGTCTCATTAAGGCATTACGATTCTGATAACTCCAAGATGCGTGTTGAGAAACATGAGCCACAAGTAAACTAAAAACGAACTGAAAACAATTGCAAAATGTGTAGCATAAACTATCGAACAAGAAATTAATGGTCATTATCTCTGCACGTGCCACATGCAAACACCGCCCACTCTGCAATATAAATCGGTTATTTTATTTGACTTTGACCCTGCACATACACGAGATGCGAGACTCCCATTTAAGAAATGTTAAGTTCTCTCAGAGGACTCGAACCTTGAGCACTTTCTGCCCAAACTGGGAACATCATCGGTGTTTCATGGCACCCATGAGTTATCGTTCCTACAATGGCGGAGGGCTTTCATTCCTGGCTTGGTCGCTGCGAGATGTAGAACAAAACGCTGTTAACCCCTGGTCCTTCGATGTCATTAACTCCCTTTAGATTTCCCCTGTGCCCCTTTTTACTGCAATAAAAGCAAGATGGAGAATTGCGTTAGCTGTCGTTAAAACCTTCCTTCGCTGGTCCTTCAATACACAGCAGTCGTTAACCTTCCATTTTGGTCGCTTCTTGTAAGTGCTCTCTCACTGTCCCCTCCTCTCTCTTATAGACACACCCACGCACATACGCATGCATATATATATATATATGAAAGTGTGTATATTATACACATACCCACGCGTGTATGCACACACACAGACACACTCTCTCTCTTTTTCTCACTCACACACAAAGAGAGATAGAGATTTGATAATGCCTCTTGTAAGATGTAATGATATTTTTTCATATATGTGTGAGGTTTCTGGCGAGGGTGTATGAATACTGTCTGTGTGTGGGGCAGCAGGTATAGTCCTAGTTCCTGTGCTTTGATGTGTGGTGTATCTTTATGTCCACATATGTTTATAAAAAGTCAATTTTAACCGGTCTTGCTCATAATTGGATTATGTTTACAGCAGTTCAGTGATGTGAGATATTTGTTCTGACAGATGCTCACATCCTTGCTGGAGCTATGCTCGTCACTCACTCACTCACTCACTCACTCACTCACTCACTCACTCACTCACTCACTCACTCACTCACAGATGTGTATGTATAGATGGATAATGAAATACCTATATATATATAATTAGCTGGTAAGAGAATATGGGTGATGACAATATCATACTTAGGTTCAAATTCTATGAATATATCCATTTGCCTATAGACTGCTGTTGAACATCCTGTTTTGTGTTGTTTTCCCCCATCCTTGTATCTCCCCCATGCCATAATGACCATGAGTCTATGGCATTAAAGATGTCATGTCATGTCACTCCCTCATATCTGGAAACACACACACACACGTTTTTCTTTCTTTCTCTCTATTTCTCTCATGTGAATTCGACTTTGGCTTTAAAGCACTTAATTCTTACCGATGACACTTGCCAATTGTTTTACATGACCCTGACAAGCTTGTACCGTTTGTGCCGTATATTATAATGCTTGTTCGTTTGGCCATTTTGTTTTTCGCTTGATTGGATTACTTGTCTCCATTTCTCTGCAATTAGAACTTTTTAGGTTTCTAATCTACGGATCATGCACTCTTAACATTTTCTTATCTACAGACTTTGAGCTTCGTCGTAACATTTTACATCCCGCTTAGATGTCGGACCAGTCGTTTTTTATTGACCTCACTAGACCTTTAATTTCCCCAGCATTACTTCTGACCTTCACTTCCATGGACCGCGTTAAGACGACAGCAAGAGAGATGCGAAAGAAGAAACCATTCAAAACGAATGGTCGAGGGAAGCCCACATCTGCGGTGGTGTGAACATTCCAATAGTGTGGACTGTATTAGGTCTGGGAGACATGGCCGAAATATTTTAAAGCAGAGAAGAGAAGCCATAGCGGTCCTGCTGTTAATGGAAGCTGCATTAAAGCTATGGTCCAATATTCTGTGAAAGCATCACAGTTTTGTTCCCTTGTTTCAGCTGTCTACCGTACTGCATAACTGTGCTCGATGGAGAAATCGTTTTGTTCTCCGGGTGGCCAGAAGCCAGAAAACCCACCGGATGTCCTGCAGTGGGTCTGGGTGTCTGGCTGTTCCGTCGAACAAAGCGGCCGGCTCTTCCATCAATGAGCAGGCTTCCCGGGCAGGGCTCTTTTCTTTGCTGGCAGGAAAGGGGTCAGGCAGGCATCCGGTAGACTCCTTGGTGGTTAATTAACATCACAGCCGCTCGACGGGGGCGACTTGGAAGGGGGTGGTGGTGGAAGTGATGAGGTCCGGCAACATCCATCACTCTGTCGGAGAACAGTCCGGGCTGTTTTAGATCCGGTGGGCCACCGTCGAGATGACCAGTTAATTGTGACTGTACTCCAGCTGAATAAACATTGTTTTGTTATGTATGTGTCTATATATATATATATATTTGTGTTTTGTCTGTGTGTGTGTGTGTGTGTGTGTGTGTGTGTGTGTGTGTGTGTGTGTGTGTGTGTGTTCAGCCCTGTTTTTCGTTCGCAAAATCGCCGGTAAATTTATGAGCACGAAAAGGCTGTTTGGAGAATTATGAGCTCATTTATAAAACAAAACAAGATATATAGGCTTATGCAGCCCACCCAGGACGCCGGTGAAGCAGATATTCACGGATCGTGGAAGGTCGGACACTTTGTCCTGCACTGCTAGGAAAAACGCACGTGGAACCTTCCAAATTGCAAAGTTCCAACGTTCCTACCATGCGCCATGTTACCTGCGAGTGTGCGCGTGTGTGTATCACGAATTCCTGATGGCCGTACACATTGATTTGTAATGACAAACTTTCCCTAAGTGGCGATGATTCTGTTGCGGTCACAATATTTATCATGTGCTGCTCTCCCTCTTCCATTTCATGAGCAGCTTGTGATAGCTCCCATCATCGAGCAGCGCTAGAGTCGCTACATGATTGGTGCGTCCCCGTATCCTCACCCTTATCTGCCGAGCCCTTCTGCCCACTGGAGACGGTAGGCTGTTCACGTGACTAGGAGGTGGTCACGTGCCTAGAGCGGATGCCGGGCGCGTGGTGCTGCGGTCGAACGACAGAGCAGTATGCGAAAAGCCTTTACGCTTCGTTTGACCAGATCTGAGGCAGGAAGGCTCCAGCGGAAGCCAAGCTCATTAGTGAAGACGGAGCTGGGACCAACAGTGTGCGCGTGTGCTGCACAGCTCACTGTACTCCGGTCTCGGTTCACTGACTCGCGTCCTGGACTGCACGCTTCTGCACCTAGTCGGGATTGCCAGCCTCCACTAGCTCCTCCCGGCACTTCTCCCCTTACCCCAACTTGAAAACAAACATAATAAAGCAGCAATTTTTCTCAAAGAAGCTCTCAGTGCAGCTGGAGCATGCATCCCTGGATTAGCACAATATTCGAGGAGTCATTTTAATGAATATCGTTGTTAGATAAAAAAAAAAGAAAAGTATTACAGCTTTATTAATTCACCGCGGAAAGAAATTAAACTTTCGTTTAGAGCTTTTCCATAAATGAGGACGCCTTCTTTGCTGTTTCCCCCACCCCCACCCACCTTCTCGTTTGGCGCATGCGAAGTAGCCTTTGTTAGATTCAGTCTACAGAAAAGAAATATCCGAATTTAAGTATCCAGAAACATACTGCGTGAAATGATGCATGATTGCCTGAAGGATTGATTATTCCCTGATTGATGGACGTAATTTGTTTCTAATGCTTTCATCCACAGAGCTTTCCTAATGTCCATTAGCGACACATATTTTCAACGAGTCAGTTGTCACCACCGAGTATTGAAACAGAATCGACCCAAGTGATGTTTCGACTATATACTAATTTTTAGCCCTTCTAGTCATACCACCCAGAAGGAAATATACAGGCACGAGGCTAGCCCTCAAGATTCTTGTTTATACATTTTTTCTCTGCATATAAATAATCGGGGATGTAGCTCAAATGGTAGAGCGCTCGCTTAGCATGCGAGAGGTACGGGGATCGATACCCCGCATCTCCATAGCTTATTTTGTCCGCATGAATTTTTTTTAATGGTTCGTGGCGCAGTGAATACGATTCCTAGAATGAATTCTAGCATGCTATCTTTATGTTACTTTACCGATGGCTTTTTTAGGTCCTCACGACTAGGCACTTCTTAATTCCTTAGGCGAGAGTGCGTATGCGTGTTTGGGGCCTCTGTAAGCTTATGTGTTTCTGGAAATCTGCGCCATGTCGCCAGCTCACCTGTGTGACTGAAAGACACGACGACGACAAGCATCCGTTAATAGATAACAAGATCAGATACCATTAAATAATGCATTGTTGTTTGAAAGCGATTGTCTGTGTGTCTGTTAGTAATGTGGTAAAAGTTTTATCTTCAAACAGCCACTGGGGAGGTACTGCTTCAATATATTTAAAAGGCGACAAATAGAGAGAGCAGGGGAACGAAAGCTGAGGGAGAACACACACACACATATATATATATATACGTACACACATACACGTGTGCTACCCTCTTCACCTCTGAGCTCCTTGTCCTCCAGCTCTTCCCTTCTGTACATCCAATCACAATCACGCTGAGCCCAACCGTGGGTATCCTTCAGCATTTTCTGACATTTTCTTTTATTTTCACGGGACGCGAACAAATCTTGGGCCACAAGTATCGCGGACAGCAACAGATAAATCGCCAGACCCCGCGCTCCGCTCTATCGCGCCATCTATCGGCGTGTCAGGGAGCGTGCAAGACTCAGAATGAAGCCTGGCGTTTTCATGGAGTCTTCCGCCCTCGTCTGCTGGACGACGCGCGACCTCGCATGATTGAATCATAAAACATATACAGACATCTTTGGCTTCACCTCAGCCACCACCTCCCCGCGCCGCCAAGAGATGGGAGCGCATTAGTGATTAGATGCGTGAATTTTACGTGTCTGGCTCAGCATATTACCTCAGCGGTGGAGGGGAGGGAAGTCTGCCCTGTGTGGCAAAGATGTTTGTGGGGGTTGGAGCTGGAGAAGAGATGGGCTGCTAAACAAAAGTGATTTAAAGCTGTGCTTGCACAGTGTAATTTGAAATGAATCGATGAAACCAGCTGGGTGGCTGGGTGGCTGGGAATGCCGAATGTCAAGCAATGCAAGAACATTTATGGCCGGTGTGTAGACTCAGCTATAAGGTTGAGGGCTGGAAGCTCGTTTCACATATTCGTTTCACTCTTGCCTGTCCTTCCACAAGAGGTACACTCTGCATGTGACGTGTACTTATGTGCTGGACACATAAAAGCTGAAGAGTGTCACAGACTAGAGGCCATTCATTGTCACAACATATAGAAGGCAGAGTCTTTGCCTTACTGCATTTACCTCCCCTTATAAATAAACTGTAGGATGGGCAAGGGGGGGAGCAATCTAGCAACAGGTCTAGGCGGACCCCGACCTTTGCAGTTGAGTGCACTAACCGCTCATCACACTGAGCTTCTTTAGTTGTTATTAAAGGACTAGTAGTTGAAAAATTGTTTCAATAAATGGCGAGTGGTTAAATCTTGCAAGATATGTTTCCCCAAAATTGGGTAATACCCTTTCTCCATTCTTAAAATACACAGATATCTATCTATCGGGCAATGGCTAACCAACGCTAATTATCGTGACACTTTTTGATTCAATCGATAGATAGACGCAAAATGTAAATATTATTAAGGATACATTTGGATAAATATATATTCACTGTTACTTATAAACCCACACGCACTCAGTCCCTCCAAACACAACACACACACACACACACACACAATGTCGAATAGGTGACTATAACAGTTTTTCATTTTTGTCAGCTGTCATACCGATATTCTCAAGAGCAAAATATTGCTCTCTCTCTCTCTCCCTCTCTCTCTCTCTAAATGTATGTGTGTGGTGTGCTGAGGGTGTTTGTATTAAGATAACTCTTGAATAGCCTGAAAAACTATTGAGCTAACTGGAGATTTGCATTTTATTTTTACTTGCAAGACAGACTTACAGAGATCCTGTTTTCTCCATCTCGAACTGTCCTATTTACCGGGCCGAGGGCAAACAAACGATTTATGAGTTCACGTTAGGAAGTTTTTATTTCCGGGTCAGCTCTTCATGCCGACCTCCATGGCTTCAGTCCACGCTGTATCCTGACGCCTGGCAAATGGCCGCCTGAACTTCAGGGTGAATTTACTGTCGTGTCCTAACGACAGGACAAACTGCAAACACGGACATCAGGAGTAATGTGCCCCTTTCTTTGCTACGGAAAATCGTTTCCCTTGCCAGTTCCGAAGAGTTTATTTTTACTGGCAAGATGTATGACTTACAGTGGCATTCTCGAGGTGGAAAGGCAGAAAGGATTGTGGGAAGAAGGGGAACGAAGGTGCTTGACTTAAAGAAAAAAAATAGAATAACTATTTAAGCCTTGTTCTTGAGCTTTTTATTGCTGTTTACATTCGTTGTTCTTGTCTTCATAATACTTTTATTTTAGGATTAACATTTCACGTGTGATGAAGTTTTTTCTGCTGGCGCAAAAACCAAAAGTCAAAAGGGATGACCATCAAAACAGTTTGGCACAACTGGACTATTTTTAATATCAATCTAATAATAAGGTACACATCAATGTAAATGATGCTATAATGTGACCTTATGCTACTCTGCCGAAGAGAGCAGTACCTACACAGAAGGACGTTTGATGTTGATTGGTATCGACTTTCGTCTGGTTGTCTATCTCAGAAACCCTCTCCAATCTCCTGGTGCCCCTCGTACAGCCTTTTGACATCCCCGCAGCATGGCCAGCCCTAACCTTTTATTACCGAATCGTTCAACGGCTTGAAGAAAATAGAGACGGTCTATAGAAACAGAGCTGGAGAGATGTTAAAAGGTAAATCCTGCTTTCACAAGCCTCCACAGAACTCTTCAGCAGAATTTCACGTAATCACGTAAAGAAAATTCGATAAAAACGATTCGGCGTCAGGGGTAAAAAAAAAAAGGTAAAAGGTTTGGTCAGAGGTCACAGCGTGAACCCGTTTGTAATAAATCAGAAAAATTACAGTTAATATTTTTTCATTACTTTTTTTTATCTAATCCGTTGCAAGGTAAAAATAATTAAGTACATTTATACAGCGCAATTTAATGAAGCTTTCTCCTTGCGTTTTGCAATGCTGAGACACCTAAGACCTATACAAGCCTTCATGTAACATAGTAACAGCCCACATAATCATACATTACAACTACAAAATTCAGCATAAAAACAAACGTGCGCACGCACTTTACCAACACAATAAGGTCTTCAAAGGACAATTAATCCTGGTCAAAGATTTTCCAAAAAAAAGAGTTTTCAGGCTGAACGAAAGAGCTCGATGGTTGGGATATTCCCGAGACTTACTGGTAATGCATTCCAGAAAGAACGGGGAAAAAAAGAAATTGAACGCTTCCAAAAACAAGAAAAATAATATTAAAAGCATCTTACGTGCATAGAAACATAGACGGGAACAGCTTTCTTATAGGGAGCAACGCGACGCCATAACAAAAATGGCTTACCTGTAGGCGGAGCTATGCAAATTAGTGACGTCACTATTACGTCACTCATCTTCTGCTCTCTCTCTCTCTCTTCGCTAAACTCCCCTGATATCGTCTGCTTCATCTTCTTCGAATCTTCCCCACCTATCATCTCAGAATTTAACTCCAAATGTTCCACTAAAGTTTCCTTCACATAGTTTTTTCCAGTCAGAAACAGTCCTACTTGAAAAACAGTACTCACGAGTAATCTCTCCAGAAGACGTCAAACTCAAAATCTCATATGTAAGCACAAAAATGTCTTCCATTGACAAACGAGAACCTGTAAACTATGATCCGTCTCTAATAGACAAGCTCCCCCCATCACAACTCTTCTTGTTATAAACTCTCATACAGCGCCATCGATATTTATCTCCTCTCGAAATCTTCTCCGCTCCCATCTCCTCACTACAACTCCTACATGTATTACTCTTCTTAATCAATCCACATTCACGTAAAAACTCAAAAAACAAATCAGTCTTCGACTAAGCTCAACACAAACAACCTTGTCACTTCTGCATCCATTCTAAACTTCTTTCTGCTGTACTTTCCAGACTCTGCACCTCTCAACTTTTCCTTGAAATTCACAACTGCACCACAAATTTTCCCCAAATTTCCACACACACACTCGCCATCTTCAATCCTCTCGACTTTCTATCGTCTGCTAACATCAAATCAAATCAACAAACTTTTCCGAACCAAATATCACATGGCTAAAACCAGCCAATAATTTAACGACTAAAACCAGCCAATAATTTAACACAACTCCATGTCAATCACCATAACGTCACTCGACCAGCCCTCAACGTTTGTCCTCTACAATATACCCTAACCTTACCCCTACCCCTAACCCTACCCATGTTGTTGTTTGTTGTTTATTTAGTTGGAAAGTGCTTCCACCTTGCGGTGATTTCGCACTATAGGGGAAGGGGAGGGGGAGGAAACCGGAGTACCCGGAGAAAACCCCCGCCGCCCAGCCCTGCGAACAGGTGTCGCATACAGAGAGTGTCCCGAGACGAGATCTGAACCCTGAGCTGCAGTGGTGACAAGCGAGTGTTTTAACCACTACACTACCGGGGGCCCCACCCATACCCCTAACCCACACCCATAACCCTAACCTTAACCCTAACCCAAACCCTATCCCCACTTCATAAATCACACACAACACCAACCAATGCCCAACCTCACACCCCTCTCAAATATCGATCCTACCCGGTCTCCCCTCCGACAAATTAGCACAGCCCTCCGTGACCTAGTCGAATCCCCTACATGAAAGTTCTGCCCATAGACGTCGTGTTATATCACGGCAACATATCAACATCCTTTAATGTGTACCTTTTTCTGCAACTGGTCGATGAGGACCCCTCCACCTTCAACCTTGCAACATTTTGTGAATGGTGAACACTGCTCCTGAGTCCGTGACTCGGCCACCCTGACCCATTACCTTCCGGCCCCATGCCACAATCGTTCACCCTCCACCCCACCCACCCCACCCCCTTTCTGACAAGAGGTAAGCTAAAGGCAGTCCCGTGACCTTTCCGTTGTGGTGGAGGCAGCTGCATGAGCGCGTGCGTGACGCCCAGAGCATGCTGGGCACGAGCCGACGGGCACGTGGCAGGCGCACGAACTTGTTGACCGCAGCAACCGCAGGGGCAGTCATGCATGCAGCGTCACGGTGGACGGAGCCCACGGTCAAGGGCTGTCGAGCGGACAACACTAATCGTCGTGACACACTTTGTTTCCTCTCGCAGGGGTCCGGGTTTGTTAACAAGTCACGTGAAACTCACCGTGGCTTACTCGCTCGACTCCAGAGGATAAAATCACTCGATCCTGTGACTGGAAAATTCTTCTTTGCCCGTCCAGGAGAAGAACGCATCATCATCATCATCAGCAGCAGCAGCAGCAGCAAAAACCTCTTAGGGAAGAGGCTGCAAAAGGAGGCGTCACATGCCGTCTTTAGGCACGATGAACCACTAACAGTTCACTTCCCCCACGACCACTAGGCTATCGGTTTACCTTTTTTTTTTTTGATTAAAAAAAACGGGGCAATGAACGCAGCCCTAATTAGTCAACCTGACTCTTTGCGCACGATTGCTACAACACTGCAAAGAGCAAAAGATGATTGAGTAAATTGGGCCCCACTCTCTCTGTCTCTCACACACACACATGATCCAGACACACCCTCTAACTTTCTCAGTTTGTCATCGGCGTAACATTATCTGACTGGCTTCCCTAACATTTTTGTCCTCATCTTTAAACATCTGCCATCAAGCGTTGTTGTCGTCGTCGACACGAAGCGGGCCATTTTCAGCGCGTGCCCGTTAAACCGTCTTCTGGGGACGACCTCGCCGAATATGCTTGCCCCATCCTTTCATCTTCATCGTCGGAATGCAGGCGGATAAACATGAATCGTTCAATTTATTTTATAGGTGCAGATAAGACTGGCGATAGCGCACGCGACATTTTGTTGAGTTTGATGGTTGTTGCGTATTTCCCCCCCCCCCATGCCAGCATCTTGCCACCTCGAAAATGTGCTACATCAGAGCTGCGCTATTCTCACATCAAGCTTTGAGTTACCCAACCGAGAGAGTTTTGTGTAGTCCATCAAATGTTTTCGTCCGGCCTGCTCTTTATCAACCAGAGCAGTTCCACCGTCATCTTCTTAACCGTGGAGCACACACACACACACTTCCTTTCTGGGTGGGGGGTGTCTGAAAAAAAACTTTGTAAAGATTTATGCTATGGAATTTTTCCTTCCAGATAAAATTTTTTTTTAAATTTTTTTCACAACCTCCTGAATATTTTCCGTTCATTGTCTTCATTGTTGTTCCCTATGGCTTCATCCACGTGATGGCATGTGACGTAGGACATGTGTAGCAGCCCCTGAGCTAAGTCGGGGCATGTCAGTGGCCGGGGGGAGCTGGCACGGAGGGCCGCATCCTTGACTGCCACACGCAAGGTTCAGCACGAGAGACTCGCCTACCTGTCTGACACTCTCTGGCGACATTTTAGTCGTCTGCTTCGCGACTACGCTGAGTAACGGACCCTCACTTCCGTTGCTGCCTACGAGGCTCCGTGGCCGCCATCCTGCCCTTGTGTACACTGATGCATCTTGACTGCATCAGGCCACTAATCTCCTTCACTATTGGCAATAAAGTATCAAGAGTACACGTGTAAAATATATATATATATATATATGAAGTGTACATCCTTAAGGTCATTTAAAGCGTTTTAGTGTAAAACGTACTTTTTAATGGTCATACATCAAACAAGTGTAAATCCTTTACATGTGCATAGCACGTACATTCTTCACGCGTACATAACATTTACGAAGTGTGTGTAGCACTAATATCATTTCTATTCACAGAAGGGATGATAAATGTCGGTTTTCTGATCTGCTCTACTTATGGAAAGGAAACAGTGCTCACACAACCACGCCAGTACTTGCAGGATGGTGTCACCCTGTGAAAGGATAAAAAGCAAAGGCCTGACTGGGTAGCTGCTTAGTAGGTATGACTGTGGATTGAACTGATGGACAAGCAGATGGATTGATCATCTTGGCATTGGCGAACAAACGCCACGCCTATGGCAAAGATTAGACTGTTGGCTAGACACTAGCATCATGTTAACAAGTAACTGGGAGTGTAAAATATCAGATAACAGCCGACGACAACGGGAATGGCAACACAGATGTAAATCGTGTGAATGAACAGCAAAACGCCTATACCCTCCAACAGAAAAAAAATTGCTTGGGAAATGGGAGGGGGGGTGATGCTCTGTTGATGAGGGTCAGACCTGCGTTAAAACGGCGGAAAATTGTTCTGCTGCCGGGGATGAAATGACCCGCGGGTTGATAATGTCTGGCAATTTCGCTGTCCTGCAGCTGACCGCTGAGGGGGTGACGCAGGGGAGGGGCTTGAGTTTGATGCTGAAATTCACCGGCACTTGGACAAACATGATGGACAATGCCGGAAACGGAGAGAACGAAGAGAGAGAGAGAGAAAGAACGGGGGAATGAGGGAGAGAAGGATGATCAGCTAATGGCAGGAATGCTTGCATGCTGCATGACATGTGAGTGTGTGAGCGAGGTGACAGGTGACGGAGATAAGCGCCGTGTGGCGGAGGTCACAGGAAGTACACTGCGCCCACAACATCATCTCGCCACCACCACGTCATGTCCCAGCGTGCACTGCGCGTGTTTAAGCTGTTTATCAGCCGCGGCTCCGGTTTATACCTCCGGGACTCCAAAATGATTACAGCCTCCTCTGTGTCTGTTGTGAGGGTGGGGGGGGGAGGGAGGGGAATCCGTATGTACAACTAAACATACGACATGTTGTGTATATTGTATGTGCTGTGGGGGAGGGGATGCACGTATGACATAAATATATGTATGACAGAAATATGTGAATGCTTATATTTATGCATGGTTCGTGTGTGTTTTCTTTGATTGTACATGTGTGTGTGTGGGTATTTGTGTGCGTGTAGATATTTACACATATGGGGGGGGTGTATGTGAGAGAGGGGGGATGCCTTGCTGTGAGATACAACTGACAAATGTCGGTGTTGCTGAAAGCGATGGGCTTTCAAACGTAGATCGTGTTGAAGGAGACAAGCTGTCAGATGCTGGTAAAAGAAACAACCCGACAAAGGCGTACTGCTGACAGAGACAGTCGTACAGATATGTCGCTGACAATCTTACAGAAGCAGGCTTTGCTGAAAGACGCAGGTTTTACCGGAAGAGACAAGCAGAGGTGATAAGTCCGGACAGTTTGAGACAAGACAGTATGGTGGTGCTTATTACAGCATCCCCTTTCTTCCTCCATTCTCACATCGTGGTTCAACTTTCATTACTTTTCGTTTTCGTTTTTTTTTTTTTGTTGACACACACACACACTGTTCTCACTGCCCACCCCCCATAAGCGTCCGTGTACGCGGGTGTGTGTGTGTATGTTTATGTGTAATATGCGCATGTATAGTATGTTTATTGTGCACACACACACACACGTCCGCGCGCACGAATGCACGTGCTTGTGTGCGTGAGAGGGAGAGGGAGGAAGGTAGCGGTGACCACGCTGGACGCTGCACGCACTGGCTTACCCCCGCACCCTTCATCTCAATCCATCATGCGCAGAGGAAGGTTCCGTGCGTACGGAGCAGCCTGGCCAGCTTCATTTCTAATTTATCATGTACCACGTTTGCTTACGTCGCTCAAACCAGCGCCCTCGCTGACCCCTGCGCCCAAGCTTGTCACCGCCATCTTTTCACATTTACACGGGGGCTAGAGAGGGGGGGGGGTCGTAACCTCGCAGGTCACGTACAAGGAGGTCACGCGGGGAACTCTCGCGTTCTCGTGCATGTCGCGCGATCGATGAGTTGAGCGGAAATGCACTTCAGCGAAGGTCGAGGTCATTAGGGTGCCGGGTGCTAAAGCAGACACACGAGATGGTCCCACAGCACTTGCGCCGGAAGTTGTCAAAATGCGAGCATCTTGCCTCTGCATGAACTTCTCCTTGGACCCCATCTGGTGGTGAAGTGCAGTTAAAATGGCGTCCTACGAAGTTCAAATCTGTGACTGTAGTCATAGGAGGTCTAGGGCTAGTTCTATGTTTACTACAGGGCGCTGTGGTGAATGCTTATAAATTCTTGTTTTATAGTCAAGTCAAGAAAGTGAATGTTACGATCAGCTTGAGGTTATAAAACGTAACCATAAAAGAAATAAAGATTAGAGGCCATGCTGATCGCGTTTTTAATTACAGATCTCGATAGATAATGGAAATATTGATCTACTTTGTAAATTGCAGCATCTTACACGCAGCGAAATACGAGTTTCACACCTGTAATCAACGTTCGAGCGCAGGAAAGCGGTGCTACGTCACTATGGTGTTATGACCCCCACCCCCACCCCGCTGTGGCTGTTGTTAGCCTGCTGCGCGATTTTCGTCCTCCACAACATCGTCAAGGGTTACGTAAAAGAAGACAAAAGGTTCTTCACACATTGAAGCCATTGGACTAAGACACTAAGTATATAAATACTCCGGAAATACACTTTTGAGAAGCCAAAGCACCTCAATGAGCTGACGACACAGACTCACCACACACCTTGATTTCGCTTTAGTCAAATACTGCGAGAGATGTTGTATCTGGCACAAAGCTTTGAGTAGGTTTTCGTCTGGAGCAAACATACATTAGGTCAAGAAAGGAAAGTTTCAGTAGCTGTATTTATGTACAATCGATATATCGATGCTATATGACAGTAAAGCAGAATCTGGCATTAATTTCATGTGTTAATTTGAATCTTGAATTTGAAGCTTTTCTATGATTCTATGTTGGAACATAAAATGGACCAGCGAGCAAACAGAAAGCCTTATTTGTCCAACTTGTGGCAACCACTTGGTGCGAAAGTCTTAGGTTTTACTCAGAAGCCCTTGTGTTTGTCTACAGCGTCTTTCTTACTTCACCTGCCACTCTGATACACTGTGGGCAGTATAGATACTACAGCCACGGTGATATACGAGGTATACGCATTAGTTGAGGCGGTCTCCATTCAGCAACAACACAACAATATTCCCTACACTTGCGTTTTTGACAGATGACATTTTCAGATCCTCCTTTTCAGATGCTCTTGCTAAGGCGCAGACGACTGGTTCGCACACCAAGCTGACGTCAGTCCCTATACTTCGACCGCGGTAGATTCTGAACAGGTGAGCTTCAACCCCGTTTTTTATTTTTGGCTAGTTTGTTAATTTCGAGGAGTAAATGAGTGCTACGAATGCTCTTACGTTTAGTTTGTTCTTTAATGTAGTCTCACGACCTTCAGATCGTATGGGAGGTGTTACAGCCCTTACTAATCACCTCACTTTTTCTCGAGGCCAGCTTTTGTGAGGGCGGTGCCCATCTGTACCTCGTTGCCTGAAGTTCTCCGAACTCTGTACAATGTCAGGTACCTATACTACAGCTGGGTCAACTGAGGAACGTACGCTGTGTGAAACTGGTATCGAACTAGCTAGAGAGCAACTCTTCAGGTTTGGATCCCGTTGCTCTAGCCAATCCCTCAAGAGAAGCTATAATGTTCGACAGAATGGCCAGACTCCTGAGCAATGAATGCTAAGCCCCAAAACTGAATGATCAGACCCTCAACATGGAATAGCCAGACCCCAACACTTAAGGACCAGACTTTGAACACTGACCAGACCCAAACACTATGTGACCAGATCACAGACACTGGATACGCAGACCCCTACACTGTATCATCATATTATACTAACACTGGCCAGATTCCCACACTGAATGACCCGACACAGAATACTGACCACACCCCTAAGACTAAATGTCAGGTCCCCCAATACTGAAAGACCAGACCCCCAACAGTGAATGGTTAGAATCAGCCCTGAATGACCACAAAGGCAGACAGGCACTCCATCGATTCGGGCTCAATCACCCTTCCATTACCAATCTTCAAATTGCTTCCCTTTGGCCTTTGATTTCCCGTGCGTCCAGCTTCGTCTCGTGTATGATGGCGGTTCTGCAACCTCTGGTGGTCGGGCGCGGGAAATAAAACCCGCTTCGTTAGGAAAGGCGGAGCCGGAAGTGCGGGAGGAGTTGTGTCCCCTTGGCGAGGGAAGACGCCATGCTAGCGCTGTCAGCCTTTGTGATGAATCTCTCGGCCTTGACAACCAAGAACTCGACTGGCGCATGAATTCCGCGCGAACGCACAGGTCTGTGTCGAAGAAGCGACATGTCTCAAGAGGTCTATCGTTAGTCTTTTGTCTTCTTTTGTCCACGATGTCGCTTGCGCAGCAATGGACTTAGAGCAAGCGGCCAATGCGCTGACAGACAGTTTGATAATACTGTACAATTACACCATGTAATAGACTTCCAGATTTCTTATCTGTCTGATTCAAAAATAGCTTTACTGTACAAATTAAAAAAATAACTGAAATAAGTTAAAAAGATCTATTGCAGTTGGACTGGCATTGATTAGGACCTTGTCGGAAAATTCATATATCATTCGTTTGATAGCCCACTTACAGAAAGATATACGATAAGTGGATGCCTGCTTTATACTGCAGAACGTTTTATAAAAATACAAGAACAAAACAACAACGTTATTGATAACGTAGAATTATTTTTAAACCAAAAAACGCTTTTTGCCAATTTATTCCAAAATATTTCTTTCTGAATATATACGGTGCATAGAGCTGATAGCGATCTTGCCGGAGTAATAACATGGTGTTTTTCTTGTAAGAGTTTTTGCCAGCAATCTTCCAGGCAGTCTTCAGTGAACTGACTTCCCTCCTGACTTCAGCACGAAAATATTCTTTGTCATCAGGCTGAATCAGAAGATCCGTTTACAAGAAGAAATACGACTGCCTCGGTTTCTAATCATCACATAGGTCCGCCATACTTTTGTAGTGTCAGCGATTCAAAATAAACACTACATGATGGCATAAATTCTTCAACTGGCATCTAAGAAATTTTTACTTCAGCCCCATATTATAATGCTGAAGTGATGCTGGTGGTGAAGAAACAAAGTAAATTAAGAAAGTAAAGAATTTAAATGTCTTAATTGTAGTATTAAACATTCTTTAAACTGCGTCATTTTTCAAGATTGTTTAACGGTCTTCAAAGGACTAGCTGTGTGCAAAAATTTGTTTGAATTTTTAAGTAAAGCTTAGGGCAGTCCAAATCGTGGTGAATATACCCTTTCTGTTTTTGAGATACGCATTGACAAACATCATACCCAGAAAGGGATCTACATCAGGATGTTACGTGTGTGCACAGATAAGCCTAGTTAATACAATATGGTCCCAGCTGAGGCCTTGACAAATGTACCCTTGTACAACCACTTTCTGTACGTGATGCTGTTTTAAGGGGTGTATCTCAAGAACACAAGGGGTGCATTCACCCACACTTTGTGAAATATTATTTTCCACTAATGTTTAACCAATCATTGACAACATTTGCGCCCCACAAATCCATTAGAGCTTTCCACTTTGGTGTTAATAACATCTAATTGTTAGTTTTTGGTGACACATTTTTCTTTTCGCGCGGATTGCACTATTTATTGCAGCCATGCCTTCTTCGTCAAATGGTTTACGACGTTCAAGAGGTACCAGCTGAAAGTGTTTCAGTGACCTATTCACAAACCGTGGCAAACAGTCAAACGACAAGAGATTGTAAATGAATTTTCATCCGCGGGGCGATCTGCATAATCAGAACGCCTTTTTCAATGGTTCGTAAACATTATTCCTTTCCCACAAAAGACAGCTCCACGCGCTCCTTTCATTTTATTGTCTCTGTTCTTTATTCCAACCCACCCTCCCCGGCTGAAGAAGGCCGTAGTGGGTGATAACCCCGGCAAACCTCAAACAGAATCATGGGTGGGATCAATAAGAAACAGTCCAGCTCTTCAAGACGGAACGCCGGATGGCTGGAAATGAGATTATTCTGCCGAACATGCGCTTTAATGCATGCACGTGGCCTCTCTTAAGGTGTGAGCATGCCAGGACCAAAACAGTCTCAGCTGGCCGCCCGCACGTGGACATGAAAGGGAAGATGCACTGCGCGGGGCGAGAACAGAAGGAAGTGATTTACCGAACGTTCGGGCCCTTGTCGAACGATGCTGCATGGGCAGGATGAAATATGATCCGTCCTCCGCAGCTGGCAAACGCGCTTGTGCCTAGGAAACGTGTCGTGATGCCCCCAACTCCGCCTCACCCCTCTCCATCGGTCAGAACAAAAGACGGCAACTGGCCTGCTCTTCTTGTCTGAATTCTTCATCTTCATTCCACTCCATTCTTCGTCTCAACCTTTCCTGGTCAACAGTAAATCTCTCTTCTCCACACCTTCAACCTCACGCCGTGAGTTTGCGTTGATCTTTGTGTGTGTGTGTGTGCGGAATGGGGTAAGGGACTTCATCTGACCCAGGCGAAAGAAGGGAGATAATCCGCTTTCCCTTCTCACTTCCGTCCCTTGCCTATTAATCACTCCGATGAAGCGCGACGAGCTGGCATTATTTTTCCATTAGCCTAACAATTTTACGTGGAGATTGCTGGGCGCACAAACCTGCTGACCTGTCTAGTGCGTGTTTGCGGGAACTTACAACCATAAAGAATTGAATTCTCCTCGCCAACCGCTGACAGTTGTGAGCTGGAAATGAACAGCTCGCGGAGTTCATTGGTCGTGGGTCTCTCGGTACGGGACGTGACTGACTGTACGCCTTGTATTTTATGTCCACATGCACCAAGTATAGGGCAGCTGTACATACAACTCACAGCCTGGTTACATGATAGATCGTATATCCTTTGAATACATACAATTTCCCATCGAGAGACTTCGGGGATGATATTGTATTAATACAAACACTTATGTCGTCAGGCTTTCGGTTGTTTGACCTGCATGTGGTACAAATGTGCTGACCTTTGGCTGACTTCTTGACATGCAGCGAAAAGACTTTTTTCAATGACAGCAGAGAAAAGATATATGGAAACAGGAGACTTCAGAGTAAGAATTCTTGCGAATGAATGATATGGGACTTAGGCAAGGAAAACACACACACACACACAGAATGAAAGAAAGAAGTAGGAAGGAGAATGAAGAAAAAAGATGAAGAAGAAAAGAGAAGAAAGAAGAAAAAGAAAAACGAAGGAAAACAAAGAAGAAGAAAGAAGAAGGGAAAAGAATTAAGGAACAAAGGAACGATGATTTTCGTGTTTGAGAAATTTTAAAAAAAAAGGTAGTTGGAAGGTGACAGCTATTTCTCTCTCTCTCTCCTTTGGCGTCATGACCCTTCACCATCCTTCCTCCTATATAAATCAGCCACCACTTTCTGTTTCAGGTTTTATTGCAAAAAAGTTTAACTCTGACAAGGAATGTGTTCGAATCTTGTACTTAATTATTTTAAACCTCTAAAGAATTCCTGTGGTTTGTCTCAGTAGACTATGAGTCGGATGAAGAGTGTTATTGCGCCTATCGCTTCTGAAAGATGACTGCGCGGGAATTCGACAAAGTCGCTCGACTGTCACGAAAGACAAATGTCTCAGAACATTGCGACTGATTGTTAACAGAGACGAACTAAAAAAAAAATGAATCCAAACGTCACCCCTTTCCCTTGCTCCTCAAGAGGGAGGTTAAAACTAGGGTGGGGAGGGGAGAAAATGCCAAGAAAACACCAGCAGACTAAGCTCACTTGATGTCAGTAAGTTTCTGGAGTACTCACGCCGAACCTGGGGTTCCAGTCTCCCCCTGGGCAATATCTTATCATTTCCCTGGTGTCGGTCGCTATGATGGCCTTGTTTCGGATCGTTTTGGTGACTTTGTGGCGGTTCCAGGCCCGCCGACAGCCGGGGCAGACGACCTTCCCGGGCCCCTTGTAATTGTAATAGTAAAGTATTTTCCAAGTATATAATAAATAATATGCTTACAATTCGATTGTCGATATCTACATTTCATTCAGTAACAAACACTAGGACAAGTGCACAAGGATCTACATCACTACTTGAACATAGAGCTGTTTGAACAAGGATCAAACGCGTAGTACCCCGCTCCATAAAAAAACCTCCCCAGACTGAGGACTGTTACGTCAACCATTTTTTACAAGAAAAAGAGAAGGAAAAGAAGAAGGGAAAAAATCCACTGACCAAGGCCGGGCCATCTTCCCAGCCGCGGGCGTCCCTGTCCTCCGTCAGGTATGGTCGGTTCGCCCTAAAGACCTTGCTTTGGTTCGTTTTGATGACCTTGGTTTGAACCCTTTTTTCTCAGAAAGACCACCACCGTACTCACAAACTTCAAACCGTTATAACTCATTCAATTTTTGCATCAAAAGAAATTTCAGAACTTGTACATTTTAAAAATATGCAATTTGCAAAATCTGAAATTTCCGAGTTAAGACTAATTTTGTGGTGGCGGGTCATAAATGAGTTTGTCAAGGGGTTCCTAGGAAAACAATGTAACCTATCTCCTCCGATTTTCTGATTATACTTACCCTCCTCCCCCATAATATTTCTCTGGATGGTTTGTCGCGCTCAAGACACGCATAAGACACAAACACAGGACTCGCATCGAACGCGCATAAGAAGACAGTAAGATATGCCATTGACCTCTTCATCCGTTTTGACCTCTGTGACAAAGAGTCTTTAGCTGAACCTCTGATGTCTTTTTCATCATTTCATTTCTTCCGCACGATTTTCAGTTCGTTCTATAATTCATAGGGTCACCTACTCTTTCAGATTTGCATATGCAAATATAATTTCTCCTTTGAGCTTCATTTCACCAGCCTGTCTCTACATATTCCGTTTATAGCAGGAATTTTTTTTAAGCAGAAAAACTTTTCCCAGACCTTCTCATGAGTGGTAACATGTTTTTTTTTCCTGAAGCGATAATTTAACAGAAATGTTCTCAAATAAGATAGTGTTTCTCTTATTGCATAAATTTGGCGAAACCGCAGATCGTGAGCCCTCTAATATTTTTGCCAGATCAGCACGCAACGACTTCGGCCATATTTTCTCACCAGAGCTGACCTCGCGTGAACTTGACCGCACCAACGTTGAGCTCTCGTGTTCTGGGCGTTGGACGTGCCGAGGTTTCACAAGGGCAGAGTGACTAGTGCGCAAGCGTTACGAATGACGTCATCAGTTTCATGTTTCGTGCTCACTCTGGGCTCAGTTGCCGAGTGAATTTCCGGCAAAAGGAAAAATAAACCAAAAGCAGGTGTAATTTTAAAAAAAAACCAGAAACATGACAAATTATCTGAAGCAAAACTCTGAAGCAGACTACCGAATACTTAAACTGTGTCGTGAGCACTCATCAGCAACGGGCTGCATGTGCTGGGCGCTGTTATTACTGCTCAGTTAATGCAGCATCTTATTTTCGCAAAAACTGAAAAAAATCTTTGCCCTCGGTAGCAACAGAATGTTCTGGATGGAGATTCGAAGAAGGTGTGGGTTGAAAATAAAATAGAAGATCAATGCTTGTACAATTTAAAATGAAGCCCAATAGATGAAAACTTCCCCAAAACGAAATTGTTGGCTTCTGTAGTGTTTGTCTCCGTATCATACTTTACCACCATTACCCCCCCACACACACACACACACACATGTAAGCTCCCAGACGATGACAGGTATTTGAATAAGACTTGAACGAGTGCTTGGCTGCACTAAGAAAATGTGGCAAATGCACCTGTGAGCGTGGGTAAATGCGGGTGTTATTGCGTGCAGAGGTTGCCCGTGCTAATTAGACATTCGGTGCATCTTTCTGTAAATTAAGTCTCACTGCCTTCACTCACGAAATGATCCCGTTTCAGCGCATCACATCGATCAATCACTTGGCATGAACGCGCAGGCTTTCACCGGACTTTTAAACTTAAAAAACTCGACCAGCCAATCTTCGATAATATATAGCATGTTGCTGGGTCGACTAGGCTACATGGCATTAACATGTTGTATCTCAACACGTCCTACAGAGCTTTTTGCATGGCGAATATCCTATCGCCACTCCTGTCGGTCCTGCAGGCGTTTGCAGCGTGGCGGCCATATTTTGTCGCCACCCTGTAGGCAGCGTAAACATGCAAAAAACCCTCGGCTTTGCCCGCTAGGTTTCTGCGACAGAAGAAGCTACGGACCCCCGTTCTGTGTGCTGTGATAGATGGTTTTATGGAGTGTTTAGGGTGAAGCTCGGCTAAAAGGGAATTAAATTCGACCCAGTAGGAAGATATGAAGGGAAGCCGACTTCGCCCCAGTGGTGCCATGGTGTCCAATACATCACACTCATTATTATAGAAAGATTCGAGTGAGATGAGCTGAAGAAAGATGTTCCTAAAAATCCTGGGGATTTTTTTTTTATAGTGATAGGGGGTGTAGAATTTAGATTTTTTTTATGTATCTACAATGTAGACTAGGAATTGATGTATCTGTTAAAAGGAACACACTGACACATTCAGAAAAAAAATCATTTGTGAATCGCTAGTTAGATGGGTGACAACATTTGTGGATTGAAGGATGGGTGAGAATATTTGTGAATCGCGAAAAAGATGGGTTGAAAGCTTCAGCGTTCGACATTATTGCACCATGGGAGACCCTATTGAGAGGGTGGGGTGAGTATTCACATCTAAGAAGATTCAAAAGCGCACCCTGTTCCTCTGGCACTGAATCGCAGAGGGTCAAGACAAGCCCAGTAGACAGTGTCATACGGACTGTGTAGACAGTATCATACAAGCCCAGTAGACAGTATCATACAGGCTGTGTAGACAGTATCATACAAGCCCAGTAGACAGTATCATACAGGCTGTGTAGACAGTATCATACAGGCTATGTAGACAGTGTCATACAGACTGTGTAGACAGTATCATACAGGCCCAGTAGGCAGTGTCATACAGACTGTGTAGACAGTATCATACAGGCCCAGGAGACAGTGTCATACAGACTGTGTAGACAGTATCATACAGGCCCAGTAGACAGTATCATACAGGCCCAGTAGGCAGTGTCATACAGACTGTGTAGACAGTATCATACAAGCCCAGTAGACAGTGTCATACAGACTGTGTAGACAGTATCATACAGGCCCAGGAGACAGTGTCATACAGGCCCAGTAGACAGTATCATACAGGCCCAGTAGACAGTATCATACAGGCCCAGTAGACAGTGTCATACAGACTGTGTAGACAGTATCATACAGACTGTGTAGACAGTATCATACAGGCCCAGCAGACAGTATCATACAGACTGTGTAGACAGTATCATACAGGCTATGTAGACAGTATCATACAGGCCCAGTCGGCAGTGTCATACAGACTGTGTAGGCAGTATCATACAGGCCCAGGAGACAGTATCATACAGGCTATGTAGACAGTGTCATACAGACTGTGTAGACAGTATCATACAGGCCCAGTAGGCAGTGTCATACAGACTGTGTAGACAGTATCATACAGGCCCAGGAGACAGTGTCATACAGACTGTGTAGACAGTATCATACAGGCCCAGTAGACAGTATCATACAGGCCCAGTAGGCAGTGTCATACAGACTGTGTAGACAGTATCATACAAGCCCAGTAGACAGTGTCATACAGACTGTGTAGACAGTGTCATACAGGCCCAGTAGACAGTATCATACAGGCCCAGTAGACAGTATCATACAGGCCCAGTAGACAGTGTCATACAGACTGTGTAGACAGTATCATACAGGCCCAGTAGACAGTATCATACAGGCCCAGTAGACAGTATCATACAGGCCCAGTAGACAGTATCACACAAACCCAGTAGACAGTATCATACAGGCTGTGTAGACAGTATCATACAAGCCCAGTAGACAGTATCATACAGGCCCAGTAGACAGTATCATACAGACTGTGTAGACAGTATCATAAAAGCCCAGTAGACAGTATCATACAGGCTGTGTAGACAGTATCATACAAGCCCAGTAGACAGTATCATACAGGCTGTGTAGACAGTATCATACAAGCCCAGTAGACAGTATCATACAGGCTGTGTAGACAGTATCACACAGGCCCAGTAGACAGTATCATACAGACTGTGTAGACAGTATCATACAGGCCCAGTACTAGACAGTGTCATACAGACTGTGTAGACAGTATCATACAAGCCCAGTAGACAGTATCATACAGGCCCAGTAGACAGTGTCACATAGACCGCGACGTTCGTCACTTATCCTCCCACGCACACGATCACGCGCGCGCACGCACGCACACACACACACACACCTGTGCATGTTCTCTTCCTCCCCCCCCCCAACCCAACTTCCCCCACAGAAGCTCGCGTGACTGGATGGACATGCACGCTAACAAGCACACACACAGTTGCCGAGGGATACAACAGCGAGGCAGTTCCGATGCCTATCAGTCCTGTCGCCCTGTGTGTCGCGTGGGAAGTGGTCCCAGCCACCAGGCCAGCCTCAGGGGCAGACAACCTGCACGAATAGAACGGCGGCGATGAAAGATCGTTGAGGCGGCAGGGAAGAAAATGTGGCGGGCGCCAGGGCCATCGTCTGGCCGTAATTAACACAACTTCTGTGACTCACATTGCTGCGGGCGACCAGCGCGAGCTGACAACCTCACAGACCTCCCAGGTCGAAGCCTGCAATCTGCTTTTATTTTCCAAAACTTAAAAAAACAAAAACTAAACGAACATGCTTGACGTGTGACTTTTGTTGTCTGTCACGTGTGATGTAACAGCTCCTCTTGCTTTTGTCACAGTAAGGTCTGACAGCGTATCGACTGTCTTAGTGGAAAAACTACGACGTGACAATCCTACTGAGGTTGTTGGAGGGAAGCTGTGACAATGTGGTTGTCAGTGTTGACAGTTGACAGTATTATTGTCACTTTTCGTCATGGGACGGGTGAGTGTGAGTGAATGTACCCCCATATAATAGTTTGACAGGTGCACTGTAGCAGTCGTACTATGTTATCATTTTAAAATACAATCACCTGTACATACTCTGTCAGGCCTGGTCGATTTGTTCAAACCGTTTTAACATTCAGTCTGTGTGGGTCGACTTGTATGATGAGGATGATCAAGACTACCAGCAAGATCGCTGGCTTTTCCACAGACCATTAGGTGATCTGTACACAAATGCTGTGAGGTTAAAAGCTGTCAGGATTATCACATACCCCTCTCACCCGCTACACCATTTCAAGATGCTACCCTCTGGCCCAAGATGGAAACAACTGGTCACCAAGACACAGTTTTGCCAAGTCCTTCCAAACTGCGATAGCACCCATAAACAGGGCTAGCAACTGAACATAGTTTTCTTATCGAAACACTAATCATGATGTGCCTCTGGCAATCGTCGCTGAGGAAGGAGGGGTGTTGAGTGTGCGTGTAATTGTGTGTATGTGTGAGGTGTGACCGTATTTTGTTTAGTTTATTACTTAGGGGAGCTTTTAACAAACAAAAATTACTACATGTATCGCAAGAAAGAAGCAGAGAATAAAGTCGTATTATTGGTGGCTGGGTGAGGGTGAGTGGAATATTTCCTGCATAGCTTTGTTTTTATTTGTGAGACGAAAGTCCGTACAAATTGTCGGTCTTGGATGACTGTGTACGCTACATGTGATCTGCGACAAGTAGTTGATGAGAGATGCAGCCGGGATGTTGCTGTAATCGCTGTAGTTCAGTTGTCGTCCTCTCTCATCGGTTTCTCTAGCAACGCTACACTTTCGTGTCTGTCATCAGACGCGTGTATTTCTGCCGGCCTCTCCTGTGTCCGTTTCTCCTCCGTGTCACCCCGGGTAACGAGCATCTATTGAACAGCGGCGTCTGGCGGCAGTCATTTGCGTCAACGCCGCTAACGACGAACAACGACGAGAGGAGCAGTAAGGTTGTGTCCTATTGGATTATAGCTGCTGCAGTGCAGTTGTAACCAGCGAGCTGATTGGCAGGCGTGTCTACACCATCGTAAATGCGCCTTTTTTTCTCGCCGGATGGTGGATATCCCCATCCACGTCCCCCAGCTCCTGCAATCATCCCTTCAAGGCGGTTGTCTCCCCAAGCCTGTGATTTTCATTACCCCGCGATGTGCGAGTTCGTCACGATCGGGGTGACAACTCTGACCGCGTTCGGTGAGTGTGATAAGTTGTCCCCCTTGTCAATAGAACGACTGCGATCTTTGGAATGTGACCTCTGTGGACGACTGATGGAGTGCCAGGCTTGAAGGGCTGGTGGAAAAAATTGCTCTCTCTCTCTCTCTTCCTCTGCATAGTATTATCGCGAAATCAAGTTTCCAGAAGGGCACCCCATGTCCACACAGTGATGCTGGCCGATGCGGTTGTTTAGTTTGTTTACGCAACATTCTGTGGTCAGAGACCCAAGCACTGTGAGAGTATGATGTTGGTGAGATGTGGTGAGTGGCGAATAAGACAAGTGCTATCATTTACTTCTTCAGTCCTCTCTAACGAGTTTTGTCAAAACGACAAATCGTTTATGATGAATAATGAATAAACTTGTTATATTACCCTCGATATGTCACCTATTGCCACGACACGATCAGACACATCAGAAGCGATAATGATCCGGCATACATTCCTCGCGAAGACCATTCAGACGAAAAAAAAAAAATTAGTTGTACAGTGCTCGATGCTTCAGTGCTGATGAAGCACACAGCCATGACTGGCTGAAGTAAATTTCAGCCTCCTTTGTTTTAATCTAAGGGGAGACGGGTGTTTACAGAAAAGGGTCTTCATCATCTACAAAAATCTCACGACTGGAAAACCTGCAATCAAACTTTGGAGGAAGACCGCGGAGGCGGGGATGAACTCAGTTACATAATTAGTCCAGATTTTGCGTCTAAAATTTCTTGGCGTTTCGGAGCCTGGTGTTGTCGAACGTGTTCCGTTCGCATTAACAGAGCTAATCTTGCAGCCACCAGATGTTTGTCGATGAAAAATCTAAACCCGAGGCAGTTCTGTCGGTACTCCCGAGACAATTATAAGGGTGGCTACCTCCCCTCTTCCCCCGACTCTCCTTCTCCTCCGCTTTCAGATCGCCAGCTCGCGTGCATGCACGACACTACACGCGCGCGCGTGCTTACAGATGCCACTCATGTGGCTGCTTCGTGACTGCTCCACGTTTTCTGGAAGCTGCCTTGAGACAACAGTGACTGTCGCTCACCGTCGCGACAATTCAATTTCTGCCAGACAGACAGGGACTGCTGTTTTGGCGAGAGACAGGGTGTTGGTGGGTGGGTGACGGAGTGGGGGAAGATCTCCTCACCGGTAGCGGCAGATGGCGCTCCAAGCTTCCGCTGTTGCTGGGCGCAGTCCGAAGATGGTGTGCTGCCAAATGGCTTATTTGATTTGCACGTTTTACGATGTCAGCCTCAGCTGAGCGAGCCCGGATGTTCGCTCATTACGCCAGACCAGGGATTAGACTGGCGACAACATGATGTCCACTGTGGCGACCCACACATTGAAACGACTAATCTATTTCCGATGTTAAAAGTATAGTATAATTAATACTCCCAACGAAGGTCCAAATGATGCACTCAAAAGTACACGCATTTCATATGCACGCACTAACAAACACGCTTGTATATATATTTACAGAAAGCATTGTATCTTCTGACATGCTGGCCCAATAGAACGTCTAGCTGTTGGTTTTTGTTTTGTTTTTTTCTAAAATCCCGCAAATTGTGTGCAGCGAAAGTGCGAGGACTCACTAATCTGAGGGGTTGTTCTACGCACAACAAAAGATGGAGACCTAATTAAACTCGCTCACTCCATCAAAAGACTGATGTGCTCCTGTCTTCCTAGTCTCCATCCGACGTTCATTGTAACCGTAGGGAACTGCCACCATCTTATTTTGTACCACAGCACCTGCGCCTAAAAGGATGCTTCGGGAACCAATGTATCTTGTGTCTGTTATAGGAGGACTTCGGGGGTCCTCGAAGTAGACCAGGGCGTTGCCCTGATTACAGGATGTCGCCAGTATTGTCACAACTGACACCCATCGCCACCCTTACGGTGTCGGGTGTCAGGAGAGGAGAGTAGCCGGCCCAGTGGCGTCGACTTGTTCACGCAAACATTGCATCATGTCATTGAGTGCGACAAGCCGGCAGACGGAGAGATGGAACTCCAACCGACAGGATCGCGAGCGTCATGCTGTTTACACCGTTCGGCAGGATTCTTGGCGGTCTGAACCATTCTATCCGTGGACCCAAGTGCCATCTCTGGTTTCAGTCTCCATTTCATCGTCCACCATAGCCGTGCAGTTTTCTTCCCTTCCCTCCCCACCCCTGCCTTCTACCATCGCGATTGGAGAACAATTGTTTGCGATCGTCTGGATCACTCGGGTTGTTTTGTTTCATTCGCTTCCGCGAGAACAAGGATTATAGCAGTTTGTTTGTTGAAACAGCTTAGTGCCTTGAACCTGCTATCGCTTTCGGGTCTTTTGTTGGTCTTTATTGGGAGCTCTGTATTGTGTCCCCTTGTGGCGAGTTTCATTGGCGTATGGGACTGGGTCAAAGCTCGCCAATCACACCCAGACGGGCTCAATGGCGGCGCTATGGAGATCGCACAATACACGCTAGAAGCAGAGTTCAAGTGTGACATAATTCTGTGTGTGTGTGTGTTTTTTTTCTCGTAAAAACCTCCTTTCCGCGTGACAAGATGACCTTTTTTATTCTCTTCTAAATTACAGATCACATGATGTCACGCATTGTTAGGAAAGCTATCCCTTAAATTGTTTCCAACATTGTTTTGCGTTGACAACAAAAATCCCAGCCCAGTTTTGCTGAGACTGAAGAAGCCTTCTCTGAATAGGAATGATCGCATTAATTATAGATCAGTTTCATTTTTAATTATTGTTTTTAAGATTCTTTGAAAAAAAAGTGGTTCGTAATCAACTACTTTACCATCTGAAGTCAGATAAGTAATGCAGTCCATTTCAGTCTGATAATAAAGTGAAAACTCTCTTACTGTGTTGTCGACGACCTTCTTCTTACTGTACTCGACGAACGTAAGTTCTTTGTTCTCTTTTCCGACCTTTCCTTAGCCAACATCTATTTTATTTTTATTTTTCCTTTGGATTTTTTCTGGCATTGAAGGTAAACCACTCGGCTGGCTTCGTTTCTGCCTTCTGCCTCATGTCAGTCAACGACTTTCATCTCCTCCAAATCCTCTTCTTTTCAGTGTCCTGGAAATCAGCTTTTCATCACGATTTTGTTCATCACGTACGATGAACACTACTCGCTCTCTACATGTAGTCATTGATCACTGAGAACACTGCTCCATCAGTCATACAAACTGTTACTGATGCATCCATTCCTGATGCTCACACGTGAAGCTGGCATTTCTGACAAAATATGGATGGTTCATAACAGGAATAAGTTTAATGATGGCAAGTTGGAGGCAATTCTTTTCTTGGGAAAGGCAGTTCTTTGAGAATATATCCTATTGTTGATTTTTGCAGACTTGTGCTTCCGCTCGTGCACGGAGTTTGGGCTGGATGATGGATTGCAAATTGTCAACGGAAACTATAAATTACTGCAATTTGTCAGGTCTGGTATTATGAGCTGAAAGAACTGTTCAACGAAGGCTCAGTGCCAAAGCCACAAAACTATTTGTTTCTTTCTACATTTTTTCAGACTTGATTATCGTAATTTTCTCCTTGCTAGTTGTCTAGACTCGGCTCTCGTGGCTTTCCAAAATTTTAAAAAAAAATCCAGATCCCGCTGTGGAATTAATTTTCGGAGCGCCACATCGCCAGCCAACAACTCCACCATTAAATCAGCTTCACTGGCTTCCTAAAAGATTTCGTCACAAAAATGGCAAATCTCGTCTACAAGACAATCATGGGTTTGACGCAATTATCATCAATTATTTAGAAGGTTATACAGTTTTGACAAACGACATTTATTTACAAGTATTTAAATTAACCAAGTCTTCAAGATAGTGCTGTGTGATTGTCAATATGAACAGGTGTTCTTCATATTATTATTCATGACGTAGCATCTTCTTGATTTTAAAAGAATTTTTAACCTACACGTATCCTACTCATAGCAATGTTAACAATTTTGATGCATTATTATTATTATTATTATTATTATTATTATTATTTGTCATTAGCATTTTTTAGCCAGAGTAGGCTGACTATTGTTCGTTTCCGCCAAACAGTGTCCTTTTCGTGACTAGCTTTGTGTAATAGGACGCACATACACTTACCTTGCATACGCACGACGCATATTACACACATACACCACGCTGGACGAGCCCCCTGTAGGTGGGGATGGAGGTGAAGAGATTTCTAGTTGATTTATGGAAGATGAAGAACTCGCTGCTCTCACTTTTCTATCTGGCCATGGAACCGTCTTCTCTTTTCTTCTTTTTACGTCATTCTTTTTCCAAAATTACGACAAACAAATGACGCACACAAGACGTCAAAAGCACACTATAGTTTGCCTTGTAGGAAATATTATCCCCAACCCAATGCTCTATAAAGAATTTTAAATAGGAAATTTGTTAGACTAACTATAATTATTGTCTAGATATTGGGGAATCAGAATAGTGAATGTTCCTTGTAGGGATGTAGCTTTCACGCACATTTCCCTTTTATTTAATCCTCTTTATACAGAGCAGGCTCGTGTCCATGACTAAAGGATAGACCGACAATCATGCAAACATTTATATTTTGTAATCTAGCAAAAACAAGTAATTAACCTTAGTACATAGTTGAGTGAAGGGAGGTAAACAATAGGGACAGCATACGAAACCAATAGTATCTACTAAACTATGAGCTATCTCTTGGGTAGTAAAACACAGCGCTGGCGAGATGTGTACTGACAATAATCGCATTTTGAAGCCCAACAAAAAGAAATAACATAGAATATACATGACTGGTGAGGGTAATATTGGTATTTTACGCCGAGCCAGCAACTACGGCATATATCACGAATATGCAGACAACCCTGTAAACAGATGCCACATGCAGAGAAAGAACAGTGTGCCCGAGACGAGAGCTGAACCCAGGACAGCCAACCTTCACTGTATTGGTGAGCTTAACAAGGAATAACGAAGGGAGGTAAACAACAAAGGTGAAATAGCATACCTAGACTAAAGGTGTATCTAACAAACCGAGTAAGACGTCGAGAGAGAGAGAGAGAGTGATGGGGGGGGGGTAAATGGTAGAGGGTAGAGGGTATGAGAGAGAAAGAAAGACAAGAAGAGGAAAGAGTACTGACAACTATTTCTGAGTCACGTGTCCACGTGGTCTTCGCTTTCAAAATGAGGGTCAATTCAACAGCGGATGTGCCCGTGCGAAATTAATGGCATCTTTCAGGAAGCGAGAGTGAACTCGCACCTCCTGAAGAAGCGTCACCCTGTGCGGATGAGTGCTTTCCCTTGTGTCCCCTTCGTTAGTCGCCCACAAAAAAAAAGAGTAGTGAAAAGGACCGGTAACTGCATTAGTGGCAGGCGAGCTGCGCCAGCACATGGACAAAGACTTTCCGGTGGCCACAAATTCGGATCATGCAACGACACTTTCCAGACTATGACATAATGTCAGCTGCATGCTCTTCTTTGCTACTTCGGAAGGGCTTCTAAAGCCTCTGCTTGCACTATCGCTCCTTACTTACCTTCAAAGGAACGAGCGAAAAGAATCTTGAACGCAAGCAAAGACAAGGTATCTCAGATCAAAGAAGGGGCGATGCCGGAATAAGAAAACCCGTTAAAAAAATTGGACTTTACTGTGAGAAGGAGAAGGAATCGCTTAGACACACTGATAACGCTTTCGTATGAATACGAAGCAATAAAAGAGGCCGTGACTACTTAACAGCCAGCTGCAGATGCAAGACGATAGATCAGAAGTGAGTGGACAGATGGAAAAACTTACAAACAATAGTTTTATTGTCTCTGTGCAGGAATTAGTGTGAGTCAAATAATCGTTCACTATTTTTTGTTGAAAGGCCAAGTTGTACTTTGTGAATACGTTCTTCCTACGAGCAGGGACAGGAGGACTCTTACAGGATGGCTGGCCAGGGTACGAGGACAATAACCTCGAGCAGTTCGCAGATGATGGCGGAGACGAAGACAAAGGCCCCCAAGGCCAGCTTTCTAAGCCCGGGTGTCCGTCGCCCGCTGTCCTCCCATCATCCGTGACATCCCCCTCCGAGCGAGACCTCAGTCGGACACCGGAAAAGACCCGCCACGAGTTCCTCTGGGGGAAGTCCGCCGGAAATGACAGGTCAGCGACTGAGTAGGGAGTCCTTGTAATTACCAGTCCTGCACTCCGATGTCGAGAAAGGCTAGGTGGCGCTGCAGATGAGCGACACGTGACCAGCGGCTTACTGATGACGTCATTCTCGGCAGGACTAGTGTTCAGGTCCAACTGCTTCTAGTTTTTTTTTAAAGTCATGTTCATGGTGTCTGCCAAGACGACTTTGCCACTCATTTGTCGAACTGTAGCATCCACTCTCCTCTGAGAAAAAAATTAGTAAAGACTAACCTCGAAAAGTCACGTGATAAAGAACCAGCTGTTTAAGATCACGTCGCACCACTTTACGACAAATTATTTATATGTCTGTTTTTGTACTTATTTTTATTATTTGTCTTCTGTTAAGATTAAATAAAATGTCAAGAAATGAATGGAGAAACAGAGAAAAAGACAAAAGGTTGGTACGGCAAGACATAACGCCAGTAACTTTAGAATCAAGAGTTTGATAGCCTGCAGGTTAGTGTTTGTGCTTTAGTTGTTATCTGTCCTTATGCTGCTTTGGACACTGCCGAGAAGTCATGCTTGCCGGTCAATGAGTTTTCAATAATACAAACAACGAAATAGAAAGATGGTATGGCAGTGAGAGTAAAAAGGAGACAACAAGATGACCAACATAAGAGAATGAAACGAGAATCTTTGAAACTTTTTGTACTGGATTTTGCCTTTGTTCTTCTATCCCCCTACCCCCCTCTCACGAAATCATCAGCTTAAGGTGATGTATACTCTAGACAATGCTTGTAATTGTAGATTATTTATGTGCGAGAATGATTACATTTCATTACTGAAGCTTTAACCTATCCTGAGTTTTGTTTATTATTATTTAATTGAACACACCATGGCCAAAAATTGCCATTGGAGAAAACGGAGTTGTTCTAATTCATTGAAGTGTAAATATGGTGATGATAGGTGTGAAAAATTAATTTAACATTAAAACATTGAACCATATGTATTACACGTATTTTAAATATCAAAATCTGTTGCTATCTTCAACTAGACCCCGGCATCCCAAGACCGCTACTTTCGGGACTATACTTTCACCTGAAGTTTCTTGTTCTTGGTGCCCCGTAGGTCGAGCTTCGTAGATTGATTCGCCAAGCTTTGCTTAGTTGAGGATGGCCGACGAGTTTAAGAAGTGCGAATGTCCTCGCTGGCCTTATAATTTCTAGCTTTACAATTTATGCCCACAAGCGTTCGCGTATGTGGAGAGAGGGAGCAAGGGGGTGGAGGAAGTGTAAGGTCATCTTGTCGGTTTGGTTTTAAATAGTAAACACTTAAGACTAACCTTCTGTAAATTAATCAGTTTCGGGTTACTAGGTAAACAAATAGTTTCCGTTCTTTAGAAAGACGAGGTGAGAGCATGAAAAAGCGAGGAGAGAGGAGTGTGTGCGAGGAGAGAGGAGTGTGTGTGTGTGTGTGTGTGTGTGTGTGTGTGTGTGTGTGTGTGTGTGTTGGTGGGTGGGGGGAGGGTGTCAGACAGGCAGACAGAGTGAGTGGAAGCTCGGCTTTTCGAATCGAAGCCGCCTTCAGTTCACTAATTACTTGATCGCGCCAGGAAGGTGTGACGAAGTACGAGTGTTTAGAACGTTTGGGTCAGGCAGTGCACTTTCACAAGTTGAACGCTATCGCTCGCGCCTCCTACACCAACGTTCGACTGATTAGCCTTATTTCCAACCTCTTCTGCAGGGAAAAGATAACACGACGAACGCACCATTGATCAAATTGTCAGGCTATTCGGCAAAGCAAGATTTGATAAAAGAAGCCTCTGGACTCACCCACGTCATTTGGAGCAGTTTTGAGAACAAGACAGGATGAGGAGGAGGGGGGAGGGAGTGAGTGTGTGGAAGGAAGACGCATGGGCTGTGGGCAGTTCAAGGCAGTCAAGCAACTGAAATTTCAATTATCAATTTTTATGTGCGGCGGCCGCCAAGGCTGACAATGAATCAGCCGAACTTGTGACAAATTAATGAGAAGTCTGAAGTGTCTCACAGGGGGGGGGGGAGGTGTGTTGGATGTTGGGCGGATACTAAGAGACCATCGCCATCGGGGTGTCGGTTTTTTTTTAACCCCCAGACTCTTGGCGTCTCTGGAGACCACAGTGTCGGAGTTCTGCGACAGAAGAGGAGGTTTTCCGTGACAGAACTGTCTCCAGGTCCGGCGCCTGCACTTCACTCCCCTGTGAGGTAGTATCAACGGCGTCATGTCCTGTCCGCCTCCCCTGCGTCGTTAAGATGTTCGTTACCAATATATACTTCTGTGATGTCAAGACACAAGACTGGCTGTCACTGTGGTTGTCGCTGGCCAATGGTCTCGTGAGGACCAGAAGCTTATCATAGCTTTGTGACCAACTAACACGAACTTGTTTCGTTCTGGTCGTAAACATTGTTTAAACTTGGCAGCTTCTGTCACAAAGCACAAAAGAAAGATACTTTTGTCGCGTGTGGATAGAATCATGAATGCCAGACACGGTCGCTGAGCGAAACGTGCAGGATGCCACCTCACCACGCAAGCAAGTGCACAGAACCGCGCGCATATTTAAACGCTTTGACATCTTCGCACATTTGTATGCGCGCACATTTATACTTCAGTTTTCATTGGTGCAAAATCGACACAATTTTTAAAAATACAGGGTAAATCAAGGTCTGTGCATTTTCTTCGTTTCTTCTGGGCACTTTTCAGCATGGAGACCTGAATACACCTGTCCGGTTTTCTTTTGAACTGACTTCTACCCAAGTTACGCAGAGCATCGCTAGGCGAAAGGGGGGTTAAAAGCTACATCTGCAATATATGGAGACCACTTTATTACTACGGAGACAAGACGCTTGTTTTAGTTCCCCATTTTGCCCCAGGGCAACGACTTGCCCTCGCTTCGTAGCTACGGTCCCAGACGAAAAAATATCAGCATTTTCACTGCTTCTCCGTCAAGCCAAGGTGAATTATAAAACTAAAATAGAGTCTCAGTTTGGTACAGGTAACATCTCAGCAGCTGGAGAGGGACTCAAAAACATGGCAAATGTTGAAGATCGGCTTAAGCCTTAAGGGGTCGAAAGCCAAAATCTCAATCTCAGGCGTTGACAGTACGGACCTACCAAATGCTCTTAACGCTTTCTTTGCTCGTTTCGAGACTCATGACTTCTCAGTGAAAATTAAAGATATGCTCGGCTGTCCAGAGGGTTGAGATTTGTCAAGAACAAGTTGTGGAGCTGTTCCAGCGAGTAAACATTCGCATGGCTTCAGGTCCAGATAGTATTTGCGGCAGAACATTGCATTTCTGCGCGCATCAACTTGGAGGCATTTTCCAACACCTTTAGCAGCGCTCTGTGGATTCACTCTCCATCCCAGCTGCGTGGAAACTGTCTAACATTGTTCCAGTTCCGAAGAAAGCTTCAGCTCAGCATCTCAATGACTTCAGACCAGTGGCCTTAACATCGTTGGTCCTGAAAGTATTGGAGACAATCATCAAAGCATTGATTCTAAAAGCCACTAACAATTGTCTTGACCCCTTGCAATTTGCATACCAGTCCAAACGAAGTGTTGATGAGGCTAAACTGTTCATCCTCCACATTTTACTCAAACACCTGGAGAATCCACAAGCCCATGCACGACTGTTGTTTGCTGAATTCCCTTCAACACCATCCAACCACATATCCTAGCTAGAAGACTCCTCGACGAATTTTCCCTTGATCATCAGCTCGTGTCATGGATCATCCACTTTTTGGTTGACAGACAGCAACGAGTACTTGTCAATGGTACTTTTTCCAACTTAATCACAACGTGCACCGGCTCACCTCAAGGCTGGGTTTTATCCCCGCTTCTGTTTATTCTGTATACCAACAGTTGTCGCAGTAACCATGAGGGTCAATACCTCGTCAAATTCTCTAATGACACGGCACTGCTCTCTCTCCTTAGCGGGCCAGTAGATACCCACGGTGTAAGTAACTTTGGAAGAATTTATTGCCTGGTGCGATGACAATTTCTTGGTATTCTCTACCAAGTCCTGTAAGTGTCATCCACGACAAGGAGGTTGAAATTGTTCCTGTTTTTAAATACCTGGGCATCATCTTCGATAGGCGACTTTGCTGGGATGTCAACACTCAAACTGTCGTGAATAAGGCTCAGCAGCGCCTCTTCGTTCTCCGGAAGCTGGTCTTTCTTTGTCTCCCACCAATTTCTTCAGCTTTTTTACAGATCGCACAAAGAGAGCATGCTGTCCTTCTCGTTTATCTGTTTCTACAAGTTTATCGGTGAAGGACAAGAGCAGCCTACATCGTGTGGTATCCACCTGCTCCAAAGACATTGGGACAGCTCAGAGTGCTCTTCATGCTATAAATAACAGACAATCCTTCGTGATGACAGGCATGTTCTGTCAGGAGAATTTATCCAGCTCCCATCGGGCCGCCGATTTTGTGTGCCTGCATGTAGGACTAACAGACTGCGGCTGTCATTCGTTGTTTCGGCCGTGCGTCTTTTGAATGGTGCTGTGCGAATGAATGAAACATCAATGTGGAAGTCTGTTTGGTGCATACAAATGTGGTTTTTGTTTGTTTTAATCGAGCTACCACCGAATTGCCTTCCGGGACAAATAAGATATTATCTTATCAAACCAGCCACGAATCGTTCTACGACGTTGGGGAACATGTATCATCGTCCCTCAACACGACAAACTGCTGCAGTGGAGGAGGCTGCATTTAAACAAATACGAGTTGTTGGCTATTAACGTAGTGAAGTTATATAACCCGGTGCAGCGGAACTTGTCGCAAACTTGCCACCTCTGCCCGGCACCTCACAACCCAAGAGAGATAACCAAAATCGTACAATTGACGACGTCGAGGTTTACTTCCCTTGAACCGTCTTTGAACGCGTGAAACCGATATTGAGTTGGAAATTATTTGTTAGATCACCACCTTTCACTCGCTTGAAAGAGAAATTTTCTTGTTTAGTGTATTTTATTTCATGACAGCTTTTTTTTACAACAAATCTCACACCATTATTTGTTCTTTAAAAAATCCACTGAAATTATAGAATAATCAGTGCTGCACATATGCTTTTGAAAACTAAGATCTCGATTTATCATAATTCAGATCAGATAATTGTACCTGGAATTTATTCAGTTACAAATTATCTTTACAACTCTTCACATTAAATGGGGCTATAAAAAATTCATGGAAAAAATTCAAAAAGTTAATTGCATTATTTTATTGTGACTCATGAATAAGACACATTATACTAGTTGTTCCTTTTTCTTTTTAATCTTTTACACAAAAAGTACAACCACAATAAATAATATCAACAAAAAATACAAACATATTTCATAATATGCACAAAACCACTCTAAGTGATCATGGATAACACAAACTTCCCTTTTTAGGATTAGTCTGCTCTGAAAGAATAAAAGTAACAACTGTTATGAACAGATAACCAGGCATGTGGCAGTCACACCTCACTTTATGAAGTGTAAATAGGTACACTTAAACACAATTCTTACACTGTGGTGAGTGCAACGAAATAAATTACATTGCTTGGGCCTACCTTCATGAATTCCGGCACTTTACAGACACTTCAGTTCTCTAGCCTTTTCTGCAAGCCAGTGTATCCTTCATATCAATAAGAAAACAAGATAAAAATGAACAGCTAAAGCTGTTCTACGCCCTTTGTGAGTATGAGTAACACTCCACATTCTGTGAACAATGTTGTGGAGCAAAGGCACCAACAAGCCATTTCATGGCACACCAAAAAATATTCAGTTAGTGTACAATTCAATCAATGGAAGATATCACAAGTCCAAAGGGAGTATTTGAAGATATCACACGTCTAGTGAGGAAGATGCAGAAACATCTCAGCTAAAACCTCATTAGAGATAAATGAGTGCAGCGGATCAGGAGTCACGTGAGTTTTTGACCATGCACTTTATTTACCAGCAGCAAACAATCTGACATCCAGTGATGGGATGATAGAGAAATAACTAGGCCCAATGTAGTAATGTGCACATCATACAATGACATTTTACATGCATTCACAGATTCAGTATTTTTTCGACTCATTCAGGATGCCCTGACTATTTCCTGCTAACAAATTCTGATGTGTAAAAGCTGGTACTAAAGGTAGTCTGGTGTGTACACATTAATAATATACAGGATTAGCGGAAATTCAATATCTTAAAGAAACTAGGAGAGAAATTGTTAACTTTTTACAAGCTGGTGTATCAGTACAGCTATGAAAAAACTGGTGTGCTTGTTGCACAGGAATCTGTCTTGTCTAGATGAAATTATCTGTCAATAACTAGCATCAACATGATACATTGATAGTGAAGCAGAGACGATAGACCATACTGCAACATGTGACCTCACTGACGAATGGCCCAAAAAAGCGTTACAAAGACGCTGGCTTTCGATGGGACAACGGTAAAAAAAAGGTCCAGCTTACAGCGGCACGCCTAGTGAATGCAATATACAACATTGATCAAACTGAATGTAAGCTGGATGATTTTTTTTGGCTCTTCATTGATAAAATTATTTTTAAGTACACGAAGAAAGAAAAAATATGCCAAAAAGACTATCAAAGATGCAAGAAATTCTAGTGCTACCATTTCCCCCAAGTCATACAATGCAGTCTGGAAACCTGCCACAATGAAAGAAATTTCTTACTTCCTTGCAATTCCCATTCATATCGAAATTGTAAAGAAACCAAGGATTGTGGAGTGTGAGTCGCTGGAAAAGGGGCAAGGAAGGAGGTGACCCTACTGCCATTCCCAACCTAGTTTTGTTCCCTGGCCAAGGTGGACAGGTCCGTTTTACACCCCCTAATTACAAAGTAGCCCCTGGTCCTGTTCTATCCGACCAATGGCTATCCTAGGCAGTATGCAGACGTGTGCAGTGCGCGTGGGCATGGGTGTGTGTGTGTGTGGTGGTGGTAGTGGGAGGTGATGATTAAGTACTAATCTCGGTTCTCACGGGGATCGTGATTTTGTGTATAATGATTTGGTGTTTGGAACGTAGGAGAATACTTTGTAAGAGAGGCACCGTAGGGGGCTAGCTAAGCGGCAGCATGAGAGATGGGAAGGTTTTTGCTCAGGGCCGCAGGGCACTGAACTGTATTGTGCAGGCTTAAAATGATCGTCAGAAATCGTTGTCACAATCGTCTTCAGAACTATCTTCAATTGCCTTAGAGTAGGTGACATTCACATTCTTCAGGCTGTATGGCAGGTTCTGTGGGACAGTAAGCACACAGTCCCAAGAGACAATTATCCTCACCTCCTGAAACTTGTGCGAAACCTTGTATATGGGGACAATCAACAGCAGGTGACTGTTACACTGAGTTAATGAAAGATTCTGTTGCTACTCTGCAGCACAACAGTTTCAAAGAATATATCAAATGACTGTACCAGCGTGAGCACATGTGGGCCATCAGCCACAGACAGCAGCTGCCTGTTCGTGGCAATGACATCAACAATTATGTTGAGGCAGCTATGTAGATTTTAAAGGATAGGATCTTCCAAAGAGTTCATGCATACAGTCTTGCACAGTTGCTTGATTTCCTGCTGACAAACTTGCCAGCATATTATGAGCGAAGGCTTATAGACATGGCCAATGGACGCCTGGATATGACTTTATGAAAGAAATACTTACCCAACTCATTAAGGACATGATAACACCTTTGCAGAACAATATTTTTCAAGTGCACAGCGGGAAGGCATGTTATCTGGTAAACATGGCTATTAGTTAGGAATAAATGGTGCACCATACAAACACCAGTCTGCAGTAGTTTGCTACTACTCAGTGGAGGCTCATAATTTTTGCCTACAACAGATGAAAAAACGAAGTCACATGATGTTTCTTGCAAAAGGCAAGCAGAATGTGCCATTGACATGGTTCGCACAGCGACTCTGTTTGTTTGTTTATGTTTAACGCTGTGCCAGCAACTGGGGTTAATCATGGCGAGAACAGTTATTTTGCTTTAAAATGTTTAGGGACCAAAGATTATATCAAGAAAAATCTGTTAGACAGGAAAAGTGTGGGCCATACATCTTAGGGAAGGGCTACCCATACGTGGTAACAACACAAATAACTTTTGTGAGGCAGCAATGCATATATTGAAAGACCAGGTTCTGATGCGCACCAAAGCATTCAACTCACAGCAACTTGTTGACTTCCTTTGTGTCCTATTGTGTATAAAAACGGAGCACTACATTGCACTGGCTTTGGGGACCTCCTTAAAAATAAGATTCTGTATGACAGGTAGATGGCATTTGTAAACACCGGTCCTTCAGAATGTGGTAATGATTTACATTGGTGGTTTCTGTCCTTTGCATTATCTCATATTATGTTATATGTTATGGAAATGTGCCAGATGTTGAATCTTTAGATTGTTCAGTCCTTCAATATGAGACTCAGACAATGGTGCACAAAAGCAATACTTGGATTACCATTTGTTGTGTTAGCTTGGAATTATTTTTTACGCTTGGTCTGATTTGTTTTCGGATTATAAAACTTTATCCTTTATTCTTCCCTTATTATTCAAAAACTATGAAGTTTTTCAAGTTCTATGTGGGAACACATTTATATATATTGTATATATATATAGTTCTATAATAACATTTGTCTTGCAGGGAAGAATTGAGGGAGAAGGTGGCTGTGAATATGTCAAAAATTGCAAGTATGTGTAATTCATTATTATCCAGAGATGCACACTGTTACAAATGCATATTTTGTTTATTTAGATACTTCCTGTTTGATGTTAAGTCATGACTTGGAAGTAGTTTTGAGTATTTCTGTTTCTTTCCCCCTGTGGACTGCTACAGCAGTTCTTTTCTCTGCTCACACAAACTAAAATTTCAGCTTAAAGGTAGCATGATTATGTGGCATGTATGTGGCAACATTTTAGCTGTAAAGAAAACAAAAGTAAATTTTGTGAATGTTATGATGAGGTTCAGTGGGACATAGTACATGAAAGTTTATAGGAAGTTTTAATAGTATTTCATTGGCATGGCTCTTACATTTTAAGAATCACAACTGGGGCTGAGCCATTTTCCATACGAGAGGGTGAAAAATGGGAATGTGAGAAGTGAGAGGAGAGAGAAGCAGGCCAGCGGCCGAGTGAACGAATAATTATAATCTATTGTACACAGCCAATTCCATCTCGTGTGTTCTTGTGGAGCAGCTAACCCACCCCATACGTAGCCATCAAAGTGGTATTGGTTACACAACACTCTCAGAAAATCAGAGATATATAGTGCTACTGCATAATGAAATGACAGTAAAAAGTGACCTTGTGCTTGATACAAGATCAGGGGAGTTTATTGGGTTTGTCAAGAAAGATAAATGGAACTTTTATAATACAAACTCTCTAGTGACTCATGTCCTGTCCTTTCATGTGGTTGGGATAAATTCCTCATTAAAAATGAGTCTTGGATACTTCGGCACCAAATCTGCCTCTGCTGACCAGCTGTACCCCTTGTTCTGGGAGGCAGCTGTTTGCCTGGAGGCATGCAATTTTAAAAGTTATTGCCAGCACCAGTGAAAAGGCTCCAGCCAACCAGAGCTTGTACAAGATGCATGAAAAAGGTAAAGAACTCTGCTATTAAATTAAGAATATCTTTCACCTAGAAAGAAATTTTTTAAAATCTCTGACCCATCCCATCTCGCAAAGACCATCAGAAATAATATCCTTAGCAGTTGGGGGTCAAACACGAGATTTATGTGGAAGGATTAGCAGCACATCATATGGCAGCATATTACAGAATTGTATAATATGGATCAAACACTCCATCTTACAAGGACAAGCCTGACTGCTGAACCTATCAGTTTGACCCCATACTCTGTGATGAATGTTAAATTAGCTGCACAGGTGCTGAGCCATCAAGGGCAGGTGCACAATGCAACAGTATGGCATCCCTGATTTCTTGATTCTGTTATGTTTTTCTCCCCAGAGAAAGGAAGACATTATAAGATTTTTGTTGTGCAAAAAGTTTCAGGAGTAGTACACTTATGAAGTGTTGTCATTTTACTTTCTTTTCTTTGTGTTTCCCAGATGAATGATTTGCTGTATAAGGAACTCAATGCTAGACATTCCATATCTTCTGCATATCATCCGCAAACGAATGGATTAGTGGAACGTATGAACAGCACTGTTCGAACAAGATTAAGCAAGCTAAAAGAGGAACACAAGACTGACGGGGATGAATTGTTGTTTGAGTCTGTTGTTTTTTCATTGCAAACCCAGCGTCAGGCATCCACCAAATTCTCGCCATATTTTATGATGTTTGGTCATGAACCAAGAATGCCATACCAGGTGCAGTTTTCCTTCATAATGCTCATTTCTGACTGTTGCAGATGAAAGCTAACACCGAAAATGTTATACCTGAGGTCAAGGATATACCCAAGCAGGATCGAGAAAAATATGTACAGGAGAGAGACAAGCGCCTCATGGTTACCTATGAAGTCGCCAAAGGAAACCAGGACAGAGCACACAACAAACAAAAAGAACAGTTTGCCAAGCGTGCACCAAAAGGTGTAAAGACATTCATAATGCAGCCAGGTGATCTCGTTCTGAAGAAAAATGCACGGAAAGTAGGAAGAAAAGTTGCTGCTTCAGACCCGGACTGGAGTGGACCATACAGGTACAGAGATTTGTTTTTAGTTTTTTTTTAAACTTGATGGTACTGGCTTTTTCTTTGCACACAAAATTAGCATCCCATACAAAGCATTAAGTTTAGATGACAAACAACGTGTGGCATTGGCTTTACAAGGAAAGGATGGACGTCAGCTGACAGCGATGGTGGCCTATGAACATATAAAACCGTTTAGGGAAAATATTAATGTCCCGAACAATAATGTGCAGCAATCTGTTAACTATTCTAATGATAATGTAGTTCTTGTTTCAGGTGAAAGGAGCCTCAAGATCCACCAAGAGCCACAAGGAGCAGCTGGCAATGCTGACAAGCAAAAGGCAGTTGTATCAGCTTTAAGTTTGCTTGGCGAGGCAGCCAGTGTAATAAGGAACAAAGAGAAAATAATCAAATTACTTTGTTATGATTTTCAAATGATCACGATGAATTTGTTTGTTTTCCAACGAAGCGTAAGGCTGCAAGTTTAGATAATGATGATAACGTGTACTTCGCACACGAATCTGGACCCAGGCGAAGACATGCCAAGCCTTTGCCAGTTATCCCTGATGGGAGACAGAACCACAGCATTCAGGAAATGCAGGCCATCTTGACTGCAACGACAGAGCTGTGTGATCTTCACATCGATCACTTCTCTGCCATTCTGAGGGAGCAGTTTCCACCTGTTGGTGGTTTACAGCGACTGGGTGTCTTTGAATCACTGGAGTACCAACGTGTCGGTACACCTTTGGTGAGATTTGTCCAAGTTTTGTATGTTGGTAGGCACTGGGCCATTTGTGGTCTTAAAAAAATAAGGAATATTGTGATGTAAGACGGAGTTCAGATGACTCTTGCATTAAATTATGTTTTACAGGTATTTCTCAGCATTGAATTCTAGAAGGAATTATCAAGAAGTTAAGCCATGGTAAGTTACCAAATATCTTGAGATAAAAAGGTTACATAATGTGAATAACAACAAAACTTCAACCACATTTATGTGTCTAGCATTCTGCTATGTTTATGCGTCAGCATGTAGACACTTTACGTTTAATTTTTTTTATGCAACTATAAATAGATTTGAATGAGCAATATGACTAGCGGTTGGTGCAAATTGGATGTCTGTTAATCACATGTAAGAGATGCAGATATGTTTAAGTTTGAATGCTGTATATGAATGCTTGTAAAGGCTGCTAAGCATTGTTATATTTAAACATGGACTGAAGAAAAACTTAACTGTTAACTTCAACTAAGATTTAATAATAAGTAAAACTGGGCTTGATATTAAAGAACTCAAATAATTTTGATGTTGGGATTCTTATAATGGTGCTTGTTATGTTGCAGATCAATGTGCTTCGACAAAATCAGGAGGAAGCCAAGGCAGCTGGTGTAGAGTCAATGTGCACAATAGTGTACAAAGATGGGTCCCCTTTTTCGCACTGGCTTTGGCTGTCTTGGGGACCTCCTGACTGACCAAAAAATGCATCAAAGTGTTATGTCTTTTGTAAACAGGCCAGCCGCCGAGTGAACGAATAAAATCTACTGTGCACAGCCAATTCCATCTCGTGTGTTCTTGTGGAGCAGCTAACCCACCCCATACGTAGCCATCAAAGTGGTATTGGTTACACAACACTCTCAGAAAATCAGAGATATATAGTGCTACTGCATAATAAAATGACAGTAAAAAGTGACCTTGTGCTTGATACAAGATCAGGGGAGTTTATTGGGTTTGTCAAGAAAGATAAATGGAACTTTTATAATACAAACTCCCTAGTGACTCATGTCCTGTCCTTTTATGTGGTTGGGATAAATTCCTCATTAAAAATGAGTCTTGGATACTTCGGCACCAGAACTGCCTCTGCTGACCAGCTGTACCCCTTGTTCTGCCAGGCAATTTAAAAGTTATTGCCAGCACCAGTGAAAAGGCTCCAGCCAACCAGAGCTTGTACAAGATGCATGAAAAAGGTAAAGAACTCTGCTATTAAATTAAGAATATCTTTCACCTAGAAAGAAATTTTTCAAAATCTCTGACCCATCCCATCTCGCAAAGACCATCAGAAATAATATCCTAAGCAGTTGGGGGTCAAACACGAGATTTCTGTGGAAGGATTAGCAGCACATCCTATGGCAGCATATTATAGAATTGTATAATGTGGATCAAACACTCCATCTTACAAGGACAAGCCTGACTGCTGACCCTATCAGTTTGACCCCATACTCTGTGATGAATGTTAAATTAGCTGCACAGGTGCTGAGCCATCAAGGGCGGGTGCACAATGCAACAGTATGGCATCCCTGATTTCTTGATTCTGTTATGTTTTTCTCCCCAGAGAAAGGAAGACATTATAAGATTTTTGTTGTGCAAAAAGTTTCAGGAGTAGTACACTTATGAAGTGTTGTCATTTTACTTTCTTTTCTTTGTGTTTCCCAGATGAATGATTTGGTGTATAAGGAATTAAATGCTAGACATTCCATATCTTCTGCATATCATCGGCAAACGAATGGATTAGTGGAACGTATGAACAGCACTGTTCAAACAAGATTAAGCAAGCTAAAAGAAGAACACCAGACTGACGGGGACGAATTTCTGGAGTCTGTAGTTTTTTCACTGCGAATCCAGCGTCAGGCATCCACCAAATTCTCGCCATATTTAATGATGTTTGGTTGTGAACCAAGAATGCCATACCAGGTGCAGTTTTCCTTCATAATGTACTCTGATAAACATGGAGTTTTGAGATCTGATTATAGTTACAGGATACTGCGTTTTATAATGCTCATTTCTGACTGTTGCAGATGAAAGCTAACACCGAAGATGATATACCTGAGGTCAAGGATAGACCCAAGCAGGATCGAGAAAAATATGTACAGGAGAGAGACAAGCGCAACATGGTTACCTACGAAGTCGCCAAAGGAAACCAGGACAGTGCACACAATAAACAAAAAGAACAGTTTGCCAAGCACGCATCAAAAGGTGTAAAGACATTCATAATGCAGCCAGGTGATCTCGTTCTGAAGAAAAATGCTTGGAAAGGTGGTGCATCAAACCCAGTAGAAGCACGATGAACAAAAAATAAACAAATTACTTTGTGATGATTTTCAAATGATCACGATGATTTTGTTTAAGGTTTTCCAACGAAGCGCAAGGCTGCAAGTTTAGATAATGATGATAACGTGTACTTTGCACATGAATCTGGACCCAGGCGAAGACATGCCAAGCCTTTGCCAGTTATCCCTGATGGGAGACAGAACCACAGCATTCAGGAAATGCAGGCCATCTTGACTGCAAAGACAGAGCTGTGTGATCTTCACATCGATCACTTCTCTGCCATTCTGAGGGAGCAGTTTCCACCTGTTGGTGGTTTACAGCGACTGGGTGTCTTTGAATCACTGGAGTACCAACGTGTCGGTACACCTTTGGTGAGATTTGTCCAAGTTTTGTATGTTGGTAGGCACTGGGTCACAGTCACCTTCGTTGCTCTGTTGCAGAAGTCATTGTGTATGATTCATTGTACACAGATTATTCAGAATTGTGAAAGTTTTTTTTCCATTCATTTAAATGATGCTGATTAGACACATAAGTAAATGCCTGTTATTTAAATGATTTGTACATCAGGTATAAAGGAAAAATTGAAGCAGAAGGAAAGTCTAAACGAAATGCATGTCTGGCAGTTTGATTGAAAAGTATATCCAAACATCTCTACTGGTGCTCTACATCAACACATGAAGGGCCCAGCAGGCCTCAGATTGTTGCAGACAAAAGGCTTTCAATGCTGAATCATGTAGCTGACATTTATGAAGGGCATGGCTCCAGCATGGTCCACAATCCTAGATTTTCAATTACAAAAGGTGTGCATAATGTGCAAAAACTGTAATTGTAAAAAATCTTTGTTTTGAGCATGTTTACAAAGCTATTGTTATTATATTATCAAACCATTTGTGGTCTTAAAAAATAAGGAATATTGTGATGTAAGACTGAGTTCAGCTGACTCTTGTATTAAATTATGTTTTACAAGTATTTCTCAGCACAGAATTCTAGAAGGAATTATCAAGAACAAGTGTCTTCTACGAGACATTGGGATGCTTTCTCCTGATGCACAGACAGCAACCCTTGAATCATATCACGCTGTTGTGTGTCATATCGCACAAAAGCTGTATGGTTTAAGATACTCAGTTATGCAAGCAAAGTATTTTTATCTTTTGTTTATATTTTATCAGTAGCCTATCACACCATTCCCCCGTGGGACCCCGGGGTATGCTTGACTAGTGAGCATTGTAAGAATAGGGTCCCTGCTGTCCAGCCAGGCATGTCGTAAGAGGCGACTAAGGTGGACACCCCACATAGAGGTAAATTAGGTTGTGGTAGGGCTAACAACCCCACCATGTAAAAAAAGCACGTTACAGAAACCAACACTAGAGCACTCGTTACTGATTTTGAAGGTAATGAAACTATCACACCATTCACCTACATTTCTGCCAAGAAAAATTAATGAATACTTCAAATTATTGCATATTTTACCATCTACAGGCTTCTCTTGGCAGCTATGCATTTCAATAAAAATGCAAGCCACCAGCAAGCAACCAATGCTGATGGTGAACTTTGGTGGAAGATCTCAAGACCATGTGGAAAGAAAGGTGTCCAAGTTGCCAAACCAATTTTAACTAATGAAAGAAGTGGCATTTCTATGACACCAGTATCCAACATATGCCAAGGCCAAATTACACCAAGCAGAGTATGTGGCATCAGTCCCACCCCCTTAGGCCAGACTGCTGAATTTGCAGACAAATCTATGGTTATCGCATGCCACCGACCATGAATGAACTAGAGGGAAACCTTTTCTTTATAGACCTATGGGCAGGGAATTGTTTCTGATCCCTATTATGCATATACCATGCAAGAGTTTATTGCACACAAAAGCCTTGCAGCTTAAAAAACCTTTGTGTCTGGAGATGTCGCTGCATACACACCCGATGGCTGTGACCACAGCAAAGGCGAGTGAATTGGCGGAATTAATAGCCATTCATAGTAGTACTACGGACCGGCTATTATTAGCTTAGGCCTTTTTTCCCCCAGGTCCTTCATTCACGACTCTTCAATAAAAAGCCATTGCAGCCTTGGCTTATTGTGCACAATGATAACATAGTGACAGGGCATTGCACTTGCATAGCAGAAGGCAGGTATTGGAGAATCCTGCTGGCATATGGAAACCCTTGCTTTTGCCTTGGATTCATTAACACAGGTATTTTTTGTGTCAAAATAATTACCGCATATATTTTGTCAATCAGAAATGCATTTTTTTTTCTCGAAAATTTAGACTGGATTCCACACTATTCACAATACCTCATGCTACTATGCATGACTTTTTTTCAGGTAAGGGAGAAACCCACATCTAGTGGGGTGAAAGCCTATTGGAAAGTGCCACATGGTATAACAGGTGACTTCCCATTTGCAATTTATTTTTTATTATGCTAGATTTGCTTACGATTGTCTTTGTTTTTCTACAGATAGCAGGAGGTTTATCTAGAATGAATGAATACATTTAGCAATGGGCTTGTAATACAAAGGGCACTTGCTGAAAGACATTAATGTAACCATTTCTATTCTGCATGAATTAAACCTGCTCCTGCATGGGCTATTGATTTCAGGTCAGCAAAGACCAAGAAAAATCAGCTTGAAAAATACATTGCAGATGATGAGGCAGCTCCATCAGGACAGCGTAAAAAGAAAGCCCTTGCACCACTCATTCCAGCACCCACACCAGAAGAACTGCGCAGCCTACTTTCTAAACTTAAATGCATCAAAAGAGTGTGCACCAAGTGTATTAAAAGTGACCCCTCAGTATGCAGAGAAATTCAAAACTGTGGATGTTGAGGGTAGTGCTGACCTTCCAGGCAGCATGATGCTGTTACATGATCCATCATATGAAGAAATGACTTAATTAGAGCTTCAGAAACATTCTAAAAACATCCAAATTCCAAGCATTACAGGTAAACAGGCAGCCAAACTTGAAGAATTAACTAGAGAACAAAATAAATGTGAAGGTTGGCTTTCTGGGAGAGCTGGCTGCGTCACTGCATCAAATATGCCACACCAATCCTAATCACCCATCAAAGACTGTGCTTAACCAGATCTGTTACCCTAAGAGGAATGCAAGTGTAAAAGCCCCATCTCTTCAGTGGGGACGTGACAATCAAACTTGCGCTTTGCAAATGTCCCAAAAACATGCTGGGTTCACCTGCAGGAAAAGCGGTCTGCATGTTAGTCCAGCCAACCCCTTCCTGGCAGTATCACCAGATGGTATGATAGAATGCGAGTGCTGTAGCAGTAAAGGTTGCCTCGAAATTAAATGCCCGTATACACACCGCTTTCATGAGGTTAAGGAGATGGTTGCTGACCAAAACTTTGGTCTGGTCCTTATAAAAGATAGTGACAAAGTGACCATGCATCATGATCACAGCTATTATTATTAAGAACACAGCTATTTGTGACAGGGTCTGACTACTGTGACCTTGTTTGGATTCTTAAAACATTGTTTGTCCTTCAAATTGTTCCAGAACAGTCTTGGTGGAGCCAAGACTTCCCAAAAGCATCAAATTTTGCTCAGCCTGTCAGTTATGCCAGAAATTTTAGGCGAAGCATTCGGCAGATCAAATAGTAAAGATAAGAGACCTCGATCACTTTCAGCTGAGAAAGTCTAATCACCTATTAATTTGAAGAAAATTTGTCACCTACACACTGAAGTTTGTGGGGTTTTTTTTACACGCGCCATATTAGATAGTGGGTTGCAGATTACCACCATAGCAGAACAGTTTTACAGAGATAACCTCTCTCACATTTTCCTATTGAATTTAGAGGATATCATAAGGTTAAAGTTGTCAGTAAGGGAAGCGGGCGATCAGGTGGTACCTTACATTGGTGCCATCCACATTAGTTGTTGTCTGCCAGCGACCGTAGTGGGAAGCAATGAGGCAGTACACATGGTAACATTAGTGGGTAAGGACACAGAGTATTCCTCCAAAGTACCCATCATTACTGGGACAAACGTGTTGAAGCATTTAGCTGGAAAAGTGTAGAAAACATTTTCAACTTTGATTAATGAAGTCTGAGTCGTGGGAACCACCGGCAGTCCACTCATCAAGTTACCACCGCCAATAGCCTGAAAGGATGGCCAAGACGGGTGGTCATAAATCTTGACAAGTGACACGCGGCCTGCCGACATGAAGCAAGACGGTCGTGGGAAATGTTTAGTGTCTGCCAGTTTCCCTGAAACGGTCAACTTCAAAGGGGGACTGGAGACACGCCATGCGGAGGAGAAACATCTTGGCCTCTGCGTGAGAAAAATCCGCGCTGGCGAGAGGAGGTCCGTCTCGCGGAGACGTAAAGTTGTATGTGTTGAAGATATGCCATTTGTGTTGGTAGTTCAAATTGAAGTGTGATTTGCCACAGAACTGAGTGACTATTGGAGTAAGTGTACATCTGTGAACGTTGGAGTATGTATTTATCTCTGTGATCTCTGAAGGCGTATAGTGCAGAATCGCCCATGCTGGTGTGAACACTGTGACGGTCGGAATATATACGAACCCAGCCAGAAAGCTGAGACCACATCTAAGAATTATTAGGTAACCGCTGGGTAGAGATAATTATTGTTTATGCTTATATGATTTATTCTACATGCATTTTCTTTGTTTTATTATATTCTATTATTTTACACTAATAGACCTAGTTGCATTGATTGTGGAAGCGTGAATGTGTGTTGTAATGAGGTGTGCGAAACAAAAGTCAGTTTAAGTTAGCCATTGCGCAACAGGGAAAAGGGAATCCAAAGAATATTTTCCAGCAGATCTCTTTTGAAGCAACGCTAATGTACAACCTAGCAGTGTCAGGGAATGATGCAAAAGGGTACTGGGGACAGTAAGACTTAAAGGGAGTGGCGTTCTCCTTCCTGCACATTCTCAGGTAATGGTGAAGAGAACCTCCAAGGTAACAGTCCCGTGGCCAGGTGCTGCCGCACTAGTCCAAGAGCCTGTTTCACAACGCCTTCCTGAGGGTTTAGGGGTAATAACCACCATGGTATTGATAGTAGATTTGTGCAATGTGGATACCATACACACTCACCAGTTTGCTCCGGTCTACATCATTATTAGAACAGTTCTCATTTCCTTTAACTTTCAAGTTTTTAGACTTTAAATATGTTAGTTGTTACCCAGTCCTTTTTGTTTGAAAAAGGCAGGTGGGCGCAGTGCAACATGGTCACATGTAGATGTACACTCACGTCTCGCAACAGAGCATTTTTCACCAAAAATGTTACAAAGCTATTTCATCATATTCATTGTGACCACAAGAAAAATGAACCTTCTGAAACTGTATCTAATAATCCCAGTTACTGGTGACTACAAAAGGCAGTTTTTCTACTTTATCATTAAACCAACCTTGTATTATCTCATCAATATTGATGCCACCTAGTTGACTTAAAATATACCTTTCACTTTAGCTGTTGATCTGGGTGGTGTAAGTAAACAGGTACTTACAAGCTGACCTCATGCTTACATCATAAGTCTGTATCACTTGTTTCACATAATTTGTTCATGCTCCCAGTTATCTAAGTATCATTTAAAAACTAATGGCAAATATAAAGTACCTCCATAGGAGTCATTTCATGTCCGCTTCAAGGCTGAGAGTGCAACACAGATTTGCTCATAAACACTGAAATTCACTCCTGCCACTAAACTTGCTTTGAGAAGACCAGGGGAAAGCCCTTTATACAGACCTCTCACACCCTCTTCTAAACTTATCTGCAGCAGGCATGCGATTATTCCAGAATACTGGCGTGTGGCCCCAAATCCCTGCCGTGCAGACTCAAAGCCCTGAATCTGCAGTCTCTTTTTCACAACATCCATGGGATAGATGACAAGTTTGGACAGAAGACCAGATCCAGTTCCACACACTATGCTTCCGAGCTGACCTGCACAAAAAGAAGAATGAAAATTCAAAAAAAATATATGTACCAGGCAAAAACGTCTTTAGACGAACTGCATCTCTTATACTGAATATTTGTCACGGAGACAAAAATTCTAGAAAAAAATGGTTCAAGAAGAAACAAGACTAATAAAATATTACTCATCTGTACAACCCAGATTGCTGCATATATTTGTGCTTGCACACTTCTTCCCTCCTATTCCCAATTAACGGGAACTATAAAAAGCAGATGGCTCTAATTGTCTGAGCTTCAAATGCTTCATTATGATTTGAGCCAGTAACTACACATGTACATAAACGTGTCTGTATATCAATTTCTGGAATAAGTTGTGTTTATCAGTCTAATTTTAAGGTACATCTTTACAGAATAGCGACTTTATTGTGACCCTGTTCTGACCATGAGCGTGCATAACATGTGTCTGTAATTTACTTCGTGTACGAGTGAATGTTGTTAGAAATGAGGGTATCTGTTATATATGCGAATTTGGGTGCATGGCTGTTGATGATTTATTCTATACATGTAAAGTTCTCTGAGCAAATCTTTGGAAAGGAGCTATATAAATCCTCATTATTATTATAAAAAATAAAAACATGGTTATTTAACAGCTGTTTGGCTAGCAATGCAATCCAAAGAAATATTCAACAGATATAATGAAAGAAAAAATAAAAAAGCTAAAGTATCAAAGTTCTTGCTGCAAAGACATGGTACTGACACTATAGAGAAAAAAAGGATGTTGATATGTAAACAGTTTTATTTCTATCATCATCATGAAAATTAAGCGTTTTTCAGTTGCATCTACCACAAGGAAACTTTTAAAAAAAGCCAATCAAGATTTTGATATTGTTGAAAAAGCCCACAGCACAGAGCTTCAAATCTCTAGACCAAAGTACCTAGAAGACAGAGCCCAGTTTGTCTTGTTTTATCTTACATCTTTATCAGGCACCTGTTCTGACTGTGTTGGCAGGGTTATTCTATAAGCATCCAAGCATGCCTTCAACCAACAACATGCAATTTACTGCTCTAACCAGGTTTCAAAGCCTCTTCCTTGACAGTTGTTTTTAGCATGAAATAAAATGCCAAAATTGTTTGCATCATTTTCACTATGCCTGTCAAATAAACTAGGCTGCGCCAAGACAGAAATGTTGTCATTACCTGGAGCACTGTACAGCCATGTGCCCTTAGATTTGTTCCACAGTCCAGTAAAAAGCGCGTAAAATCCAAACTGCAGCCCCATCTGTGGAGCGATCTGCAGTAAGGCTGGGCTCAATCCCTTGTAGAATCCACATGCACCCTCGCTCCTCCACATTTTTTTACATGCGTCTGCCAGCCCTAAATAAAACTGAATCATAGAAACAAAACAAACGGTCTCAGATTGTTATGCCATCATCAATTTTTAAGTAAAGTGAAAATAAACTAGCATTATAAAGTAGAAAGTAATTCACTTGAAAAGAACTGACTGGAAGATCTTAAGAAAGAGGTTTGCTACTTCCTTAGCTGAAAATCTAACTGCAACAAATTTCTAGAAAAGTTTAATAAAATATATAAACACAAATTAAAACTCTGTACAGCTTCCATTTAATGCATCTATGTTTTCTTTTTTATAAAAAAAAACAGGAATCAAGAATATGACAATCACTGTTTTTAACTGAAAAAAACCTAATGCAAGAGATAAAAATGTGCATCCCAAGATGTACCTTCGGTTCACCCTGTGCGATAAAGCGAGTACGAAGAACATCAACAGGCTGAATAATAAATGTTGCCACACCACCACTAAGACTTCCACACACCAAATGAGTAACAGGACGCCACTGCGAAGTGGTGAGCTCAGCTGGAAACAATAGCCAAGCTGCTTTTGTGAAGAGCTCAAAGGATGTGTACTGGAGATAACAATATAGAAACAAGAAAATTCTTAACTGTGCAAATATTCATAGTTTACAGGCCTAAGTCAGTCAGTGACAGGGACAGACAAGTGAACTGAAAAAAGTTGAGCTTTAGAGATACTGACGTGTCCCTTTACTTACTATCAACTCTACACAGTTTCAGACTGGTTCATTAAGGTTACCATGTTTACCTACTTTTTTGCAACCAAAAACGAATGTGCGACATAAACATAAACCCATTTGACAAGAAAAGTGTTAGTGATACTGGGGGTAATTAAACAGATTTTCTTACTGCCTAGTATGATCCTGATTTATAGCTTGCAATTTCCAAAAAGCACAGAAAGCTTGCAAACTGTGAAAAGACCTACCTTATAAGATGACTTGGCCACATTTTACAAATGAGAAAGCAGGCTACATAAGCGGGCACTGGCTTTATCTGCTCAGGGTCTGTTACTCTACATTACTTTTTGTAAACTTATCCTCTGTCATCTACATTTTTCAATTTACCTAATTTTTAATCATTGTGGTCTAGTCTGATATTTTAAAACATGACTTTCAGTAAGATCTCCAATATTCCAGCACTGTGATGACACCACAGTGGAGGCCGATAGGAAACTCTTGCACTAGACGATTCCAGTGATGTTATTCAACAATGCAACATACCGTCCTTATACCTCACAAAAGTTGCATTTTAGACATAGCTGTATGTAAACAATTCACTTGCAACGTAAAATTTTGAGTGAAAATAATTCAGAATGTTAGTATCCATCATTTAAACCCAAACTGACATTTCTCTTACTTTTCCTTTAACTTACATCAATTGCCGACTTTTCACTAACTCTTTTATATATACTTTTATGCGCCTTTATTCAATAAGAATGCAAAACCCTGTACCAAATGCATCTGAAAGGCATGACTCAGCTCTGAAATTTGACGAACTTTTTTTTTTTTTTTTGCCGTTTTAAAATTATGGCATGAGTGCTAAATGTATCCCCTTATCCACTCTTTATGTTCGGACAATGACTGATTTTATACTTGTTCTTCTTTTACTCAGAATCAGCGAAAACAATGTTTGGGGCACAGAAGCATGTGCAGAGTGTCACAGCAGTTTCCTACTCACCTGCCCAACACCATAGAGGATGGAGAGAACTTGCGCTGGAATATGTCCCTTCCATAATGCTCTCCATCCTTCTTCACGTAAAACACAATGCACGGCCTGCAACACTCCGTAGTACTTGGAATGGGCACTCCTTGAGACTGGCTCCACCTGAAGCTGTACAAAATATATCAGTACAGTATGTTGTCCAGATACAAACTCACCAGCACTCACTTTGAGCATAATGTACGACATTAAATTTAGGTACGTGCAACATTCTCAATGCACATACATGTACAAAGATTTTACAAAATGTGTTTTAATGGTAAATATTTGATAAGTACTTATATACTGCAAAATCTCGCCATATAGAGAAAACTCTACAATACAGAATTTACAGACATATTTTTTTAAAACCCGCCATTCAGTAATGCTGCAATAAGTGAATCGCGATATAACAAGGGATAACTAAACTGTGCTCAGTCGGTTGTTAAAGACCAACTTGAATGGTTTGCGTTCTTTGCAGATATCGATATAGGCGATATAAGCCTAACCTTTAAATTGCAGCCTCCAAAACCCATCCGTTAATGAATTATCCCCTAGCAAAGTGCGTGATTCGCACCTACGATCAACGAGCGTTGCTAACAGTGTACTACGTCACACTAGTGCACCATTCACAACAATGGCAGCAGTCAACACCAACCAGAGAGAGAATGACCGACAGTTGGGATTATTTGGATGTTAAAGTCTGCTTGTCTCATGCTGAAGTAGAAGTTTTTCAGAACCACGAGAAATGCAGACTTTCAGCGTCCGAATAACCCGAAATGTTGCTCATTCTCTCTCTCTGTTTACATTACTTTTTTATGATTATTATTTGTAGAGCATCATGGCATTGTTCATAAGGTCAGGTATGGCACTATATAAACGAACGCTATGGTTTTGGGGCAAAATGACCAGCCCCCACTCCAACAGTTGGTGGGTTCGACACACCGAGCTACATACAACTATGGTCATTTTGTTAATGACATTGAATAAGACCTACTGTACCAATTGTTCTTTATATATTTTTTTAATCTTGCAGTGCCTCAAAGGTTTCATGAGCAACACATTTGTCTGTTATTCCCACTAGCAAATCTAAGTAACATGATAGAATCTGGCACTTTTAAAAATGCAAACATCATTACTGTTAACTAGAGCAGTTGGTATTGTGTTTGTTTATATTGTGCATTTAAAAAGATTTTCTGTAGTCCATTGAAGATGACAAAAATCTACTTTTTTCTGCTGCATGTCTTCTTCGTTACCTTTTATTTACCTGGAATCTGATTTTGATCACGTCGAGAGGTTGAGCAAGGCATCTTGTAACAGCTCCACTGGTTGCCCCAGCGAAAGCATACTCTTTTGAAGACAACTGAGTTGCGTCATCAGGCCTGTAGCCTACCATGGTTAACAGGCACTAAGCTATTATTTCACTGCCGCACATAAAGTTTCTTGAAGGATAAAGTCAATTAAAACAAGTAAATTCTTAACACTGATTGCATTTACAATGGAAGGATACCGTCGTCTTTGTAATTGCCAACATTTGGCTGCGAAGAATGATTTTGCAGTCCACCTATCACACGCAATGACGACTTGATTATTTGAAAAGAAAAGTGATGGTTTTACCCTGATCTAATCCTTGCACTCGGTGCAGTTAAAGTCTTGAAGATAGCAGTTAGCAGTGTCGAACAACGACCTTGATACTTAAAAATAAACAAGTGACTAAATGTCAAGAGCTCGAACCACAGACTCATAGCAGTGTGTGGCTCGAACATACACGTGCCGTAGAGAGCAGGAAGTCAACCATGAGAAGACCGCGCATGCGCATAACAAGTTCAGGGGAGACTAGTTTTGCTGGTTTCCGCTTTCTTCCAAGCGTCTACTCTCCCTTCTATGATGACCAAAGAACAAAGACCCCAAAGTAACAAGCGTAAACATTAATTTTAATGAATAGCGCATTCTTTAAAAAAAAAATGTTACGTGGAACAAGAAACCAAGGCTTAGCTTAATGTGTAGATTGCATCTACTTTCGAAAAAAAGTGAAATGACTCGTGAAAGGTACAAATAAATGTTTCAGATTATTAAATAGCTATATAAGACTACATATTTCTATTGGACGGTCAGATCATAGCAAAACCATCCCCTGTCGAACATATATATTTCTTCAAACGTTGCGCAATATTTTTTGTGTAATCGAAAATAAATAAGAAAAACATAATAAAAAAACGCTTCGTTTACCACCCATCGCTTTTGCCATCGAGAAATGTAAATCCAGGAAAGAGTTCGATGCATGTCAGTACGTGTCACCACTATAATAAAATTATGCGTTTATATACAAAGTAGCGCTAACTGGAAACGTTTGTTGATGTTTAGACGATTGTTTTATGCAACCTTCAGTTTCGAAAAAGACTGAAGACCCATCTGTTTATTTAAGACGGGCTTAAACTTAAACAACCAAGCAACACTTCTGTCTTTATTTTTTACTTTCCTGGTGTTTATCTATTTTTTACTTTATTTTCTTTTTTTCTTATTTTTTTATTTATTTTGTTTTTGCTGCGCAATGAGCATTCTTCCGAATGGATACCTGCGCATTACAAATGGACATCATCATCATCATCATCATCATCAGTTTATGTCAGCATCGGGTAACATGCAGTCCTAGTAGTTGTACTTCCTTACATTTATTTACTTCCTTCCTTACTCGACATTTGTCGAGTGATCGATCAAGACACACTAAGTGCAAAAACTGGGTTTTAGAAGCACTAAAAAGTGTTTGTGGTTGCATGATTAAGAATGATTATGAATACTCCAGTCCCTACGGTTTCATACTACCATCCCTTGTTCCCCTGCTCTTACAATTTCCTTGTAAACTCATATCATGTGTGGCCTTGTGTCCGTGCGCGCGTACTAGCACAGCTGTGAAGCTGTGCACGTGTGTGTGTGTGCACGCGTGCGCTCTCGCAGCCCTGTAGGTGCATGTGTTATATATGCGCATTACACGCACGTGCATATACTCGTACATCGTAGACACCCACGAGGCCTCCCTATTGGCAGAAATCCTGACAATAGAAGGGGAAGAGAGAAAGAAAGAGAGCGCCTTGAACAAGTTATCTGCGTCCTCAAAGTGCGCGGCCCCTTGTTCTCCGCCCGCTGTCAGCAACTGCGACAAGCGCTCTAAAGGAATGGCGCGCTTTGCCCTTTCGACTACGACAACGCTGTCAATTATTCTGATATCTCACAGTCCTGGAAGGCAGCTTGACGAAGGCCTTTCCTCCACCCCATCCTAGTGCCGCCCTCGCGTCAGGCCTTCTCCCTCCACCCCACCCCACACCCCAGCGTAATGAAAGCCTCACTGTACACTAGCAGTACGCTGGGAAGCAAAAACTGCTGCACCCCGCCCACCTCAATGTTGCACCCCACCCCTCTAGTCTCGTACCTGCGCTTCCTTCACGCTCCGCGCTACACACAACAGTGCCACTGATCGCCACCGGGTGGGGCCTACAGTCGTCTGAGCTTAGTGGGGGCAAAAAAGGGTGGGGTCGCCGACTCCAGGATGTCTATTCCCGCAGGGTCCGAAAGATCGCCATTGTTCGGACACTCCCTGCTGTGCTGCGGCGCAGATTCCAGACGCAAAGGGGCCAGTGGTTCCAGGGTATCCCCCAGTTCGAACCAGGACTGCGCGCGTTTGGGGTAGGGTGTGTTCGCTTCGGCGCTTTTTATGAACTTCGGAGCAAGAACCAGACTCTACCGGTGTCTTCGCTGTAAGATCAGATCCGTGTGGCGGGAAAGGTGCCTGCAGCGTGAGTGTCTTTGAGTAAGGACTCTGGCCGCCCTGTGGTCACGTGACTTGGAACTGTTTTACGAGGTACGTTACGAAAAATATTTTTCTGCTCAGATAATGTGTTCACAGATCGAAAGAAACAAAACAATCTTTTCTTACCTATCGTATAAGTGGCTGATGTTTAAATGATGGGATTAGCTGACCGCCCATGATGCAAAACCGACACACTGGACATTTTGGGACACGCTGTTTAGGTAACAGATGTTAGTGTCATGTGATGACATCTGTAGATGTTACGTGTAGCTATGAACAACGATAGGGGATGCTGTCAACTTTGGATGAATTCGTAACTATATATGTTTGTATTTTCCCCGTTATTTACAAAGAGCGAATGCGCATTCTAGAGGGAAAGCAACAAAAGTGAAAAAATTGTTTTCTTCATGCCTAGGTAAGTAAGACTGAATCATTCCAGTCGCAAAACAGGGATACAGTCAAGTTATCAACAAGAAGGATACGGCCAAGGAGGCTAGAGTTAGTCGAGAAGAGTGGGTGACGCCAACAAGGTTTGAACTCCGCGATCGAGGTGGGCAAAGTGGAGAGCAGTAGCACTTCTTGTGTGACGTGGTTGGGACAGGGCCGAAGGGTCAGCTCGTGGGCCGTGCGCTCTCCCCCTCTGCACAAAGCAGTCAAGATGGCGACAGCGGTGACCGTTGTAGTTCTAACGTTGATCAGCGTCAGCAGCCGAACTGTGTCCACCTCGCCGCGGGGACCACAGTTGGGACACAGTGACGTCAACAGCCGCTGTCAACCTCTCGGACATGGAGGGCCATGTAGTGCTGGAGCTTCCGGTCCTCCCCGCGGCGTGGTGCTGCCCAATCTCTACGGTCATCTGACTGTCCTGCAGGCTGAGACGGAGGTGAAGCTGATTCTGAACAACCTGACGACTTCCGTGCGGGGTTACGTGAGCAGCGAGTTTGTCAGACCCTTCTTATGCACTCTGTATTTACCGCCTTGTCTGGATTCCACCCGCGACGAGGTAGCGACCTTGAGAATGAGAGGACTTGTGCTGCTTCCGTGTCGACCCCTTTGCGAGATGGCCAGGGAGGAAGTCAAGAGAACTGGACACGGTTCGCCATCTGAAGGAACTCAAGGGCGAACTGGTTCCTGGCCCAGCAGCATCCGCTGTCACATGTTTCCCACTGAGCGGTGCTTTACGCTGCAAGGTAAGGTGTGCATGATATCATGTGGATGATGCTTTTCAATGAAAATTCGCCCAGACCTAAACGTGCATGATATCATGTAACAATTCGAAATAACAGAAACCTTAGAATTTTGTTTATTTTTTACTTTTATAAACAAAAATATTGCCGTTTGATGCTATAGTCTTAATAACCAAAGGCCCTTCTTAAGTTGATAAACGACAAGTTTGGCATAGCTGTGTATGAAACTCACTGAAAACTAACAACGACGACGGTGATGATGATTTTTTTGTTTAGTCTGGTTTAGTTGTTATTTGTTTGTTTGTTTGTTTGTTTTTGTGATAGCTGTGTAAGAAAGTCATTGAAAACTAACGACGACGACGGTGATGACGATTTTTTTGTTTAGTCTGGTTTAGCTGTTGTTTGTTTGTTTGTTTGTTTGTTTGTTTGTTTGTTTTTGCGACGTTTGGGACATTGGAACTTTGGTCAAAATGTTGAGCGAAGTCCAGACTTAGGTTCTCTTACACTGACTACAGTGTGACTGGGACTGTGTAACTTTAGGATACTTGAGAGGTTTCACGCTTTGCCACTCTTCCCGCCCTTTAAGCTGTTAAAAAGAACTGTTCACTCCTTATATAAGAGAGAGAGAGCTCTTCATACGAAGGGATCATGTACATATGGGTAGAAGTAGTGTGTGTCTGTGTACGTGCGTGGGTGCGTGCTTGAGAGAGAGAGAGAGGACACATGCGTGAAGACATGTACAGGCAGGTTTGCTGAAGTAGAAGTTGCAAGAGATGCAGGTTGTGAAAAGGACGGGGTACAAGGTCAAAGTGGATCTAAGTGATTCTCCGAAAGTAGGAATGAGATGGGCGTGGACAGTTGAGCAGGTGACAGAGAAAACACAGCGAAGCCTTTTAATATCACTGATAATATCAGTAAATTCCATTTAGTAGATTTTACAAGTGTTTAGCAGCTCAGATGCGTACACTATGGAGCCAACCTACGCTCGTAAAATCGTTTTTGTTATTTTGTGTTCTTTTTGTTTGTTTTTGTGTTGTTGTTGTTGTTGTTGTTTTTTATTTTTTATTTAATTTTTTTTTTTGCTCAAAATATTACTCACGACTTGGCTTCCAAATGCTAGCTAGCCATCACTTTTTTTCTCAAGCAGCAGCACTTCTCTCCACTGATTCAATCTCGAACGTCTGTTGTCGACGTACTGCCCCGACTCTGAGAATCGTTTTGAAATATCGTAAAGCTTGTTTGAAGCATGACAAATTCTTCTTTTAATTTTTGTATCATTTCAGACATTCCTTACAAAATATAAGCTACCATAACCACTTTTAGTTTTATAGATCGGAAACTCACATGGAGTGGACACTGGAATCATCACTATTGTCTTTTTATATCATGTACTTTCGCTTTTTGCCCAGGCTGTCCAGCAGCAGTTACGTTCGTTACGTCATGTCATCTTAAGTAGGCGCAATGGTTGTATAAAGTTGTACATATAGTTGTATATAGTTGTATGTAGTATAACTGTACGATTTGTAGCAGAAGCATCTAAAGGCGGCCGACTACGTGGGATGCCGCTGGAGATGGCAGCTGAGCTTAACAGGCGTGACAAAGGTGGAAGAGATGGGATGAGCATTTGGTTTCTTTTCGACAGCTACTATAAAAGCCCTCCAGCAGAGATAAGCTGCTGCTGGGTGATGTCATTCGGAAATGCCCTTTGACCGCACAGTAATTTATAGAGTTAATGGCGTGGAAACGTACTCGACAATGAAGTATCGGGCCTTTATTTTACTCGCTCACAAATCGTAATTTATGACTGGAACATGTCGACCTTTGCAAAGTGGAGAACTGTATTTTAAACTAACTAGCGTATGTATGTCTGTAAATGTAATGTAAGATTATCTCGTAACCTTCGGAAGTGAGGAGTTAAGAGACAGGATTTCTCTCGGGGGGGCAACTTTGTAGCGAGGATGGTGGCGACCTTCTCAACATCACTGCCTATACCACAAACATATAAGCGTGTCGTACATATAAATGTATATAAAAACGTATAAAAAGATCTTGAAATACTTCTTAATCATTAATAGCTCTTTCAAAATGCAAGGAGTTAATATAATTTTATACGTCAATTATGAATATTAATTTCGCATATCTTGATTAGGCTATTTCAACAAGTCTGATGAAATTAGAAGAAAAAAGAATTAGTCTCGCTCTGGAGCAAAGGGAATAAATTTCCGAGTTCCAATATTAAACAAAAATATTTTGTAGTCATGCATACGTGCATGCTATCATTAACAGTTCTTCATTCCTTTTCTGTCTTATACCCTCAATCTTATTGTGTCTCTTTAGCCCGCACGAAAGTGTATGCACTCACTCACTCACTCACTCACTCACTCACTCACTCACTCACTCACTCACTCACTCACTCACTCACTCACGTACGCACGCACAAACACTCTCAATCGAACCCTCTCTTTATCTTTCTTACACACATTCTCTCTCCCCCTCCTCTCACTCTCACACACTACGTGTACACTACTGCGTGAGTGCATTCTATAAATGTCAAGTAAGTGAAGGCTTAAAAAAAGGATGCAGCGTATTATATTGACTGCACTTGCTTCCTACCGAGTCTTGAAATGAAACCGGCAGCGAATGGATGTAAACACAATAACAAGCGCTTGCTTTCCGCCCTCGGTTTTTAGAGGCTGTTTGGACTAGGGCGCGGGTGAAGCTGGTTTCTGATTGTCTAGATAGATGCTTTGGTATGCCAGGTTCGAGCACCATCAGGGCAATGAAAAGAACAGAGCCCGCTTTGTTCACCATTACACTCCTACGCCTTCTTCGAAGAACGCAATGGAAAGAGCACTGGACCTATCGGTTTCAATACTGCGATTGCCAGTTGGCAGGTGTAATTTAACGCTGGTTAGGGTGAATAAGATCGAGATGACGAATGTTAAGAATGATTGATATAAGGTACATTTAATTTTTTTTTTTTTTTAGTTTTAACTTGATGAACAGAAATGGGTATCTGATTTATCAGGATAGGAGAGGGTTAGGTCTTTCGTATTCCGGCTTGTATGACATGTTGGATATTTGTGCTGAGGACTGTGTTCTTGCTGTGTGTGACGCTGCCCTGTGACGTGGAGGTGACGGCCCGCTACACACCCACATTTTGTCGTCATCTTATTTTGACGTCAGCGCCTTGAGCTGTCCACAGGCCAGGATTTGGCGCTATACAAGCCAACATCATTATTTCATTATTATTTGCAGCCTCGCTTACAGATTTTCAATTGGGTTGAGCAAACTGTTACCGACTACTGGCTTCATGTGTTTCTTCCTCCCATTCGTCCTTCTATAGACATTACATTTGCATGTTACTTTGCGTGCGTCCGTGTACGTGTTTTTATTATTGTCCAGAGGTTTTTCTTTTGTGTGTGTGTGTGTGTGTGTGTGTGTGTGTGTGTGTGTGTGTGTGTGTGTGTGTGTGTGGGTATTAATTTTGTTGATATATCTCTGTACCATTGTTTGTGGACATGTTTTAGTCTGTTTCACTTTGTCGGTTGAGTGAATTTGTGTCTTTGAATTTCTTTGTAAAGCGCATTGAGCCTTCTGTAAAGCAGGGAAATGCGCTATATAAATTTCCGTTATTATTATTATTATTATTATTATTATTATTACCTTCCACATACCGTACGATAGACACTGTGAATCACATTCACTGCCCACTACGACCAATCGGCTATGGGGCCTTGTATCTTTTACTTACGCTGAACCGATGACTCATCACGTGATCCAACAAGTCACAACGTTGACGAAATGTACCAGACACGTCTATTTTCGTGTGAGCACTTGCTCCTTCAACAGAAACTGTTTTCTGTAACTTTAATTTGAACGTGTGTATTATCATCAATTTGATCAGCGTTTGGTAGATTTAGTACTGTGCGTGGGGCAATCTTAAACTAAACTGTCATCTTGCAGCAACCATTTTACCTCCTTCCGAGATAGGAGAGCCAGTCAGTTACCAAACATCATATAGATTCTTAATATTAATATGAATGTGTACAAACAAACAGCAAATATATTCAACCCATGCCTCTACTTTCTTCCCAACTCACTCCTCACTTTTTATGTAAGAAAATACAGAAAAAGGTCGTCCCCTAGTCTTTTCCCGTCGTTGGGAAGGGGTGAGGTTTTAGGGACTGCAATTTTCTCGGGGGCAGCTTTGAGGGTGATTCCCATCTCCTCCCCGCTCGTTGCTCCATCTTCTCAAACTCTCATTCGAGACTTGCACTCATTTCCGACAGCTGGGTCGAGTCGGTAAAGTTCTCGCCACACAAAGATCGAACCAGTGCGCCTTCCGGTTCGGATGCCAGTGTTTATTGGGACGGATGGGGGAGAGGTCGCTTGAGCTTATTCGTATAAGCCAGGGCTTATGATTACATGTACACAGAGGTATATTCTAGTCAAGGTTATCAGATTACAGACATATAGAGGTATATGGTGGTCAGGGTTATCGAGTTACATGCATAGAGAGGTATATGCTGGTCAGGGTTATAGTCACATAAAGTAAAGATATAGAAGTGTCTATGCTCCAAGCTTTAACCCGATCCCTCACTACAGCAGCTTTGTTGTTTCGAAACACTTATAGATGAAGCCGCGAAACATAGTGGAGTAACATGTAGCGGACTTTTAAACTATTTGGCTGGCAATCTGAAATACCTGCTGACAAGTTTTTATCGCTTTAGTCTTAAAATTGTTGTCTTTTAAAAAAAATTTCCTCCTGATTGGACAGGACACACCCCGTATAATAAAAGGGGGAGGGGGACAAATGGAGTAAGACAACATCTTGGCTGGCAACATCATCAAGAATGTTTTTCCATATAGGTATATAGGCCAGGGCTTGTTAACGTATTCCAGCGCTGACCTACATTCACTCCCCATATCGGCATATGGTTCTCGTACTCGGTTACATTTCCGGCATTTAGCCTAAACCCTGCAACTGCGCTCACTTCTCCACCCGATGATCAGGAACACACTGGCAGAAGAAACAAGGTCGGCGCCAAGACACTACGGCGAAGGATGATCACACGGCACTTTTTTGGAAAGCTGGAACTGATCGTAAGACACATTTGAAATCAGTTTTTTTACACGCAGGTTTCTTACACACACACACACACACACACACACACACACACACACACACACACTGCACACGCGCACGCCAAAGTCACAAGAAATAGGTCATTTTTTTCTCGTTGAGTGATGTGCCCTCGTCGGCACTGCCACAGCTGCTGCCAGGCTGCCCGACGGCAGCGATGACCCGCAGATAACGCGAGAACCTCCCAGAACTGTCGAGCACCTGTCGAGGTGGCGGACCCACCTGAAGGCATGCGAAGACACCTGAGGGCATCCAATGTTCGGTAGACCCTGACAGCTAGAGAACGCAGTTTTGCTTACTACCAGCAGGGACAGCACCAGGTTCTCCGAGGGCTGTATTCGACCTTTGCACCTTTGACTCAGTATAAGAATGGTGATGTAAGCATTCTTGGTGCGGAGTCAGGGCAAAACCTTTCGGCTTTCAGGCAAGAAGCTGGCTGTATAAAAAGCACGTGATGATGAAGCCTGAAATACGAAAACTAACCAGTAATTAGGAGGGTTAAATGGACACTAAAAATATGCAACTGGAGGTTCGTTCGTTCGTTTGTTCGTTCGTTCGTTCTATTTCTTTCTGTTTGTATGTCTGTCTATCAGTCAAGAGAGATATAACCAAAAAAAAAAAAGCGCTCGCGGCAATGCGGAAATCCTCATCATGATTTTCTCTTTTTGCCCATCATTCACAAAAGAAGAAGAAGACCGTTGTCGCGAGTGACAAACGAAAAAAGTCGATGCGCGCGCATTATCAGCACACCCGTACAAGCAGGGCTGACAATACAGTTATGCGTGCACATTCTTCTGATAGGTCAGCACGTGAAGGTCGGGTCAGGAGTCGCGGTCTCGGAATGTCGATGTGGTCAGCAGCAGCGAGACAAAGGCGTTTGAGGCCCATGCTGTGTTTTCTGGTCAAGGTCGTGGATCTGGATTTCAAGTCGAGTGGTTGGAGAACTGTCGTCCGAACCCAGAGGAGCAAAGGTTCGATACCCGTGTGACGCAGCAAACTTTTCCCAGTCGACACAGCTGTTGGGAATAGGTACCGGAGTCCATGCACGGTTGGGGAAGGTAAGGCAAGAAGACTTTTTAAAAACACATACACCGCTGGGAAGGAATCAGTTATATCCGCCGTATTCTGGACACTAAGGTTGTGTCTCGGTGTGATGATCAATTCTAAGTGTGAACCACGTTCAGCGATCAGCGCCATCTGTTTTTGAATTTGTGCTAAACGATCCTACGCATGTTCGGCTATGTCACAGGTTGTAATTGAAGCCCATCATGCTGGTAGATTATGAATATTTAAGTAGCTTTTTAAAAATTGTCAACTCAAGAACTGCCCAGGAGAGGGACCGATGCAATGCAAAGCGAAATAATTTCTAAAGAGTTACAGACATTGAAGTCTGTTTCTTGTATGACTTGACGATTGAGTTTACAACGGTCCTTGCCTAAGCCCTTGCCTGTGCTGACAGTGTACACGAAGGTCTGCAAGACTTGGAGCCTCCTTCAGGGAAGTAGGTTTATTGTCACAGTCATCACCACGTTTATTACCACGTGTGATAGATGGATATTTGCAGTCGTGCATTGCCAGTGTTCCTGAGCCCTGACTGGCGCCAACATCGCAGTCTGCGGTCATTTCCTTTCTTTTGTCGTCTGGCGTTCTCTCTGGTTCGCTGTTCTACTTAGCGGATGTTTGTGATCTAGCCTACTTTCCTTTTCCTTCTTCTTAGCTAGTGTGTGTGTGTGTGCGAGAGAGAGAGAGAGACAATAAATCAACAAATAGGATAAGATAATGATACGGTTTACATCATAGGAATCTATTCTTAAGACACACGTACATTATCTTACTTACTGTCACACAGACGCAAGCAAGCAAGCAAGCACACACACACACACACACACACACACACACACACAAACAAACAAACAAACAAACAAACAAAATGCATCTATGGCTGCGCAGCTGGACTGCCGAGGAAACAAATGATTTAACATGCCTGTTATTTCTTCATACAGATATAACCCATCGTTTACTTGAGCTGAATACAAGAATTTCTCTTACTAGCACATGTCCTGGTATGCGGGACGCCTTTCTAACAATTTGCTGATCACAAAAGGACCTAAATCCCTCTGACAGCAATCACCTTAGAACATATATTGACGATGCTGTTCAAACTGTTCTTATCATGGACAGAAGAAAAAGGTGAAAGACGTTCAATGAATGACTGATAAAAACGGTTACTTTGCTGACTGAAAAATTGTTCAACTTGCGAAGAAGGTATATCTATCATCATCCATCCATCCATCCATTCATTGACTGGTAGTAGCTGATCATCAGATAAACTGACTTTCCAGTTGTCCGCCTGTGCCGGTCGTCAGGGTTGTCATGGGAGGATTGGGGGAGAGCTGACGACGCAGCAGGTGTCAAGGCGGGCCATTTGGGGAGGTTTTGTGGGGGTGATAAGCAGTTCCCGCTTGGAGCGACCATCCAGTTCTTCCTATTGTCGACCTCGACTGCGACCTCCTTCCATGATGTCCTGGAGAACATTTTTAGATAAAGCGTCGTGCCTCTAATTTTTAGATATCAGAATAGTATGCCTGTTTTTGTTTCAAAGGGGTTCTGGTTCTCGCATGCCATACCTTGTAGACCTGAATCTTGCATGAAGAACGTCTGCACACAACAAAAACATGCGCACCGTACCTGAAATCTTGCAACACCATAAGCAAAACACTATGTGTTCACTTCCTCTAGCCCTTGTCTTGACCACAGGAGCTTTTTTCAAGAGGTTTGTGCCCCGGGTGACAGTTGGCTGTGGTTACGTGGTGAGCGCTGCTGTCAGTTGTAGTCCTTCACCCCGCTGTTTGAATGGCGGGACATTTTGAGCTCAGCACCATTCCTCGATCTGAACTAAGGATTCTCTCTCTCTCTCTCTCTCTTGTATACACAATTCGTTCGCTTGATTCCCTCTTTCTGGTTCAGCTCAATGTCAGGCAAACTGTCCAGACCTTCCTACCAGCTTTCAGAAGACGCCTGTTATAGGTAAAGTCAGTTTACCCGCATCGTGTATTTTAAATGTTAGGTTCGTACTAGTCGACCTGACATGAAAACCGAATAAACGAATTTGTGAGAGTGCCCAAAAAAAGCGAAAAAGGACCACTTTTTGAAAAATTTGTGAGAGCTAAAAAATTATGTATATATCTAATTTATCTGAAATAAAAATATAAACGTGGATGAAACCGCAGAAAATCTGGTCTTGATTAACTGCGAAAGCGTATCCTTACATATTAGATCATAAAGTTTCCTAATGTTAGTGACAACTATCTTTCACCCACACAGCAGCAAAAATGGATATCTGGTTTATCTGGGTGATGACGGCAGCTGATAGGAGAGGATTGGGCTCTAGACATGGTGAACCACTCATGTTCGCATGCCTTAAGGCCACGAGGCGATGGAACTCTTTATAGTGATGCTCATTAGTCATCAGTTTGTAAAGTATTTTCGGGACTTAGTTTTTAAACAAAGAACTTTCCATAAGATGAAGGCGTTTGTTTGATTTTCATGTCAAATGTTAGCGATCTCCGTGTTGGTACCCAGGGTATTACAGCTGTTCTATTACGTGAAACAGAAAATGCTCATCATGGTTAATATTTCTCGCATCCGTGTTGCTTTAAGTGGCAGCCTGAAAACTGGTGCACTCTTCCATCACGTGAAACCAGGGCTTCTGCTAACGCAAAAAATTGCTACAGTACGCATTAAAAGTTTGGAGGACCCCTTCAATTTTCGTCAGTGGGGTCAAAGGGGACCCCTTTCAAATTTGGGCGAAGAACAGATACAAAATTGGGTAAGTGTAGCGTCCAACATCGTAGCCCAATTTATTATTGTCGTCTGCTACAAGGTGAGAGTAACTTCCCTTGCACTGAGTTTTTTCCCTTACCGGAAAGAGTTCCATTAATCTATTTCCAAGATGTCGTTGACAGCGTGGATAAAATCATCGTTGATTTGTTGATTTTATTTCACATTGTAAAGGGACCCCTTAGAGTTAGCCTGGGACCCCTTAGAAATCTGACGAAGGGGTCCCTGGGACGCCAAAGAATTTAGCCTTAGCAGAAGCCCTGGACACGATACAAGAAGCGAGGAAAACGTCGTTTGGAGAAGAGCTAAATCGTCAACGCACTTAGCAAACCTTATTAGCAAACATTATTAGCAAACCTTATTTCTAAAGGCACTTTGAACAGAAGAGTTTCATAAAGAGCCCCTTAAAGAGACTTTTTGTAAACAACTCATGTAAGCCAGCGTCTGATGGGGAAGTGCCCAGACCTTTATCGCACTCATGATGAAGGGATTCCCATCTCATATTTCAATAAATGGTCCACTTTTACACGCAGATGAAAAAAAGGTGCGATGTCCGATATGCTATTTGAGAGATAGTATTTTGTGCCTGGTGTTGGCGGCAGACTTCTGCCTCTGTATTATCACCAGCTGCAACCAGCTGCAGTGTGTTCTCGCACACTGGTTGCGATATACGCCATGCGAACAGTGGGGCTTTGTTCAGAGATAACAGCTAGAAAAATACCTTATCACTGGACATTTGATAAATATCATAGGGTAATAACTTTAATGTGTTTTCAATCCTTTCACCGTATCAATCAGTCTAACTGGATATTAAAATCCACGTGGCATTTGCGAACATTGAATGACTTTTATGTGTGAGTATCATGTGAAGATGTCAGTGTCAGAAACTTAAAGACGAGCGCTGGTATGTCTTTGAATAGAAAGAAACTAGCTGTTGGTCTGATTTTTTTTTCTTCTTTGAAGTTCGCTGTTCTTGGAGGAAAGCCTAGTTTCAAGTAAAACCATGTTGTTTCTCTTGAACCTCGAAGTGTTTACATTAAAAGTTTCCTCCTAACATCTATCACCATCTACAGTACATAAATATACTTTCAACTCGTTCACTGAACAGTTTTAAATATCGAAGAATTTCTCAAAGCGGGAGCTGAGTCTGCAAGTGATTTTCAGCGGGCCAAGTTGAGTTTGTTTATCTATACCTGCTGGCAGGTGAGTTGTTTTTATCAGAGAAAAAACCCATTTCACTACAGTTTATCTGCTTCGACCGCTCCATTTGCACTGGCCGTCCTTGATTCCTTCCAGCAGAGTAAATCTGTCTCGAGGAAAGTTTATTCCGCTGCCTGTGGTAGGCAAGTAAGCGGCTGCCATTTTTATTACATGGTATATGAGGTTTTAACATGATGACGAGAAATGTAAAGATAGATCGACGGATGAATGTTGGATAAACAGACAAATGGAAACGTATGAAACTGGTTGTCAAATCTCATAAATATTATAAACTCATAAATTCTGTTCTTATGGCTGGAAACCTGTTGTCATGCAACTGTATCAACGTGCCTTTCGTGAAGGAATTAATTCCTTCCGCACTTCCAATACTCATTTCTCATTTGCTCTTCAAGGACAGGTAGTAACGACTCTATCGTCACTTTATGATCGCAATAGCTTCAATAGTCAAAAGCAAACATAAGTGATTTTAATATTTCTTAATATTTACCTATAACGAATATATTCCCTTGGAAGAAGTCTTTGCACAGCTTCTCCTTGTCGACTGGTGTTACACTCCCGTTTCTTTTAATCATGCTGTCGTCACCCCAGCCTTGACCCTAATAATCTGAAGAAATATCGGACAATCTCCTTGTTTTATGTCCAAAGTACTTGAAAAGGTTGTGCTGGTCCAGCTCCTTGTCCAGGTGGTCCAACCTCTTGGTCGGCTGCGTTTGATATACCGACCATGACATCCTTGCTCAGCGCCTTTTTTGCTAATTTCGGTCTCTCTGGCACTGTTTTGAACTGGTTCCGGTCCTACCTGACTGATCGCACAGGTAGCTCTCACAACCACTGAACTATCCCCGGGTGTTTCCCATTACACAACACTTCTCGGCTAGTATCTAATTTTAAAAATCCTGTCAAGTTGACAAAAACAGGTTTCATTTTAATTCTTTTTCCAGACGTGAAACAGATTTCAACATAAAGCCGTATAGGCCTGTAAACCAGATTTTGAAAACACGACTGCTTTACAGAAGGAAATCTGATCTTAAAGACAGCAGTGCCTGCCGAGACGACATAAGGCCAACGCCTACAAAGTGTTACCAATTACTCCAGTGCAAACAGATCAGAACACAGTACAAAAACATAATTAAGCAGAGCAAATGCTTTTTCAGTGTCTGTTCTACCAAACCTTGTCTGGGCGTGGCGCATGGAGCTACTTCCCGTGATGTTCAGAAGTAAAGTGCGTTCCGGCGACACTGTTCATATGTGTGTGTGTGTGTGTGTGTGTCATCCATCTGTTGCAGTTTTATAATTTACGTCGAAACATAACGGAAAAAAGAACCTTGTCCTAAAAATTGGAATAAATAAAGATATCTAAAAATTATATAGTATACAGATATATAGACGCCTTCTACAGATAAAATAGATATGTCAAGTTATTTTACAAAAAATTACTATATTACTATGGAGGGCAGATAGTAACCATTCACCACACACACATGAAAGTTAACGGACTTCAGTTTCTTGTCAGTAGTATACATTTTGTGCAGTCCTTATAAATGGTTACAATCTTAGCGTCAGAGAAAATAACAATTCCTTATGCTACAGTGTTTCAATGTAAAAGCTTTGTGTATCTTGGAGTTATGTTACCATTAAGTCTGGCCCTGCACTTTCTGCCACTTTGTGATCCCACTGGGTCACTCACCACTTTTCCTTGAAGTGAAAGGTCGTGTTTTTTTGACAAAGAAACAGATTATAGGGGATGATATTTCTGAACTAAAATCGAATGAAAAATAAATGATGTAGCACATGCCTCCCTTGCTTCTTGTTTCAATAAACATTTGTGAACACTCGGAGGTTTGGAGGATTGGATGAGGTCACTCGTGGAAGCAGCTTGGCGTCTGTGTAGTTTCACCGCTAGGCGGGTTGAATTTGGAAAAGGATATAAACCTCGGCCTCAGATAAGCTTTGCAGCACAAACAACGATGGAGGCTTCTGCCTGTAGGACTGTTTACATGGCGATGGCCAGGTGATACCCCGGTGAATCTCACCCGGCTAACCCGGGGCCCAGCCACCCTCTTGCCCCGCGCACTCGACGCAGCAGACGATAAACAGCTCAGCAGAGACAAAAATCCTCCCTCGGCCTCGCCTCCGGTCTTTGTGGATCATAACAGCCCTCAATTAATATTGTATTACTTTGTTCTTCTTTCATAAGCAATTGTGTCTTCTGGTTAGTCTCTCAGAGCACGAAAATTAAACGATGTTGATGCTGACGATGCAAATGTGGGCTCGCTGTGTGTTTTGGATCACTGGCATCCTCAAAGTGCGAATACCCAAAGAGTATAAGGAGTGAGGACGAATGTAGGGAGGAATGAGATGACGGCTCTACAAAACATTCCATTTTTTTAATCTCACATTCCTTAGTTACAACTTCTGATGTTATTTTTAGCCAATCACTGCATTAAATAAGATCACGTGACGATTTTGAAATCTAGCTTTTAGAAATCCACATCCTCTTGTGGGTGAAGTCTTGTGTGTTTACTGTCAACAGAAGTAGTTTATTATTATTATTATTTATGTGTTATTATTACTAATAGTACACGTTTTGTATTATTACTAATAATACATGTTTGTTATTATTACTGATAATACACGTTTGTGTTATTGTTGATACTAGGATGTTTTATAACGATTTTCTCGTCTTATGACTTGTCGTCGTCGATATTATGGAAAAAATATGAATACTTAATAAACACAGGATAAAAATACCACCTGCCTTCCTTGCTATGGCGTTTGCACTGCGGATAAATACAAACTACTATACAGCTGTGAAAGGGTCTTGAGTTCCGCATCGTCTTGGTCGTGTACTAAGATTCATCCCTCTCCTCTTAGCTTCAGATGCTTTTTTCGCTGATGATAGTCTTCCAAAGAAACTATTCCTCTACCAAGGCATAGCTCGTGTGCATACTTGTGTGAGTGTTGAGTGTTTGAAGGTATACAGGTGGGTGGGTGGTGTGTGTGTGTGTGTGTGTGTGTGTGTGTGTGTGTGTGTGTGTGTGTGTGGTTGAGATTTTTGTTGGTTAACAGCTTTTCACGAAACACTCCAGTTAGTGTGTGTATGTGTGCATGCACACCTGTGTGTTGGGAAAGGATGAGAAGGGGCAGAATTTAAAAAAAAACTGTTCTCCCCTTGTGTGAAACAGGTCTGAACACTCCAACCTTTACATCCTTTTAAATGGCTTATGAACAACCTTACTTACATTCGCAAGAAAACTGAAAACAAAAAAACTAACATCATCGCCTTTGTTCAAAACAAGATATTAACACGATTGAAATCTCCCACTGTTTATTATTCTCTTATTCGTGCCCACACTCCTACATCTGCGCATGAACGGCACCGCACATGGGTGAGGTCAGGTCAGGCTCTCGGGAGATGGTGATGTTATCAACAAAGGAAGTGTTATGGAGCTCACGTGTCCGTCAAAATTCGTGCAAGTCTGCTGTGATAAGTAAAGAAAAGTGTGTTTGCACGTTCCAGGTAAGAAAGGTCTGTTAGCGCCATCTAACAGACTATCTTTGCTCGCAGAGGAGTAAGGCAAGGTGGCATGAGGTGTCCTACCTTCACTACATCTTTGAGTTGTTTCAACTTAAATTTCAAAATGTCATTACGCCCTCGCTTCTTTAAGAAAGGTAATGCACTCGAAGCAAAAAAAACTTCATTCAACAAAATGAACGAGATTTTCTTCTTACTTCTAGGGGAGGAACTTTCTTCATTTTCCTTCTGGTCAGTTTGAAAAGACACGCTGCTAATTGTCAAGAAATTTCCTGGGTTAGTTCGTTAATAATGTCAATATGGAAAGTACTAAATATTAGGCAAAAATCTGTTTATTATTTTCAATTATTCTTCAACTTATGACTTATACTTATGTCAGTACTTATGCTTATGACAGTTTTTCTACAGGCTTAGCAGATAGTAAATGATTATTAACAGTTTGGGTTTTTTAACGGATTGTATAAAAGATATATTCGGGGAATCAACACTTGATCAATGGGGTTAATAATATCACTGTATATTTAAGGTTCTTGAAAGCTGTGAAATAGCAGTTTTGTCATACCTACTCAGAATCTCTTGCTTTCAGTTTCATCTTTTTTTTTTTTAAAGTCTACCAGAGGGATTTTTTTTCAAATGGCCTTTCTCCGCTAAAATATTGTTTCCCAAGCTTTCTGATTTTCGTTTTCGAGGTACAGACATATAAAGATGACAGTGCACACAAAGGGGTCAAGCATCTTGAATATACATAGTTGATGTCAGCAAGGTGTCCTGACAGAACGGTTACCATGATTCCTTCCCCTCACCCCCACACAGGGGCATTCATGTTGTCACATAATTGTTGGGATGTTTGGTGTACGGTAATGTTGGTTGGTCTACTTTGAGAACATAAAGCTACCCAGTCAGACTTTCGGGAATAATATCTTGTACCGAGCTCAGCACACACTTATGTTTAAAAAAAAACGTGCTTTCTGATAGTCCTTCAACATTTTTCTCTCTGAATGACAGTCTGTCTGAAACTTCATGTAGAGATTGATAGTATTCTGTACATTATTGTTAATTTCCTGCACTAGCATATCATTTCCTGTATTAATATCATTCCCTGTCATTGATAAAACTTCCTTTTCCTCTTCTTCTTTTGAGTTCTACCCGCTGAAGACTTTCTGTGCTGCAGCCGCCACAAACGTTTGCCAGACCACCAGCTCTTTCCCATCCCCCATGCAACGGATTCTACATCCACTGCGACTCTAGTCGTGCTCTGGGAGGCTGTAAACCTAGACGGTGCCAGATCAAACGGTTTCACGACCTGGATTTCTGCCCGTCCCGCTAACGTAATCATCGGAGGATCAATGGAAATCCTGACACTTGACTCAGCCCTCTCCTCCAGCTGCCCTCCAGCTGCTGTTGATGCCGAGGGCTCCGGCAGCAAATTACGACTAGTGCAGCCCTTGACCCGGATGTATGTGTTTCTGCGGTGCACTTGAAGAAATTTCCAGAGCTTGGTTGGAAAGTGTGGTGTACTCACGGAGGCTTATCCACCCCACACTTCTTCCTTCCCAGTTCTCCCTTCAGCATGTCCGCACGCACATACACACAGATGGACACATGCAGGCTCGCGCGTACACACGACAAAGTACACACACTATTCAACGAGCACAAAGTATAATATTCTCTCTCGTTCTTTTTCATTGGGAGAGTCGGATAGAGACGAAAACAGAGATTTGCTGACACAGAGGTATTTAATTTGGGAAAATAAAAGCTGTCGGTGGCATTCTAGATGAGGTAAATGCAATTGTGCATGACTACCTTATCCAATGCAACTTCAGTTAGATAATATTTTGACATCGGAGTTTTTGCACTTAGTTCCCATCTTATCCCAAGATAGTTGCTGTTTCTTTTTTTTTAAAGCAAAGCATCTTGGAAGGACACGCGGGCTGTGTTGCCCAGTTTGCATTCAAGTGCTCAGACAACCTGGGTCTGCGAGGCCAATTAGATCTTGGGGCTGCACCCGTTACCCACCCACATCAAATGAAGCAGAACCACGATATTTGAATCGCCAGATGCTAAGGCCCGCAACTTTCAAGTGATAGTACCCTGGCAATTGAGGTACATAATCAGTTTCCGCATGAGTTTGTGACACTAGTTGCTCGTAAAACCCGGCATTTCGGTACCTGATTTATATATGGACAGGACTAGACCCAATTTTTTATGGTAAACAACTAATAGTTACTTTTGCTAGTAAGTACTCCTCTTACTAATTGTTACTCAGTATCGGTTTTTTTCCAGCAGACCCTAGAGAATTCTGTTATTTCCTTTCGGTTTTTCATTGGAAATTTGCGTTCTGCGTCCAGATGTATGTGGACGGATCATGGGTGTCACACTAGAATTGCATGTTCTCGATGAAGTAGGTGCTACTTTCTGCTTCAACCTCGGATACGACCCCCAGATCTGACCCAGCTACCACATCTTCTCGTAGCGAATGGCTGTGATCCACTGATGGGTTGCATAGAAGGAAAAGTTCCTGGGCCAGTCAAACCTCTTAACTTCCGATAACTCACCAGGTGCGTGTTCCCCTCTCAGAACCCTGATCTTGTTGCTCAATTTATTAACGTCTGTTCTTCCCCTTCTCATTTCCCTTTCTGCAGTTCTGTCGCTCCAGCCATCCTTTCCAAAGCTCACCCCTCCCCAACATCATACCTACCCCCGTAAAAACCGCGCACGCCATGAAATGACATAAATCATTAAATTCAGCCTTAAAAACCCCTGTTCGTAAAAAAAAAGTGAAGGTCTTTACTTCGTATTAAAGTCACACCTAATCAGGGGTTGCCTTTTTTTTCTTTCCGATCATAAATTTAAAGACTGTTTCCGGTAATTCCCTCCTATTTTATTCTTCACATTTCTTAGGGGTTATTTTTTAGCAGGTGCAAAGAGGGTGGGTGGGTGGGTGACAGATGAAAGTCCATGAGAAAGGACGGAGCCGGCGTTGAACTTAAGCAGCGGAAGAAAATTCCCACACTCCATATCCCCGGCAGATCTTCAGTTTCGTTAAATTAACAATACTTCAAATAAACGCTGAAGGGAAAGAAATCCTTGTACGGGTTAACTCTAAAGAAGACGTGCACCATGTCATTATCAGTTTTAAATAGCATTTTACTTTTCTTCTCTCTAACCATTATAAAAGCAAGCACTTTGCCTGAAGAAACTACAGAGTGTTCCACTCAGTTACCGAAGGAATTTCTCCACGTTGGGGAAGGGGGGGGGTGCACGCTGGAAACCAGCCTGCTCCTGTTTTAGAGGCAATAAATTCTGAACCCTGCTCTCTGTTCCCTACACCTGCTTCTCATGAACCAGGCGGAGGCCTCGCCTGGCTGTGACTGATGTAACCTAAACCTGGGTTGATTGCCGCCGCCCGTCTGTGACTGGTGTAATGTAGAACTAGGTTGATTGCTCTCGACGGCGACCGCAAAACTTCAGATATTCCGCCCCTACCCCGTTTTTTTATTTATATATATACAACAGAGAATAGCACGCGCTTGCAGAATGGGTGACTCTCAGACAGGCGTGCCGTTGTCAAGGAATCGAACTTCAAGCCTGACCTCTCTAGGATGACCTAAGACATTCAGGCGAATGTTTACAGCGATTGCGATGGTTTTTCACCTGGCGCCGTAGTTATGAAGCGAGGGTAAGTCGATGCCCTGGGGCATCATTGGTAACTCAAGGTTTAAAAAAAAAGTAAAGGTCGTCCCATAACCTTTTCAGGTCGTTGGGGAGTGAGGTGTTAGAGACCCCACTTTTCTCGGGGCCAGCTTTTTACATGAGGGTGGTGCCAATCTCCTCTCCCTCGCTGCCTTACCTTTCCCAACCCTCTATGGAGTCAGGTACCCATTCCCGTCAGTTGGGTCGACTGGGGAAAGTTTGCAGCGCTTATCGGGAATTGAACCAGCGCGCTCTCGGTTCGGACGCCAGCGCTCTAACCACTCGGCCATCCGCTTCCCCTATTCAAGGACAAGCGCCTTGTTTTTGAAGTTATAAATCGATTTGCAGACACACACCCCCTCTCTCAAATGTTGTTCTATACCTGGGATCGTTGTTAAAAAGCGACGGCAAAGAAATAAGTTATTACACGAATTTTTTTTTTTTTTTTAGGTTTCTGGGCCCATTCAAAGAGATTAGCATGCAACATATTACAAGGGAAATATATAATACACAACAGATGAAAAATAGGTTTAGTGATAAGTAGCATTTTTTTCTTTGTCCCTAAATATAAAAACCTGGAAAGTTTTGACAGTATTATTTCATTTTTTGTTGACATAAGCATCTGTAGTTTGAAGTTATTTGGTCTAATGTAATACATTTACGGAATGAAACTTTTTCTGACATCTATCAGACATGGACAACATAATACAAAGTGAAGCTCATTCTCATCATCGATGTGACACATAGGGCATGTCTTTCTTATATTATTGTCAGAATATCTTAAGGCGTGTGACATTATGTCTGAAATGCCAAATCGAAGTCGCACCAGTGCATTTCTAGAGAATCTATTAATATATACCTCCCTGTGTATCACACATTTTATTGACTTATAGAAGATAAATATGTCAATGCTATTAATTATATAATTTCATTCAAATTTAATAAAATTGTTTACTGCTATCATTCCTCGATTTATCCAAACATGTCCAAAACTATACCTTAAAAGAATTAGCTTGACCTCAGATACTAAGTTTTGCTTCCCATTATTGTCCAGTTGTTCTAGCATTTTGTAAACTCTCCATGGAAGTCCTTTTTGCTCCATCCTTGTTATTTTCATCCAAGATCTTACACAACTTATGTATATGCTAACAAAAAGTGGGTATCTTCCAAAATCACCCTATATCATCATGTTAGGAATACGTGTACCCACACCGAAAAATCTTTTCATAGCATATGTTTGTACTTTTTCCATTTCTATACAAATATTTCCATTAAACCCCAAAACTTCTGCTCCATAAGATTTGTCTGACTTGCATATGAAATAACATGGTAAACACATCCACAGAATGATTGCTTATCTTGTATAATATATTAATAATGCAAAATACTGCTTTCTTGGCCTTAGCAGTTAGGTCGTCAGATGCACGAGAAAAACGTAGCTTAGTGGAGAAATTAAGACCTAAATACTTATAATGTATTAACCACGTTTATTTGTATACTTCCATATAGCCACCTTTCGTTCGCTGCTAAGAATTCCCCTTTTCTTAAAACAAAAATATTACTCTTATTTAGATGAACATTTAGACTAAGTCTTACTGATGCTTTATGTAATGTATTTAATTCGTTCTGTAGTCCTAGGGTTGCCATTACATACTCCATTTAGTAAAGTCAAATCTAAAGTAGAACACATATCTAGTACTAGTCGGTCATATTGGGTTACCACCTTATCCTCCAATTGCCTGCATTCGATAACAGTTTCATCATTTTTAGAATGTATATCATACAATGTATTGATGCTATATCTATGACACATTTTTTCCCTGGTTCTTGAATTTAAGTACCCTGAAATAAGAATGTATACATCATAAACTTTTTACATATCAGTTATACATTCTTCAAGTAAACCAATGCCTTTGTCGTTATCTGTTACGATATAGTAAACCGAGTGTTCGGGGGGGGGGACATATACACAAACGTATAACATATCTTTGCTTGTTCCATGGAATTCTTTTCTAAGAATAGATGGAAATTTGTTATCCAAACTATCTACAACATTCTTTACATAAAGCACTAATTCATTCTTAATCAGGATTAAGAGTCCTCCCGATAGTCTTCCGTGCTCTGATAATCTGGTTTGCTGAACGCTGAGTGGTGGGTAAAGTCCTTTGAGTGGAAATACTTTATAAATGTTTCAGTTAGATACACAAAATTGAATTTGGACACATAAGTAATAAAGTCTACGTCTTCTAGCTTTGACAATAATCCTTCTACGTTCCAGTTCAAGAAGTTCAAATAACTAAGACCTATATTCAGTTTTTTACCACTACTTTCTTCATCTATTGCATCTTAACTGTCTTTATTTTCCATTTACGGCGGTCCGGTGGCGCAACGGTTAGCGCCTGTCACCAATACAGTGAAGGTTGGCTGTCCTGGGTTCAGTTCTCGTCTCGGGCACGCTGTTCTTTCTCTGCATGTGGCATCTGTTTACAGGGCTGGCTGCCTTGCCGTGATAAAGCCTTACCTCGGCGTAAAACACCAATTAAAAAAAATTATTTCCCATTTGTTTTGTTCTGCCCTCATCGTTTACCATTTTAACCCCTAAGTCACACTTGTGCTGGTATCAATAGTAGCTTGAACTGTAGCTTCACTGACAACCTCGGCAGTGCCTAGCATAGTGTCGAGTGCGTGTGTGCGTGAGCTACGATCACTCGCTGTTTCTGTATCACAGTCTGGTGTCATTCTGGGGTCGCACCAGGAGAACCAATCAGCACGTCAGCACGAGGTTATCGGGTCACTGGTGTCTTGCTTGTACGGTGTGCATTCAAATCTGATGGTACACAGTTTGCACTAACACGCGCGATGTTTTTGTTGATGACTCGAGTCTCGAACACAGTCCGTATAACCGGCCGGTTTCCTACTGTGAGTCTATTTGGCTGCTCGCACGCGTTGTGTAGTCGTATCTTTTACCCTATATAATCAAATGGTCAGGGCTTTTGCTAACGCAAAAAATTGCATAAAGTACGCATTAAAAGTTCGGAGAACCGCGTCAATTTTTGTCAATGGGGTCCCCTAAATCTGGGCGAAGAACAGATACAAAATTGGTTAAATGTAGTGCCTGATATCGTGCCCCAATCTATTGTTGTCGTCTGCTACAAGGTGAGAGTAACTTCCCTTGCACTGAGTTTTTTTTCCCCCTTACCGGAAAGAGTTCCATTAACCTATTTCCAAGATGTCATTGACAGCGGGGTTAAAATCATCGTCTCAGAAACGGAAAGAAAGTGAGGGTGAAGACAAACAGCAAGATAATGAAGATCGTGAACCCACATCGTCATGCCCTGTTCCATCTAGTACCTGTGATTTTTTTCACATTGTAAAGGGACCCGTTAGAGTTAGCCTGGGACCCCTTAGAAATCTGAAGAAGGGGTCCCTGGGACCCCAAAGAATTTAGCCTTAGCAGAAGCCCTGAATGGTCAAAGACTATTCTACACTTTTTTTTTTCTTTTGGCATTTTGAACATTGGGAAAAGCCTCTTTTTATGTCCATCGGTCGCTTTGTCAAACCCTCTTCAGTAAAGATATTTGTGCCCTTCAAATTCCGCCTCGTTTAAAGAAATTTGTCTTTATCATTAAAGAAAGCAAAACGAAGCACAATCGGAGATTTAGAGTTTCCAGGGTTCAGTCTATGTGTTTTGTCAAGAATGATATTATCATCGATCTCACTGTGGATTCGCATTGTTCCCACGTTTGCGGTCTGTCACCAGTCTTCGGTAGACCATATATGATGATATTTCTACGTCGGGATCTTCCTTCTAAATCGTCAACTTTATGTTCTACTTCTTCTAGTCTCTTTTGGGGCTCCATGCTTTCTCCTCTCACCTCCTCGTTTTCTTTTTTGAAGGACTTAATTTCGAACACCATATCTTTCACTTTATCTTTACGTTTTTATTCATATTGTCAATCTTGGTGTTAGTTTCAGATTTCAGGTCTTTTACTAGACTTATCACATCTGTTAAAGTGGGTTCCTCTTTAGAGGCTGCCGTAAGTTCTGTCCGTTATGATTTGGATTCGTCTTGTCTGGTGAAGGTCTGACAACACTTTCTTCGACAGCACTGGTATTATTTCTTGGCGCAGCATATGGTTTATAGGCTGTTTTAGTTTGCTTGGGTGGCCCTACGTTCATTTCAATATCGCCACACTGTAGAAGTAATGTAGAGACCGCGAAAGTCAGCACAAGAGACAGGGTCAGGCTGTTCAGTCTCACTGTACTCACACGGTTACCTTGCTTGGCCATGGGGCATCTCCACACAAAGTGCACAAACACCGCCATAAAACATCCGCAACAAGCATGAAACAGCACAGGGGTGACTGGCATGTTTCCTCCAACCACTTAATGTCAAGAAAACATAAATAACTTAAAACTGCTTTTGCAATTAGTGGAAAAACGAAAGATTTTTGCAGAGACCACACAACTAGCAACCTTCTCCCCTGAGTACTGCTCACACCGAAGTCCACAGATGTCTTAAAGAAAGAGAGAGAGAGAGAGATCATAAAACGTAAGGAAAATTCGATTTAATATTTTTTCGAATTTTCACCATTTCTGTGGTATGTTTACTTTCGACAACAGAGAGAATAGCTGGGAAATGCACAAGATGGTCTCGTCTTACATGTCCTGTGCAGATAATCTTCCATTTCTCGGCAGTCGACCGTTTGCCACTTTTTTTATTCTTCTGTGGGGATGTAGCCATCAAGCGATGGTAAGTCCTTGACCAGCAGCAACATGGGAAATCAGGGATCAAGGGGCAAACATATTGTCTCCTTGGTTATTAAGCGGGGTACAGATCCCGCTGATGCTTTACTCTTGGGGTCGTAGTTATGACCCAGTGGCGAAGATTCCCTGGGTTAGAGTAACATAAAGCATTATTTGTGGAGTATCGCAGGGTGCTTCATAACTATGGCCTGGTCTGCCAGACTGATGGACCAGCTGCCTTTAGGAACTCTTGTGGATAGGCGTGGTGCTTGCATTCCACTAGTCATCAGAAAGGTACAAGGCGTCACTTGCAGCTTGGGGTGGGATATCTAAACAAAGTTCAAAGTCAGAACACCCTCTTTTACAAGTGAGTCAGCATATATTGCGCTGAGGGAGAAGGTAAGGAGGGCGAAAGAAGAGACGCAAATGCTTACTCTATGTGTGCACGTGTGCGCGCGCGTGCGTGTCAGAGTGTGTGTGTGTGTGTGAGTGTGTGTGAGTGTGTGTGCGTGTGTGTGTGTGTGTGTGTGTGTGTGTGTGTGTGTGTGTGTGTGTTCGTTTGCACATGAGTTTGTAGTATCCCAGGCTCTTGAACCCAGAGAACGATAATTTTAACGAGGGATAATTTTCTGTGATTAAATCTCGGTTATCTTACAAGGCGCTGGCGCCTGGCGACGCATGGGAAAAGTCAGTTTCTCAGAGCCACCCCTATCAGCTGGTGCCGAAAGACATGTCTACTAGTATTTCATTTCAATATCACAATTTTTAGTTGGTTCCTCCCTTAATTTCTTCACTTTAGTTTTGTTTGCTTGTTATAGGGTTCCTGGTACTTGTTGCAATCTGTCCCTTCTTTTAGGACAAATGGAGCTACTTTGTATTCGTTCTTGATCTGCGTACGTGGGTGTGGGACAGAATGAATCCAATCTGCAGTGTCATTATTTCATTATCTCGCCAATCCGCAGTTCGCCACGCTACTTTGTATTAAAATGAATGTCCCTAAGTGTTATCGCCGGTGATTGATCATATATACCCTCTCAATGTTGCTGCCCTCGTTTCTTGCCGATCATCTGGTTACACAGATGGTGGCGAGACAATGGGATAACGCAGTGTTCAAATTTTAAAACAAATTTGATGTTCCTGGAAAATGGACCGAAAAGCATGTAGGGAACAAGGGAATAAGCAGACATGGACGAAATATGTCCGCTTGCGAAATGGCGCACAGGAGGACCGAGGGAGGCCACGTCAGTATTTGTCGTGCAAAGCAATGCGCGAAGCCTCAGTGTGCATGCTGTGTACGTGGAAAATGTCAGACCTGACACCTGCCGTGCGGTATGAGGTCAGCTGCTTATTGTTGCTGGCGAGGGGGGCGGGGGTCTGACATCGTGGGCCGTTTTCACTACAACGGCAACACCAACAGCTGGCAACGAGGCTCTAGTTTTCAACCAGTCCCTACCCTTGAGTCCCGGGAAGACCGCAGAGGTGGTTAATGCCGTCGGCTTGGAAGCAGCAGGTCGCCGGTTCAAAGCTTTCCCGAGCCTGTGACTTGACCCCCCCCCCCAAACTTCCATCCACCCAACCAGCAGACGGGTGCCTAGTTTGTCAGGCGACTGCAGGAGACAGAGTTCAAGCTTTGCCTTCCTTTGACTCGGCGAACTACCAACACCTCATTGCCCTTACTGCAGCTACCTATATGATCCCTTAACATTATTATTGTTATTGGATGATGGACATGCAGGCAGACAAGTACACTAAAGCACAGAGCCTGCTCTTCTCTCGTAACCGCTGGTCGGTCTCGAGGTTTGCGTCTGAACAACGGACTTTTTCGTAATTGAATGCGCGAAAGATATGTGCAGAAAATTGTCGTGTCCGGCTCTTTCGGTTTATGTATGGTGATTGTAATATGACGCACGTACACTTACCTTGCATACGCACGACGCATATCACACACACACATAACACAACGCTTGACGAGCCCCTGCAGATGACGATGAGCATGAAGAGGTTATGGGAGACGAAGATTTCGATGTTTTTTCTTTTCCCATCCGTCCATGGAACTATCTTCTTTCTTCTCTTTTACGTCATTCCCTTTTCCGAAATGACGACAAACAAATGACGCACACAAGACGTCAAACACAAGACACCATTCACACACACACACACACACACACACACACACACACACACACACACACACACACACAAAACAATACAAGACCTACCCCTAACCCATTACAGTGGTGTTGTCAGCTTTGCTACAACACCAACATCACACACCTTCTCTGCACACTGATGACATAAACAGTCTGTCCTGAATACTTAGTTCAGAGAGGCGGAGCAGTCTCTTCACCAATTGAAACAAATGCGGACATGAGTCAGGGTTACAAGTATTTAATAATAAAAATATAAAGCCGGTAGCGTTGCTTATACAAGTGAGTGGGCCCATCAAAAAGAGCCAATAGAATAACATAAAGACATGAAGAACAAGACATTTTAAACAGATATCTGCTGTACAATAAAATAAACATCATGCACATACAACATCGGAAAGACAGAAAGACACGAACAAATGTGCATCGTCTGCTCTTCACTTTCCTTGTTGATATGTTGTTATTATTATAGACGGACTGGTATGGTTTTTTTTAAAAAGTTATTGTTGTTTTTGAGTAAATCTTAGAATGAGGTGGTGAATATTTAATTTCTCGTCCATTTCGGGGTTTTTGTTTGTTTGTTTATTTATTTATTTGTTTGTTTTTGTTTTTGTTTTTTTGTTTTGGGACCAACTCTGCCGGCAAGAATGGCGCATTTCTTATCAATTCGTACTGCACACAAAAATCATTCAAAATTTATTTAATTTTATTTGCTGGTCCACCAATTATACACTGAAGCGATAACTGACACAAATGATAAATATGACTAGAAAAAGTGCTCTGCTAAAAAAAATACAAAACTATTGCCTTGATTGACAGCAACATTTGAAATGCTTGGTAAGAACCTTTCTACGAAGCAGTACTTCTCAGTAATTAATTCAGCACAACTGCTATTCATTCTCATCAAAACTAAGAAAGCGAACTAAACCAGTTCTAATCACGAATGATCAAGGATGATGAATTATCTGCATATCGACATTTTCTCGAATAAAGATCTCTGAAATTAAGAGGCAAATCGATGCTGACAAACTAGAGATGCTCATCGTCTGCTGCGAATTTTCCCGTACACATTAGAACTAATTAGCAGCAGCATCTAACTTGTTCTGTTTAGAAAATTCACGAGAAACAAAGTTGGTAGTTGAAGCTAACTGAGGTTGAACGCAGTTTGCTAAAAATGTTTCGAAGACAATTTATTTCGTAGTAAGCATGGACATTGTTCAGATACAGGTACTGCATACATCGCGAGGAGCCGACATCCAATGTGAACGAAATCAAACCAATAATTTAAGGTGAAATGTCATGTCCATGCATAATAATTCTCAGAAATAGTTCACACTAGTGTTCAAGAGCTGCGATCTGCTTGGTACTTCTCTTTTTAACACTGTGACTGCTGCCCTGACCACACAGTTACGATGATAAACTGCAGGTGGGCAATGACTGTGTACGACTGTAGTATTTTTTTTTAATTCACAATTTGTCATTTGTCTAGAGTCCAGTGTTCATTGCGTCGTGTGTTATACAACTTATATCACCTTCCTTGTATCACCTATCCCATGTAGAAGTTTGTACTGGATGTGTCAGTCCAGTGCCAGACGTGGACGGTTCTGGAAGGAGTAGAGGTCGCGGTACGGTTAGGCAGACGTGTAGCTTCGCAGGAAGGGGAGATTCTGAAGAATGCAAAACAAAATAAATAAATCAAACCCCAGACTACATTCCTTGAGGCTTCCGTGTGGAACCACTAAAAATAAAGGCTCCACGTCTGAAACAATAAGCCAGTCAAAGGAAGCTAGTCCACAAAGAGAACTCGCTGCCAACTGTCACACCGAGGGTCCAGCTGTGATCTGGCTTAGGTTCTATGAGCGTTCGATTCTTCGTTTTATGCACCAAGAAGTCTGTACATTTCAGAAGACTTTAGTGTGAGAAAACGGGATATCTCTATACAGCCTACTGGACTGTAGGTCTCACCAGCTTTGTTTGTTATCTTACACACCACATCGGTGAAACAGGGATTAGATGTGCAAAGTAAAACCCTGGTCCATTTGTGGAATCGAACAAGCACGTGTGGGTACGGGAAGAGAAATTCATCCGCGAGAGATGAAGATGGTCTTTACAAAATACCTTTGAAAGCTCAAGGGCCTGACAAAAGACACTTTGTGATGTACGTGCTAAGCCCACGTCCCAGGGAAGGAAGTAGTGTCTGGTACTGGCATGTTGTTTCTGGTCGACAAATGACCAGAACTTTGCAGTGTTTGGCGATGTGTTTACTGAGAAATATTTTCCTTACCAATTATAAGGCTATTTTTTTCAAAAATAAGAGAGAGTAAATGAGATTTTGAAAAAAAAACTAGCACAATTTTCATGGTCCCATTTCTGCAGTGATTCAACACTTGCTTGTCGCCAGCACAATTAGAATCGTTTCTGGGTACATATCGTATCTTGGGAAACACTGTCTTTGGGTGTGACACGTGTAAACAAGGCGAGATTTTCCCTAGATTCTCCCACTTCCTTCCACTATCCTTTTCCTGACGAATTCCTCCCAGGGCAGGTGATTACATGAAGACTGCAACCCTAACCATGTTTTGTTACTTTTAATTCTTAACACAACACTCACACAGACAACACTAAACATAGTATTCACAGAAACTCTAAACACAACACTCACACAGACAACACTAAACACCGTATTCACACAGACAACACTAAACATAATACTGACACAGACAACTCTAAACGCAATACTGACAGACAACTCTAAACACACTACTCACACAGACAACTCTAAACACACTACTCACACAGACAACTCTAAACACAATACTCAAACAGACAACTGTAAACACAATACTCACACAGACAACTCTAAACACAATACTCAAACAGACAACTCTAAACACAATACTCACACAGACAACTCTAAACACAATACTCACACAGACAACTCTAAACACAATACTCAAACAGACAACTGTAAACACAATACTCACACAGACAACTCTAAACACAATACTCACACAGACAACTCTAAACACAATACTCACACAGACAACTCTAAACACAATACTCACACAGACAACTCTAAACACAATACTCAAACAGACAACTGTAAACACAATACTCACACAGACAACTCTAAACACAATACTCAAACAGACAACTGTAAACACAATACTCACACAGACAACTCTAAACACAATACTCACACAGACAACTCTAAACACAATACTCACACAGACAACTCTAAACACAATACTCACACAGACAACTCTAAACACAATACTCAAACAGACAACTCTAAACACAATACTCACACAGACAACTCTAAACACAATACTCACACAGACAACTCTAAACACAATACTCACACAGACAACTGTAAACACAATACTCAAACAGACAACTCTAAACACAATACTCACACAGACAACTGTAAACACAATACTCACACAGACAACTCTAAACACAATACTCACACAGACAACTCTAAACACAATACTCACACAGACAACTGTAAACACAATACTCACACGCACAACTTACAAACCGAGCCATCAGATCTTACCTGTTCCTCCTCAAAATTAACCCCCCCCCCTCCTCAAAAAAAGGATGATGATGATGATGATGATGATGATGATGATGATGATGATGATGATGATGATGATGATGATGATGATGATGAATGGCATGTGCTGTGATGTGGGTTTTACGCTTCTGAATTACTGCGGTTGCAAAGGAAATAGATCTTCCAAATCCACCCCGAGGTTATCTGCTAACGTGCTCTAAGCTTGGAGGTTGCATGAATAAATCTTCGTCCCCCGTCACGGGCTATCTCTTTGTTTGCTCCCAACATGAGCGAATAAATCTTTGCCCATCATGTTATCATCAGGAAGTATTTCCAATTAGTTGTTAACCTTGACCTTTGGTCTCGTGTTGCTACTATTGGGACGGCAAGCCACACACACACACACACACAAGCTACAGTACAGAAGTGATGTGGCCACACGAGACGTGGCATGTCCCCTGTGTAGAGTAGAAATAGAGGATGGAGCTTATGTGCTTTATTTCTGTAGAGCGTATTCCCAAATCAGAAAACAAGTCCCAGCACTGCAAGGTGCGCACCCTACAGACCCACACTGTGTCACGGGTCATGGGAGACAACTCTGATGACGTCATTAGGCAGGTTTTCCGTTTTCTATTTAGAGTTTTTAAATTGCGTGATACTGTTTTTAAACAAGATGTACAGAAATAATATTGATTGTCATACAAGAATGATGTTTGTGGGTACATGACAATGGTATTTAGACCCCTGTATTTATATATTGAGATGCTACATATTTTCTAAATCTTAAATTGTTAATGATCTGGGGCCAGTTGCACATTATATTTCTAATTTTAAACACTTTTAGCCCTTAAATCTTTTTAGGTAATCAGTTTAAAGTGCACACCACAATTTTAGAATTTTTAAAACAAAAACTGCTTTAAGTAAGATAAAGTTGTGACTTTCCGTCCTGTCAGTACAATATTTTGTAAGTTCTTGTACAATGCATCAAAATGGCAGAGAAGAGATTTTGCTTCTTTAGAACAGTTTTAAGGTTTAGAAACATGTTGTGCAACTGGCTCCTGATGTACTTTTTTAATATTAATGACTTACCCTTTGACAGTAACCCAATGGTTTGTCAATAAAATGATCAAATCTCTTCCAAAATGAGCGAATAAATCTTTGCCCATCATGTTATCATCAGGCAGTGTATTTGCAATTAGTTGTTAACCTTGACCTTTTACCTCGTGTTGGCTACTATTGGGACTGCAGGCTGCCTTTCACCCTTGACCTTTGTGTGCACTAGCACTCTGCATGCCCATAACTCTTGGTATTTCGGTGACTTGTCTGTAAACTGATTTTGTCACCAGCCAGCCAGCCGACAAGCCAGCCATGGTTTCTGAACAAAGTTGGGGTTTCTGTTGTTGAAATTTTGATCTTTTAGGTCTACAGTAATTAGTCGTACTGGTACAGTAGAAGTTACCTGTGGGGGGAGTAGGGTGGTGGATGGGGATAACAAACCTGACGCTTGTTGCAATCAAGTTCGTACCCCTCCCCGCAACACACACACACTGTTTGAAAGTTCATGTTTAGTGCGATAAAGAGCATCATCCTAGTGGCACTTGACAGCAGAATTAACTATGATTATTGAAGCACTAATAACTGACACCACTGACTGATGTAGTTCACTGCCACCAGCTGACTCCAATCATCGACAATAGTAGTAACTAGTGATAGTAACAGACCTCTATACCCTCCTCTCTCTCTCTCTCTCTGGTGACACACGGTACTTTTTCTCTCTTACATCCCCTCCCTTCTATCTCTCTTCACCCTCTTTCTCTATTCACCCTCTCTTTCTCTCACCAACTTTCGTGTGCTACAATAAAACTTTCCCGTATAAAGAAAAGTCTTGATTTATCTTAGTTAAATACTAGCCCTAATTTCCTCGGAAATATCTCTTAAAATATTAAACTTGTTTTGTAGGGCAGAGACAATATCAGAATAGTATCAGCTACCTCACCTGCAAAAAAGCTAGAGGAATATTTTGAAAGTGTTGCGATATATGACTACCATTTATCAGCTAGGTCCTCAACAAGCTCATCAATAAACATCTGACAAAGCTGTGCGCTTTAAATATTCTGGAAAGTTTGGTGAATATCTGCGCACAGAGTCTGCGCAGCACTTTCCACAAAGACAAGAAGCAGGAAAAACTACATTTAGTCACGGTGAGATAGGAGGTGTAGACTCCATGTTTCTCACCAGGAAGGTCTCAGTTATCTGCTTCTTTAAATTTAGCCACGGAAAAGTGGGGATGGAGATACCGTATAGAGGGTAGGTTGCTCACCAGACAGATCGCATTTATCTCCGTCGTCAAATGTAACCATGGAAATGTGGGGTGGGTTGTTCTGCTATATAGATTCTATGTTCCTCACCACACAGTTCTCATTTATTTTATCAAATCAAAGATAGTCAATTGGAAATTCGGGGCGGGGAGGGTTATACTGTATACACTCGTAAGTTTCTCGTCAGACAGATTTCCTTTATCTGTGTCTTTAAATTTAGTCACGAAAAGATTGGAGATGGAGAGGAAAATTGCTGTTGACTCTATGTTTCTGGTTCTGTAGCAGGGAATGTGTTAAAACGATTCTCGACACTAAAATAGTTGGCAAGAGATCGTTCATAAACTGGAAAATATATTTGTTGTTTTTTACAGCAGCTAACTCGAGTGGAACATGAAATCCAAAACTTAAAAATTGTTCGCTGGATAACAGTTACCATTTAGTTTTTGACAAGCACCCTTGACAATACGATTTGTTTGTTTGTTTGTTTGTTTGTTTGTTTGTTTGTTTGTTTGTTTGTTTGCTTGCTTGCTTGCTTGTTTGTTTGCTTGCTTGCTTGCTTGCTTGTTTGTTTGCTTGCTTGCTTGCTTGTTTGTTTGTTTGTTTGTTTGTTTGTTTGTTTGTTTAATGAAAACGCACTTGGACTGGCCTAAAGTCTAGCTCCTAGAAAGCCACAGCCTATTCAAAAGCTTTAATATCAGTCTGCTAATGAAGTATACTTTTATCACGTCGCTAGAAAGAAGTTTTGAAAAATGCACATCATGTCTATGACCCTTGCCTTCTTGACCTCCGCAGGACCAGGTGAGGTGAAGCTCGTCCAAAAATCTTTGATCGCCTCCGGCGTCAGCGCCAGACTTCAAGATCTCATCCCCAGGTCAGTGGCGCCACTGGAGAGCGAACTTGGTGACGAAGAGCCCTTCGACGTGCAAGTCGTCTCCCTCAGCACAAATCATATTCCGCCTCGTCGATACGACCTTACCGACCTGGGAGATCCCACCTACTTCCAAGGCTGGGCTGATGTGCAAGGCACAGGTGCAGCTAACGATTACTGCAGGTATGCACCCGGACGGCCGCATGAATGAATGAATGCGAGACAGCTGCTGCAACAGGCCACGTGTGAACGAATGGGTGAATGAAAGACATCGTCAGAAAATTAGTTTTGCAGACGAGTACACGAAAAAGGAGTGAGTTTATCTTGAACAGAGGAAGCGGGTGGGTCTCTCTCTCTCTCTCTTCCCTTACCCTGACCCCCAGCTTTCCCAGTGTGCCAGGGAGTTTTGTTGTTGTTGTTGTTTATTGTCGTATTTAGTCAGAGATAGGTGCAGATGTGTGCATGTTCGTCAAGTGGTGTATACCTATACGAGCCAGGTAGATAAACCACTAAATTATGGACACATTTAGTCTATGTATTTTACTTAATTATGCATGGAATATATATATATATATAAACATGCATTTAGATAGAAAAACCCAGCAGTCCTGAGCCATAGCCTATAGGGAATAAAAAGCAAATTTTTTTCGAAAGAATTTTGCTTATCTTTACACGTTTGTTTAAAACTGTAATGGGTGGTCGCCAGTTCAGTATGCTTACAGTGTCCCCTCTCAGTCGGTTGTATACAGTGGCTGGATCCAGCTGCCGTTCGTAACTGGCATGTTTACAGCGGTCTCTTTCAGCATCTCAACAGCGATCTGTCTGCATGTCTGCACACACACACACACACACACACACACACACACACACACACACACACACACACACACACACACACACACACGACAATCTATATATTTATGGCAACCTCTTTGTCAGAACATTTACACGTACATGCTTTATTAACATTTTTCTCTGAGGAGGGCTAACCAAGGGGGTGTTAAATCAGATGAAACACCACGAAGTTACATAATATAAGTGATATAGCTCCGTGAAAACACCGTCTCTCGCGCAGGAACTGGCTACTTGCGACGTGCGTGCATCGTCGTCTTTTCTCGGTTTTTCCTTCAGACAGTACGTATAGCCACGGACTTGTATTACTGGACTGCTTGCAGACGATATTTTTTAGTGAAGTCATAGAACGAGGCTGGTTTACGAAATAGCTTCCGGTTTATTCACATTCATTGTTAAGTCTCGCCGAGACTAACAGGGGAGAACTTCGCAAGAGGCTCAGCGTTGGTCTCGGCAGACAGACAGCAGTCCACCCTATACACGTCCGTGGTATAGAAGAGCTGCAGTCGTAATTATGTTTGAGATGCCAGACACTAACTGTACGACTGCAGGCTGCCCTGCATGCAAAGGTCGACACAAGGAGTCAAGAGTGAGGAAGAAACTCGTGAGACCTGCGATCCATTGTGATTCCTGCTTAATAACCGAGGACGGTAAAACAGATCGGATGAACCACCATCTCTGCAAGGCAAAGACAAAAGAGACAGAGAATTAGGGTAGGTTTAGGATGAATTCCGTTATTTTTAAAGCATTTTTCCAGCGATAAAGCCCACTAGAAAAGCCTTTTGTATAATACCGAGGCGCGTATAATCTTCGCTAGATGACGAGTGGCAAACACAGAGGACATGACATATGAGCGTAAGCAACTTTATTTATTTAAATATGTTTTCTAGCAAAAATTTCCATCAGTACTTTTGTACAGGCAAAATTCACAGGAAGACCTCGAGAAAGTAGAAACGCTAAAAGCTTCACAAAATCAAGAACGAGGGAGGGGGGGAGTGATGAAAAATCTGTTTAACCCTCTGTATCTTCTTTCTTTCCCGACCCTTACCGTGACAAAAGAGAGAGAATGATAAGTGTGTTATTGACACCAACGGCCGTTGCTTATTACCAGTTTCTTGCATAATAAGCCAACAATTAGAAATAAACGTGCCTGACGAGAGGGGGGAACAGGGGGGGTCTGGCGTACCCGGGCCCGCGGCTGTGAAGGGGGCCCGGTCAGTAGAGTTTTTTTTCTTCTTGTTCTTCTTCCCCTTTTCTTTTAAAGAAAGGTCCGAGGACAGAACACCCAAGCATTACACATGCAGACGTTGCGTTTCAAGTCTGTAGAATACAATTTCGGGGATCCTTTAACATCATTTTTTCCTCATTTACTATAACCACTCACGTGTAAACAATTTTATGTCAAGTAGTGATGTAGATAATAGCTCACTTGTCCTAATGTTTGCAGTCTTTATTTCGTTACTGAATGAAATGTAGATATTGACAATCGAATTGTAAACATATTATTATATACTGGGAAAATAATTTACGATTACAATTACAAGGGGCCGGGAGATCAGTCGTATGTCCCGGGGCCAGTGCTGGCTCTCGGCGGCCCTGAAAATAAACACCATGAATTTATTAAAAGTATAAATAATAATCAAATATTGAAGAAGATATTTAAACAGCATTATATTAACACTAAAGGAGTCGACATAATATTACATTAAATTATCCTTATTGCGTCTTTTCTTTGCAATGTGCAACTGGTGTTTTCAACATGTCATCACAAAGTTAATACAAGTTGAGGAATGGATAAAATTTATATACGTATCTAGTAACCTACTCTGAACTAAATTCAGCAGTAGAACTAGTGAAATCGTTACAAACTGTCATAAACACACTCCAGCCTTAAGACCAGCTTACTGGCAAAACCATAACTGTGACATGAACATGTATTTAAATCGTATGAAAGAACAATCTCAGTGTTTGTAGAGGGTAACTTTAGACTTCTTATTACGTCTAAATAAAATAAATAGATGTATCAAGCATAATTAGAGAGTGAATTTCTTCTATATAAAGATATTTCATGCTTCCGTCTAGACAGAAGGCGGAGGTCAGATAACAATTTTCACACCTGTCAGCGCTACTCCAGTGCGCATGCGTAGAGCCGGCTGTGTTTTTCTGTAGTCTCTGGGGTAGCATTTCTCTTGAATGTACTCTCTTTCTCTCTTAGTGTGTTTTTTCTGGCGCACACGCACGCACGTACGCACGCACACACACACACACACACACACACACACACACACACACACGCGCGCACACACATGTTTCTGGTACGTAATAATGTCTAAAGGTGAAAATAAGAAGTCCACATGCCCATCTATCTTCACAAATTCACTCAGAACGGAAGGTAGGTAACGCTCCTGTTTCTCTTTACGAGTCTGCTATGCTTTATGACCTGTCAGGAAAGTTGGAACCTGACAAGAGCTTTAACTCAATGATACATCGCAGAATGTAAAGAGACTTTATATCGTCAACTTAAAGTAATTCTGTTTTTCTCTCAGACACGTGTACACTTATGCACCCATATTTATATTTACACACACACACACACACACACACACACACACACACACACACACACACACACACCAGCTGTATCAGCAGTGGCACATCCTCTCAATCAAGTCATGGACCCGCCCTTGCTGTGCAGGACCGGATGCTGTTGTGCTATAGAAACCCTTGTTAGCCATCCCAACTCCTGTGGGAGATTCCCGTAGACTGGCCCTTTCCCCGTATGTCTACACCCCGTTTCCTGCCTACTGTACGTCTGCACCAGGGCAAGAGGGCGGGTAGAGCTGGTGACAGCAAGAATCCTGAACACCCCGTCTAATGGCTGTGGATGACAACGTTTTTTATTATGTCTACCGCGCCGATCACTAGGGGAGGAAATTGCTGAAACGTACCCAGTACTTTATTTTTGTCTGTCTGCATGTCTGTCCGTCCATTTTGTGTCTTTTGTCTGACCCCGTTGAAGAACTCTAGATGCATGATAGATGTTCAGGAGGATTGAGATTATACCCCCTCCAACGCTCTTCCCAACACACACCCGTATCAACCATTTTTTTAAACATTTTATTTGATTTATTCATCCCATGAGCGATATGAAGAAATTTTAACTATACACAATCACCAGTTCACCCGCACAAAGCTTGAATACATGTACACAGATAAAAGATAAATAAAAGTAAAAACAAAGCTGTGTTATCTGAGGAAGGAAAGTGTAACAACGATGCCAATAATGGTACATACACAAATAAACACAAATAAACACACTAAGACAGTAATAACTTATTTACCACATTACCATGAGTTAACTAACGACATTATTTAGCAAAACTATCACAAATAATATTAATAAATTCGTTTTTTTTTCAGTACATGCTTTTTAGGGGGCGCAGAAAAGACTATTAAATTTAACTGCATTTGGATGTATAAAATAAAATTGAGGAAATAATTTATTTTTCGTTTTTGGAAGTAATCACATACAAAAATGTAGTGAAATTCGTCTCCAAAATCACATTTAGTCTAGCGTGATCTTGATAACAATCTGAAGGTAAAGGTGATACACACTGCTTGTGAATGAGAGACGAGGAAATTATGAAAGACCGATGAAGACATAAAGCTTGGAAATGAGGGTGGGATAATGAAATCCAGCGCATGATCTTTTGAACTTTGTTTTGAAAGAGAAATTAGCGCTTTATGGATGATACACGAGACCCCGAGAAAACGAAAAAAACGCCACAAAAGAGCATGGAAACCAACAAGGATAGTAAGAAGGATGAAACAGCTGGTGCTTGTTACTTCAGCAGGAGGACACGTTTCGATGAACGTTGGGAAAGGGACATGAAAGGCCTGCAGCAACAAAACAGGAGATTGGAAAAAGGGAGGATAGACAGGAAAACAGCTTGAGATCCTACAGATAATCCACACTCAGCAAGCAAGGCAACTAAGTTTAGAAAACAAAAAACATTTCTCGCCATAGTGTGCTTGCGATGGCTCAGGGGAATAAAACGTAGGGAAGCGGAAGAAAGATAACAAGAAATTGAGATAAGGAGGGAACCTGGGGGTGAAGAGAGCAGATGAAAGGAAGGAAGATGGAGCCGTTGCTATGAGATTTTTTTTCATTCCTTCCTTCCTTCCTTTTTTGGTCTCTTTCGTTTGTTTCAAGTATCCTTTGTTAATATACTATTGTGCTTGGGGGACGTTATTTAGAAAAAACGAATAATGGAGTTTACTGACAACATTTCTTGGTTTAAACACTGAAGAACTTTCTCGTATCTCGTGTTGGTGGCATCATGTAGTCTAATAAGACGGGTGGTTTTATTGTTTGTTTGTTTGTTTGTTTGTTTGTTTGTGGTTTTTTTTGTTCTTGTTTTTTGTTGTTGTTGTTGTTGTTGTTGTTTTTGTTTGTTTGTTTGTTTGTTTTTGTTGTTTTTTTGTTTGGGTTTTTTTGTTAGTTTTTTTACCCAACGTCTTTCTTTGCGTCTGGTGTCAGGCGGAAAAAGTTCCTTTTAATTTACTGAATATCTGCCAAGTATTTTAAAGAACAATGTCGAAGCTCTGCATAGTATTTAGTATAAAGATTGGCCACGAAGTGTAGTCAACTGACAAAAGACTGACGATGGCGGTTTTGTCTGCCCTGGAAGCGTGTTTAGAGAAGAGATGGTGAAGATACGATTGGGAGACAAACGAGGCAAGTGGGAGTCACAGTAAACACGTCCAGGCTACCCGGGGTTTTGTTTTGTAAACAAGACAGACCTTATGGATTACCGCTCTTGCTTCCGGAGAAGCAGTTTTTGGCGAGCCAGGACTTTGACACTTCAGACAGGCATAAACAATAAACAATCAAGTGTTTATATCGCGGCTCACTGGACACACCCGGCAGCAACACTCAACATTCCCAAACATTACACTCATATACACACATACACTCACGCACACAAACATAAGACGAAACCCAGAGGGGGAGGAGTAGAGAAAAAGAGAGACCTTGTTTATAGAGATCTCTGAAACAGGATTTTAAGAGTTCTGAACTCTGAAGCAAATACCTAAAATAAGTTGTTGTTTTGTTTTCTTTTGTTTTATTTTGTTTTGTTTTTTTGTTCATAACCATGTACTAGCTATCTTTCGGTAAAGGATCACTATCATCGCTACCTATCCGATTTTATTATTCTTCAGAACTTTTTTTTGCAAACAATGAAGAACAATTTTGCTGTGCGTTAATTTTGTCGCGTTCCATGTTCTCTAATGTGAACTGTCTACACGCATTCAGATCATTTCTTAAACGCTGGTCTCAACAACTTCATCAGCAAAATGTCTAACTGTCGTCCATACAGGGTCATTGGTAAAGGCAGACGTCGATTTCTGTCGTGTGCGCTGGCGGGCACCGCCGGCCATGATCACCAGTATGTGTCCAAACTGGGATTCGAACCAGGTCAGACTGGCACCTGGTTTATGCGCGATGTCGACAATGACGGCAGAGACGACTATTGCAGGCAAGATTCCACGCGCAACCACACGTGCATTTTCTGTCCCGCTTGATGTACACACTTTCATCTGTATCTGCCTGTCTCTTTATGTCTGCGTGTATTCATTGCAAGTCTTAGTCTCTTTCTTTCTCTCTCTCTCTCTCTCCTCATCTCTGTTACTGTGTAATGATAGCTTAAAGTTGCATAAGCATGACTGTAATATGTCTGTCAGTATGTTTACTGCTGTCATCAATCTTTGTATCATGCCACATCTTACCCTGTGCAGATGCCTGGGCTCGGCCGCTCACTCCCGAGTCGTGTGCATGAAGGCGGGAGAGAAGGGTTTCTATGGCAGCACCGTGCAAGGTGGCAACGAAAATACCTTCGAGCTTCCAGGTTCAGAAGGATGTAGCCACAAACGTTTGAACCCACATTTCGGCATCTGAGCCCCCAACCCTCATGGTTATAAACTGATCATTCATCATCGGGGAAAAGGGGGGATTTTTCTATTTTGTATTTGTTTCTAATAATTTTTTTTTGTTTTGTTTCTGTTTAATTTTAGTTTTTAATTCTTTTTGTAGGGAAGCAGACTCATGTTCTTCTAATGACATTCTTCTGCTCACCTTTGTGCTAAAACTCATTCGGTTCTTTCGCTTCTTTGTTTGGGGTTTTTATTGTCATCGTCTTCCTCGCCATCGTCAACATCATCATCATCATTAAATTTGGGTGCTTTGATTGAGTCTAATATTTAATTTACTTTTTAAAATTGTTTGTGTTCCTTTTAAACTACCTCTGCTACCAAACTGGGTGGACAATATTTGACATAGGGTACACATGAGTCAAGGCAGGAATCATCTCACTTCCTTTGAACGAGGGCTTATGATATTGAGAAAGGGGTTATCCTTACTTAGACAAGAAAAGAAGCGATTACATCAAAAGAAAAATTAGGAATATGTCAGTTTAGTTAGCTACTAACAACATTATCCCCTTCGTCATCGCTTGTAATCGTTCTAATTTATTTAAAAAAAAGACAGGGCAGTTACATCAAGTCTTGTATATAGTTTACATACATTACATTGTTCGATGGATGTGTTGTCTCCGAACCTGTATCATATACAAAATGAAGATCTTCAGGAAAAACATGAACAGAGCATCACTTACAATTAGCGGGCCAGTAAACAACTTATGTCCATCTTCATTGTGCTCAAAACCGACACCATTTAGTTCCACCTCACAGACAAGTGTCCAGCTTTGTACAATGATTTGTGAGATGTTTGTCCAATGTGCGCTTTGTTGATATTTCAATACTGATGTGTTCATAAATATCATAGCTAGTTTGTTTTTCATTATTACATTACAGTTCTAGCATTTTTTCGTGTTTCGACAGACTTAAGTATGTTTGCCCGTTGACATGTGTTGGCGAAAAATCATCTTATTTTTGTAGTAAATTATGTGTCATTAAACCTCTTACCTAAGTTATTTATTTACCCAGGCTACATGAAGTGTGTCGCATGACTGAAAACGATAAATTGCAAATAATCTCTAAAACTGTCGCTATGTATGCTGCATGAAACGGAATCAAGCATCAAGAAGATCAGTTTGCATGGCGAAGCGGATGGTCTGGCCCCATATGCAGGGAACACCGATAGCGCTGCTATAGGTACGATAGGCCTTTCGTCACGATAGCGCGGGAAATTTCGCATGCAGGGACCCCCGATAGCCGGCTGTCGTACCTATAGCGCTAACGCAGCCTGACCCTTCCATTAGCTCGCTATCGTACCGACAGCACAACATGGCAGATTTGATCTTGAGGAACCGTATTCGACGTCTTCTACGCCGAGAACGTGTTTTTCGGGACAGGAATCATCCCCTGGACCGTTACGACGACGTAGAACTTTACAACAGGTGATTAAAACAAACCGCATCTGAACACGAAGGCCTTCATGCTATCCCCTTCGCTACCCGTGTGACGCAGCAAGCTTTTCCAGTTGGCTCAACTGTCGAACGAGCACCTGACCCTTTAGAGGGTTGGGGAAGATAATGTAGCATCTTTTTCATGAAGCGTTGGCGAATCATGCACCAAGAAAGGAATGAACTTGCTACCTCACGTCCTCCTGGCTAAAAAAAAAAAAAAGTCACTAGTACCTCACTCTCTAGCCGCGGTGACGGGACTACCATCATGGCAACTCCAGTCTGCCATATCACGTGACTGACCTGACGTGACCTTAGTAGCGGGTTCAGCACTTTTGATTTTAACGAAAGCGTGTTGCGCGTGTGCAAACCATCAACACGTATTATACCGATTACTGAGACATGATTGTATCAATAATTCGAACATTCCCCTAGACATAAACAATATTAGGGGTGGGGTAGACAGAATGCAGCACAAAGTAGTCACACACACACACACACACACACACACACACACACACACACACACACACACACACACACACGAGAAAGGTGGTTGAGAAAGGACAGAACAAAGGGAAAGAGAGAAAACCAAATAAAGGAAGAGAGAACAAGCGCAGAGATCAGAAATACTCGAATCAGCTTTTCACCCCTCTTTTTCCCAAAAGTGTGTTCTGCTTCCTTGGGGAAAAAAAATAAAGTAGAAACCCTTGAAAACAGGGTGGCAACACTTACGCTGATTCAGCAAGACAAGTTTGAGAATGTTTGGCCGTTATCTTGGAGAAGCACCCGCATTTCTTAACTTCTGCTGTCGCTTAATCTGGCAGAAATCAGTGGCAAAAACTCGCCATACAATGTTTTTGAGGCCATTGCTCAAGACCATCGCATCTTTTCTTTCTGTAGCCTTCGCGAGTCAGGTATCGAGAAGAGAAGGAGGAGCTTTTTTCTCACGTCCTTTTCGCTATCAAGAAGAGGCAGGAGACCGGGGAAAAAAGAAAGAGGGAGGAAGATAGAAGATAAATTAGGCCATCGGCAACATGAAGGCGGGGGGGGGCGTGAAGGTTACAGGTTGCAAGTGATCAATTTCTTTGACAACAATGTGCATATTGAACTTGTTTAAAATTAATTAACGGGACTTACTTTCTGCAATGCTATGAGACTGTTAAGAGCATTCAACATAGTACCACTGCCCGAGAGAGAGACACACAGAAGGAATAATGGTGAGTGTGTGCTGGAGAGGCAGCCGTAGTGAAGTGGAAGAGAGTGTCTGTTAGAGAAATACAGATAGAGGTTGTGAGTGTTAGAAAAAGACAGAAGTGTGTGCGTGTTAAAGAAAGAAGTATGTGTTATAGAGCCATACAGACAGGAGTGTATGTATGGTAAGTATATATGAGAGACAGAAGTGTATGCTAGACAATCAAATGTGTGTGTGTGTGTGTGCTCTCGCGCGCGCGCGCGCGCGTGTGTGTGTGTGTTAAATAATCAAGTGTGCGTGTTAAAGACTATGTGTGTGCGTGCGCGCGCGTGTGTGTGTGTTTTCATGTCTGTGTACGCGCCATTGTGTCTAGTCCCTTTTACAAACCATACATTCATTACTGGTGTTTGTGATGGCTTAGTATGAGTACCACCCACTCCCATATCTAAAATTCACATCGGCCGTGTTACAACCAAACAATCTCGCTCGTCTTTGATACATCACGGACGTGTATACAAGTCCGTGGATACATGTTACACAGACCATGAACGTGCACAGTATTATATTACTTTTATACATAGCAGCGCTTGACATCAAAATTGCTCTGTATATTTCCATATGCAACATATACGTTGTTCCCCTCTGTATATATTATAAAATATAGTTAAGTGTGTTACACAATTGAACAATGCATGTCTATATATACAAAAAAAAAATGTGGGCGAGGATTGAAATAAACCACAAATCAGAAAATATTTTTGAAAGAACGTAACGTAGAATTCAAAGTATAAAAGTATGCAAATTTACGCCCGCACACACACACACACACACACACACACACACACACATGCATAAATATACAGGGATACGGTTTGGACAAGGAAGACTACTGTGCTCTGGTCGGCATGTGCTTTGCAGTAAGATTTTCAGATTTACCTCCCCGCAGCTGTGCAAAGGACACTGACTTACGACAGAAAAAGTGGTGAGAACATTCTCGGTCGTTTCACAATTCGTGAACAAAGCATCACTGATCTACTAAGTCATATTTTGTTCGAGGCTTTAATTCTTCGGGAGGCATCTTCGTGCTGACACTAGTCAAGAAGCTCTGGAAATTCGTCCTAACCGCCAGCACAAAACGTTCACATAAGGTTCATACATCTTTCAAGATGAAATATCCACGCTTGCTTCGAAGATCACTGCCTCTCCATGGTCACGTGATGTTCCACGTGACACTGTCATCCCTATAGCGCGGAGGTGTATAGGGTGGATTGTTGTCTGTCTGCCGAGACCAACGCTGAGCCTCTTGCGAAGTTCTCCGCTGTCAGTCTCGGCGAGCCTTAACAATGAATGTGAATAAACCGGAAGCTACTTCTTAACCAGCCTCGTTCTAGTAGTTAAACTGAAACGTGACTAAACCGGACGCTATTTCGTAACCAGCCTCGTTCTATGACTTCACTGAAAATAAAATCGTCTGCAAGCAGTCCAGTAATACAAGTCCGTGGCAATAGTTACCAACTTCAAGAAGACAACGTAGCTACATTGCGTTATGTTGTCACGTGCGAGGACGTAACTACGCTACGTTATCATGTGTCAATAGTTCTATCACATCTACGGCCAATTTATAAAAGGTTTAATTGTCTTGTCACTGAGCTTGTTTGCAAACCGTTATAACTGCTGTCTTGTTGCTACTGTCCTTGAGTTTCGTGTTCTTGCAATTAACAGTCATATGGGATCGAAAGATTTCTTAATTATCATTGCATGTTGTCTTTTTTGTAAAGTTTTCTAAACAGACAGATCAAGAACGCCAACTTAAAATTAAAAAAAAATGGTGAAAACGTGTCTCCATATTAAATCTGCTTTGTTAGGATTGCTTTGACGCAGTGAGACAGGAAATAACACCAGGGTACTATGTCTGTCGCCTGGTGAACACCCTTTCTCAGACATGAGACATTCCATCACAACACTGCTCTGAGTATCGGTATCACTAATTCGAAAATTAAAGTGTTATGTACAGATTTTGATGACACTACAACTAACAGCAGTACTTCCAGCTGCTGATACCGGGTGTAAAATTCAGTCGAAACTGCACAGAGGCTGTATGCAAGTCTTGGCTGTTTGTTCTTCGCCTGTCGTCAGAGTCACGTTGACGTGGCGGAAGTAGTGTCTGGACTGATTTCTGCATACAGAGAGAACATACGGGCTTTTTCCCCTTCAACTATTCAGGTAAGTGTATTGGCTGGGTGTGCGAGTCGCTCCTTTGCAAAGAGGTAGACATGTGGAAATGACAGTGTCAGTAGATGTGCTCGGAATACGGTCTGTAGATGTAGGTCGGGTCGTAGCCATTGACGTCGCTGTCGTCGGTATGAGGGACGATGCGGATGAGTCCTGGCTGGATGTGGGAGGTAGGAATGGGGCTGGTGTGCGTGGTGTAGTGGCCACTTCCTCTCGGTGCTCCTTGGCTGCTTTCGCTTCCCACAGAGCGCTGTCAACAAACAAGAAAGACTTCACATTTTCATTTGCACTAGGCTTCCCTCCTCCATCATGCTACTCAATTGTGTGTGTGTGTGTGTGTGTGTGTGTGTGTGTGTGTGTGTGTGTGTGTGTGTGTGTGTGTGTGTGTGTGTGTGTGTGTTATTTGCGACTTCGATCATGGAAAGTGCGTGCCTCTAAATCATGGATGCGTGTTCATGTGTGTTTTAGAGAGATTAGTGTCTTGGTTCTTACTCTTTATTTCTTTTCTTCTTTCTTTTCCTCTCTTCGTTGTTTCGTTATTTTTTCTTTCTTCGCTTGTTCTTCTTTTTCCTTTCTTTCTCTTGTTTGTTCTTTTTTTTCCTTTTTTTGTCTTCCTTCATTTCGGTCTCCCCTCCACCCCGTCGAAACCCACATATAAAAAAATTCCTGAATGATTTACCTCGGGGCTTAAGTAGTCTGCCTTGGCCATGAGGCGTCCGTCGTTGGTGAACCTTAAGTCGGTGTTGTGGTCTTTGAGCAGAAGTGTCTCATCATCCCTTGAACTGTGTGTGGCGTAAGCAGCATTACCTGTCGACATCACCGTCAAAGGCAACGGCCTTCGCATCATCGTCTCGGACTGAGACAAGTGGTCGGTGTCGTGGACTGTCAGGTAGCGGTAGGCGCTGCCCTGGGTTCCTAAGAAAGTGGCATCACAGGACATTTTACTAATCATGTTGGTATCCCACGGCTGATGAGAAGCCAGTGATCGAGGTGGGTGAGTTAGTGAGGGAGAATGAAGGTAGATGGTGACACGAGACATCCTCTCCTCTCTCACTTCTCCTTTCTTCTCACTCTTGTATCACCGAAGCAATCAGACAACCAACCAATGAATCAATCGGTCAGTCAGTCGGTCGGTCAATTCATGCATGAATCAACCAATCACTCTCTTAACCCATCTCTTTCCCTCCCTCAGCCACTCGATCATTTTTCAATCGATCACATAGACGTGTCCTAATCTTATGAACACTGCATGTGCTCACACAGACATACACATATACACTGTGTTTATGCTTGTATTTCTGACTATTTCCTAAACTTTCCGCCGAAGCGTTACTGTGCAGAGGTGTTCCAAACAAAAAAGTCTTCTTTCGGCAAAGTGCGGAGGAAGGACAATGGAGGAAATAAAAAAAGCAAAAATTTTAATTAAATACAAATAAATTAAGATTTAAGAAATTAAGAAGCTATCAGCGCCTACGGCAGGACAGTGAAGACAGATCCCGAATTCCTCATGTTAACGGTGTTTAAATATTTCCTGGCCCGGAAAGTTTGAGGCCAGTGTTGTGGACGGTAAGATGGCGCGTGCAGCTAGGACGTGGCGTGACATATCTGTGTCGTCACCACCTCGCCAGACGCGACCCTCGCATCTGTAACATTACGGCCTCACCAGATGTCACCCTCACATCTATAACCAACGTCACAGGACGTACTTGGGACGTACCCTGAAATCCCATGTTGTCGTAAGCAGAACCCCGGTGTGTTTCCCGTCCTAAAAGATGTTTTCTGGAACTCACTGCGTAGATACTGCTACCTGGAATACAACATTGGGTTTGTAAAGCATGATAACTGTAGCTCTATGTATATCTCTCTCTTTCTTTCTCTCCCTTTCTCTCTCTATCGCTGTTTTGCATTCTCCCTACCCCCTTTTTCTCTCTTCCAATTTTGCAATCCGTTGACATTATAGACTCCAGCACCACATATTTATAACATATTTAGCTTAAAACTATAAGACATTAATTTCAAATGTTTTTTGCATAAGCTGCATTCCTTCCTTCTCGCCCTACCTTCGTCTGCCCCCCGAAGAACATCTAACACCAAGAGGTACCGAAAGAATAAACACACAAAATGAACTTAACACCCTGAGTTTTTAATTGGAGAACATGATATATGTCCTACTGGGGGTATTTGTCACACACCACTATCAAACGACCTGTCAGAAACAGACAAAAATGTCCATCCCATCCACACCTCCATTACCTTCATCGTGGTAAGCAGACAGCGCAGGCACGGAGCGCCTGTCCTCTTGGTATGGCGAAGGAGAGAAGTAGCGATTCATCAAACCGGTTTTAGTAACCGGATTCAGATCGAGTTTATGGTCGCCGGAGGTGGGAATGGCGTTCTTCACATAGTCGCTGGCCTCGCGACACTTGAGGCGGATGAGAACGCAGACGACGATGAAGCAGAAGGCGGCGAGGAGGCACATGAGGATGGACCACGGGAAGGACCTCCTCGATAACAGCGGCGATGTGCCCACGACTGGCCAGAAGAAGGCGCAGTACACGACAAGCCCGGCCAAGACCAGGAGCCCTAATCATAAATGAATCCATTCATTAATACATTAATAAAGGCTAAACTATGTGCCGAATCAATTTTAAACCAGCGGGTCTAGTTAATTGATAAATAATCCTTAAACCTGATTATCTGAGTAAATTTATTTCGTTCTACCTGTCAGACTCAAAGTTCACCCACGCTGCTTTTCTTACAAAGATCAACAGCACTTGCAGTGGTATAACCATAGCGTTGAATACCATCTGTAAGTAATGAGATGGATAGAATGATCTAAGATGAGGTGGATGGAATGGCCTAAGATGAGGTGGATGGAATGGCCTAAGATGAGGTGAAAAGAATGACCTAAGATGAGGTGAAAAGAATGACCTAAGATGAGATGGACAGAATGATCTAAGATTAGGTGAATCACGGTTAATAAAGCTCACAAGCTAATGAGGTGGATTACAATGCGAATCAGATGCTTGCGAGAAATGGCATATAATGTGGACTACAATGAGACACATGTTGATAAGGCGGATCCCAACTGATATCTGATAACTGATTGACAAACGTGATGACTAGATTGATAAAGAAGGACTCACAGGCTAAGTTGCCGAGACAAAAGGCTGCCCAGTTGAGCTGCCCCATGCGGTCCCACTTGCCGTAGCCCATCCGGTACACGACGAGGACCAGGAGCAGGAAGGTGGCGGCGGCCAGTCCCAGCGTCTCCAGCGCGCGAACGGCGTCGAACTCCGACTGCCCGTACATACCGTCTGCAACAGCCAGCAGTTATTCTATTTTCTCCCGCGGACAGTCACATTCTCAGTGTTCTTCAAATCAAGACCAAAATCTCTGAGTGTCTTCAATGGAATTCTCTTCTGTGCATCATTCTCCACTCCCGGTCTCTTCCCTCCTCCCAACGTGCACAAACATCCTTTCCTCCAGCCCCTTTTCCAAGAAAAACTATTTGTAAATACGTTGGATATTTAAATCTGTTTTTGAAGTATTCTTTTACTTTATAATTAACGCTAACACTTTCTTTTTATGTGATTTGTATGTTTCAATCTATTTTTGTATATTCTTCATAGGTCAGAGCTAAGATAACAACAAGGAGAGGACTGATCGCCCTGTACAGGACCTGCTCACTATCACCCAATACAGGCGTGAGTGGCGGGGCTTGTCAGCTGGGGCATCTGCTCCCTCTAGTGACCGGCACTATATAGCCAAGAGACGAATGAATGAAGGAAGGAAGGAAGGAAGGAGGAAGGAAGGAAGGAAGGAAGGAAGGAACGAACGAACGAACGAACGAACGAACGAATAGCGGTCACATGTGTTTTTCTCTGGTCATAGAGGTACTGTGCCTTTAGTCTGAAAACAGTTTTATTACTTGAATTTGAAAGCCATATTCCTCGGAAACAAAAGTTTCGATGGTAGATGACAACAATAACAATACAAGTAAGCGAGGCTCACGGCCTCGGAATGCCAGTAGACAAGAGGCAACCGGATTGTGTACTGAATAAAAGAATTGTTTCGTATAAACACATGCACGTGCCAAAGTTGTCAGGCAAGTAGTGAAGCCGAAATCTCTTGTGTGAATTTCGAGATTTGGGGGATGTCGAGAATTATACTACTGGTGTTAGTTATATGGACATTGGCTTCCGCTATAACCTTTCGGCCATAAAAATTGACCCTATAAGGAAAAAGAAATTGCCGGGGGAACCGCAGCATGGGAAGTCACGCCTGGACGCACCAGGAGGGAAGGCGACCTATAGAGAGGGTGAGGCACAGTGATAGATGGTCAGGGTGTGGCACTTTGATATCATGGTGACATTCATCAGTAGCTATGACAATGTTTGACAGAGTACTGATACAGTAATTTGAATACACGATAAAACATGTAACCGGCCAATCTTACCACACTGTACAGTGTACACCCTGGCACACACCTGATGGACATAGCACAACAAGCTCAGCCATCTGGTAATATAAAACCATTAATATGGCGACCGCTCACTTGTCGCCTACAACTTCTAGTGCGACCGCACAGCCAAGCAAAGGAAACTCACAACTTGCTCTCAGTCTCCGAGGTAAGACTGTACACAAACGGACAAACCGAAGTCTAAAATGTTTCATCAACTAAATCGTTTTGTATACAGCTCCACATCGTCGCAAAAGTCCAATGGATGATTTCGGTCCCGAAAAACAGGTTCTCGGCGCATAAACTTTGTGTGATGTGGTTCAGTAAGACCAAATCCGTCATGACACTTATTGCAACGATAATTCGAGGCACTGATAAGGTAAGAGGCACGATAGCTGGCTTTTTGGGGAGCCCTCGCCCTTCGTCGGAGTTTGCCTGAGATGTCGTGCCGATAACCCAGTCTGCTCAGGGTGTAGCGGGCCACCCTACATACCACCCCAGGAAAGCTCTGGCACAGCCGTTTAGCAATGGCCAACTTCTTTGCGGCAAACCCAACAGTCGTCCAGCTATCACAAAGCCTTAAAGAATTAGCTTTTTAGGAAGTGAGGGAGGGTATGGAAGAGTGGACTCGGATAACTTAACAGAATCTAACTGCGATGATGTGAGAGACTTTCCGGAGAAAAGAAATGTCCGTGATTGCAGGAAGATTTATTCAAAGAGACATGTATGTATAAAGCGACAAACATAACAATATAGTATACAAGCATACAAACATGAGCAGTGTTACAAGGTCGCAGCAAACGCAGATGCAAACACAGCCAGCTAAATATCTAAAGACCTGTACAGGCCGACAAAAACAAATACAGACGCCCAGAGTCACCATGGAACTTGTTTAGCCAGACATCAGGGGCCAGTTGCACAACACATTTCTATTTTAAACACTTTTCGGCCATAACTCTATTTAGATAATTAGTTTAAAGTGCACACCACAATTTTAGAATTTTTAAAACTAAAACTGCTTTAAGTAAGATAAAGTCTGACTTTCTGTCCTGTCAGTACAATATTTTGTATGTTTTTCTGCAATGCACCAAAATGGCTAAAAAAGATTTTGCTTCTTTAGAACAGTTTTAAGGTTTAGAAACGTGTTGTGCAACTGGCCCCAGACTTCTAAATATTGACAAAGACGGAAAGAGTGAGTAGGACACTCACTGCAAAAGCTTTCTTGCGCTAGGTCATTTTAAAAAAAAAAGAATAAGTACACAATTTCACGCTCATAATAATACATATTTTTATAGCTCCAAGAGTAAAAGAGGGTGATTAAACAGACTTTGTTTAAACAGGTTGGTTTGCTTGCTTTACTTTGTCCAGTGTGGCTGTCCTAGTGTGTCCAACTTACGGAACTGGTTTAGTCGCTGCCACCTTACAATTTGGCAATTTGGTTGTTAAGCTTTTCATAGTCTGTATTCGTCCTGCTGGGAACCTGTCATTTGCTTTTTAAACTATTTTCGTTTTACTTAACTAGATTATCGACGTTTTCTGGTTTGCAATGTATTACATACACCCACCATGTTTTACTCTTTGAAGTGCATTGCATAGTTTGCTATCCACCCGTTGTTCTCTCGTTAGGCTAGATTAAATGGCACTTGCTAAAACATTTTCTCGGGGGAAATATTTGTTTAAAATAAATGTTTGGCCCATTCATAAAATATACAAGGGTTGAAACATTTTGTGAAATAAATTTCGTGAAATTTTTTTGTTTGTGTCACACCCTTCCTTGCTGCTCAAGAGTAAAGAAAGGTTTTGTCGTTGTATGCGGCCTGCACATGAAAACCCATTAAAATCCAAGATTATTATCGGGTTCTTTACATACGGATGTCACGTTATGATCCTATCCCCACCAACTTTCAAGATCTCACACTCCGGCTGAATTCCTTTTGAAAGCATTTATTCATCAGAAGCTTTACTCAGCGTAGTTATTTATAGCATGGCTCGTGGGAAGACTGAAAGACTGAAAAGACTGAAAGACATTAAAATGGTCAGCGAGTGATTGTCATTGTAAGACTAAAATCGTGAACTGAGCAGACTGCGCACACTTCACGCTTCACTGCACACTAGTGGGTTTTTTAATTGGCCTTGCTGCTCTGTGTGTGTGTGTGTGTGTGTGTGTGTGTGTGTGTGTGTGTGTGTGTGTGTGTGTGTGTGTGTGCTTTTTTAAAATCAAGAATTGCTTTCGAGAAGGACGTCAACACTCCGCAAGAAGTGTGCATAACAAATAAATAAATTCAGACGAAGTGCAGGCATGTGAAACACATATAAGCTATTTTTAGATACAGCATGTAGTTTCATGTCAGACCTGCTGTGCTGCCTTCACTGATGTGAGGACGACTTGTTAAAAATCAATTAATATTTTTTTAAGATCCCTCCTCCTCCTAACCTAGCAAAGCTGTGTTTTTATGGCACTGTAACGGTCGACTGTCTGATTGGTGGAGTGAAACTGCACGTTGCTTTTTTATCTATATATATATATACATGTATATGTATATGATATGTGCTACTTGCCCACTTCTTTCTTTTTTTCTTCTTTTTTTTCTTTCTTTTTTTCATTAAAAAAATTTTTTTTCATTGTTGAACTATATTCATATTTTCAAATTGCCCACTGGGACAAATAAAGTTCTTCCTTGTCATTGTCATTGTCATTACTTCATCTGAAATTCTCTGCATGGATCATCGTTAAGAAGTAAAGTGTTCAATGAAGAACCCTTGCATTATCTATCTATCTATCTATCTATCTATCTATCTATCTATCTATCTATCTATCTATCTATCTATCTATTCCCGCTCCCTCAACCCCTCAAGATTCTTCTACTCTTCACTTTTACTTCTGCCTGTTGTGTCTGTACGACATCACAGGAGTTACAAATTATAATGACAAAGCAATTATCACTGTAGGAAGAGTTAACAAGTTTTTCTTCTGTGGTCCAGTAAAATTATCCGATCAGATTTGTTGTTTTTTTGTTTGTTTTTTGCTTGCTTGCTTGCTTGGTTGGTTGGTTGGTTGGTTGGTTGGTTGGTTGGTTGGTTGGTTGGTTGGTTGGTTGGTTGGAGGCTGTGGACACACTGTTTCATTCTGCCCTGTACAGTACTTAAAGCAAAACAATCCTTGATTTTATTCGTCCTGCGCTCGATACTTGCTCTACCTTCACTTCGCTCCTGTGTTTTCAAAGACGTTTCCTTTCTTCAGTTTCATGCCACGCCTTGTGGGACTTACGGGAAATTACAACAATTAATGAATCCTTATATCAGGGAAACAAAAGTTGCCACCACAAAAGAATGTTGAAGCCCACGCCCGTTACCACCGTGGCAACCACATCAAGCCTCTGACATTCCTTCTGTCGTATTTCAGCTTGAAACGGAGCAACAGCAAAACGTGCTGCCCCCAGATCTGACGGTGGGTGGTCGGTTGGGCGTTGACTTTATGCGCATGCGTGGCTTAACTTCATGGCTTGCTGGGCGAAACCACTATCAGGCCAATGAATATAAAAGTGTAGAAAGCTATTTATGTTTCCTTAAAACTTAGCTTTAGCCTAAGCATGGCACGAAATGTCTAACGTTGTGATCAAGTTAGTGCCTCTTTCGTGGACACACTTTCTTTCTTTCTTTCTTTCTTTCTTTCTTTCTTTCTTTCTTTCTTTCTTTCTTTCTTTCTTTCTTTCTTTCTCAGCCACACACATACAAACCTTAAAACAATGCGTACTCACTCACCTGTAGCGTATATGAACGAAACTTGTGGTGCCGTTGTGTTCTCACCGCATGTACTAGACAAACCACACCCCGTTGTGAACCATAGGCCCACACCTACCAGGAAAGAATCTGTCTGCAGCCATATCCACATCGGTGCAACGTATCCTGCCACCTGCAGCAGCAGTCCAAGAAAAGCGAGAAGTATAGTGATGATAATCCACTGCGTTACTCCCATCTTGAAACAATCGACAAGAAACGACTCTCCCTCGACGTTTGCTGATGTCTTTCTTCACACCTCCATGTTCACTGGAAACATTTTATGATCTTTTTTCGTCTGATGATATAGACACAATTAACGCAGTACGCAAAACAACAAAAGCATTACAATATGTCTCCACACCTTTGTTTTGGAGTTGAAGAAAAACAAACTGTAATTTAGTACAGGCTGTTGAACAAATGTCACAGGCTGCAGACACAGGAGAAAGCTGTCTCACCAGGCTGGGAATGGAGGGAAGGGTGAATAAACACGGCAGAGGCTAGCTAGCCAACCGATAAGTTCGAACTGCAGTGTCGAAATGAGACTAAAGCAAGTTGTCGCCGTCTTGTCCCCCCCGCTAACGGAAGTCGGGAGGGGCGCTGTCTCCTGGTGACGAGAGGGAGTGGCTACAAGGACCGTGCCCATCCACCCACTGTGGGTGAGGCACGAGAGTCGCCACACATCAAAACATTCGATCGCATCACATGAGAAATAGCTAGACCTCTATCTCTACGTCCATAGTCATGTTTGTAATTTATATTCATAACCGTAGTGACGATGATAACTTTTTTTACATTCATGTCTATTGCGATGATAATATGTTTACATTAATGTGCATACTAATGCCTATGACATGTTTATAGTAAATGTATAGTGACGATGATAATTTGTGTTTACACTCAAATCTTTATTTTGATATATTTTAGTCATATCCGTAGTATTTTTATTTTTGTTTAGAAATGGTTTATAAAAATATTTCTTGCTTATAGCAATTATTATATTATTACTAACACTGTTCAAATCTCTTTGAGAAAACGATTGCAGTTTTAAGGTACGGGATTTTGAACAGGTTGCATTATTGCTACTTATCGACACCCCCGCCATTTTCTCCCAGGGCCTGTTCTCACCCACTGTTCCTGTGGACTATTATGTCGCTACAGACCGTTAGCAAGCTTTCGGTGCTTTCACTCTTTTAGGGAACCCAAAAGTTTTTTTATCTCTGGCCTCCGTCTGCGCGATTAAAAAGGACTTAAAGAATAACCTATTCTCCCATATGCTCCCACCTATTCATTCGAATGTTTCTTCAACTGTCGCTAGGACATTCGAGGTCTCTTAACCTTTTACTTAAATAGATCATAGAAGTATATGGCTAATACCCTATGCACACACACACACACACACAGGCCATCGCTTTCCTTCTTCTCGTTGCTTGTTGTTATTATTTAGTAGTTGTTATTGCCTTCTACAGATCGAGTACACGCGAACTAACTTGAAAGACAAAAAGGAAAGAAGGTAAAGAGACAAGGAAAAAATCAAGAGGAGACAATCAAAAAAAAAAAAGGAACGAATGAAGAAAATGGGAGAATGTTAAAAAGAAAAGAGTGAAAGCCCTCTTTGCAATCGTGAGAATGTTTACTTTTTTGCGGTTCAATGGTGAAATAAAATGCGAACGAAGGTCGCTTTATGGGCGAGCTGTCGTGTACAGTTAGTTATCGGAGTTGCTATCTCGGGGACTGGCCGCCAGCAATCCGCTTAGTGACTGACGCCAGGAAAATGCTTTGATGCGATCGCTCCCTCCGGCTTCCCTCTCTCGCCCGAGCACACAGACGATCCACTTTTTTTTAAAACTGTTCATCTGCATTACTGAAGAGCCCCATTCACCATTACCTTTCTATTACTGTATTGATATGTCTCCGCGTCTTCTGACTCGAGACAAAAGATCTTCACCGAAGCATTTCGCTGATCAAACCTTTGTGAAAGTCGAAAAGATCTGATCACATCCTAGGTTTAAAAAAAAAATGGGGGAAATTCATGCTGGAAACTATAAACCATTTTAATAACTTTGCAAAAACTTCCGGTCTGGACTTTAAATAATATTAAATAGCCAACCTCTGGTCCATTTTGTAGCTCTTGATTTTTATGTAAAAGAAGCATATCCTAAAATAGTGGCATTTGTGGTAGTGAGAAGTGTAGACGGGGACAAAAAAACAGTTTATGGCCGTTAGCGGAAACTCTGACGTCATTGGACTAAAAATGACTGAGTCCGTTTTTTTTTAATAAAATCATAAATTTTTTCCACACCCAAAATTCCCCATTGTAAAGGTGCAGCCATGTGAGATTTTGCTTTTGGGTGGTCCTGCGTACATCAGATTTGTTTCAAAATTACAGCCGGCCAATACAGGTATGAAAGGGTAGATTCTCCACTCTTCCCTCTATCCTTGCTATACAGACCGTAGTAAAATTATTATTTTTTCTTCTTCTGCTTTATTTCTCTTCTCTTCTTTCACTTCATGTCTGCAATTTGTTTACGCATAACGATCTCTGCCTCGAAATCAGCTGCCTTGTCAAAACATGTGAACGAATTTTTAAAACTCCGCTTTACCCAACATGAATTCACGATTTAATTTTGTTAATATCCCTGGACAGTGGCAGAGAAATAAATAAATTGATATATGTTGTACACACTAACTGCAGCAAGAAAGCGTTGGACTCGGCTGCACCGTTCCTCGAATTTTCTTTTCGCCCTCGATGAGGGTGGCTCCTTCTGCTAATGCACAAACTGTTATTTGAAATTTGAACAGACGATTAAAGCGACGTATTAACACACGCGAGAACTGAAATTCCAGGTAAGCAATATTTCTTATGGCTGTACCTTGTACCACTGCCACTGTGTTAAGTTCCCACCACGCCGCTTCCTTAGCACATTTTGGGACGCACCTGCTTGACACACCTGTTTTTCAATCAGTGAGCACCAGCGAGCAAAAAACACCTTTTTGCACCGAGATTGGGTGTTTACATCACCTTTCTGGCTGAGTTGTTCTTGTGACACACCTGTTTATCAAGTTTTAGCCACCCCTGCAGACTTTTCAAGTCTGTGATTCTTCTATGACCCCGGCCTTCACCTGTCGCTAGAAAAGTCTTCATTCAGAAGCACCACGATGAATGACGAGAGCGCCATTGCCTGCCGTCTGTCAATAGACGAGTCGGTTACTGCTCCAATGTACATAGGTTTTTTCTTTCTTTTTTCTCTCCCTCTCTCTATTCGGTGGCGATGAAATCAGGAGAAATAATGCCCGGTTCACAAAGCCGAGATAAGAATGCATCTGGTTGCATATTATTAACGTTGAAGGGACTTAAACTGACGTGCGCTTTTGCAGTTGTGAGTTGCTTCTTTTCGCCCTTCAGAAACAGGTACGGTGTACGTTTGACAAAGACCCTGAGAAATCCTATCGATTTCATTCAGTCTTCTTGCTGTCTAGTATTTTGTCTGCACCTTTTGATCTCAAATCTGTGGCTTCTCTATACAGTACTTTGATATTCTTTTCTCTGTGCCGTTGCTGTTGTGATTGTAGTGGTGGCAGTGGTCGTAGTTTTCAGCGCTTTCCATTGCTGAATCACACAAAGGGCACAGAACTACTGGAAGGGGGACTGGGGAGAGGTTGAAAGAAAACCGCACAAACACACCTGCAGAATATGAAATGCCTTCAGTATGTCTCACGTCTCTCTCTCTCTCTTGGGGTAACTGAAATCAATGGCAAGTCGTCAGAAGATGAACCACAGTGCACCTAGCAGTAAGGTCAGGAGATTCTCTCTTCTCTCTCTCTCTCTCTCTTAAAACACACGAGAGAGAGTGAAGCTGGACCATCTTTTCCTGTCAAACAGTTTTATCTGCAAAATTAAAAAAAAAAGTATTTTCAAGGAAAACATCGTTTGGCTGTACAGGTATCAGATAATGACTTTTACTGTGTAGTAAGCTTTAAGCCCCTGCGGGCTGATGAAACGATAAACTAACTCAAGCGGAATATTTGAAGAAGGATATAACATAAAGTAGAAAAACGTGGTTCATGAACTGCATGTCTGGTCACGTGGTCAGACCTAAGAAAACTGGACTACTTTGCGAGCAGTAACTTAGAGTAGATGTCACTTTTTATTGTCCTTCTTTATCGTAGCTGATAGTTGACATATGGATTAAATATTGGCATGAATATATATTAAGCAGAAGGTCGTATATACTTCGTCCAAGTTAGAATGCAATAGTTCCTTTCTGACAGGGGCTTGTATTTGGAGACTAATTTGTAGACTAAAACGTTCAGATTTGGACAACCAAAAAATATAATATTAGAATAAATTGATTTTATCTTTATAAACACGCTTTGTGTATGATTGTATCATGTGGTAAAATTACACTTTTCTGCAGTCTACATTTGTTTCTTCACTGAAGTTTATGCATCTAGTATCCAAGTGAGAAGGGTAAAGAGGAGAGTAAAATATATCAGACACACCGAGAGGTAAATGTGCTGTGTATACCATCTTTCAGTTATGGTCTTATGGATGAATTTTATACAACCTGTCAACCTGCCAAATATTACGATAGTAGATAGTAATAGTATGCTTTAGAAGTGACTTTAATTTGTTGCCTAGTACGATCGCTGCTACAAAATGCAGAATTTGAAAATAACCCCAATTTCAAAAGTTATACAGTAAACTTTACCACATACAGAATTTCTTCTAATCATACAAGAAGAGATATAACAGCTCATACAACCGCTTTGAAAGTTTTCTTTGTTTGTATGCTTCTTTTTTGCACGAAAACGCCCACAATCTAAAGCATATATTTGTGATTATTAACTTGAAAAGTAATTCGCCAAAGCACTTTATCTTTTACGTGTTATTTTAATCTCAGTTCGAGTCGTGGAGGATGGAGGAGGACATGTTACGAGTTTTTTGCAACAGCACGACATTCCAGGGACGTAATCTGCTATTGTGCTGCTTGTTGAAGGGTTACCTCCCTCAAATGACTATTTACAGATGGAGTTCAAAGAACATCTCGTGTACATGAGTAATCTTTTCTCGGCTGCATATTGATCACTTTTTGCACTTGTATTAGCTGTATTACATGCGCATTTCCGTTTCAGAAACGTGGAAAGATTTTGTGCTAATGACAACAGCTATGCAAGCGTTTTTGTGTTACAGAAACCGTGACAGCCAAGTTCTTCAAGAGCGTTAGGTTGCCACTTGTGTTACAGCTTACTGCTGAGTGTAGTGACACTAATGTTGTTGATATCTATGAACATATATTTATGTGCTTTTTTACGAACGATTTGATTCTTGTTCGTGGACTTTTTAACAAATTTTTAAGCTTTACTATTATCTTAATTAACTGCCTTTTGATATTAAACAACGATATACGTTCTGTCAGTGCCAGCGTGATGTGGAAGCGTACTTTGTACCGCATCGAGACACTACTGATGTTGGGGCCAGTTGAAGGTTTTAGTCGAAGCTGTTCATAAGTTGTGTGCGCAATCACCAAAATGTCGTCACCAGATCGAAACCTCCAGAAAGAACAGACAGACCAAGGAGATGCCCCGGTAAAACAGTCATCAGTTACTGATCCAAAGGCTGTCCCGAAATCAAGGAGTTCAAAAATAGACCTCCTGCCAGGTGGGAATGCCGCGTCATATGTTTCACAGAGATCGAGCTCTGTAGAAACGCTTGACACTCCAAACGAGATGGAGTGTCACGAGTCAGTCCTTCAGTCAAAGATGCGGTCTAAAGTCGGAGGGGTAATCGAATATAGTGAAGACAAGGATGATGGCTTGATACACAACTGTGAAACCATGCCACCCACCATGTTTCATCCAGAACACCAGAGTACCCCTAATCAGTATCGGTACAGAAATTTCTCAGACGGAAGCAACTTAAACACACCTTCAGATTTGTCAGAAGAGCATGATGTAGAAGATGACAGAGCGCTGTCTGAGAGCCAGATGTTGATGCCAGGGGACCTGTTGGTTCCCATCATGGGATTTGAGACTATGGAAGCACGATCTAAATTTACAGTGAGTGCTGTTAATAATTGTTTTTTAAATTTACAGAAAACTTTACATTTGTGTTGCAAGTGTCTATCTACAACTCCACTGTCAGGGTAATGTTCACAAAGTACTATCCCTGAATTATTATTCTTAACTCCCTTGCTATACTGTCTGTCATGCTAACCATCATGTAATGATGCCATCTCACACTGTTTACAGACCTATATCCCTTCATACCTTCATCCATTGCTTTACGTTCTACTCTTGTACCTCATCATTATGTTTGTTCAGTGTGCTTATACATATCTCACCGTCCACTGTCTGTTATCTTTCATTTAGGCTATCATTAATAGTCTGTGCAGAAAGTGCAGTCTGTCTTGGTCATGATGCTGTTAGTGTGCATTATAAGTTCACATTCTTATTATTAGTGTTCTGGGTAGAAATGCACATATAATACTGTATATTAAAGAATCAATAATTTGCTATCCAGTTGCAAGTACAATTAAATTACCGAATATAAATAAGAAGTAAAAAAAAAAAAAGTTTCAAACTTTCTCAGGTAAAGTTAAAGCTACTGGTAGGAAATTAAGTAGCAAACTGAAAGGTTTAGTGTCTGGGATAGTGAACTGTGTAAGTACTTCATCACGTTGGGGGAGTGGTATGTGGAACGCATAGCTCATGCCCACCTTCCATGGCCATTCTGACTTTCCTAAAAGTGAAGTCGGGTACCCCATACACTGCAGCATGAGGCTTGGATTTATTGTTCAGAGTGAGTGTTCACATCCTTCAAAGAAAATTACCTACAGACTTCAGAGCCTCCCAAATGAAAAGTACTTTATTATCTGCTTTTGCCACTATGCATTCTATGCAACAGTGTCTTGTCTGTCCAGCATTTCCTGTAGGATTGTACGAAACCCAAGAAAATTAGAAATTATTTCTATTTCAACTAACTTACTTCATTGTTTAGTTTATAGTGTTCCACCATATATCATTCTAAACTTTTTAAACCATATTATCATTTTTCAATAGGTCTGAGAAATTTTTAGCTTCACATCAAACAATAATAACAATTTCAAAAAAAACCCTTTAAACTACCACAGAAATCCATCACATCTATCTTTGGGTCCTAATATGACTCAGGATCAAAGATAAAATACTTCAAAAAACAAATCCATGAATCTATCTTGCCTCTGTGAGAGGCTGGCTTTTAATATAGAATCTTATGGTACTATTTCAGCATATTTTCCCTGATGCCCATGAGTATGCATTGCATCTATACTTTTAGAAGTGTGATCACTTTTCAAACTTTGTGTTCCTATGTTTTGCTGTCTTTTTTTATTTTCTTTATATTTATGATATGACATAATGGATGGGATTTGTTTGTCATTCAACAGGTTGACTGAACAGGTTTTTCTTTTTGAAACAGGATTATCTTCTGTTTATTGTTTAATACCTAAAAGTGATATGAAGAAACTAATAAAAAAATGAATAAATAAATACCCTTAAAGACAACCATTCCTTCAGCTTCATCATCAGAAGTATATAGTCTGTTTTAAAGGTCTTATCACTTGCAAAGACACTCCGAGCATAAAAGACACTCCGAGCATTTTTGTGCTGCAGGTGTACAAAATTCAGGTGCAGATTGGAGGTGACTCAACTGGGTGGTTTGTCTTTCGACGATACTCAGACTTTGTCCATTTAAACGAAAGGGTAAGGTTTCTTTTGTGTGGGTTTAAAGCAGGAATGATTCATTTATTACTCTTTTCTTAATTAACATCAAGCATTCCTGATTCTTTTCCAATTTACCCTGTCCCATCCCCAGTCATTGAGGGAAGTCCAGTGGTGCAACGGTTAGCACCTGTCACCAATACAGTGAGGGTTGGCTGCCCTGGGTTCAGCTCTCATCTTGGGCACACTGTTCTTTCTCTGCATGTGGCATCTGTTTACAGGGCTGGCTGCCTTGCCGTGATATAGCCTTAGTTCCTGGCTCAAGGTAAAACACCATTCCCCCCACTAAGTTAACTAAGGATTCACAATCAGCAGACAGGAGACTGGAGACAGATTGGACAGATTATTCTTATTAAAATTATTATTGTTAAAAAACCTTCAGTGTGTTTAATGAAAATGTCATAAAACAATGCATGGTATTTTTTCTTTTTCATGAAGAATGTGGCTGGTTAGGCAATGTGTAGTTATAAGCACAACCATCCGTATAGAGCTTTTTTGTTTTTAAATTAACCAGCTGAAAGAGAGGAAAAACATACATTCTTTTTTCTTTACAATTTGATAAATGAAATGTGTATATGCATTCTCGAGCAAATATTTCTTTGTTGATAACAAAGGTATATTACTTTTTTCCCAGCTAAAGAGACTTTTTCCAGGGTTCCGATTGGCTTTGCCTCCTAAAAGATGGTTTCGAGATAACTTTGACAAAGAGTTTCTTGAAGAAAGAGTTCTTGGGCTGCAGGCTTTTCTGAACAACATTACAGGACACAAAGATATTTGTAACAGGTATAGTTCTTAATGAGATTTTATCATAATTGGATTTTAAAGTAGATGTTGGGCTGTTAGCACATTATGCACACATATATTGTGTTTGCCTAGCAGTATCTCTTATAAAATTGAAAGCTTTTGCTTTTGTAAGTGATTATAATGGCATGGTCCGCTTTCCTTAACTTACACATTTAGGTGCTGAGATTCCTTTTTAGATTAGCAGAATGATAAACCAGCAAGACTTAATGGTTAATCATCTGCCAAAGACATTTAAAAGCATAAAGTTTATTATTATTTTGCATATTTATGGGAGATTACAGTATTTTTGCCTTCGATAATATCAAAGACAACATAATGAGTCTTGTCCATTTAATTCTCTTGTCACACAGTTCATAATCATAATTATGAAGCAAGCTGTGCAGAAGTTCTGTAGAGCCTATTTTCAGTATTCATTTGTGTGAGGTAAAAAACAAATACAGGAAGGTGAGGAAGATTAGTATCACACTAGAATGCGTTTAGTCATGGGATCTTCTCTCAGAACACTGAAATGTGTGTGCATGCACAAGGGGGGAAAGTCATCCAGTCTAGTGGGATCCAAGGTCTAAAAACATGTGGTGTATCAATGTATTTTACATAAACACTTTATAGTTAATTGTTTCTTTCTGATCCTCAAAGTAAACCTAGTAATTGATTGACCTGTAATGTTAACTGTTTTGTAGTGCAGTGCATAATATATTTTCACATGTTCTTATATTTTTTAAATATTCACTGGCTTATGTATTGTGTGTGTGTGTTTGTGTGTGTGTGAATGGATTATGTTAAAGCACTCCAGTGCGAAATTTTTTCTGCTTGGATGAGCCTCCAGGTCCTCATGACAGTCTTGAGGAGAGCAGGGTTAGCAGCTGTTTACATTTATATTCAAACACAATGGAATATAATATACATGTTTATGTGTGTGTGTTTGTTTTCCTACCAGTAGTGAATCGTGTTATTATGATTCATCTAATTTATCCAAAAATCTTCAGAAGATAAAGGAGACCTGTCCTTAATGATTAAATAGTAAGCAATACATACCTTCATTAAATATCAGTGGTCATTTGTGGAAGCTTTATCCTCATCTGTGTGCATTTTACATTCAGGTTTGTAGAATGTTATTTCCTTGAATGCATATATTATTGTCATTAGGCGGTGAACATGAAAGACAAACTTTTCAGGCTCTGTGTGACACTTTAGAAGAGACTCTGTATGCTTTACGGCAAGAGCTGCGGGAAAAAGAATCTGAAATTAGCTTGCTGAAGGAGGAGCTGGACTTGTACAGGGCACAAGTGGAGATGATGTCATCCCGCCTCAGGTTGGTTTTGGATGGTATTCTGGCTGAATATTTACGGTGCCTTTCACAGTATTGAGTACCTCAGCTCTGTGTGTGATTTGTGTTTTCTGTCACTGTTTTCTTAATCCTGAATCAGTATTGATATCAGTAACTTGTATACATTGGAGTCTAAAAACATCTGAAAGAATTTTTTTTAAAACAGTAGAGCCTCTTTACTAAGACATTACTGTTGCAATTCACTCTTAGATGCATCTCACAATTCGACAGACATTACTTACTGTATAAATGTGATCTTTGTTGTGAATACTTCCCCAGTGTGACTTGGGACTGACTGTGAATTCTGTTGCAGTATTTTGCAGAAATCAGATGTTAAAGAACATTTTAAAAGATGCTTCTTGGTATCTGTTTGTAAACTAGTGCAAATCAGTTGTAGTTGAAGAGTTAGTTCCTCCACAAACTTTTTTTTAAAAAGTACAATAAATAGCAGAACCAATAAGTATGATACAAAGCTAGAATGATTAAGGATCACCTTGACTCTGAAGTAGCTAAAGGTGTAGAAAAACAAAGACAGTTAAGATTTGTACAGGACATATAAAATTGGAGACAATTACACAGTTTTAAGACGTTTATTATGCAATTTAGATATCTCCTAAAAATAAAAAATGAAATAAAACATTGAATTTGTAGGTTTTTGGTGTCATAGCTTTTGAAATAAAAGTAGATTTGCCAGTTTCCCTTTCAGAGAAGATTTGGGCAGATTTTATTAGTCTTACTAAAGAGGTTTTACTGTCATTTACCATTTAACGTTTTGTCATAAGTCTGTAATCAGTTACATGGGCTATCTCATTACAGGTTTAAGGATTGCGTGATAATGGTTTGGCTGAATTATAGAAAATGCATGTATTTGACCAGAAAATGAACTAGAATTAAGAACAAATAATGTTTTTTAAACATCTTTTCTAGAATCAAACGCCAGATACCTAGAAATACAGTATTCTTAACTTTTTTAATATTATTTTTGGAGCAGTTCAATAATATACATTTTTGACAACAAGAAAGTGATTCTCATTGTTTTTTTATTTATGTATGAAAATCTATTTTAAAATATATATGCTTGTAGATACCCTTCATTATGTGTTACTGTTGATACCTTCATTGATACTGTTTGTGTCTATGTAAAACAGATTGTTCCACCATTGTTTTTAATTGTTTGCTAATAACTTCCAGGGATAGAAGCACAAACTTAGCCAGAGGAGAAAGCTTGGTTTCTCCTACTTCAGTGGGGTGTTCTTTAGCAGAATGTGATCGGCACAGAGATTCCATACCAAGCACACCTTGCTTTGAAGATGAACCAAATAAAACTACCTAAACTTGACATTGTGAGTGGCCAGTGTTATAAGCAGTATTGGCATTATTTATGGTGCACAGCTGATGTTTACTTTAATGTCATTTTTTAGGATTTGTGTGCTTCTTACAAGAGTGTGTGTAAGCGCATGCATGAACATCCATGCATGTATGCAAGCATGCATAATATTTTCTGTCCTAGAATCTACCCTTTCATTTCATACTGTTTTCTGAGATGCGTTACTTTTCTGTACACTCCTGAGAGAACACTGCAATAACATTTTACTAAAAAATAACTGGATTGGTTGGCAGTGTTTTATTTTGACGCAAAAACTATGTCATATCTCAGTTAGTGGTCCTGTGAACACTTGCTTCATCAAGACAGAAATGACGTACCAGCAGTGAGGTTTACACCTGTGGTCCACACTTCTCACTATCTACCTGTCAGATGCTTTCGGTGGTTTCACAAGAATACTCTAACCCTAGATCAGGAGTTCAACTAAATTGTTCTTTTCTCAGTGTGTACTTCTATTTTTTTAACAATTTTTCTTGATGGCTTAAAATCTCATTCATTCCTTCTACTCAAAAGCAATGTGCCTTCCTATTTCACCTCCAACATGAGAAGTTTGCAATATTCATGTGTATTGCAATGTGTATTATAAAATAACATTGCAACTTTTAATTCTTTTCTCATTCAAAAGGATGCTTTACATACCCATCATTTTTTCTGCTGTTGTGGTGCTTTTATTTCAGATTTTTCTTTTAAATTTATGCATTAACACTTTGAAAAACTTTGGAAACATTCATGGGGGGTAGAGCTATATTTTTTTTCATCCCTTGCTGCCTTATATATTATGCAAATAACAGGGGCATATGCCTATTTTGTATACTATTTATTGAACTCCTTGGGTACAGGGATTTAAAAAAGAAGACAAAAATAGTGGTTTTAAATGCTTTGACCCAGGCCACAAGAATGCAATTTCGTTGCCACTTTGTAGTTAACTTTTGTAGAACTTCTGTAGACTGGAATAGATATTACAGGTTTGACAACTTTCTGTCAAAAGAGAAGATCCCACCATACACAGTACAGATTTAAGTAAATTAAAGAATGGTCTAATATTTAATAAATATGTTCTTTAAAGAGATTCTGTGAAATCCAGAAATCAGTATTCAGCAAAATTGTAAGAAGCATTTCAACCTAATCTGGCTTGAGAAATGAAGTTCATTACATTGTTTTTAGAGAAGTGGTGAGACAAGACAAATCTTAAGCTTGCTCAGTTTATGTAATGGACATGTACAGAGCAATGAATAAGGCAACAATAAATTACCAGCTCAGGATTTCAGTTTTGGTGGTGCAGAATATATGCAGGCTATTGAAAATGTGGACATGCAGTAATGAAAGGAAACCAGCATTTTGTGCATGCATTTATTCTGTATTGGTCTGTATCTTGATTTTTTTTTTAATATATTGCTTCCAATGGCATGTGGATCATATGTGGAACAATATCAGTATGGCTTCATTAGGAGTTTTGGTGTTTCTGTAGTTGTTGCACAAATCTCCAAGTGAAACAGACGAAGTAAACTGATTTCATGGTTGTTTTTTTTTAAATGAAGTTTTGGTTCACTACATATTGCTCCTGGAACATCATTGCCACATGTTTGTATATTTGTAAAATAGTAAAAAGTGCCTGTTAAAGATGATTATACCATCATAACCATTGCATTTTCTTTTCTTTTTTTTATTTGACAATGGCATTCATTTAGAGTAATGTGACAGCAGTTTGCTTTTCTTTATAGCAGGAGAAGGAAATGTTATTAGTCTATATATGGGGTATAAATATTTAGTCATTGTTTATGAGGGGAATGCCTCATCTGCCTCGTTAGAATCTTCTGCTATGTATGTCACATGTATGTATGTATGCTACGTTGTTAACTTTGTACACAAGTGCCATAATATTTTCTGGCATGTCTTTGCAAATTTCTTCATTTTTATAATTTATCCCATCCTCATTCAGAATGAGTGAAACTAGTCTTATTGCTGATCTCATCGTTATGCATAATTGAGACATCTGTCACCTAGATGGATGGGTGCTTAATCTTTTTTAAATGTTCTATGCATAGCATAGACAAAAATGTATAGAAACTGACTTTGGAAATATGTACAAGGCACTGATTAAATACAATAGCCAAAAGTTACATTTGTTTAAAATGCATCACTGTAGCCATTATCCACAAGTTTTTGCAATTGTGGCACTCTGTTGCTGTATTGTGGAGCATTGCACAGTGATCCACTAAATATTTGAAATCACTGTTAACAGTGACAGTTTCTACCATCAGTGACTCAGGCTCTTTTTTCTAATCAGTGTTTTTGGCAACTGTTCTTGGTGATTAGCACAGCCCTTAAGTGCATGTAGTTAAGCTTCAGTATTAAGTTATTCCTTCTCAAGCATTCAAGCATCTGACAGTCAAGTGTAAAATATTTATTTTTACCTCCTTTCTATAGGAAACTGAATCTGGGCAGTGTGTGTCTGTGCAGGCATGCACATGATTACATGTGTGAGAGAATGGGCTCTGGTCAGCTGGGGTAAAAAGCTTGCTTGAACATAACTGTGCATTATTTTCTCTTTATTGTTTTTACAGTTTCATACTTTAGTACCAACTACAGAAGGGACAAAAGACCTATGACACTGCAAAACAACTGTGATCTTTGAAATATTTATGACATTTTACCCTTTGCATCTTCCTGAGTGGTATTTTTACAAGTTTAAAAAATTCACTCATTACTGCTTGAACATAGATTTTAAAAGTTTTTTTCCTTTTAAACATATTGTTCATTATGCTATGGTAGGTTTACTTGTTAGTAGCTGCTTAAGAAATCCTGATAAAAGTCTAATCATTTAATGGCAATTAATTTTTTTGTGTTTATTTTGCCCTTATTCTTTCATTCCCATTTGTTTTTTGTTTGCATGTATTGATTGCATAAAAATTTTAGAATAAAGAATGACGAACAGTTTCTTAAGCGTGTGTGTGTTAATGTGCATGCACAGGAGGAAGGTGTGTGTGGAAGAGTATGTTTGAGAAGATAAGTGGGGAGAGGGGGTTGGAAATGGCTGTATCCTAGCAAGATAAAATTTTAGCAAAGAAAGCAAAATGGTAGAAAGCACTTTATTTGTCCCGGAGGGCAATTCGGTGGCAGCTTGATAACATCATGAGGTGCTTGCACCCACAAAAATCTGCCCGCTTTTCCATTTTCTATGCCCTTCCAGTTTGATTTTTAAAAAACTGCAGGTTTGTGACATCAGTTTGAAAATACCCATATGATCTAATGTTAAACACAATAAGAAGACTGCATCCTAACTACTACAGTATTGCAGTGAGCTGATTAACCCTGTGTACATAAACCCTTTAAAGGACAAACAGTTTCTGTGTTCTGTCACTCGGTGTGTGCATAAGAGGTTCTCGGTTTTACTTAATCATCATCCCATGGAACCAGCCTGCTGGTACCCATTGCTGGGAGGACTCAATGAGATGCAGCAGTGGTAAAGGTGCACCAATGGAGGCTGGTTTTGTGCACCTGTTAGGAGGTCTCATTAGGCAGCCTGTCTACTCTTTCATGTTTGCTAGCCAGCTCTTTCACTTTTTACCTGAACATTGTCCTCCTTCCACATATCCCTGGAGGACTGTCTTCATCAAGCTGTTAAGTCTAGCAACGTGGCTGATCCAAGCCAGTTCTCACCTGATAAATCAGTGATACTACATAAGTTTGCAAATGAGCATGAAAACTTAAACACTACCCATTTCTTGATCAGACACTGGTACTGGCCCTAGGTCGAATCGAATCAAATATTTTATTGTTTAGACCATCGGCCCCAGGAAGGTGACATGATGACTTTGCACATTTCTAATGCATTACATAAAAATATACTGCAACATATGTAATATACAGAACATACAGTTATATAATGTTTTATATTGTTATCTCAGGCACATCAATGTGGGTACTAAAATAATACTTGCTTAAACATCCGATAAAGAACTAGAGAGGAAGAACAACAAATTTTTGCTTAGGCCCTCGGCCTGTATTACAGGGAGTGGTAATCATTTATAATTTTTACAATGCTTACAAAAAATAGACATAGTGTATTTATAAACTTCATATAGTTACAGAGCATTGTTTCGGGTTTATAATACCTTTAAGATGTAGAGCGCAGTTTTATATATTATTGTCCTACTGCTGCTGCTAAGTAGCAGTGTTAACTTAAACATAGAAGGATTTCTAAAAAATTTTGGAGGTATATAATTCTCTCGAAAAACAGTATACCTGGGACGCATAAACATAAAATGAAGTTCTGTTTCATCCATATCTGTACAAAATGGGCAATTGTAATCAGAAGATAACGTATTACGTGTGTGCCTAAAGGTATGGACTTTTATACATATTGTAGGCTTTATGTGGCAGTCTGCTTGGAGTCATGTTCAAAATATGTAGCCAATATTTAATACTTTTTACAAATACAGTCACATGTAAGGGGTATCTTATGGTTCTCCATAAACTAGGGCATTAGGAGTTTGTAGTGGGACTCCCAGAAATATTTTTAAAGCGAAAGTGTGAGCTGTTTCTATTGATTTGAGATTGGCAACAACTCCCAATAACTCCGCCATTGTCGGTCCCAAGCCCGTATGAGAAAGGAGGAGGGTTGGGCATAGGGCTAGCAACCCTACCACTTAAAAACTTTTATGCTACGGAAACGACAGCTAGAGAAATAACTTCATCTGGTAGAAGGAGTGAAGCAGACCAGGCAACTGGCCCTATGACGGCAAGAGATCAAAGCCAAAAGAAAGTCTCTGGCCCGATAGCGGAGCTCCTGACACCTAAACATCATACGCGAGTGTTGGAATTACGGACTTTATTCCAGACAGGAAGGCTATCACAAAGTTAAAGAAATGAACAGCTACAACTTCACAATGCTCGCAGTGGCAGAAGCCAGATGGACAGGTACGGTAAAACAAGTACTTAACTCTGGGTAAACCATTATATCTGGTCTGGCAGGCAAGACACCCACCACCATGAAGGAGTCGCCCTTATCATCAGCAGGAAACATGCAAATGCCATCTTACAGTGGAAGTCCATAAATGAAAGCCTACCTCTACGTGAGGTTAAACTCCAAGTTCACAAAACTATCTATTGTAGTAGCCTATGCCCCCATTGACAACGCTGACGAAGAGGAAAAAGACAAATTTTCTAGCGCACTTAAAGCGGGTTTAGACGACATCCCCAACCATGATGTGATGCTCCTCATGGGCGATTTTAACGCAAGAGTAGGCAACCAAATCGATAAGAGAGAAAGAGTCATGGGGCGGCATGGAACTGGAGAATTGAACCTACCCCAGCCTGCATAAAATGTGAGTGCCTTGAGGGGCCTTTGCGGGCTGAAATAAGGGGCCGAGATGGGTAGCGTGGTCAAAACCCGTAGGGTTCTGGAAGCGGTATCGTCAAGGTGCCGGGATGGTTTTACAGCATGTAGCTCGCATCCCGCCCTTTGAACCCCCGCTTACAAACGTCAACGCCTTCATCCCACCCTTCACATTTCCGCTTGCAACCATCAATGCCTGCATCCTACCCTTCAAAGCCCCGCTTATATATAAACGTCAAAGCCCGAAATTCCCCCTTTACATTCCTGCTTGCAACCGTCAAAGCCCGCAACCCACCCTTCACAACCCCACTTACAAACGTCAAAGCCCACATCTCACCCTTCACAGTCCATCTGCGACCGTCAAAGCCCGCATCCCACCTTCACACCCCCGCTTACAAACATCAAAGCCCGCATCTCACCCTAAGAATCCCCTCTTATAAACGTCAAAGCCCGCATCTCATCTTCACAGTCCCGCTTGCGATAGTCAAAGCAAGCATCCCACCCTAAGAATTCCCTCTTATAAACGTCAAAGCCCACATTCCAACTTTCAAACTCCCTCTTGCAACCGTCGAACCCGCATCTCACCCTTCACACCTCCACTTGAATCCCTCACCCAGTCTCATACTCCTTTACCACCACTAGTACACAGGCTAGCACACCATGCAGCTCTTCAAAACCTTATCGTTTCCACACCTTCAATTGCATGCATGCTCTTACACTCGATACAACCAGTAGGCAAGAGATACGATTAAAAAATTTAATTATTTTCAGCAAAAATTATATGGTTAAACAAAAGTTTACAGCATGAAATTAAACAATGACAATCCTCCCTTTATATAGCTTTTGTGGATTTTGAGAAGGGGTTTGACAGTGTAGCCAGGGACGTCATCTGGAGACTGATGAACCACTATGGCATTCCGTGTAAGTTCATAAAATTATCCATGAATTGTACGAAGACTCGTCCTGCCAAATGATCCATAACAGCAAACTCACTAAACCTTTTGTAATGAAGACTGGCGTAAGACATGGTTGCATATTATCGCCAACAATCTTCCTGTTGGTCATAGACTGGATTATGCGTAAATCAACCCAAGACAACACCAGTATCCAGTGGACCTTCACCAAACAGCTATAAAGGACCTGGACTTTGCAGATGACATTAGTCTCCAATCTCATCTGCAGCAGCATGCACAAACTAAACTGAGTAAGCTATCAGAGGAAGCAGAGAAGACTGACCTAAAGATCAACAGAAAGAAGACAGAAGTGATGAGAAACAACAACAAGGAGGAACTTCCAAACCATCTACAAGGAGAGAACATCCTAGAAACAGACCGCTTCACATATCTGGGGAGCATCGTCACCAAGGACGGTGAAGCGGACGACGACATCAGAAGCCGCACAAACAAGGCAAGGCATGCTTTCAACAACCTGCGCCCCATCTGGAACTCCCGAGCATTATCCCTCCGCAGTAAGACCCGCGCATCTTTAACACCAATGTGAAGGCAGTCCTACTGTACGTATGGCTCCGAAACCTGGAGAGTGACAAACACCATCAACAACAAGCTCCAGACTTTTACCAATCGATGCCTTCGCCATATACTGGGAATAAGACGGCCTGAACAGCAGCCTGGGGAAAAGAACTAATCAGAATGACACTAGTCAAGACATCAAAAAGCGCAAGTGGGGGTGGATAGAACACGTATACCAGCCCTGCGTTCCGCAACGCAGGCGCCCATCACGGGCGCTCGATCACTCTCGCCAGTGACGAGACTGTGAAACCCCTTCGCACGCGGCGGCTGACACCATTGCCAGGCAGGCACTTGACTGGAACCCTCAGGGGAAGAGGAGAGTTGGGAGGCTAAAACAGACTTCGTGAAGATCAGTACAGAACGAGGCAAAGGATGCCGGAACCACACGAGCCCAACTGCGGGGGGGGGGGGGGCTGCCCAAAATCGGCTCCGCTGGGGAGGTGTTGCGACCCTATAATGCTCTTCGAGGAGTACCAATGAATGATGATGATGATCTCAAAGTTTGCCACATAATTTGAGAAAGTCGGTCATTTACATTTGTATACTAGAATTTATTATGCCGTATTAATTGAAAACGGAGATGTAAATGAAAAAGAAAATCATTTTCTCAGGCTTGTTCAACTTGAAGAGTATAAAATGTGACTTTCCTGGGTTATTATATAGTCTTCAGAGCATATATATATATACATTCCCTTTAGAGGTATTTAAAATGTGCATATGGCATTCATCCCCGTTTACTGTTTAAGAGAATACTTAATGGAATGTGGATGATTTTTTGTTATTTTTGAAACAGTAATTCATAGCAGACTATTTCAGAAAATTAATAAGAACTTCATTTTGAAACTCGATCGTTGAAAAGGAATAATAACCAAAAGCAAACTAAACTTTCCATGATCCTGTAGTTAAGAAACTAAGATCTGTACTGGTGTAAAATGCAAGTTAGGATCCTATGGTAAACTGAAAACTTATCACAGTACTGCGAGTTGGTAAATTCCTATAGTAGATTATCGTTTACTCTGAGATAGTAATGCAGTATCAGAACAACAAATCCCGTTTGCAGCAAAATTTGTACAGAGATTTTTGTAACAGTTTCTGTGTAAAATTTTATTTCTCAAATCCCATAACTTTATAAAATTTTATTTAACAAGAACGAGAAATGGTCACGTGACGGATTAGTCTCGTTCTTTATGATCTCGGTAACCACGTGGCGGGCCGAAACTTTGAGTACTGCGCCATCTGGTGAGTGTTTTTGTGGTTGACAACAACGCTGTGAAAGAGCGAACCTGATTGGTTGATTCGAACTGGCCGCTATTCCTGGGACAGGAGTGTGCAGAACATACTCGTGAATCAATCCTCGATTTTTCTTTTATGACGCAGGTAAACTGTTACAAATTTGATCGTAGCTTAGTCAGTTAATAGTATTAACTAAAGTGGATAAATTTTTGAGAGTTAAATACGCTTAAAAAAGGGTGCAGAAGATAATGTTTAGCTGGCGTGCCATGAACTCGGTAATGTCATTGAATAGGGTTCCTCGCTTTCAGTAATGCCAAATGAATATTTTTAGGTACATAAGATTAATTAAAATAGTGGTTCAGTAATTAAGCGCAACGAAAGCAAATATTTAGTAAAGTTTTTTTTTGAAATTTCACACATCCGGTTGAGTTTTAGGCGGCAAAGTAAGTCATGATTGGTGATCGAAATAGGCCGGTGTCTCTGGACAGGTTCAAGTAGTGGCATGCAGCGATGTGACATCTTAATTTAATTTGAACCCAATAGCAATTAAATCTCAGTAACTATTATAATTTGAAACGTGTGTGTCTGTGTTTTGTAGCATTATATCTGTGCATCAATACAGTAATCAGACTAAAGATATTCTCATCACCCCTAGTTTATCTTCGGATTCAGGTCGACACATTTTTTTGTCTTACAGGTATTTCACGTTTGAATTTGTGGTTGTATATCAAGATGGACGATTACGTTAAAATTGAAAAGGTCGGAGAAGGTAAAATGCTTTTCTTTCAGAAGTAATATTTTGATTAATTTTAAAGTAAATGATTAGGCCTAATTTAAATTCAATGTAAATTGTCAGTGCCATGCTTCAAAAATTGGATCCTAAAATTTTAGTCCTATGCATATTTTTATGTAAAAAGATAATGTATTGAGATTTTTATACCAATTATTCATAAAGTGGTATTATTAATAGTAGGGACCAGTTATCATTGCATTAACCTATTTAATGCCCCCTTAAATCTGGTTCTGAGTTTCTGTCACATGCTTATTTTATTATTCATCAAAACGTTAAAGAGATCTAAAAATTTTGGAATGTTACGTAGAGAGTTTTTGAAGCTATTCAAATTTTGTGTGTGTAAACGTAATAAAAGACATTTATAGAGTGCATTTCCAACGATTTACTCGAGTGCTGTACAGAAATGATATACAGAAGTAAACTAAATCACCACCAACCATGCACCAATTTCCCATATAACAGATACCGCTCACTTCTACAATAGAAATACCTGCTCATACACAAAGTAAATAAGGACACACATTAGGTGTGCTCATAGGACAGGGTCGCTGTTCTGAAAAGATGCATCTTAAGCTTAGAATTAAAGGTGGTAACAGAATCAGAGTGATGAAGGCTAACGAGTAATCTGTTCCAAGTTGATGGGGCTTGGTAGGAGATGGGGCTTAGTGGGACTCAAAGAAGCTTGGTGTCAGAAGAGCTTTTAGAAGTACTAATTTATTAAAAATAAAAATTCAGTTTAGACATAATAATGAAGATTTGTAAAGTGCCTTTCAAAATTTGCTCAGACCATTTTACATAAACCATACATAGATTAAATGGTCAATAACCGTGTACCATATTTGCATGTAACAGACTCACGCACTTCTACAACATACACTCACTCAAGCGTTTGGGCTTAAAGGTGGTTAAAGGATCAGAGTGTCGAAGGCTGATAGGTAGACATTAAGGGTAAGAACTAATTACACCAGTTTATAAGCTGTTTTATAGTTTTTATATAATATAAACTATTTTACATTATAGTGCAATTAGTTTCTATCCTGAACTGAATTTGTTTGTTTTTTTTAAAGAGTACTTTTAAAAGCTCTTCACGAGAGAAATGGTCAGGATCATTTTTGTATGCCTCAAAGCATTGTCATCACTGAAATTTCTTGATGGTTTCATGTAGCTGTGCTAAACTGTTTTTAAACTATCAATCTGTAAAGGTACATATGGTGTAGTCTACAAAGGCCGCAACAAGAAGACCAGTCGTCTTGTGGCACTTAAAAAAATACGCCTTGAAACAGAAGAAGAGGGGGTGCCATCCACAGCAGTGAGAGAAATCTCCCTTCTCAGGGAACTGCAACATCCAAACATTGTGTGGTGAGATTTTAAAGAGTGTCTTACATTTCATATTTGTTTGACATGCGTTGAGCTTTTCTCTGGGGAAGTTCAACACTATGATATTCTGTTATCAGTATTTAAAAGAATGTTATAATGCTGGTATTAGTATAGCCATAAAATTAAAACAAGAAGGGAACTCCCTGTTATCTCCAAGGTAAAGCTGAGGGGTTTCAACCACAGGACTCTAATGAGAAAATTGAAGCAGCCACAGCTGACAGGCTGGGTTTTTATTTTTATTTTTCCAGTTTGGAAGATGTACTTATGCAAGAAAACAAGCTTTACCTGGTGTTTGAGTTTCTTTCCATGGACCTCAAACGCTATATGGACACCATTCCTGCAGGACAGGCAATGGACAGGATGCTTATAAAGGTCAGTACCAGGGCATTTTGCTTGGGTTCTCAATCATCTGTGAGATGTCAGAAGTTGAAACCTGGGCTGCATTGTGTAGCAGTCTTAACTTGAGTTACGAGTATGGTTAAGCTAAGAAAATTGTCTATGGCTGGTTGATACGCAGCAACATTTTATACCAGTATTGCTGGAAAAATGAGGCGTCCAGCAAAATAATTTTTCTTGTTTTTAAAAGTGTTTTTGTATTGAGATAGATTTGTCTTATAAACTCTTGGCAATGCTTCCTACTTTTTTCACCATTTTGCCTTCCTGCACCGTCATACACTTTTTTCTTACCCTGTCATTTACTCTCTGCTTTCAGAGCTACATGTACCAAATTACTCAGGGCATTCTCTTTTGCCACATGCGAAGAGTTTTACATCGTGATCTCAAGCCTCAGAATCTGTTAATCGACAACAACGGAACCATCAAAATTGCAGACTTTGGCTTAGCTCGTGCTTTTGGTATTCCTATCAGAGTATACACTCATGAGGTAAGTTAAAAGAAAGCCCGTGAATGGGCAAAGCAGGTACAGAAATTAATTCAGATAGTGTGTGCAATCTTAAGAGTATTGTATCACTGTGTAGACATGATACAAAAAATGAAGAGTACTTTGTCCTGTATTGTTTGGTTGGAAGCATCTGCTTTCACCAATAAATATGCAGAACTGCATAAATTTCCTTGCCCAGTGCAAATTCCAGCAGTATCTGATAGTGTACATCCAAAAACTTCAACAAGCACCCACAGGCCAAAGAAAAAAAGTTTTAGATGTGGGACATGTACAGGTACATGTGGCCGTATCCTCTTCATGCAAGTTTTTAAATTTTCTATTCATATTTTATTTCCTTGCATGTACAAGCTTACAAAAGCAAATCATAGAGCAAAAAAAACAAAACAAAAATAAGAGCAATTTGCATAAAAGCAAACCTCATTTTAGTGTAATCTTTTGGGAAAACAATTACATTTTGATGTAGTTTTGTTGAATAGATTAGGATTCTACAAAACTACATAATGATCTGTAATAACGCCGATTGCACAGGAGGAATCACAGTCACAACTTATAGAAGTCCTTTGCATCATGGCATGTAGCCACACACATTCTTGCTAGCCGATGATGTAATTCACATTTCCGTGGTACTACCTGTTGGAGTACTCCTCATACTAGCACTGCATCCAAAACTCTCAAGTAGCCAACAGAACTCTAAAAAAACACTTTAAAAAGTCTCTCCAATTAGAGATTTAAACTGGTTAGATGCATATGTAAGATCTTTTGTTGTCACGAGACGTGCAAATGGGTCACAAACTCGAAATGTGCTGGCCTGCCTTTGCATGTTAAAAATCTGCCAAATTTAAATAAGTTAACACAGGCCAGCACAACTTGAGTTTGTGACCCACGGACTTTCCCTTTAAAACCTGAACCATGCACAAAAGCATGACTTGCATTTTGTTTTTAAATAGCACAGCAGGGTTAAGTTCATAAATGATTAAGTGTAAGCAGATGTTTTCCTTCTGTGCTAAAGTCTTCCAGTTCTGTGCCCAGAAGAATCTGTTGGTTATGTTTATGCTGAAATTTTTTAATTGGAGAGCTGGAAAGCATTAAAAATATTTGAGAGTATAATACAAATTATTTCTGAAGGCAAGAAAAGAAGACAGGCTATAGTTTTTTTTAAAATACTTTTTCAGGTTGTGACACTGTGGTATCGTGCCCCTGAAATTTTGCTGGGGTCTACAAGATATTCAACACCTGTAGACATCTGGAGCATGGGGTGCATGTTTGCTGAGATGATCAACAGACGACCTCTCTTTCATGGGGATTCTGAAATTGATCAGTTGTTCAGGATATTCAGGTATATATATACTCACTTATTGCTGATTTCCTAATTGGAAGTTACAGAAAGTTTTATCATTTTCAATTATTACCAGAAAAAAAAACTATTTTTTGTATGTGTGCCCTTGTGCGTCTAAATGAGAATTTATTTTTTAAAAAAAGACACCTGTTCCAACATGCTGACACGTCAAGTTTTTCTGTGCATAGTACAGTGAAAGAGTAAAGGAGCTGGGTCTCGGGAACAGGTGACAAAGAGCATTACCAGCAGGGAAAGAAAAATTATTTCATGGTCTTTTTATGCAGGACTCTGGGTACCCCAACAGAAGAAACTTGGCCAGGAGTGAGCCAGCTTCCTGATTATAAAGCAACGTTCCCCTGCTGGAGAGGCTCACAGCTCCACACAGCGGTCAAGGGCTTAGATAACCAGGGCATGGACCTGCTACAGGTGGGTTTTGATTGTCCAGGATTGTAATTAAGACAGATATCCTTCTTTTCCTTACTAAGATTAGAGACTTAGATGTGTCAAGCTGTGTAAATTTATAAAATGTTGTTTGCTGTTGCGAGTGTTCTGTGGTTCTCTGTGAAACTGTCAGGCAGCAGCCTACCCAACTAAAGCTGAGAAACAAAATAACCACTAGCTACCACGAAAGATACTTTCTACACCAGCTTTGGTACATTTTGGATTATTGTGCTTTTTTTCTGGCCATTTATTTTAGTGTGGTTCTAAGGTTTCCTGAAAAAATTGTTAGATAACTTAAGTTAGCAGCAGCACACCTGCAGTAAAGTGAATCAGTCTTGTGATCTGTGTCTTGCAGAAAATGCTGTTGTTCGATCCTGTGCATCGCATTTCTGCAAAAGGCATTCTCCGTCATCCCTACTTCAGCAACCTCGACAAAGTCAACCTGCCGGCTGCAAGACATTTTCCTTAAAAGTCAACATATCGTGTATTGCAATGTCACAAAGCTTTGGCAGGGTGCTTGCTACTTGTATGTATGTGTACTTGTATGGAGAGGAAAGGTCTTGCTCAAGTTTCTTGGGCATGATAAGTATGTTACCATCATTTCCTTGCATGAGTGACAATGAAGAATGAAGGATCAAAGTGAATGACTAGGGTGCGGAAAAGGTTAAAGAATGGGTCAAAACACAGATACTCTTTTATCAGCTGAAGTGTTAAGAACAAGGACCAAACCTTGGTCAGTGTATTTAAAAATCTGTTTTGTTTTTCTTTTGGCAGGGAATGGATGGGTTGGTATCTTAAGTGAAAAGGGGGAATTTTTCAAAGCATGCTAGAAAGTAATGAGAAAGCACTGAAACACTTTGTAACTGTGTGAAATGCTTGGGCAGGATCTGTGTTGGATCTATTGTGGATGGGATTTTGTGTGTCGGTACGTGCAAGGTTAGACTCGCCAAACATTTGTGGCTTAGTTGTACACATCCAGCAGGATTCAATGGATTGGCTTCAGTCCTCAATCATGGAGTTATATGATTTGTGAGACAAGCTACTGGGACATGTTGAGTGGTGCAGATTAGAAAGGATGGCTTGCCCTACCCCCCACTTCCACCAGTGTGTTCATTTTGTATTAAAAAATGTCTCCATCTTTTTCTCCTTCTCTCCCTTTCCTTTTCAGCATGTGATATCAGTTTCATTAACTTTGTACATAATTTTGTTAAAATGATGAACTCAATTTTGCATGGCTGTATGGATAACATGGCAGTTGTGGTCATTGCAAAACATCAAAGCAGTCTTGTCAAAAATTGCAGAAACAATACACCACATTATTTACGCATTGCTGTTCATTCATGTACCATATCTAAGCTGATGTATTCCATAACGTTACACCACGTACATTGCAAGATCATGCACCATTTTCACCATTATTTTGATAGCAATAGTGAATCATGAAATTATCTCTTCCCCACACAAGTGCAGCAAATTGTCTTTTACTATCTTTTCTTTGTCATTTAAATGACCTGATTATGTGGGTTTAAGGTTTGCAGGTGATGGTTTTGCTGTACCCACACTGTGTGTGCTCAGCTAACTATCCCTTATTAAAGCTCAAGTCTGTTAAGTTTTTGTGTTTTCTTGGTGTTCACAAAGAGTGAAGTGGATGGCAAACAGAAGTGCCAGAGACCACCCCAGTTTATTTAAGATGATTAAACCAATTATATATCTTTGTTTTGGGAAATCTACTGTTTCTCCTTCCCTTTTGCATTTTTTAGTACATTACAGGCTGAATTGTGTGCAATTGATATCTGAAATTGCTACTGATAAGTGGTTTAAGCAATGATCTCCCCTCTTCCCCACCTGCATCCTAAGCAAACATGCAGAGCTACAATATACTGGACACACAAAATTGTTTAATAATCAAACAAATTGCATTGTTCCACAATAGTTCCATTCTGTACAAAAACAATTATGCCATGAACTTGAACCATTGTACATTATGTACAATTGTGTACTAACCACTTTGCAACCATATCCATGTATTCTAAGTTAAATATAATAACCATGTTTCACACTGTAGCATCCACATCTCTTCTACATTATAAGCATGGTCTAAGGTAATGCTCTTTAACATCTGTAACTGAAAAACCTGCCAAGAGATGTATTAATGACCATTTTACTTTGTTGCTAAAAAAAAAACCACTATTACCCAACCTGACAGAAAACTCTTGTAGCCAGGAGGAACATTTCATCCTATCCCTTTCTACTATCCTGGGCTGAGAATCATGTGCTCACCAAGAGACTGCTTTGAGGTTGGCTCCCAAAAAGACTATCCAAACAAAATCATCCGTAGGCAGAGTTCTTCTAGACACAAATGAAAAGTAAATTTGACCACCAGCTCTCCCAGATTGCTTACTCCGATTTGTGCTTGCATAGGATAAGCAAGTTACATTAATTTATTTTTTGTCCTTGCAACACTCAAAAACCACCGAATTTAAAATGTCACCAAAAGAAATGCACTGAAGTAAAAATGGTGATGTCACTCATTAAATCATAAATGCAACACCAGACAATAAATATGTCCTTTCCAGGACCAAACAACAGGTTCACAAGTTAATTGTCATGTGCATGTGATTACTGTACCTACAAGGTTAAAAACCAAGATCTACATTGCTGCACATTTCATTTCACCTATACATCTTGATACCACCATAAAAATTGATACAAGCCAGATACTAAAGTGTACTTGGGAAATCTAAGAAAAATACAATGGTTTGTTATTATGCTTTTTTTCTCAAGTCCCTGAAAATCCTGCCTCACATGAAACCTAGAACAAATGACTAGATATATAAAAACAATTTTGAAAGTTACCCATGTTGATGCTTTCAAAAAAAACCCTGAAATGTTGCATACAGCTGACACTAACATTTCACCCTTTAATCAGATCATTTTTACATGATTTATATGAAAATTTAACATAGAAAAAAAGATGTTCACACCCTTTTTAATCATTAACACTCATAATTTTAACATTCATTTCTCTGCATCCTAATTATTGACTTTATTCTTTCTGAAGAAGCATGAAATGACTGTAAGATGAGTCACATTCGAGAAGAATTTCTAATATGAAGCAAATACCCTATTTGTGATTTATATCTGCCACTCAATCTAAAAAGTCATCAAAATGATACAGAAACTAAACAGAAAATTATTTGCTACCTCAGCAGCTGGTTATAAATTTGGACAAATTTTTAATTACTGGTCAAGAATGTTTAAAATTTTTATTCAAACGTAAACAAAATATATTGCAACGTGTGTTCTATTATTTTGTTTATATCTTTCTGAGGCAGTTGGAGTCTGATGGATTAAAGATGAATCCTTACATGGAATGTCAATTTACATTCCTACAAAACTCTGCCTTCCACAAGATGTATGGTGCACTGTAATTGTAAAAAAACTGTTTTTCCACAAAAACAAAAAAAAAACCCATTGCACCATCTTATTTCTCTTTCATATAGCACAGTACTAAGAAGACAAAAATTCTGTTTATTTATATTTCTGTCTTTTTCATCTGTCTGCTGTGTTGGGAGAAGTTTAATTCAACATGATGCATACAGCTCACAATAACTTTCAGGTTTCTGACAAATGATAAATGCCACTATTTGCTTTGTTTGATCTGCACCATTCAATGATATTCTGGGAGGCATGCACTCTCTCTCCTGTTTATGTCTATATATGACAGTCCGTCCACACTGTAGGAACATGCTACTTGATAAAGTGGCAAAATATGCTTGCCATATGCCATTCTGAGAACCAGCTGAAGCAATTACAGTATAAAAAGAAGAAAAGGTATTTACCAATCACACATGCAATGAGATGCCGCTGTCATAATCACTGTATGAAAAATAATTGTTAAAATGTTTTCTTTTCTAATGGGACCTAATTTGGTTTCTACAATAAAATAAAGCATATCTCAACATGCTGCATCTTACAAATTAGACATTGCCAAACCCCTGAAAAATTGTACAGATCAACATGTGATGTTTCTGAGGTTGAGAGTGATGGATCCCATCACTGCCATTGGTATGCATGACATCCAAACAAAATGAAACCTAAGGTAAACTTCTTTGTTTTTTGAATTTATCTGAGCAGCAAAAGGAGGAGCCTGTAAAAGTAGTAACAAACTAGTATGGCGTGCCTGAATCCTAACGAGGAAGAATGAAAAATGAAAGCGAACAGTGAAAAAGGTTGAAAGAGGGTGGAAAAAATATTTTCTGAGGGGGCAGGTTGCAAGATGGTCAGGGAAGATATAGAAAGGTTGGGATGAGGGGAAGTTCAGAGTTTTCATGCACAAAAGCCCAAAGACTAGATTTTGTTACTGACTGACTGGAACTCATCTGTAAAAAGAGAACCATTCAAACACTGTAGGTAGAAATACCGTTACAATGTCCTACTAAGACCAGTAAACTAATAATTTCCACACCCATAATGTTATTTTAAACATCACAACTGTATACAGATTACACACATCTGCATTCCAGTTTTGAAATGGTGATTCATACTAGCTACTCGTAGCTACTAACAATAAGCAGAGGAAACATTTCCTGCATTCAAAATGCACATCATGCCTAATTATTTTCCAATAGCAAATCTATATTTTTTTAGTTAGCACTTCAATAAGGTATAGTTTTATAAACTTGCTTAGTGCCTGATGATGATCACAAAAGGTTAAGTATTTGAAAATTAAACAATGTTAACAGCCCACTGCATCAACAGAAGTTGATTAGAAAGTGTAACCCCTTTGCATTAAAATCCCTATCATTGCTTGATTTTGGAATTTTATGTAAAATGGTTAACCCCAAGCGGTACTTGCACTTAACACTGCAACTGGGATCAAATCAGGTTACTGCAAGTGATGCTGAAGGGTGAACTATTTTCACATGAACTTCCAAGCCTGAGTAACGTTTAGGGTTAGCTGTTTTTCCAAGTAATGCTCAGGATTAACTGTTTCTACATAATCACTCACCAAGACACTCAGATGTATGGCTTTTAGTAAGAGCCACCCATCTTCTGATAATCACTTCACCAGATGTCAGTACTTCCCGAAATGCCACAGGTACCGTACTATAGCATGGTTCTATGGAGACAGTCAAAACTTATCTCAACAAATCATGCTTTCTGGTTTGTCACGACAGATGTTCCCAAAAGGTGCAAGCTATGGATTCTTCAGGGCTAACATATCAAGTTAACAGTGGTCAGAATTTGACACAGTCTTCACGGCAGTCTCCTCACTTCATTGGTTACATACTTTGTGAATGGCTCACCAAATGTAAGTGGGAATTTTGTGCTTGCACTCACAATACAAAATGACAAAGAAGTTCGTCAAAAATTCCCATTCTGTTTAAATAAGAATTGTTTCTGTCAGTATCTACAATTATGTGTGACAGCAACACCACCACTTACTCTTCTCCTCATGTCCCACTCCGTGCTCTGTTCTTAAAGTTCCTGTCTAACGACACACATCTGGAGGCCTGACCAGCTCACAAAATCTGTGCATAACTAGCTGGTGACTGCAGGTCAAATTCGTTTTGACACAGGTGTTGAGTAGACAGAAATGAATGAGTCAGTGCTGCCTGCAGCCAATTTCACCTGTACAGTCACAATGAGCATTCCAGTGTCAAAGGGTTCCAAAAGCCCTAAACTATCAGCACCACTATCATTAGTTTTACATAAAATAAATGAAAATATAAAAATTTACTTATAAAAACTAAAATCTGAAAATAATAAGACTATACTAGGTACACCAACAAGCATATGTACATAATGGACTTTCTAAAGCCCCCATTAATAACAAACCTGTCCAGATGAAATCTGGCCAAATATGTGGCACAAACTTTTCACACTCACAAGACTGTAAAAGAGAATGGGTTTCAAAACTGGTGCAAAAAAAGACATGACTGCAAACAAGAATGGGTTGAACCTGGTGCAAAAGACACACCAGATCAAGACTCACAAGATGTGGATGAAAAGCCAAGCAGCTGATTGTGCCAATGCGCTGACCCAAGAATCCCTCATGATACTTGATGGTGCTAAGCACATCTCCACTTTCATTGTATACGTTGATCATCTGTCCTAGTACACCACTGAAACCAAAATGCAGCACTCAAAAGTTACAAAAGCAAAACTCTTAAGTTATGAAATTTTCCTTGTAAATTATCTTCTTCAATACTTACCAGATAAGCTAACTATTAGAGGCTTAAAGGCTGGACTTTTAGTTAATGGTGGGAAAGTGTGGGAACAGTTGACCCAAGTGAGAGATGTAAGGAGAACACACAGTATTGGCAACCTGCCAGATGGAATCCATTTTTTCCTGCTGGATAGTGAAAGTTTGACTCTTAAGGGTTACAACTGTTCTTTAACCAAACAAATTATCGCCCTTGGTCAGTGGGGTTAGCAGTCCTTCCTGCCAGAGCCCATGGAAAACCCAAGTACCCTAGACCGATATAATAAGCTCAGCAAAAGAGAGTTCAGGGGCCAAAAAGTTGCTGCGTGGGCATCTTACACATTGCTAAACCTCTAACCTCCCATGAGCTGGCTGGTTGCTAGGCGAGCGAGTGGCATGCGAAAGATGTCAGCCCTTTAACCACAGCGCAGCTCATGGGCAGTCCACATTTGAATACGCGGGCTTGACACTCTGACCCTGGGGGAACACCTTGGAAATCCATACGTTCTAATGCGCAAACCAGAAAACTTGTAGTACACACATGGGTTTTCCCCAAGAATTGGAGAAGGACACTTTGCTTTCCACGAAAAGTTGAAATATGCCGCCTTTTGTTTGTTTGGTAAGTATTTTGGTATTTGACATGATTTTCAGTTTTTTTTGTGGCAAATAGCCTTTGATAAGCCAGCAACATCAGTGTTGATGTGGGTTACTCGCAAGCGTCTCAAACTGACTGAAAATAATCAAGAGTTTGTGACAAAAGCTCATAAATATAGCATTAGAAAATCCTTAGTCAGTAGGTAAAATGACAATATCGGTACTGGATAGCTTTGTTTCTATGTACCATTACATTCTATGTCAGCTAAAACACGTTGAACATTTCTATATTTATATTGTCAACAATGGAAGGGAAGAGAGATCAAGAAAATCTACCCCCCTGTAAGAAATTGAGAAACAAGGAAATCTGGGTGTTGTTTGAAGACGTTTGTTCCTCAAGTTGAGAGACTTTCAAAAACCCATCGTTTAATTTGATTTGCCTAAACGTCATGTGTTACGTTCTTGTGGTCATGCTTGTTATCTTTTTATATATCTTGAATGTGCTTTTGTTTCAGCGAAAACACTTGACTGCTGAAGAATCCTCGCGTCGTGAACGCTTCCAGGTCATTTTGCCACAACATCATAAATAGCAATTCAGCATTGCAGATGACCTGTTGAAATATATATATATATAAAGCAATTTATTACTTTGTTAAACTATTCCCTTCTCTCCATCTGCTTCAGAGTATTTTTTTTAAGTTAATATGCATCATATTTGGCTAGTAAGGGTATGAAAAGTAAAAACTGGCTTAAAAATGCAGTAGGGAAGGGCAAACTGTGCAAATTTTTCTGTCAATAATCCCAAGAATGATCAGTTTTGAAGTGATGCTCCTCAGCAAATTTTTTATTTCTTTTAACCATATAAAAAAATATCATGTGGGAAAAAAGGAGGTGGGGAAATGATGCTTTGACACACATTATGATGTAACCAGTACACTTCATTTACCTACAGCACTGCAGACTGTTACTGGATACATATTCAATAGTGACTTTATACAATCTTTGTGAAATGCTGATGCCAGTGTGCATTTTATAATAATAATAATAATAATAATAGGAATAAGAATAATAATGAAAAGCTCCTATATGGAGTATTTTCTCACAAGACATTAAGCACAGGGCGTCGAGCGCAATGCGTTACGTAAAAGACATTCAAAGAAAGTGAAATGCACCTGTCACATAAAAACGAAGGGCAAGACACATTTGCAATGTAGGTGTGACACTGCTCCCCGGATTTGCAGTTTCTAAGTCCCGTTGTATATCAGGATGGAGTATATGGACCAATATGGAGTCCACAAGCCTCTAACTATCCTGCACAAATGTCACGGCCATGAAGTGATGAACAGCAGCAGCCTAGTAAGCAGACTGGGTGATGATTAGCAGAGGATTTTCTTGATAACTGCTTGCGCAAAACAGCTCTGGGGAACAACTGACCACAAGCAGTCAAGCTGTAGGCAGGCAGACTAAAGAGCATGATGACAGCAAAGCCTGCATGTAGCGTAACCCATGAGTCAAACAAAATGACAGCTGAACTCTCTTTCGCAAAGCTTGCTATAGCGGTCTAGGGTGGAAGCACCTGGGTTCAGTACGGCTTACGGCAATGGCAGCTAACCCCACTAACTAGGGCAAGAATTTGTTTGGTTAAAAAGCAGTTGTATTCCCCTAACCTCCTAGCAGTCATGTTGTCTGGTAATGTTAAGAAAGAAACCAAGAAGCTTGAAGGTAGTCCTACCATGCTATAACATCTGCCCGGGGATGAATGTCTACTGCTGTGAAGCCTGCTTGCGTATTGTGGACACGAACTGATTCTGTGAAACGTGGATCCCAGAATCGGATGTCTCCACTGACGCTGGAAAAGAACAAATTAAAAAATATTTAATGCCTCTGAGATGCAAAAAGGAAAATCTACACTCTTTTAGCAGTTATTCTTATTGAATTCTTCATCATTCATTTATATTGGCTTTGCATCGGAGGTTTGCCTTCTTAATTTTTTTAGTATTCCAAAAGTGGTAGCAGCATAGTTTTTGGTATTTCTAGACTGGTGTAAGTTTTGTATTCATTACCCTTATGTTGTTAACTCTATCATAACTGCTCTTTGTCTCCTTCACTCATATGGGGTTAACAATGTCATTGCTATTTTCTTTCTTAAAAGAAAACAAGGTAACTCTGTTGCTGCCACTCTTGTAGTGACCAACACTTCAAGCCTAAGAACAGCTGTCAATGTTCTACCATAGATCCAGATTCCACATTCAAGATTCATAGATTCATAGATTCCAGATTCAAGAGAGATGCAAAGCATGATCACCTTGCACTGATGATTTTTCCCTCAGCCCCACGTTGCAGATGAACATTCAAGACCCAACTACTGTGTTCCCGCAGAGTCATTACACGGCTGCAACAAACACAAACTGTACTACATGACCTACATCTGGAACAGAGGTGAACTAATTAGTTTCTCCTTAAAAAAAAATTGTATGCAAAACAGTCTTAAGTATTTGACAAATCACACCAAAAATCTTACTGTGCTAATCTGCATAAAATTTTCTGCATTTTATTTTTTGTTTCATCCCTAGTGTGTATGAGCATATGTATCTGATAGGCCTGATTATTCTTTCTTTTGTTCTGTCTCTTTCATCATCAAACCATATTCTGAGTCCAACGTCCCTTGGCCAATAAACAAATTCTTATTCTTAGGTATGTTCTAACCCATTACGCATAATGTGAGATGCATGTAAAAAATATGCAGCCTTCATTCCAAAAGGATTTCTTTTTAACTTCAACTTTTCTCCACTAAAATTCACTTTTGACATAGCCATAAATGCCCCCTTAAATGCTATTTCAATTTCACCATTCTGTGGGAGCAAGGCGCCGATCAAATAGTCGTACAGTGCCATCCCCACAGCCAGCAATGAGGAGTGATCTTCCAGAAGCATCACTTGCTAGACTTGTAACACAGCTGTCTGCTCCTGTTGGTATATCCTTAAACCAAAATATAATACACATTTTGAAACATTTATTCCTATCTTTGTACATCTGATTAAGCTGCTTGCTCCTGTTTTAGAAAGAATCTTTAATGCATTTTTAAGATTTTCTATTACTTTGTTGTTAAAAAATAAGCCAGACTGAGTCTAAATCAACCTTATGCACTTAATATGAGTAATGTTTACTTAAAGATGCATTTTTGTTCATTTTGACTGTAGTCAATGAGGAAAGTTTATTTCTTTTTTTTTAAGAATAAAACTTTTGTCATCTTTACCACAAATTTTTTTGTTCTTGGAACAAAGAATTCCATTGTTGGTATCTGGGTAGAGAAGATTGATTCACCATTCAGCCACTTTGATGCTGTTTTCCTTCCTTTTACTAGATCCAAGAAACCTGCAGATCTTAAAAGTAGCACTGACCTGTTTTCGTGCTTCTGTCTGCATGTCCCAGAGACGTATGATTCGCACATCCCCAGCACAAAACAGCGTGGAGCTCTCCTGCTCCCATCGTGTCACAAGGCCAGCTCCTGCAACAACAAAACCTCCAGAGTTAACAAGCTGCTCCTGGGATTTTTACTGCATTAATGGTGATTGCTATTCCATCAAAAGGCTGGGACTTAAGATTGGATTACAACTTTAGTCAACTGCTGACCATGATTGGAAACAGATTAAGATTTCTTCTGAATGTTGTCCAGCCATACATGATGGCATGTGATAAGAAGAGTATGGTGTTATGCTAAGTTTAGGTTTAACAACTTCATTTTAGTTCTGTTGCTCACAGTTTCTTTTTTTTAACACTACTTATGTCTAAAATTTAGCATTTCAAGAAGAATTTTGTAAAAATGAAGTAGAAACAATGAGTTTCAAGCTTTTTCCCTCCAGAGAAAAATGCTTAAAAGTTTAAATTTTTAAAAGTGCCTGAAAACAATTATTTTGTTCATATGTAGATTGATGGTCTTACCTTTCTGAAGGGGCAGCATATCAGTCATAGCCTGAAAAGCTGTAACAAGTTCTTTTCCTGGTTCTTCCGACTCAAAATTGCGCCATATCCTTACTGCCCCGTCATCTACAAAATCAAGCTGACACTCAAAGCAACATATCTGGCATGTCACAAACTGTAAATATTATTATAGCAATATGACATTCACATACACATTACCAAGTTCCCTTTCTTCCCTGCCTTATATATTCTTCTCTCACTTACCAGAAGCACACAGAAGCAATGTATTGTCATGAGGATTCATGAATTCAACAGAGGAGACTCGAGAGTTGCGATGATGACCATTTACAAATAGACTTTTCCGCGTGCCTATTTCCCAGTCCCATATGCTGGAAACATATTTTGATGGAAACATGCATTCATAAATTATATACACATGCCAGATAAATATTTAATACACATATTAGATATAAAATAAAAGAAAGATAAAGATCATGAGCATTTAATTTTATGAAAATACTCAATTTTTTCAAATATACTGCCTCAATATGAAATACCATTTTTGGTGGTAAAATTTCTTTCTTTGAGTACTTACCAGATGACATGACTATATGGAAATCACCCTCTAGCTACCTCAAATCCAGGTGTCCAAGCCCGTGCAACATGGTAGGACCTGAATTCAGCCCAGCCCCCTCCCATCCCACCTGTCATGCTAGTGAGCCTCTCTACTCAGGTTTTTTGCCTGGACTGAGTGTGGAACCCACTGCGAGCAGTAGAAGTGAGCTAGCTGTCATGTCATCTGGTAAGTACTTGAAGAAAAAAATTTTACCACCAAAAATACTATTTCTTCTTTGTACTGAACCAGATGACATCCCTACATGGAGAATAAAAGGTGGAGGGAGTGGCACCCCACACTGTAATAACACCTCCCCTAGGTGAATCAACAAACAAAAAGACACACCCCAAATCCAGCTGGGCTGTAGACTGAGGCCCCCTTGACTGAAACTATGTGAAGCTGCCTACGAACCTGACAAACAGGCTGTCATATCTACTCCCTGCTGAGCTGCTGATACCCAGCTGACGGCAACAATTGAGTCAGAATGGGCTGCAAGATTCTGCAGGTAGAACCTAGCGAACATCGTGCAAGAACGCCAGTCTATAGCCAAAATAAACTTTTTGAGTTACATTTCCCGAAGGCTGGACTAGTGGTCAAAGCTCGAACCTCAAATGCTCAGCCCAAACAAGAGAAGTCACTGTTGGAGAGTGCTGCATAAGCCGCCTACATGACTGCTAGACCCTGACTGCAAAATATTGCGCTGGAATGTCATTTTTTCCATTTCTCACTGGTAAGAACCAACACGGGCTTCCCTTCCTGAACGAGGCCAACCTCTAGGGGTAAATTCTGAGCACTCTCACTGGATCCTGGAGTTTAACCAAATCCTTCAGGCCTGCCTTTGGAAGTAAGAACAGTATAACCTCAACACAAGTATTGGAAAATCTGTAGGGTGAAGGGACCACTTTCGTGGAAAATGTGTTCCTTCCTGCTCAAGGCCTCGGCAAAAACCATGAGGTTTCCAGGACAGCTGAGTTAGCAGTTTGATGTTGAAATTGTGACACCACCTGAGCCAAAGTAAGAGGCACAGCTCAGGGGATGTAAGTAGGTCACTGCGGACCGTCTGCGGTGGAGCTATCAGTCAAAAACCATACTGCTTAAACCAAAAGCCAGGAAGCAGATACACACCCCACCCTGACCGGCTGGCGTCTGTCTGTGCCTAAGGAGAACTCCAGCATGGGATCCCTCAGGGGGCACTCATAGCTAACCACTGGCTGTCGTTGCAACCCTCCGGTAAACTCAGCGATCGCTCACACTGGTACCTGATAGTCCAACTGTGTTGCTGGCCTCTAGCTTGCCAAGACAGCCATGGGGGTTGGGCGCGTGCAGAGCAACCCCAAGTTGTAACAACTCCCGGGCTGAACCGCAGTCTGTTTCTAGATCAGAAACAAGCTAACCGCTGACTTGATAGAGCGTCTGAGAGCTTCTGGTAAGGAGACACGAATGATCCATGTCTGAAATCTCATGCCCATAATTCTGCTTATGTACTAATTCTGAAGAAGTGGTTGAAGCAACCATCCCCACTCTGTCAGTAGGGTTATGAGTTTGGCCAGGTCAGACTTTTCCTTTTTCACCCACCAATTTGGCCATGTTGGAGCAAAACGTCCAATAAGCTGACCCTACCATCTAGGCCCTCATCCAGAACAGTGGAAAACCGCATTCATGATCCACTTAACATCCATGGTGCCAAGCACAGCCTGAAATGCATCATGACAAACTGAAAAAACAAAAACTCTGCCTTGAAAGCAAGCACAGAAGCAGACCCCTAACAGGTGCAGTGGGGTGTGTAAATAAGCGTTGGCTAAGTCTATGGTGACTGCCAAATGCCTGTTCTTGCTGACCTGTCGTTATCCATTGAGACACAAGGAGGGCAGAGAAAGGTGTTGAGCCTGCTGATATCCTGAAAGGGTCACCAACGCCCCCCTGGCCTTAGTACCAGGCACAGGTTGGTGTAGAAGGCCTGCAGGTCTGCACGCTCCACCTCTGGACTAGCTTTCTTTGGAGCAGAAGTGAGATCTTGCTTGCAGAGACATCACTTACTCTCTGTCTCCTGGCACGTGTCCAAACTGGTGATTGTATGCAGGGAGGTCTGTCCTTAAACAGTGATCCGTTGCTGATCACTGCACAGACCCAAGGCTCTGAGGTCTGAAAGTCTCTCAGTGGGCCCCCTGGTTCCCCAGTCTCACCCCAACTGAAAGTTTGAGTGGGAGCCAAGTCAGGGTGTAGAGGAGGTGAAGCGGGCGTGAGGACGTCTAGTCCAAGTCGGAACTCCTCCCCCTGTCCTAGGCTGCCTAGTAACTTACCTTGTGACCGGACTATAAGATCAGGCTCGATGATGATGCTGGGGGAGCTCTGCGCTGCTTCTGTGATGAACATAGCTCCTTCTCGTCAAACCATAGTGGGCAGTACAGGAGCAATGCCAGGGGAGGCGCTGCCCTGCCTCTGGAGGGGCATGGCCTTCTCTTATGAATCCGTAGTGGGAAGGTACGAGTAGGGCACAAGGTCTCCTGACCACATGCTGGCTCGTGGCCCGGGTAGGATGAATGTGACTCCCAGGATGTGGCCTGGGAGGACAAGCTGAAAACATCCCAGGCCAAGGGTGCCACCTGCCTGGATCACAGCATCCCACCTGGTAGCTTCCGTTACCTTGTTCTCTGGGCTGACAGGGGGCGTTTTGGTCCAGGCTGTACACCATCCCACAGGTGGATGTCCTCTGGAACGCTGTGACCAGCCAGGCCGCTTCCCTTGTCTTGAACCACAGACTGAACATGGGCGTCTGGTGCCGGCCGCACCCCATCTCATGGAGGACCGGAGTTCATCCCACTGGATACTTAAGAGAATAAGATCTTACCTAGACTGAGAGCGGTCAGACTGTGTCTGGGGCTGCTGGTATCCCATGGTCACCACCCACACAGGACACCTGGTCGGGAAAGTGTTGAGGCAGGGCTCCAATCTGGTCTGTTGTATCAGTCCGCTCTGGTTCTCCCTCTGCTTAGGTGCCGTCTCCCTTACCAGAAAGTCCCATGCCTTATGGCTGCAAACATCTCTCAGTCTGATCTGCACAACTCTACGTTAGTGCTGGACTGGTTCCACATCTCTAGCGTGGACTGCTTATGACCTGTGTTGTGTCCTCGTCAAGGTAAGGTTCACAGGTCTCTCAGAGGAGGCTGCCTCCAAACAGATCTGAGATGCCACAGATCCTACTTAGTCTTCACTTAGTGTTCCAGTCAGAGATGATTCATTTGTACTGCCATACTTAACACCAGTACATGTAATTTGGCTCTGTTATGCACACTAACTAGGGTGGCTAATTCTGTTCCATTATCCAGACAGACAGAGACCCCTTGACTGGATTAATAAACTATAGCTTAAGTAAGCAGTTGAATGAACGACAGGATGCCGCCACAACTCGTCTGTTGTTACATAATACAGAAACATGTAACTTGCCTCTGAATATCATGCTCACTTGTGTGGCTAATTCTGTTTAATTATCTGGGAAGACAGAAGGCCTTTGCTTCGGTAAGCAGAGAAAAGAACAACATACATGAGATAGGCGCCGTTCCACAATATGTCTGTCCGATACAAACCTGGCACTCACAGAGAAACGAAAAAACAAGTGCGCATCCCAGTCTCTAAAAAATAATGCAGATGAGATTCGGTGACCTACCAGCTGCTGCTTAACCCAAAGCGTAGGCTGTTGTTCACTAATCAATGGACGTATCACTCCACCGGTATGAAACTTACTACTGCCACACTCCATAACAAAGACCCAAGTGCTTCCCCTACATTTAAAGGTAGGTGATAAAAACAGCTACGTAAATATGCTTGTACACACAGGAGAAGGAAACTGTTAAGGAAGACTGTTTTCAAGTATGTCACCCCCTCAACCCCCTTGCTGCCCACGAGGTCACAAAGGTCCCGTGTCGCATGTTGACCTGGGGGTGGGTGGAGGTGTTTAACATCGTTCATGACAGACAGCTTGCTATGCAAAAGAGATTATGCCTACAAGCAAGGGCAACCTTGGACACCACTGGGCCCTGTAGACCTTGGCGGCGGCGGCACAATGCACATGCTCTTGCATGGCCATCCCGTCCGGTCCCTTTTCTACGTCTCTATCTAAAGAAGAATGTAGCGGTGTCATGTCACCGATTTACTCAGGATAGCGTGGTACTTTATTAGCTATCTAGACTTACCTTATATTGCTCTAAAAATAAGAGCATGTAACAGGCCAAAGCGTAAATCTTCCCGATGAGTTTGTCTCTGACCACCTGCATGCAAACGTCACAAGGAAAAGAAGAGGTATCCAAGAAGTCGGTACTGCTAATATGATAGACAGCAGGAAACAACACCGCACTTTACAAGTCTCACAAGGCATATCCAAAAGAAACAAGGTAGCTGACATATGTGAACTGCATGGAGTTGAGCAAAAAACTGGAGTAGAGAGGCTCACTAGCATGACAGGTAGGATGGGAGGAGTCTGAGCTGAATTTAGTTCCTACCCTGTTGCACAGGTTTGGACAGCTGGATTTGAGGTAGCTAGAAGGTGATCTCCATATTGTCATGTCATCTGGTACAGTATGAAGAAGAAATGGAAATTCATGCTTTTTCTGTTTCCCTCTTACTTTTATTATTTTGTTATTTTTCTCTTTTAATCAGGTTTACAAGCTATGGAACAGATGAACTAACAGATGCTACTACTATCTCAAGATAATTTTTAAAATTTTACTTTTTCTTAAGGTCTTCTAAGACTTAGGTAAGTATCAACAACTGAAGTTTTTATGCCAGAGCAAGATCTACCACCTGCAGTAAAAACACTTTTAACAGACATGCATCAAGATAGCAGTGAATAAAACAATTCAAAGCTAAGTACATCTCTCTTTACTAAAAGCCTGACCTGACAGTGTCTTTTTCAGCTACAGACAGATAGTTCTCATAGGGATGAAAAGCCAGCAAACTAGGTAGTGATGACGTACGATTCACAAAGATCTGGTCATCTAAACGATTGAAGCCTGCAACAAAAGTTCCAAGATTGGATGAATGCATCTAAATTATATGTTCCTTAGTCTGTAATTACAATTGACCACATGCTAGTGATAGTGAGCAAGACTTGTGTGCAGAAGCCATAGAACACCAACATGCACATCAAAGGCTAGATTCAGAATACAATTTACTCACTCACTCTCTCACACACACAAATCACCAATGTAATCTGGAACACAAAATGAGGAGAGTATGATTTAGAGTTCTGAAGAGGATATGCTCTCAAATTACTTGGTGGGTGGGTGAATGTGTGCATGCATATGTGTGTGAGAGAGAGAAAGTCACAGAGGAAGAGAGAGAGTGTGTGAGTCACAAAGAGCGAGAGAATGATGAGTAACATGACTGAGACAACATTTTTTCTTTTGTTGCAGCTCATGGATCTCTTATCTTTCTTTGAAACGCCAAAGATGAACATGAACAATTCAAACACAAAACTTAGTGTCATTTTACTCTTAACATCTCACTCTTGGACTCTCATGTCAGTCACTTCGAAGTCTAGTGGGATGCAATTTTTTTTTCCTGATAAGTAAAGCTCTATGCAAGATGTTTTTTTTACCAAAATTTCAGCGAATATCCCCACTTTTGTGATATATGCCTATCAACATCATCATGAACAGAAAGAGACAAACTCATCTTTCCTTACCTGCCCTATGCTGGTCATAGCGTGCTCGTGCCCTAACACGAGAATTTCGTAAATACTTGAACTGTCGCCGGTGGTAAGCTAGACTCTCAGGGTCCTTGTCTTCAGGCATTCGCATCACTGGACGCACAAAGTGGAGACAACTCCATGCAAACAGCTGTGTTTCTGAGGGCAGCTGGCGCAAAACCCCCTCTTCAGAGTCCTTTTCTTCAGACTGTTGAAGGTAACCCATAACTTTGAAATGTGTAAGTACACTCTTTACATTTTTAGGTTGTTATCACAATGTGGTTGATCTTTAACATTATTCAGATGTATGGCCAGCATGCACTGTGTGATTGTTTAAGATTCAAATGCTTTAGGTGGACATCACACTTGTCTTCTTCGTGTCAACAATCAAGTTAATGATGACTATAGAAAAGATAAAATGTTAAATATTTTAATAGAGGTGATACATAAACAAAGGAACACAAACCTGCGAAGGTCCTTTATCAAACACCTTCCGATGAAGTGGAAACTGTATGGAATGTTGGGCGCCTGTGGCCATCATAGTATTATGAGCAGGGGAGGGAGGGTTCTGAGGGACAGCACTCTGGCTCTGAGACATGAGGTTCTTGGGAGGTGGAGTGCTGCAGAGAAACACTGCATATACATCCACTTACAGCTTAGCTCTTTTATTATTACTACTACTAATGCTGCATATACATCCACTTACAGATTAGCTCTACTGTTATTATTATGATTATAAGGACTGACAAACACAATATGAGAATACATGCACTTTGTCTAACTTGAGAATGAGTACTATGTAACCTGAATATATCTGCACCATTTAAGAAGACTTGCACAACATAATCTGCAAAACTCTTTATTGCCTGAGAACACAAGAAGATGGGGATCAATAACTTGGTGTGTTGTGATTGCTATCACCAGAAGCACTTTATTTTACAAGTTTATTTAACTTTCTTTTCAGCCTTTAAAAAGTGTTTTTCCATGGCTGAGCATGGTAATAATAACAATAAGCTAATCAAAATAAAAAGTTGCACATTCTTCATTGTTTAAATGAAGACCTGTAAACAAATATATGCAATCCTATACGAAACTATGCAAATTTTTACATAAAGGAAGCAAGCTGTTACAAACCCATGGCGCATGTTGGCTGGCCGATTGGATGGGCTTCCAGTCAAACATGCTGGACTGGACATGTGCATTATGTTCATTCCTGGTGGAGGGCGTGGATGGTGAATCTGATTTTAGGTAAAAAATGAGGTTGTAGCCCTGGGTTCATATTCATGGACATTCGTAATTTACCCAGAGGTAAAATTACCCTAACCTGGGCAGGGAACTGGCTGGTTAAGTTAACCCAGCAGAAAATCTCCTGATTCATGAGTCACTGAAGTTGTCAAGTTACCTAACTGACCAGTATAGTGGGGATTCCCAAAAAGGAGTGACATTGTGCATGTGTTTTGGGGTCTGCGGGTGAAGCATAAAACTTTCAATTTAGTTGTAAACATTAAACATAATAAAATCCGAATTGGAAGGAAGAAACTAAAGAAAGTTAAATTTATTAATTCTGACTAAAATGTTCCTAGCGCAGGCAGATGACATAAATATTCAGCATTCACTTTGGCTGCACTAAATAAATCATCATCTCCACCATACTGACCCTAGGTGAGAGAAAGTTATCAAAAAGGAGCAGCTCTGATAAATACCAGCTGGTAAAATGAGCTGGGTAGGCCAATCCAAAGTCCACTATCCCCAGTTTGCTGCTCTACCCAGCTCAGGTAGGGTAACAGGCATGCTTAATGTGCTTCATGAATATGAGTACTTATAGAGACACCTAAATTGTTTATTCTAGGCTTTTGTTCTATTTCTTTAAAGTAAGAATGAGGTTTTTTTCCATATTTTGCACAGACCTGCTAAACATCTTTTTAAACACATCTTTAAGAATGTGTCGCTTCTTCCTACATTTAGGAAGCAGACATTCTTACTTTCACATTTTCCTTCCCAACTTCATGTTGTAACATTACTCCCACTCTACTGCATACTCATATTTTACAAGTGATACTCTTTCAAAAATAAAGGAAAAAAAAACAAAAGTGAAGAAATGAATAAGACATGTATAAACACAATTTATAAGTTCTCAACTTACCCTGTCTTTGATGAAGCTGACCATCTCCTTTGCCAGTTTTGAGACCTCAGGGTGGGGATCAGTAGCCAGAAGCAAGAGGGATCGCCATACTGATGTGTACACATTGTTGAAGGGAAGAGAAATAGCTGTACCTCCTGCAATGGAAGTCCCAGATGAACATCGCCGGAGATTGACTGACTGACCAAAGGCAGCGTTGGCATCACTGGGCTCCAGGCTGGTGGTGGAGGCTGAAGGGTGGAAGGGTAGGAACTGGCCTGAGCCAGAGGCTGTGGAGGTTAAAGGGCAAGCTATGAGGTCACTTGACATAAAACTTAATCAGCTGGTGATCTTTGCTGATGAGAGTATCAGCAATAACAGTTTTCCATGAGTGTCTGAGGATCTGAAGTGTTCAGACCCATTCTTAAGCAGTTTCTCTGCATTTTACATAAATTCTATACCATGGTGCTGCAAAATGTGTAATGTAAGAAACTGTATTTTAATACTACCTATTTTTTGTGAGACCACTGACCTATCCTGCCTCCTCAAGGCGTTTTTAAAGGTCATCTCATAAAATATACTGCTGGCAGGAGTGAGAAAGTGACAAGGCAGTCATTTTAAACTCCAGTTTTCTACAGTCTCGGAACAAGTGTTATGAAAACCTGGATCACAATCTCAAGCCCCTAGGCCATCTAAGCAGACTTACATAACAGAAATTGACAGTCCAGTGGCTGGGGAATGCTATGAGCTAATACTGTGCTGATGTTTTAGAAACATTTCAGCCGCTAGGGATTAGCATCCAGCTGGAGCAACTGTGAACCTAGTCCCAGGGCAACAAACTAGCACCAGGAGAACTCCAGACAAACATGCTTTCTTGTTGCACATGGGGAACTAAACAGTGTGACAATAAAGAAATGACAGCCAATATCAAGATAAAAAAAAGTGCCCAGTTTACCGTCAGTATCTGAATGAAGAACGTATAGCAAAAAGACACAGGAAAGCATCAACATTTAAAACTTTGGAAAGGAAAAATTACTCAGACAAAGGTGTGTTGTAAAAGCTGCTGTAGCTAATTATGAAAAGTGCCCTTTACATCCCTGAATACTTGAAGCAAGTTCTGATGATAAAACTAGAAACCTTCAAAATCAGCTGAATGACCAAGTCGAAGAGGTGTGTGATTCAAGACTTTAGTGGTCTCACAACATGAAGGAAATTTCTTAAAAGCTACCTTTAAAAGATTGGTGCTTTCAGCGCACAGTGTGTCTTCATCAAGAGACAAGAAAAACCCTTGAGCTAGAAAATCTATGAACACTATATAAACAAACTAACCTGTTGTTTATTAGGTTTGCTCACATACTGGGCATTAGTTCATGTAAGCCACTCAAACTTATCTTTATCTACTAGTTACAGATCAAGTTGCCCAAGACAAGTTTCAGTTGCTTAAAATAATGATTTGTGTCCATATTACAATTAGAAGTTTAGAATGACTTCAAAAATCACATGAAGAAGAAACCCAGTCACTAAATGAAGCCAAGATTTACATAGCAGAGAAAGCCATTTAAAAAAGACATAAAGATATGCACATAAGACCTCTGAAGAGCTTTCCAGACATAAATAACACAATGAAGAGATCATTAGGACATTAAATGGACTCATCTCTTTCACTAAGCAGCATTAAAATGGACACATTTTGTTCACTTTCATTCACAGTAAATGGTCCAAAATAAAACTTTTCTAATTCAATGGGTCTTGCATGCAACTGTGGTCACTATGCAACTTGATCACTCTATGTTAAAGCAATAGTGGTCAGAAATACATCCAGTGACCTAAGCAAGACAAGAGAAAAAGATCTGTTGAATTTCTGAGTTGAGTGTATAAGGAGACAAGTGTGTGTGCAGAGAATGCACTATTTGCAGGAAAGCATTGGCTAAAAAGAAAACATGAGTAAGCATATGTATTAAAGCACATTCTACAAGCTAACTAAAGGAGTATATGTTTAAATAAGCAGCAATGTAATTCTTTGCTGATTAGCTGGACAACCACAGCATATGTTAAATACATTTTGTGCTGCTAGCTCATGCACGTCTCACTCAAACTGGTATGCATGCACATATCAGTGTGTAGAAACAAACATATGTTTGCCTACATGAACAAGCATACACAAGCACAGAAGCAGTTGCTATACAATACACTCTCTCTCTTTATCATATCTGCACAATGTCCTCCCTAATCCCAATGAAACAAAAATCAATTATAACAAAGAAGAATGTATGATTCAAAAAGTAATTTTGATGCAGGAACCACAAACGGTAGCAAAAAATTAAAAATGTGTAGTTTCAACAAAAATTTGATGAGCAGGAAATATCAGCACAACTCTTAAAAGTTAGAAAAAGATGTTAATAGTTAAGATTTTTAGTACAATCAAATGAGCATGGACAAAAAGAATATGTTAATAAAAAAGTCACTATTCATGAGGTTTCATGCTTTACGATGGTCAGAGCAACTATTTATAGCTAGAAGGATTTTTTTTTATTTTTGAAGAACTGTTAATAGTGATTTCATTCTAAATCCAAACATGTTAAGCACTGATCATGCAGGAATTTCAACAACTGTTACATCATGCATAATATGATTAGAGAAAGGTATGGACACAGTGTCCCAAAGAACCTCACAGAACCACAGGACAAGGTGTGTTCCTAGAAGACATGTATGGCAGGAAGAACAAAACCAAGTCAAGAAACTTCACAAGAAACTCAGAAAGACGCAAATTTCTTCCAATGGAAGAAATACAAAACAGGAACAACCCATGCCAAATGAAAAAAGAGTGGAGGCAAGGGAGGCAAATGCACCTTACATGAAAGCAAACTTCTGACGCTGGTGCGAGATGAGCTGCGCTTCATTCCACTGCTGCCCATGATGGCGCTGTCTGCAAAGTGCACCAAGATGACAATGATTTTGGGACATGCAGGTATTAATGAAAAGCTTCTTCTCCCTGACCTCAATCCTGCATTAATGGGCTATATACATACTGACACCTCAATGTTAACAATAAAGAAAGTACAAGAATGTTTGAATAAAAGATAAATATATACACACCCAAACCTGTATTGTATAAGTCCTCTAAACTTTCTAAAACAGAAGAAATTTACAAAATATGGCACACAGAAATATCAGCCAAAAGAAAGGTCAAGCTTGTAAGACAATGGAAATGTAAATGACTCGATGCGTGGGTGAAAATGAGAAAAACATAACACTTTAAAAAAAAAACCTTCATGTCTCATCAATAAAGTTATTATGATGTGCAAAGCAGGGTGTAGGAAATTTCCAGACTTGCTACATAATGTCTGTTTCCTTAGTTTGTAGGAAACTTATTGACAACAACAAAAAAATTTCTGGGAAAGTTTGTTGTTGCCAAGAACACCCAAAAAACAGATCACATTATGGAATGGACACCTTCACCTTTAAACTATAATCTCTTCTTGTCACAGCCAAAAATAATCTGATTCTAAAAGTTTGATGTATGCTGCATATTACTCTGCAGACAAAGCATCAGAAACAGTTTGAGATTTCTAAAAGACAAATTGATAGGTTTATCCAAATAGAGATGTAAAGGAATATTTTGCATAAAATATGCAAAACATTTTTTAAAATTACTTGCACTAGACAAAGCAAGGATCCAATGGAAATCCAGTACAAAAGCCACAATCATGACAAAATGCTGAGATGTACTGATATGTGTGTGAGAAGAATTTTCAAGCTTTAAACACTCTTTGGTAGGAGTTTCATCCATTGAAGACAACATTCTAGTTGGAGTGGGAGGGGAGAGGAGGAAACAGCTAAAATCGACCATTTTATATCCATCAATGAATGGCTCTGACAGGTAATTTTCTTATTCAAACCCAGTCTACAGCTTTTTTATTAACTGTGATAAACAATCTGACACATTCTCCAGAACAAACAACCAAGAGCAATGTGGCAAATACACTGAACCAACAATTTTGAAATGTACAAGGTTTCCCAAACCATGCTGCTAAAACCTGTATGAACCCTGAGAAGACACCTTTCAACTCTTAAGCTTGAGCTGTTGAAGACTTGTCATCTGTGCCTATAACACTGGATTCTTCAGCAGTAAGAGAAAAATCTACAACCCAAAAAAGATATAAAAAAAAAAGAAGAAGGAAGCAGTTTCCACTTCTCAACCTAGAGAAATCTTCCACCACATCTTGTGAAGATGACTGAATTTGTTTGAAAACAAAAGGCGAGATAAGAAGACTGAAACCAGCTTCTAAAGTCTCACAAGAGCATAAAAACCACTGACTCTTTGTAAACTTTTATGGGTACTGGCATCAGTAAAATCAGTGATTCAACCAGAGACATACGGAAAAGCCTTCATTAGAAGCATTATTAGGAATGGGTTTCTGTTCCTGAAATATCAGTTGAAGAACAACCTATGATGATAAAGAAAGGAATGTTAGCACACAATTATGCCAACCTGTCAATTTAACCCCTTTTTAGTATGTGTGTGAATGTGTGTGCGCGCTTAACTTGGAACATTTTATCACCTGTCCACCAGCCTGGAGCAAGATGTCAACACTGTCAACAACACAGAACCAATCAAAAACTAAACATACCAGCAGCTTTAAACTAAAGCAAAAAAAAAAAAAAAATCAATCACACAAGCAAGCACACAAATAAAGAACATAAGCAGATACTGACAAAAACAGTTTCAAACATTAACATTATAACATGAAATCAAAAGTGCACAAAGAGATCAAAATAGGTCTTTACGTCATTTTAAAATCATTTAACTGAATTCTTTAGGTGGGGTGGGAATTTTAACAGTATTATTTTACTGGATCCTAATTTGAATTGTGTAACTAGTAATTTGTCTCCCCATACCCAGCATAACGATTTTCTTCAAGCTTAATTAACATTTACTGATGAATGCAAATATACCACCAAAGGGAAAAGACCCTACAAATAGGTAGATAAAAATTTTAGATCAAGTGAAATTAAGGTTTAATTATGTCAAAAACAAATACAAAGAAACAAGACAACTTTTTTATCATCATTCTGTTCGAATTGCCCACTTTTTTTTTAAAAAAAGGACATAAACATCTGGACAATGAAATCATGACTAAATTTTACTTAATTTCACTAAAGAAATATTAGCATAACAACAGAGCTCAAATCATTTGGCTAGGCTGTACAAGATATTTCCAGCACTTGAATTTTATTTTCTACTTCGGTGGGTTTGGAGTCTACACAAATATTTACACAGATCTTCTTTAATAAAATTCTGAAGAGTTTAAACTACAACTGAAAAAAAAATATTTTAAGAAAATTTTAAAAGACAATGAATTAGATAAAATTAACTAATGCAGAATCTTTCTTTCCGACATGCTCTACAAAGCAAATGTTTCAAGCACTTTCAATGACTGTTTTTCAAATGGATGGCTTTTATCTATTGTCAGTTCCTATTTATCTCTTGTGCAGACTGTATTTTTCCAATACTCCAGAGAACATTTACGATTTATGACTTTATTTTCAGAGCAAACCAATATGTTCCGCAGATTTATTTTAAATCCACGGAAACTACTAAATTAAAATAATTAGACGTGAAGTCTATAAGGGACAAGGCGCGAATATGTACAGCATTCATAATCTGAGATACGATTATGTACAATTGGAGATAGTACTTAAAACCTAACACTCAGCTGTGAAGTAGAGTACTGCTGGTAAGGCACACTCCTTTTACCCATCCAGCAACTGTCCAGCAAAAATGAGTGCCTCATTTATCAGGGGAGGTAACGATGGTAAAACATAAGATCGTGCTCCATTCCACTGGAGACATTTCACAGACATGGTAAACCACTTATATTTACCTTCCCTGTGTTCCACTAAAACATGGACTTCTACGTTTTTATATGTATAACCATGCTTTTGAGTTATCCCTCCAATGTATCTACTCTGTTAAAAAACAAATGCTTATGTTTTCATAATGGGTTTTAATAGGTATGTGCAATTATCAATCATTAATAGGGACAGAAGTTATTTTTAAATACTTTCACCTAGACTCTTTCCCCACACTTTATTGCTCTATTCATTTGAACTGTTTTATGCAGTTTTTATGCTCACAAATATTTTTCTATTTTAAATAAAATCTCTTTTTGTTAAGTCATTTTCACCTTTGTTGAAGTTTTTAGGAAATAGCTCTCTTTAAAAATTCATGCAAAATGATTACATTTGCCGAATTCATCCTGGGGCAAAACTTCTTATCAAGAATGGATATCTGTCACTTATAGCCCAATAATCAGCTGTTCTTAAACAGGCAGCTAAAATCATAACAATGGCATAAGTTTTGCATCTAAATTAATCCTTATAAAATAAAAACATGCATAACAAAAATGCGCTGAAATCCAGACGAAACAGATGTGCAATCATAGCAAATGCACAGATGCACAATCCCAAGCAATAGCAGGAACCACTACTTACCAGAAAATTAGTTTTTCCATGCAACTACAAGAAGAGTGTATCAAGCTGCTGTAGCAGACAGTGAAATATGGACATCAGGGCTAAATAGAATGATTAACCATATACCTATCCCAGAAGGCTGTGCTTGTGCCACTAAACTCCACCCACCCGACGTTTCTCCTACAATGACTGGGGATGATCGGTCTTTCTGCTTTTCCTCCTCTGCAATCCGGGCAGCCACCACAACAAACTGTGCTTCAAATTTTTCAACGAGCCCACCAAAGGCCACAGCAAGCTCCTGGAACAAGCAGACAAATGAGTGTTACTGTCCAACGATAGACTTCTGCAAATGTAACCTTTGCCTTTCCTATTACACCTATTTCCTATTACAAGTGTTCAGCAGATTCTTTTAATTCAGACATGCCATCAGCAACATCCCCCCAAAAAGATTTATCTACTTGAAAAAAACTCAAACACTTAAAAAAGTGTAAATGATTTAAGAAGACCAAAACACAATATTTTTTGGTAGTAAAATCTGGAGGGAATGTGAGGTAACAGCACCTTACCTTTCTGACCAGAGGACTTCCATCAGCGGTGCATTGTACAAGACTCATGCCCACACCCAGCTCAATACTGTTGGCATGGTCACTTCGTTCACTGCCGTTGAAAATGAAAGTCCCTAGAGCATAAACAGCCGATGCCCTAACCTGTGAAAAGAGGTCAGTGGGTTCCAAGAAAAAATTGTAATAAAGATGAACACAGCATATACAAGCCAGTGGAGAAATATACGTAATGAGTTGAAAATACAGAAACAACTCTCTTCATAAGTAAAATCATGGTATCCAGAATTATCCCAGGTATTAGCTACAATAATTCAATTATTTGGCGTAACATTTTTTTAAGACCTACACCTATGAAGCTGCAAACACTCATGCCAGCCCTTGCTTCAAATATTCAGATCTGAAAAAACCTTACTGTTTTAAAAGCATAACTACAATATACAAAAAACAGTGTAAAAATAGTCTCTTCCCTAGCTGGCCAAACCCTCTAAAAAAAAAATTCTCACTTCAGGTACTGGATCAGAAAGAAGCTTGTATAGCTTCTCGTGAGCACTGTCTCTCACCCCACACCAGCGAGCATTGTCATAGTTTGTCCACACCTAAAGTAAAGCAGAAAAAAACTTTGACAAAATACAAGGAAAAGCTTATATTTATGTTTCATTTCCCACTAACAGAAATTGGCTTCTATTCATGCTCTCAGAACATACATCATTCAAAAATTACAAATATATTCTTACACTACAAGCTTATAAGCTTTTCAAGCCAAACTTATGTTTTGTTTAAAAAAGAAAATAAAGTTTTCAGAGTAAATTCTTTCTTCGAGATGTCAGGCACGCTGTCTCCCCTGACAGCGAGTTAGCATGTGCCTGACGTGCAGCACTCCACTAGTCAGGTGAGTAACTCCCTCGAAGAGTGTAAAAGCCCAAACAAAAGGCCAACATACCAGTTTTTTCCTACCAACACACAGCAGAGAGGTCAGGAGGGCCTTGACGTCATGTCATCTAGTAAGTCTCAGTCTCGAAGAAAGAGACTTTACTCTCAAAAATTTCATTTCTTCTTTGACTGTACCAGATGACATGGCCATAGGAGAATAAAGATCAGGTGGAGAGAAGAAGCACACAACCACCTAAGAAGGTAGGAAGCGATCTGTTGCTGTTAGAGGATAGTTGCTTGCCTGATTAGTGGAGTGCTCTGCATGCTAGGCACATGCTAGCTCACCATCAGGGGAGACACCTTTTTCCATGGTTAAAGAGCTAGTGTAACCCTTTATCTCCTAAGGTCATGTCATCTGGTACAGTCAAAGATGAAAGGCTTATGCTACACAGTAGGACTCACCTAGCAAACATGTTTTGTTTCATCAAATGCATGAATCACGCTGTAAATGCAGATTAAGACAGCCATAGATGCTTTTAAATGTGCCCTGTTTTGTCACACACTTTTTGTTGCCAGCCTCATGTCATCTGTTTAAAATACCTACCTTGGCTAAACACAAGGCCAGCCACTGTCGCAGTTCACCACTGGTGTCATTTAGCTGCTCAAGGCAGGTGGCGGTGACATTGTCTTTCAAACAGATCGCCTGGAGAGAAACACGGTAAGTTTTTCTGACATATTTTGGTGTTTTTAGACATGCAAATATTTATTAATCTCAGTTACAAAGCAGCCTTTTCAGAAACCAGGTCACCTGTCAGCAGTTTTAAAAGGGGTAGGAGATTTCTATTGTGTCTGAGATGATTTGCAAGAGCTGCCCTCCAGCAGAGCTAAGAGTTTTAATTTATAAAATATTAAAAAAAGAAAGCCATTTATAAAGGTCCTCATAAGTTATTCTTGCTGAACATGTGCTGAACCTATGAATGGCATATTTTTGAACTAAGTAGGATTTGTAGCATTTGCTAGCTTACCTGTCCAGGTCGATAGTCATTCATGATGACTGTCAAAACAAATGCTGCCATAGTGCGATATTCTGCCTGGAAATTGGTAGCAACAAATTTTATACACATATGATGTGTATCTCCTTCATTTTTCAAGATTTTTTACCATTACCAAAGGACATGATATTGAAACAATGCCTAACAAAGGGTGGGAGTGTCTGGAAGTAAGCCAGTATACAAGTTAAATGCAAACATGCTAGTAAAAAAAGAAAATATTTTCTGCCAATTCCAGCAAGCTGCTATGTCACACAGTAACATCCAAAGAAACATGCCATAAGCAAGATTTTCCACATGAATAACATTTACATGTGTGGTGCTATTGTGCTTGACACCAAAACAGTTAAGATTGTTGGGTGTGGGGTCAGATACCATCTGATTCCCATAGTTTGCTCTAGATGCAGTACCTGTTTACACTTCATTATTACAGAGCCTTTACTGCAGACCAGGCGTAAAACAAAAACCAGCCTCTGAGATTACGTAAGTTGTGACTGTAAAGCTGGTACTAAATGAAAATTTAATGGCAATGTCAGAAAATGCTCTAAGAAAAATGGAATTCTTAAAATTGTTGAAGGGCAGATCCGTAAAGAAAGATGTGACACTTACTGGCATATACTGATCTCCCAGTACAGACAGAAAATATAAATGGCCTTTATCCTTGACCAGGTCAACCTGACATGACTGTAAGAGAGCAAACAAAATTTTAGTATATATTTTTGTGCATGTGTTATTGAACAAATAATTCTTTACTGTTTCTCAAGAGCTGCCTCACAACCTGCAAAAAACTGTGAAAGACATAAAGATAATGTTCACTCTTGACAATAGAAAATCATTTCAGACAATGCTTGCCATTCAAACGTGTGCCTCCTTCACATTTTAAACTGCACACAATATCAAAAGACAAACATAATTAAAATCAGAAAGATAGTTCACCAGCTGAACTGAAATCATTAAAAAGAAGAAATTCATTCAATCATCCCTTGACTGGTATCAGTCGTTGCAGGGAACACATGGACAGATGCGGCAGCTGACAAGGACAATCTTTGACCCTCTTTAATATTGAATTTTCCATTCACATGCCATAAATCCATCATGCAAGCCTCTGTCAAAAGTCTTTTTAAAGTTGATGAAGTTGTGAAAAAGGTCCCACTGATGTGGAAGAAACTTCTCTCTCAGGATCTGCTGAACTGTGTTCATACCTGGTCTGAAGTCAACCTGTTTGTTTGCGAACAATTCCTTAGTGGTTGTGCTGATCTGATGTGATTATGTAGTACTTTCAGCAGGACTTTAATTGGATGGCCGATTAAGCGTCTTGTTCTGTAGTTCTGAAACTGTTATATCCGCCACCTTCCTACAACTGAATCTTTCAAATCTGCACTGAAAACGCACCTCTTCCTTGAGCATTACTCCTAACACAGTCCACACAATGCTAGTCCTTCTTAACCCCGCCCCCTTCCCTCTTGCTACTTTACCCACCTTTCTCGCAGAATCACTATATTTCTCTGTTCCTGTTACTTGATGCCTTTTGTTTTCTGTTTCGTCAGTACTGTCGTTTTCTTTCGTCCCCTTTGTTCTGTATCTACTTAGTCCACGTCTCTTCCTCGTTTTAAGCGCTAAGAGCATGCTCTCTATGAGTGTGAATTTGCGCTATAAAAATCTTCTCTATTATTATTATTACTATTATTATGCTGTTTCCTTTTCTTTGGAAGGGATATTGCTAGTGACTGTAGCCATTTTTTGCATTCCCAGACTCATTGGCACAAAGCAGAGAGGACCTTTGTTGACCCAGCTCAGTTTTGGGGTATGTCAATGCCAGGAGAGTTCCTCCCTTCAGACTGTGTACTGCTCTTTCGATCATTTCCTGTAGGACTGGAAGGTCTACAGGTCTGCAGGTCTAGTCTGGTTGTTTTAAAGAATGATAGCATCTGTCTTCAGCGGAAAGTTGTACTGTCTTTGCACTATTCAGACCATCAGTTGAGTACAGCAGTCCTTTCTGTGTGAAGGCAGCCATTGGTGTCTTTGATGACTGAGGCTGACCTGTCTTGATGAAGGTCTCTAGTAGCTGGTAGGCCTTGCTGTCACCCCACACTATTGCTTCCTCTATGATCCAGCATTGGCCCTTGATCAAAATCTCTTTAGCTGGCTTCATCTTTTTCCTGATGTCCCAATTCACTTCTTTATGCTTCAAGGCTGCTTTAGGGTGCTGTACAGGTTTTTGCAATATTCAATCCATTGGTTGAGTAGACTAGTGCTTTCTGTGAGAAGGTAGCCACCGCTGTCTTCAATAAGTCATGTTGACCTGTCTTGGTGAGTGTTTTTAGTAGATGGTAGGCCTACCATTCACTCCTGTATGGTCCAGTATTGGTCCTTGATCTAGTTCTCTCTAGTACTCTTGATCTAGTTCTCTCTAGCCTTCATCCCTTTCCTCATGGAACAATTCGCTTCTTTGTACTTGGAAGCTGCTTCAGATTTGGTTTTCCTTCATGGCCTTTATTTGGTCACCAACTTCTACGATGTCATTCATAATCCAGGGTTTTTTCTCTTTCCTTTAAAGCCTTAGCACTTTGTTATCCTGTCAGTGTCTGGATATGGGCTTGTCTTGACCTTACTGATGGTGGATTTGAAGTGTCTAAGCAGCAGAATGAAGTTGATTTGAATAGTAAACCAAACTAACTAGCTATGTTGCTGTCCTCAATTTTTTTGTGGAGATTTTGTGGAGACACAGGGTATTAGCTAAGGTGAGTCAATGGCTCTGTGCAAACTCTAGGAGTCTGAGGCCCCTGTCATTGGTTTCACCAAGGTAAATTTACCCACCATTCCTGCCCATCACTGGAAGGCATTTGGGCCAACCTTAGCAGTCCAGACACCAACCACAATGAGGATGCTCCTTTTGGTACTGCCTTTATGACCTTATCTAGATGTTGGTAAAAACTCCTCCACTTTGTTGTCTTCACACATGGAAGTTGGAATATTTGACATTGTGATGCCTAGCAGAAATAAGAATGGAGATCTGCCTGAAGGATATGAGGACACAGCTGATGATAGCTTCGAGTACATCCCTATGTGCGAGGAAGCCCATGAAATGCACTTGTCTGGTATCCTTTCCAATGTACCAGAGTTTATGGCCCTCATCAGTTGCTGTCTCCCCAAATCCTGACTATCTGACCTCTGCCACTCCCACAAGGTCCAACCAACATTATTTTAGCTCATGGTGAGTTTTTTCATTTTGCCACACTGGCATAATGTGCAGACGTTCAATACAATACAACTCTATTTATCCCCAAGGGGCAATTCCAATGGATGTATGGATGTTCAATCTCTCAATTTATATCTGCATTGGTTCCACAACATACTTTTCTCTATGTCTACCCTGGAGTCTCTTGGTAGGGTGTGCAGTTGGTATTGATTCAAGGCTTAACCAATCTGGCATGAGGTTTCTTCTGCAGTGAATATCCATAGTTAAAAAAGACCATACTATAAGTGTTGATGGTACTTCAATACTAAAACATCAACTATATGCCTTTTTAAGACTTAGTTATGCATTTAAAAATAAGGACGGATATACTGTCTATTCCCCCTTCTTCTCATCAATTGTTCTACTTATTACTTACACTGTCCACAGCCATTATCTTGGCCCAGATAAATACAAGTGGAGGTCGGAGTTCACGAGCAGGACTCTGCAGCAGTTTCAACACGTACGGGAAAATTCCCACAGACAGAGCCTGAAAGAATAATCATATTACTTTTCGGCAGCCCTGATTTCTGGACTGCAAGCATATCAAGGGTTTATTGTTATGTACTGAAGTGTATTAAAAGATCTTCACAAAAAAATCTGTTTTACAATACTTTACAATCTTCATAACAAATTTCTACTAACATCAATTTTTGTAATGTTTTCTTACATCATTGATCACAACATGTGTCTAAATTAGATGCTGCAGTCCTTAAGAGCTTTATCTGTATGAAAAAAGCCATCTCTTCTGAAATAACTTACCAGATTAACTGCCCATGGTCCAAGGTCAACAAATTTACCAAGCAAGTCTAAAGCCCGAAGCCTGTGCACTTGACTGAGAAGCACCTGCAAGTCATAATGTGCATATGCACATGAATGCAAGAACACACACATGCACACAAAGCTTTAAAATTTGAAATTATAAAAAATATGTTTATATCTTTAAAAATGTGTTATTTTATAAGCTTTAGTACTTCTTATCTTCTTATCAAACAAACAAATGATATACTAACCTGCAATACAATAGGCAACTGTTCAGGTGGCTCTCTTTTTTCAAATCCATATGTGAGCCACACCTGGAATGCTGTCAGCTGCTCTGCAAAGAAAGGAGAGTGCTGGAACACAGCCCCATCACCCTCTCCTTCAAGAGGGAGCTGTTGAAGACACAGATCTAGTGCCAAGTCCCAAGCTTGCCTGCACCAAACACAGACATGCTCATGACAAAGGTTTACAATGCTCCTGCTATTACAGATGGTAAATGTATGGAACACAAGAGTATCTTCTATGGGACAACAAATCAAAATGGATACCTCATTATCAACAAAGATAGAACTGAATGCTTCCATGACAAATCACTTATTCTACTGAAACACAATTTCCCAAACCTCCAAAGTTCAATGCACAATATACTGTTTACTTGGCTGAAAGGTGTTTTATCTTAAAGCTTTAGTTCACAGGCCAACGAGCAACACCTTTTTTTAACTTTTGAATCCATCACTGAGGTTATAAAATGTTTATCCTGCATTGTTTTTTCTTTTAAAGCATACCACATGGAATGCTGGTATGTCGGAGGCAACTTTGGCAGAGAAATGGGAATGCAGTTGTAAGACCGCATGATGCGTTCTGCCAGCAGAAAATTCCGGAACAAGCTTGCCACCAGTAAGTCCTGCCTGAACAACTTGTGGAACAAATCTGAGGACACAAAATCAGCCAAACATGTGTGTACAGGCCAATCAGATAAGGCAATACTTGTCAATAAACCTTGAATATTCAAAAAGAGCACAATATATCAGAAAACTGGGGTGTATAAATTCTACCTCAAATTAAGATTTTATAATAATAATAATAATGAAGATTTTTATAGCGCATATTCACACTCATAGAGAGCATGCTCTTAGCGCTTAAAAATAATTATATATTTTTGGTACTAACACCACCACCAAATAATGGAAGGACACACAAATATAGTATCTTCTCTGCAATCTTAAGACTCCAACAGCATTGCATACCTTTGGGTCCTCTGGCATTTCTGGGACTCAAGTTTATAGGTAATATCTACAAATAAGTGTTCTGAAATATTACATTCTAGTGATACTTTGTATTATATGCACCATAGAAAATTATGAGATGGCAGTTAAGAAGTACTCCATTTAGAAAGGAGCAAGAAAGACTATGCACTTCAGATTTTAGACTCCTCCATACCCCGAGGCAATGTGTACCAAGCAATGGTGTCAGTGATGGCAGTGAAAATCCAGTTCAGCTCTCCAAGCATGGTGCGTCTGTCATTCAGCTGACCAGGAATTCTGGCAAGAAAAAAAACAACTCAATAACAAGATGCAAGATGCGATGCAAAGTATGCACCAATTGTATGTATGTTCTATCAGAAAAGTTTCCCCATCCTGTCAAGCCAACAACTCTGTGTGCCTGAATGTAGGACCAAGAGGAGGCTGTCCTTTGTTGTTTCACACATTCGACTTCTGAACACATGTAAATGAACTGTGATTGTATGCAGGTCTGAACTATTATTGTAGCTGGTTGGCAACAATCTGTGTGACAGATACAAATGTGGTGCTACCACATTTCTTTAGATTATTGGTTACAACTGTGTGAGCTCCTTTCTAAATGCCCTCTGAAATAAATAAAGTTTTATTGTAGCAGAAAACAAAGTGTGCCCTGAAGCATTTGCTATTTAGAGAAATATAGGCTCCAATAAAAACTTATGCAAGAGGCAGCTAACAATACCATTCAAAATTTGCACCTCTTTACACTTTGATACCTTAACTTTAGACCATAACTATAGTATCTGGTGAATAAAATTAGCTTACTTCTCCACCATATCCAAAGTCAGACCTGGTACAAGTCTATTAGAATTCTGCAGAACATACCTGAAGAAGACAAAGAAGATAAGAATGATAGGTCATTGTTGTCTTTGGCTCAACAGAAATCTTCATGCTGTTTACCATAGCCAAATGTAATGCAAACTTTAGCAATATGTCCCCCTCCCCCACAAATATTTGAAACTTGCATCCAGATGTTACTCTTACAGTACTTCCTTTTATTTTCATTGATATCACCACCATTTGCAAGCAAATTCCCCTCACTTCTACACCAAGTAACATTCTCTCACCAGCGAAGAGCCATGCGGACAGGTGTTGTCAGGCATGAAGTGAAAAGATCTGCAGGAAGTTCTGGATTCATGGGTAACAACTCATTCTTGCCACAGGCTGCTAGCAAAATGCAGTTGATAGAAGCCTGGTGTTGAGAGGAAGAGGACCCTGTTGAAGATGTGGTAGTGGACTCATCGGTGACAGAGGCTCCACTATGTGCACCTTCAGATCGAGACTACACAAAGGAAGCCACAAAAAAACCTTGAAAATTGATCTTAATGGTACTATTATTCAAAGAGTAAGCTTAAAACAATATTTATGACTGCTGAGCAGTCCATATTTTCACTGAAACTTATTTTATTAAAAAAGCAATTAAAAAGTTATAACTGACACTGGAGATGCAACCATAAAAGTCCACAAAATGTCATTATAAACAAACCTACAATTTAATGGACCACCAATAACGTATGTCAATTTTTAACACACCCATCTTAACTCTTCCTATACAGTTTGCACCTGCAGATGCAAATGTATTCATAGCTACAGCTCAGTTGCCTCGATTGGTCCATATTGAATGAGCTAATAAAAGATAAATAAGATCTTTGAAACTGCGTCATAATGAATACTCCATAAAACTTATGTATAAATACTTAAAAATGCTGTACCTCATTCCTTTCAGGTGGAGTTTGTTTTGCAAAAGCTTTGAATGATTCAGCAACAATACCCGCATTGGAACAGTCAAATACATAAATGGAAGGACTTTCCATCCATGTTTGTAAATCATACAAGGACAAGGGAATGTACTGTGTATAATTCTGAAATAGGAAAAAAAAAGTGTTTCAAACCATTCTGGCTTTGCCACCACCTCACTCCCTTCCCCCTCAATAAAGAAAAACCTCTGCAAAGCAATATGTATATCCGCTGAGGATAAATTGGTCTTGTCTTGTCAATCAGCTACCAACAAAGCCTTGATCCTACATGTTTGTAAATTGTAACCCTTATTGTTAAGTTATACAAAGAAATAAAGTGATTAACTCCAATAACATTAATTTTATATTTTAATTCTCATAATTAGAAATGTTCCATGTAAAAGCTGCTGGAAGGAAGTTTACATCCCCAAAATGTCCCCTCTGGATCATAGGTATTGTGGTTTTCAACAAACAATATCAATAACAGATGATTTGGTGGCTCTAAACAACAAAAATAGATATTATAGTAAAAATATCTTTTCCAATGGACTCACTTTGTTGAAGACCCAGATTTCTCCATTAACAGTTGGTCTGGGTACACCTTGACCGCTATAATGGAACAACACTCTCTCTTCCTGTCATTAAAATGAGCAAGGTGATAAACGCAAGAAAACCCTCTCTACAACTCTGTTCATGAGAAAAGCGTTGAGAAGAGTTTAATCATCCTCACTTATAGTAAGGATGCCAATCAAAATTTAAAAATACCCAAGCACATCATAAAAGAACTTTCCATTTGAGGAAAACACTAACATAGGCTTTCATGTAATAGCTCAATGCACATACTAAAAATATTTGTAAAATAATGGGTGCTGTGCTATATCTGAGTCCCATGCCTTTAACTTACTGATAGGTTAATTTAATATCCACTGTGGCTAAGATCCTACTAGCAAAAGCAACAAAGAAAATTTACTGAGGCTATTTCAGCGTAACTAAAATGTCAAATATTTAGCTCAAACCTTGGCACTACGTCTTAATGATAAGCAGAGCTTTTTCACTTCATCCACAGTGGGATCTAATGACTGCTTGTAGCGTGCTTTGGGTTGCCATCGTTCATACTGTCTTTGTAAATTTGCCCCAATGGTTTCCAAGGCCTTCTGTGCACTCATGGAAAGAGGATCTGACAAAATCAAAATCCAAAATCAAAGCTATCCATAACCCACTAACCACATACATTTTACATAAGACTCTGCTTTGTCAAACATGTTTTCTTTTATTCTGGCCTTGCTCACAAACTAAATACCACAACAAAAAAGAAATTCAAAGAATTACCGGCCTGATAAGCTGTGTCTTATCTCCATTAAAACAGTGTATGTAAAATAATGAGTAAAATGAATGCAAACAATAAAAGCACTATTAATGTGAGTGTAGTTATATTCAAAACATAAACAAAAAAAACTTACCTATCCAGCACTGAAGCCTTGCACAAGGTGATATTTTCACAACATCAGGTGGGTCTACACCAACATTCAGACACAGTACAAGAGCTACACTGACTGTTTTCATCTGGAAAAAAGACACTGCAAACACTTTAAGAAATGTTTGATAATGTACAATGACTATGCTACCAATAATAAACAAACATTCACATTTTAAAACCACATAAGGTCATGCACACTATTCATGAAAAGATGGTATCCTCCATCCTTTCATCTTAAGTTTTGGGATCTTATGTTGTTGTTTTTTTGTACATTGCTATTTAATGGATATTAATGCTGGGGTGTGTCCACTCTCTGTGAAGTGTAATATAACAGACATTTTGATGTACACACCCAAAGCTCGAATTTTGATTAAATTTTATGTTGTTGCCTGTCCCATGTATTATTCTATATTCTAATGTCTTTCATATGCTGTGTGCTTTGTTACAAAAAGAAAATGTCCATCATAATGTGTATTCTAATAGACAATAAATGATCATCATCATTATTGTTAATCTACACATGTGTGTTCACAGCTTCTCATAGTATATGCTTACTCTGTCTGGACACATAATTACATCATTGCACGGTGATCCAAGTGATAATGATAATGAAGACAGATTACTCACAACTCCAAAACCTGGTTTAACCGAATTAAATCAGAGATTTCATAAACAAAGTGCATCATCGAGTGCACATTACTCTCAAAGTGCCTAAATACTTTATTCATATCTAGAGGCGTGGCATGACTGAAAGATAAATACAACACATGAAAGCAAATGTTCTCCTGGCGGTTCACGCAGCTTACGCGAAAAAGAAGTTAAATAAACAGAGGAAACATTTATCGCACCCGTTCCTTCATTCTCCATGTCTGGGTGATCATAGGCGACCCTTCGATCTTTTGTAAATGACGATTTTGATTGCAGACAACAGGTAATTGTCCATCCAACAAATCTTCTTCATCTTCCTCGAAGTAATCGTTCTCATTATCGCACATATTTGTTGTCCGCATCCTGATTATCCAGCGATCTTAAGTTATATCAACACATGCTTTCAAAGTTTCTCCCGTGTGTGTTCATGAGAAAGCCATGTTGATAATTTAGCCTTAGTCTCCGAACAAACGCAGATTAATGAAATGAATGCCATTGGTCTTTAAATATTGCCTTATGAACAAATATTAGAGCGTTATATGCCAAGTTCATTATTAAAATTTAATCATTTTGTTAATGTTTGCTTTATTTATATTTGTGTACTCGCAAAGTAATTTACCAGAGGATTTTTTTCAGGGGACATCACTCTTAATAATCTGTTTGTCAGTTGAAGATGGAAGGGAGAGAGCAGACGTTCGAAACGGCAGAGACCGACCACGGCTCAGAAAGTTCTCATCCAAGAGACCTAGAGGAAGACAGTTCGAGCGAAGGATCAGCTGATGGCTATGACGAGCTTAATGATCTGGACTGCTTTGGAATTGAAGCCATAGATCGTGCCTGCATGCTTTTGTATCCAGATCAACCAAACCCAATCCAGGCAGAGGCTGTTATGAAGTACTGGTAAGTCTTTAGGATAACGAAAGCCAGCTCATTACTGAGGAATGTCAGCTTGACTTGCCAAACAAGCTCTCATGGCCTATTGAGACAGTTTTCATTGTTTCGTTTCTTTTTTTATTTATTTATACAGGCATTTATTTAGTTCAATCGAATGTTTCCTTTTTATATTTTCAACGATTGTTAATTTTCGTTATTTAATGAATAGGGTTGTAAGGGATTGGTCATGACAACCTTTTTGCAGGCGTTGGCATCCAGAAAAAAGAACATAAAATGCCCCAGTAACATTTAAAAAGCAGTTTTGCTGTGTAATCTTTGTGGATGCTAAATTAGTCTTATAATGCATTCATTATTTTGACTGCTTTTAAAAATTAAAAGTTTGTTAATTTACAATATTATGCAAAGTGTTTGGGAAATAATTCCAGAAACCTGTTTTTGCCAGTCTCTTAAATGTGCTGCTATTTGTAGAATGACATAAAAATGACATAAATGTGTTGTAGTTGTCTGCAGCCTGCTTTTAATGTTATGTAAGCATCTTAATTAATGATGTCACTAGACCTTCATTAAGATCTTCTGCACTTCTGTCAACATAAGATTATATGTGTCAGTGCAGCCCTTTTGTTAATAAATTATTAATTAATTAAACAATAATTGTGTTGTAGCAGTGCAAATTTAGATTTAGGATATGGATTTGAATAATGTTGAAAATATTTTAAATTTTTACAATTTAAATGGACAAGGCTTTTGGCTACACCTATGGCTTTTGTGTAAAAGTAGGCAGTAGGATAGATTTTGGGTTCTCATGCTAAATGACAGTGCAGAAAAAACAATTTCCTATAACGTACAACACATTACAATGATCAGCTGCAGCTATAACAGCTGATGATTATCACTGATTTCAATATGTTTAAAAGTAATCTTTTGCTGTTAAAGCAAAACTATTTAACTCAAAAGAATGCATACCTCTTAATACTATTAGTAAATAGCTGTCCTTTTTGTTAATGTAGAACAATTTTCATGGCATGGTAATTATGTGGTAGAAGAATCAAAAGCCAGCTTCTTTTTTCACAGCAGTTGCTATCTTTATTAGTTTACAAATCTTCAGCTTTCACTTTAAGGAACATTGGCAGGGACTACATGTAAAGATTCTCTTACTGCCTAAAAAAACAAGCTATAAGTGTTGATACTTAAGATTATACTAATTTCATTGTTTCTTTTTTTTCCTTTTTAATGATGACCAGATGTAGTCTACTTTTGTCTAATCTGTTCAATAACCAGCAGACTGATTTTGTTAAAATATCATTCTGGGAGATGTTAAAAAAGTTGTTAACTGTTTTCCATAGCTTTAAAGAATAATTGTAACACGTGTTACATCTACTGGGAATTGCTTTATCAAATTACTAAAATATATAAATAAATACTCGTATGTGGTATGGAGATGTGTATGTCACCATCTTATGGACAGCAGAGTGATTAGAGCTGGTTTGATACTTGTATTCCACAGCATATGTCTCAACATCCAAACCCCCACCATGGACCCAGTTGTTTAATTCATATCTGACCCCATAGAGGCAAGGGAAAGAAAAGACAACAAGAGAGAGGAGATACACATCCTTCACAAAAAAAGCTGGCCCCAGAATAATTGTGGTCTCTAACACCTCCCCAGCAACTGAAGTGTTACAGGACATGCTTTATGTTTTTCTTTCATAGTTAATGTTCTTTTTATCCATTAAGCATATTTATGCTCCTTAGCATTCTAGTTAATGTGCTTGGTTGAGGAGTTGAAGGTAGTAGATTTGACACTTACACTGGTCCCTCTATCCATGCAGATGTGAATAAGTCTCTTATTTTTCAAGGAAGGCTAATCGAAGAAAAGAGTTGGGTTCAGCTGTCTTTCTACATGCTGTGGGCTATTAACAATAAACCACTTACACTTCACTGCCTTCATGGCCACTAAGTGGGGGGATCTTGCTCTTTAGGTGTGTCTTTAAAGACTTAATTTATACTATATAAATATACCACAAAGAATGCAGAATCTCAGGCAATTTTTTTTTTTACAGAACCAAGATAATGATTATAAATAGGTACTTTTATGTTAAATATTTTCCCTGCTTGTTCCAGGCTTGGGGGACCACATCCTCTGGATTACATAAGTATGTATTCTAATGACGGTGATGAGAACCTAGGTGTGCCACCACATTGGCATTACATCACATATGGCTTTACTGACCTACATGGGGATGACAGAGTTCACAGGTAACCCTATTGCAGGTGTCAACAATTTTTGATTAAGATTTATTGATTTCTCAGTATTTTGTTTATTATTAGTATATATTTTTCACTAATACTTTGGTGCACACAGATGCAGTTTGTCTACTTCGGAGGCATACAAGAGGCTTGAAGTGGCCATGCATTTACAGATCGTGCATGCATGCACATGTAGTTGCAGGAATGAATTTTGGAGGGGGAGGTTGTGAGGTGTTGGAGGAAGTGGGAAATGTACGCACACAGGAATATCTCAGAATCCCTTTGGTGCTTTCATCTGAGAACAGCAAGCTTATCAGAAAGCAACTTTTTGAAAATCTGTTATTACAGAACCCAACATCTTTTTTGCTGAAACACAGATTTTTGTGAGGGTTGATAGGCTCAGTTTTGTTTCTCTTTACGACAACTGTGCATGGAGGAAATTTCTGTGCAAACATATGCTCATATTGGTGCCAGAAAAAAATCAATATGCACTGTGTGCTGATTCCATTCCTGTCATCATGACTAGGTTAATGCTGTATTGATCTAATTATTTCTTTTGTATTATATTTAGCAGACATCTTACTCTGGAGAGAATATATTTCTCAATGACCATTGACAGATGACTATCTTGCTGCTGTGTACATAAATTCGTCCTAGTCAGTGACATTTTCTTTTACATCTTTTACCTTTTCTTCTCGTTAGTTATACTGGAAGAGGAATGCCAAGTGGGTTTGGTTTTGAGCTGACATTTCGGTTGAAAAAAGTGGAAGGAGAGCAAACAGCTCCCATGTGGCCAACTTCTCTATTGAATAAACTGGCAGCATATGTTTTCCATACAGGTGAGTTATCTTGTCAAGGTATTTTGACATGTAAATGTAGTTAAGCTTCAAATTCCTGACAGATTGTAGAAAATAGTACTGCATTAGCTTTGTAACAAAAATGTGATTTTTGTTGTTTTTGGAGGGATGGGGCGAAGCATATGTGTATTGGGTATAATTCTAACTTCTGTTGTCAGTGAAGGGTGCAGCCAGTGTGAGAGTTTAGAGCGCATGCTTATGAGCCATAGGTACAAACGGAAGACTTTTGTCCCTGTAGGCAGTGCAGTGACACCAGATAAGGAATGAAGCATAGGCCATCAACAAAAGACTGTTGTAAAAATATCCCCTGCAATGGCTTTTTATATGATCGACCTCTTTCACTTTCCTTTCCCCTTTCAGAAGTGAAGAGGTGAATAGGTTTTACAAAACCAGTAATTCCTGCTTGTTGTAACACAGTGCTGGTCTGGTTTTGTCTTGCTGTCTGTGCAAAGAGTGATGTCATTTAACCTGACTGGGTGAAGGGGATTGCTCTGTCTTTTTGCTTTGCCTGTGGATCTGCATGGACTTTGGTGTCTCCTGTTGATTGATGCTGTTTGCTGCATTATATATTTCTGTTCTGTATTGTTTTTCTATACCTTTTCCATGCTTTTTCCACCAATAAACCACTTCATCCACTAAGAGTCTTTATAACCTATACTTTGTTCTGGCCAACTTGTCTAAAGTTGTTCAGTTTATGAGATTAATTACCTCTATTTCACTGCAATTTTCCTGCTTTTTTCTGAAACGTGGATGACGCAGTTTTGCATACTGTAAGTTAAAGTATATATGTCAGTCTGCAGCTGTGTTGAATTGCATTGAGCTCCCTTGTATAGTAGATAAATGTGCTGTACAAATGACCTTGTTTATTATAAATTATTACCTTTTAGTGTAGATTCTCTAGACGGAGAAGTGTACCTTCTAAATAGTCTCAAGTTGATGCTCAGACCTAGGTAAGCTCATATTAACCCTGAATGACCATTGACAGGTAATGTGCTACATGTCGGTGATCACATTCCGTGGCACCAGCCATTAGATGGAATGGGAAAGTCTCGGATTCAGCACATGCTTGTTGCAGAAGAGCCACAGCTCCTTGACTTAGACACGCCTTATGGGATAGCTCAATTTAGGCAGGTCAGTATTAAGGTTAACATAACAAACATACCATTGTGGTAAAATTTCTTTCTTCGAGTAGTTACCAGATGACATGACTATATGGATTTGGGGTAGCTAGAGGGTGATCTCCATATAGTCATGTCATCAGGTACAGTATGAAGAAGACATTGTCATTTGAGTAAAAACTTGCCCATCTTTGTTGACTTGAATGGCTAATCTGTTCATCTGTGTTAAATGGCGATCTTTACTGTGATATAATTTAATTTGATGATGGAGTTTTCAGCACTACCATTCAGTTTATGCTGGTGTACACTTTCTGAGATGTAAGTTGCCTCTGAATAGAAGTCTTGCCACTTGTAACTTTTGTGTAAAGTACCAAATAGTGTGTGTAATTTTAGAAAAAACATTGTTTTCATTGGCATTCTTAAACAGATTGTTGGAGTAACCGATGAAGAAGTCAAGTCAGCACAGCGTTGGAAAGGAGCAGGTATATTAGAACTTCTTGCGAAGGACCTCATGTAAGTAAAGTGAAATTATCAACTTAATTTGAATCAGATTAGCTGTGCTTCACAATTTGATTCAAAATGCAAAAATACAATTTTTTAAGAGAAGGAAGGTAGGCAAGCCCAAAGAAGACCAGCAATATCACTGTCTTAATTTTTATTCATTAATTTCTTCTCTTACTTGTGTATCTTAAATTATTGTAATTTGTAGGTGAGCACAAAAATTTGTGATGACACTGTTTTATGGATTGATTCATCAATTTTTCTAAAATGATCATTTGTAATCTGTAGAAAATATGCATATGTACATATGAATATCCAAATTGAGCAATTAATAAACTAAGCAAGTTGAAATCATTTATGTCACTGATTCTGATTTCATTGCGCCTGTGCCATTTTATCTTACATCAGTAATTTGTTTTGGTAAAACAGATCTGCGTGTGAAAATATATCCTTTTTTTTTTTAATTTGACAACTTTTTCTTTCATTTTTCATTTCAGGGTCGGGCCATATTTTATCACAGACTTAGCCCGAGACCAGTCCATCTTTGATTGCAATCCCTCTCTTGTGCAGTTGGTAGATGAGGGCATTGAAAGAGATGGTTCTAATCTTGGTCATGTTACAGCACTTTGTGCTTGGTTCAACATGAATGAGGAAGCTCTGTAAGTGATGGAAAAGTTAAAGATTGCACTTCTACTGTCTGCAAATATTTAATTGCATGTTTTAAATTATTTTAAGGGAATTTGATTATTCCAGGGTCACCACTTGATCTTGTTTTGATTTGCTTTCTTTGTCATATGTGATCATTAATTTAATAGATAAAATGAGCCAGTGTATTTAAAATGGTGTATTATTTATGTCAGCTATGAGAAGAGAGTTGCTTGCTTCATTTATATCCAGCACTGAAGCTGGAAAAGGGAAGACAGGATGTGGTATCTGCACTCAAATAGGAGGTGGAGAAGCTGAAAACCAGGATTTCCAGGAAAAAAGGGAGAAAGTTGGACCTGGAGACGAAAAAGGTGGTGGTGATTCAGCCCCATCACCCTTTGCCACAGCAGACATTCCTAGGAACAAGGATAGTATCAAGCAACCTACTTCTGGGATGGAGCAGCCTGACAGTACCCTTAAAGCTGATGCTAATGGGGAGCAGGGGGATCAGACCCCTGGGGAAGGCACAGTGACACCAGACGAAGAACAGCCTGTCTTTGTTAACATTGATGCCATTCATTTGCTGTTTGACTCAGAAGCTGCTGAGCTACTGCCTCTCATTGTAAAGTAGGTATCAAAAGTCTAAACTCTATGAGGGAAGTGGGGACAAATCATTCTTATGTTACCTCCTTTTTTGTGAAACTGAGTTTATGAAATATCTGTGCATTATCACTGACCTTTGCAGTTTATGTTACAAAAATTAGTCCTATAATTATAATAGATTAATGACTTCTTCTAGCTACTTTCCCTTGCTTATCAGTTTTCACTTTGCTGTTTCAAGACTGATGATATTGTTTTCTCTGCTTTTTTTTCCAGAGGACGTCTGGGGAAGGGACGGTTCTTTATTTTTCACAATGCTGAAGGACAGGCTATCCATTTTGTGCCCCCTGAGCTTGCCTCACAAGAAAATATTGTGGTTTCACCTGAAGAACCCATGAAATGCTCAGGCCAGTATCTTCAGGTATAGATGTGTCTTTTGTTTCCTGTCAAATTAGAAACTGCTCTCCGATGGATAGACTTCTGATTGACAGCAATTTTTTGATGATTTAAAAAATTTTATTATAGCATTATAAAGTAAGTGCAAGATTGTATTTTGGCAGCTCTAAAATTTAAGTAGAAAAATTGTGTTGCAGCTGTTTTGCTCGAATGCATTGATGGATGAAATCATGGAAGAATTTGGCTACCTACAGAATGCTGACAAAGTAAGGCAATATTATTATCATTTAAAGTGATTACCCATGTGCTAACAACTTTGAGCTATTTTGAAGTATTTTACCAAATAATTGCATTGTTTTCACTGTTTTTTTCTTGAAAATGTAATGGGGTTGTGTACATTTGAGTGTATATGTGTGTGTAGGTGCATACACATACAGTTTCTATCCTATGTTTACAGTAATATTATTGTATATGTGCATGTGTACTTGATTCTACTCATTTACGTTTGCTCTATGTATAAGCGAAAACAATAAGTGAAAAATCAGGATTTTTTTCAATTTATCACATGGGGAAAAATGTTTCTGTTTCAGACCACCAAGACAGGTACAAAAGATATTAAACTAAAAGAGTTGCCTATCACAATCAAAGTTCTTCAGAAGGGAGGGCCATTGAACCCTCAGCAGTTTTAGCATCTTGAGCTGGCTTTTAGTCTGCTGTGCTATTTTATGGTAACAGCAGACATCGAGCCTACATTCTGCATGCAATATATGAGCAGGTGATTTCAGACAGGTTTTCCATTAGCTTTACGCTACTCATTTATTTAATAATTGATAAAATTCCCATCCATTATATTACCAAAACATCAAAACGATCACTTTTCTTGAAAGTAACCTTTTTCTAAGTGATTCACAGCTAAAGTGATTTCAGAATATCAACAAAGATTACCACCTGTTACCTTAATCAGCAGGGGCTTACCAGTTCTCCTTTATTTGTCCAAAAAATCACCAAAAACCTTTTTCTTATTAAACTATGATACTAGTCACCTATAAAGGCTACATCTTATAAAGGCTATCCAGTCATGAACATTTATCTTATAGCTTCATTAGCAGGAAATTTTTTTGACCATGTGATATGACTAATAAGCCTGACAATAAGCTTAGAAAATAGTATACAGGGATCCATCATAACAGTAGTTAAATTTATTATTTTTTAAGAAGTGTGCATATGTTTCCACACTGGCTTCAAATTTATTTTTCTTTTTTCACTCAGTTGTCTTCCTATCACTTGTTCACAACAAATGGAGTCATTAAGTAAATGATGTAATTTTATGGTATGTTTGTGTTGAAATTTTGTCACAATGCTTCACAATTTCTTCTGTGAAAGGTATGTCAAAGCTGGTTGCACTTACGAGCAGATTTTGTTTTCAAATGTCACTTATGATTATGCATAGCTGTCAGAATGCATTACATAAATATGCACGTGTTTGGGAACCATTTTTCCACAATGCCTACCTACCCATGACATTACTTACAATGGGTGAAAAATCTCACAAAACCAATTTTTACTGACGTTTCACTTTATCTCCATCCATACAATAACTTTTGTTCTATTTTACTGTGTTATTTTTGTATTTTGGAAATATGTCTTACATCTCTATTCAATGTCAGTCACCCAGCATATGCATTTAAACAAATGTTTTCTGGTAAGTGTTGTTGTTTGGCTTTATCATTAATATGTTTTTGATTTCAACTAGGTGGCACTGTCAAATGTTTGTCAGAATAGCATTTTCATTTGTTTTTAACCATTAGGATTATGTATGACATTATTTTCTTTCGTATTTTGTAAAGTGAACTACACTTTGCAAGGTAGTATCTGCACTTCCTAATAAGCTATTTGAAAGTGATCCTTGACAAAGGGATAAATTATAAATAATAACCATTTAGTGAACAAAATTATGTAACAGTTATAAAAACATGCCAAAAGGTAGGTTTCATGTTTGAAATTGTGTCAATGGTTGAATGTTTGCGTGGTATATATGCAAACATAAAAAATATATGCTCATTGTTTGTTGTTGGCCAGGTTAAAGATAGCTATAACCGTTCTCATCCACCAGCCATCAGATAAATAAGAAATGATATAACTGCATATGTGGTGGGTTCAACCTCTATATTTAAATATAAAATCTTTGCTGGTGACAAGGGTTATATATTACTCACTGACTTATGCTGCCAGTCATTATTCTACCACAGTAGCTTTCCGTGAACATGCATTGGTTAATGGTCAGTGTGCAGAGAGAAATATATAGTTCAAGTTTCTAGCAGAGATATGTCTATCTGTGAGACCTTGGAGGTATAACATGGGAGTTGGGGTGCCTGGTGGGTTGGGGAAGACAAGAATTTGACCTTACAGACTGGAGGGAGCTGGAGTAAGTATTTATATGCTTAATACTGTGACAATATTTTGCAGAAAAATATTACTCTGAGTCACTGCTAATGTCATTCTGTCATGTCATCTGTTTTACAATTCTTATTCATATATGCAGATAGCAATCTGTATCAAAAATAGTCAACATTTTGACTTCAAATATAAATTGTTTTAAGGCCCTGATTATAGTCTTGTAAATTATTTGTAGAATATTTAAGAATGTATGTGGTACAAAATAACACAAAACTGGGCTCTGATTCTGCCTATCAGCTGTCATAAAGTAAACTCTAAACTTAAGTCTTTCTGACCAGGATATTTAGCCTGTATCTGTTTTTACAGTACCTTGCAAATCCAGATGCAATGTAAAGCATTCTGTTTATGTGATAAGTTGAGCAAGGGAGAAAAAGAGAGAAAAAGTGTCAGTGGATGTCGCCATGTATTTAATATTGCAAAACATTTTCTTGTTGTATTAAGATAAACTATTATGTTATTTGAACCTTCTTTAGCTGAAACAATGAATTTTATTTCTTGTGAAATCAGAGTTATCATAGATATACCAGATACTGCCATAAATTTCTGTCTTAAACTGTTTGGGGAAGCTTCCCACTACATTTATCAGAGACCTTTTACATTTCCAAGTGTGCCATTATTAGTATTTGGCCAATCAGGTAGTACACATAGATCATCACTTTTTTATGTTCTGATATGCCAGTGTTACTGGGGGATCAGTTGTATGTGTACATATACAAGAAGTACATATTTTCTATATCTATTTAATACTCATAATGAGTCAAGCTTGCAATGTATGACATCAAAAATGTAAAACAACGAACCAGCAACACCTAATTTAAAATAAATGTAATATCTTCTATATTAGCCCTTTTGGCTATGTCTTGGCATTAAATACTTCAGTTTTGAGACCTTGTTCATTCCTTTATAAACACGATGTAAACGATGGTTTCTCAAAGCTTGTTGTCCAGTCATATTCAATAATTTTTATCAAAAATACCCCTCCAAAAGTATTTGTTGTAATTATTAATAACTTGTGCATACAGGAAAAAAACTAAGGTTGTGAACAAATGATCTACTCATGCCTTATAGCAAAGCGGGGTTTTTTTTTTTTGTTTTTTTTTAAGCTATCAATGCTGTCATATCAAGCCAAAACCAAAGCTGGAGTTGGTGATGTGTTCAAATGGTGCTCCATTAGTATATTTTGAGTGTATAAATTCGTTTAAGAAAGGAAATATCTTGGTGCATTGAGAACTCTTATTGAACTTATATTGATGGATAAAGCTACTGATGACCATATCATCAGGGAACTGTGATGGGTCCTTGAGCAGTGCTTCCTTACAATGACATTTTTGCATTAACCTTAGAATCAGGCATGGCATGAATTATTAGCATGCAAGAGAACTCTTCTCATTTTGTGATTGTGTTACTCTTCTGTGAATAACCGTCATACTTTTATTGTAGGAGATGCTGTGACCATCAAGCCAGACTTAGTTTTGAACTGAACTCTCATATTTATTCTGTTAATCTATTAGTTTTTACCAATGAAGTCTCATTGTTAAATTGTCAAATCAAAGTTTATTGGAAAGGTCTAATAATCAAAGGAAGCTTTTTTCATTTGTGGCTTATCTGCTTAATTTGCTGAATTGACATGCAGCTCTCCTATTTTGTAGGGTAGTTTTCAAGATTTCTCTGCTGCAAGAACCTTCTCACCCCTAAAAATGAAACCTAGGCAACATTTTTAAAATTGTTTTTCTATACACATCATGCATCCTCAGTTTAATATTCCCACATTTAATGGGCAAATCATTAAATTGTGACTAGGCTGTGAACAAAACAAGGTATGATGAATTGTCTTTGTCAAGTTGTATTTGTGCTTGGAGACCTGCAGTAACCGAGTGTTTAGAAAAGAGATCTGAAGAAAGTCAATGCATTGCTTATCTGTTAACTTCTGGATCCATCTCTGTCAGCACTTGTATTTCCTCTCCAACATAAAAGTGTCCAAAATTTCACAAAGTGAAATGAGTGAGCACTAGGAATACTTTTACTCATAAAAAAAGAGATTAAGATCTTTCCCCTATATACAACTGCCTATATTTCACAGAGGGAGTCTTATGGACACTTTAATGTATAAAACAGGAAACATTAATTTGCAAAAAACCCAGCCTGGAACATAAAGCTCAAGTCCCTTTTGCTGTATAGCAAATAGTGACTATGATGTCACAAAATATATAATTAGATCATTTTTATTTTGAAATTATTTACAATAAAAGACTTTTATCTTTGAATATTGTTAAACTTGATTTTGCCTCCAGAGACCTTATTTTAAGGTTTTCTCCTGTAACACTTCCTTCTTCGCCCTGTTAGAATTTTGGAACTGCTAGAAACTGCACATTTTCAAGAAAATTTACAAAAAATGTTTCTTAATGGTATTGCATCTAACTTTAATCCTCTTGGTTCAAGATAAAAATATAACATTACAATGACTGACTTATAACTGAAGATTACGAAGACGACAGTGGGTGAAGTTTGTTTTTTATTATTGCTGCTCTGAGATAAACATTAGACAAAGCAACCTATACACTTTTGGAAAAGAGAAAACTTGAACTTTGCAATAAAAAATAATGAAAATCGCTTTGCCCGTGCAACCCGGCAAAGCCACGATCGTGGCTTGTCGAACCAAGAGGGTTTTAAACATTTAATTGTCTGCTGCCAAAATAGATGACCATCTCCATTGCTTTTATTTATTTAAGCAGCGAACCTATCTGTTCCCCTGTATTTGCATGGCTATGTCAGCAGACAGCCTCATGCAAACATTCCACTTATTAACAAAGAAATTTTTTAATTCTCTAATTGCTGTCCAGACTGTGTCTTCTAACTTATTTATTCATTGTTAGCATTTCTTTGAGCACTTTGAAGGTTACCCATTTGTTCTATCTTTTGAAATACCACAGACTAGCCCATTAATACTCTTATTTATACATGTGAATCTACGCAGGTGTACACACACTCCCACTCACTTGCAGATCATATATCATGCTGGTGGAAAGTGGCTTCATTTGTTCGTGTACTCATCCCTCAAAATGCATATCACTAAATGGAATAGACCTAGATGTTGAGGTTTTAAATCTTTTTTCCATTTCCTGAGTCTTTTGATCAATACACACACACATTAAGGTTGACTTGATGCTGAATTCACTCCTCCATTTTTTAAAAATTCTTTTACTTAAAAGCTAATATGTTAGGAGAGGAGAGAGGTTGTGCATGCATGTAGTTGCATTTTTTAACCTTCATATTTAAGTTTAATTCGTTTACTTCTTTATATTGTAAGGGATCTTCAGTTATTTATGCAAATGTACAATGTATTTTTATCTCTTAACCTGCGTTTCATTGGCATAGTGTTATTCATATCTTTTCATAAATAGGTTTCACTTCAGTAATGTTGTTTTATTTCATTCTTTACCTTCATTTCCAGCCTTCTTTACACTTTCCCACCCCTTGTTTTCGAGAACCCTTTGCTGTGCAACTTGATGTTTGATCTCTTTACTTCGTATGCTTTTTTTCTTTCTTTTTCAAGAGAAAGCTTTTTTCCCAAAGATAATTGTATTTTCTCGTTATAGAGATGCTCTCTATTTCTTTTAATGTATTGACTGTATACTTGTATTGTGCAATGAGAAAACATTTTGGTCTCACACATACTATATATGACTTTTTCACACATTTTTACTCCTTTTTTTCTTTAGAGCAAAATGATGCTCACATGGATCTTGTCATGCTGTAAAAAAAAAAAATCTTGAATACGCACAAGTATTGACTTAGCTGGACAGCTTTTTTATTCTGCTACAAAACTGCACATCAGGACAAAAATCTCAGAAATTATTTTATCAGTCATGCTTACTTTGCATTTTTTTATGCTGATCAAAACTTGATGACTAAAGTGCTTGGGAAATTATTATAGACCAGGAAATGCAAAAGCATTGTCATAAACTAAATTTCTGTTGTTCATAGCCTAGCTGTTACAAAGACTGGTACCATCTATGCAGCTGCAACAAATGTTGGTTGAAAGGCAAGATGTTAGTTCCCCCCTCCCCCACGTCAAAACATTAGTACATCACTTTACATAAAAGGAAAGATGCAAGGCCCCATGTTCTCAGGGTATAGCAATTTGTTTCTGAAACCCTGCCTTCATCTGCCTTCAAGATAAATGACAGTCATATACCTGACTATTCAATTGAAAAACAATAGATAAATCTTTTTTTTTATTTTATAACTGGAATGATTGGTGCTAACTTATGATAATCAAGAAACAAGCTATTCTCACTAAGCAAAAGTAAATGAAATTTTATGCAGATATTTAAAACTAAAGGAGAGGAATGCTACTGCATTACTGTTTTCAGTATGGCGGTCACACTCAGTTTTTTTCTTTTCTCTCAGGGGGGAGTGGGGAGTAGGTGGGTTTCTTGAAAACCACACTGTTGTTTTTCTAGCTTCACAGGGCTTTAGCTCATTTTTTGTCACTATTCACAGCGTTAAAATTCTTTGAGTTATAATGTCTTGTTTTGTGGATCATACTTTGCTTAAGTTGGTTTTTAAGGAAAAAGTGTATAGTATTATAGACTTTCTAGTGCTTAGCAAATTTCACTATTTGATGTTTGTGTTGCATAAAGATGTTCCATGCAGACTGTTGCTGACATTCCACTTTTTCAGACTTTTTTTCTGATTGTGTATGTTCTTATTTAAAGCTTTGTGATTTATTTGCTTCTTGCAAATGCTCAGTAAAAAGCGTTTCAGCTTGTTGTTTATGAGTTCAAATTTTTGTGGTTAGTGGCTTGCTTGAATAGCATGAACCTGATTCTTACAAATATAACTAAAAACAAACATATAGATAGAAAATGCACCAATCAACAAGTCAACAGATATGTAAAGTGTTGTCAGGTTTATGAACAGCTCTACCTAAGAAAACACACTTGAAAAATGCTTCATGCTGCCCAATGGAAAGGGACTAAGATCACTGAGCTATCTGATTTCCATGCTCATACTTCCAATTTTTAAATAAAAATACTTGTCAATAAGATCAGCATTCAGTCATTAACAAAAAACATCTGTCCACTATCTTCACAAAAGTTATATCTTTGACATCTTCAATAAAACCTCCTATTATTTCTACTTTCTTCAAAAAGTAATCCTGCAGGTTCTCTGAAGTTAAAAAAAATAATATTTTTTATCCAACAAAAAAAAAAAAAAACTTATCTCTCTGCCTTCCCTACAAAATTTCTTCCTAGAACGAATATCTCTGAAGAATCTTGTCGACTAGCATTGGGCTTGACAACTTTGACATTTTCAAACAATGTTCCCATGGTAAGTTCAAGCTTATGCTGCTCACTACCTTGCCACAGCTTACATAAAACATGTCCTCCAGGCTTAAGTACACTCCTGCTAAATAGTAGCACAGAGTAACACAAGTCCACAATTATGTCATGATCAAAAGACTTCTGTCCTGAGGCACTTGGTGCCATGTCACTCATCACAATATCTGCCTGTCTCCCATTCAGTATGGTAAGAATTTTCTGCTGAGTTTCCTTGGAAGTGAAGTCACTTTGATGGAGAATGTAAGCCCCTTCAACAGGCAGCATGTGCTGCAAGTCAATCCCAATTACAAGGCCATCACCCTTGTACCCTGAAATGATGGTGAAAATAAGCAAAATGGAATCTTAAGTAAACAGTAGGACCTAATTCAGTTATATTTTAGCTATTGCAGTACCCAGAAATATTTTTTTTCATAAAACCCTGATGAAGTGCATATCTCAGGAACAATGCAAGCGAATTTAGAGCAACTACATAATGACAGTGCATTGAGTCACACTTCACTGGCTATGAGAATTTTTGGCTGGAAAAACATTCCAGTCCTTCCACATCCACCCTATAAGTTATATAACCCTACCCTGGCTCCAAGTGATTTATTCTTGTTTCCCAAGATTCAAATGTTTGAAAGACAACCGCTCTGGTATGGTAAACAATATCTATCGAGCTGCAACCGAGACCGACCACCCTGACGTTTGACAATTTCAAGCACTGCTACCAACAATGGCTGTGGCATAGGGAGCATTCACAAAGATCATATTTTGATGGTGATGATGTGAAATTGTGAATTTTTTCCATACACAATTTAAAAAAAATAATTTTCATTATTTTCCAGATAGACCTTGTACCATAATTTATTCACTCAACTCATTCCAAAATCCACATGTAATCTGCATCTCTCTCTCTCTCTCACTCACACACATCACTCACCCTTTCCAAGATTCACACAAGTGCAAGCATTACAGACACAACTATGATCAATAGTTCAACAAGGACTAAAAGGAAGGATGGATGGGTGGGTAATTACTGTAAAGGTGACTGATGATGTCAATGCAAACAGATTATTGAATGAGGTGAAGTTTTTAAAGTCCTCAAAATAATCAGTATAGGACCATGAATGTGATCCAGGGAAAGAAAAGATGTAAAACTGAAATAACATGGAAGATAAAAACAGAGATCAAATCTAAAGAAATTTTTCAGACAAAATGCATTGAAATGTCTCAGTTAACCATACAAATAATCAATGTAAAACCACTTAAAACCTTCGAAAATAGATTTACAGCCCTGTGAAAAACAAAAATAGCTTATTGGATAGAATGCAACAGAAAGATGAAATGGAACAAAAATAAAGATGTGCTCAAAAGTGTTGAAGTTGATCAAAAGTTAATCCATGACAGAAACATAGTAGTCATACTCATATTATGGCCAAAATTAAGCAACCGAATACAGCGTATACTTTCAGCTGAAACGGGATTAATGGTTTGTTGTATAATGTATATGAAGACTCCATAAAACCTTTCCTAAAAGCAGTAAAAGAAGCTACTATATAGGGCCTAAAGGATTAATTTCTCAACTAAAATTTTATATATATCTTCATTTACTGAAGGTCAGACTAGTTCTTGCACGTCCACACACAGAACAATATTAGAAATATAAAGCTCAACTAATTTTGGAAGGTTGGAATGGAGGAAAGATACACATATTAGCACGACTCGGGTCACCACTTGATAACTGCGTGACTATTTTGTAAGCACGCTTGACTGCGGCCCCTACCATTTTTTGAAGCGTCACAACACACTCTCTCAACAGCAACTTGTGTCCATGACCCAGGTGATGCTCCACAGTCGATAACTGCTAATCCTGGCTGCAGCAGATGATATCTGTCATCTATCTCTATCAACTTGAAAGCGCTACGACATCGATAATTCTCCGTTCTTGCCCGTTTGACGTATGGATCACTCAGCTGCCGTTTTAACCATTCCTGGGAGCTAGTCGATTTGCCTTTGAGGTTGTGTAGCTTGATCTTGCGGTGAACGCAACTAGAATGAAAACTACCTCGGGAAATAGCGGTCGCGAGCGTTCTAATTTCACGACCCAAGTGCCTAACTCTCTCTAAGGAAGCCATTATGGTTTAGGCACGGACGTGTATAGGTGGATTGCTGTCTGTCTGCCGAGACCAACGCTGAGCCTCTTGCGAAGTCCTCCTCTGTTAGTCTCGGCGAGCCTTAACAATGAATGTGACTAAACCGGAAGCTATTTCGTAACCAGCCTCGTTCTATGACTTCACTGAAAAAAACAAAAAAATCGTCTGCAAGCAGTCCAGTAATACAAGTCCGTGGGTTTAGGGAATTCCCATCGGTGACCTTTGCCTCCTTCAAGGCCGTCGATATATGACCTTGCACATCGCGTAACCGAAAAGCGGCGGACTCCTTCGTTACTAGCATGTTATATGTCTAACTGTACTCATTAATAAACGTCTTCGTGCTTGAAAATTATGGAAACTTTATCTGGATTAACGTGTATTTTCTAAAGTCACTGGCCTTCGCTTTAGACTGGAGGGTAATACGATTTTTATGCGAAGCCAAAAGATTTTATGTGAATCGTAGTCTGTGCCCAGCAGATATGTCTGTGGTCAGAGCCCATCGACAGCTTTTGGCAGACTTTGCTCCTGTTATACGGCTGATATTCCCATGGAACGGACGGTGGAACCGTGTATGTCAAAGTTTAAAGCACCTTCAGCGCAACTGCAGTAGTTCAGGTATTCGGCGAAAGACTGTAGAGATCGAACTGCAGTCGAAGTCACGAGTCATAATCTTTCAGCTACACACATCATAATGAATTGGCAGTTTCATGAAATTCCTGCCAAAACGATTATATTGAATACATGCGGAATACGCATTTCGTTAATTCGATGATAATAAGAAACAGTTAAATAATGCATAACTGTTGTTCACACCACGAAAGAAAGTCGATTTTACACGCTAAAATGCTAAAGGAGTCTATTCTTATATCCTAACTTCTTGGGCAATAAACTATTATAATGGAGTGTGTTGTCCAAAACTATGTGTAACAACGATTTCTTCAGATAGGCCTAATATATAATGGTAAAAATATTAAGCTGGACATCAGCATACCAGAAAGGCTCACTTTTTTCCTCTACTTCCCAATTTTCTCATAGCTGAAGTGGAATTACTGAAATCTGCTACAGAAGTGAGTGTGTGAAGTTGTTCTTCTGGTTTAAAATAAAACAGTAAAAATTCTTACGTCCATGTAAATATATTTTTAATTTTTATGATTTTTTTTGGGGGGAGATGCATGGGTGGTAGGGGACATTTAGTCATATCAACCTTTGTACTTATAGTTAATATATGTGCAGGTCATGTAGACAATGGAGAGATTTTGCTTCAGTGGAGACGAAGAAACTTCAGATCTGCAGAAACAGATACACAGGGACTGTTTCGGAAAGTCATGAGTCACGTACCTCAGCCAGGTAACATTTATATGATTTCTGGGATTTAGCTGAACCAAGTGCAGTAATATTTTCATTCCTTGTGTTAGATTTATGCTACCTCAAATTATATTTAATGAACTGTATAAAATTCAGCCATGTTTATGAATTTTCTTTTGTACCACTTCTCACTGAAAATGTCATGTTCCCATTGCTGAATATGAGCTATCAACCTGTCAAGTTAGGGAAGGAGTAGAAGTGTTTCACTGCTCGATCTCTATACTGATACTGCAAATGAATAAAAATGAATAGACCAAAACTTCACAACAAAATAATCACAACTGGAAGAGTTAGAAACAAAAAATAGAACCAAGGCAAAGCCAGATACCCTGTCTAGAATTTGAAACTTTAAATTGGTTTTGTTGAAGTAAATGTACTGCAAACCATTAGATTTCATGCCATTTTTGGTAAAAAGATACAGAAGTAAAGTATCTTCTTTCTTCTGATTATAGATCTTATTTTTTAATCAGAGTTTTATTACCATTTTCATCAAATTACAGTGATTGTGGTAACAACAGGGGAGCAAGACCCATGCACAAACAAGTGGAACAAACGTGGCATCACTTGCAGTTCTTTTTCCAGTGTTTCTGCTTTGCCATCAGTTATTTCATTTTGTCTTCAGCAAGAAAGGTCTGATTACATACACAAAGAAAAAAATATTTGTTTTAATTTGCCCTTTTACTGAATGTTGCATTGCAAGGTTACAGCTACAGCAAACATTTATAATATAAGGTATAATTATAAAATACATTTTGTGCACAAAGTTTGTGTATTCTTTTAAAATGTCTCTAGTGAGTTTGCACTGTATTCTTGAAAAGCAAAAGCAAAAGCATTGCTGTTTATTTTTCAGTCGTATGCATGACATGTTAAGAAGAGTTGGAAAATTTGCTGTGCACATTCTAGCTCAGGATCAGGTAAAGCTGCACACTTTTTTTTTTGGCAGATCATCAGCATAGAAATACAGTCACAAAATACTCCTAATACATATTTTTATATATAATTAGCATTGCTTGTGGTTTATTCGACAAACCATTTTGTACAGACATGTATTAGCATATAGGTATTGTATAGAATTGAAACAGTTGCCTGACAGCCTTACTTCTTCTTATGAACATAATTTGATTATCTTGAGTTTGATTTAGTTTTCAGAACAGTAATCCCTAGTCATTTCCTCATTTTGGACCAGAATAAAGTGATTACGGAATTGGAATGCTGAGATGGTAGGACGTTGCTTTGTGATAATCTTCTTTGCATGCTTTCTCCTTCATTAAATCCTCAAAATATTTTTTCTCAGGTCAGACATGCTCTGCATTTCTCAAAACGAGCTGAAGATGGACAGTGTCAATTTGAGAGCACACCTCATGTTCAAGGGGAAGAGGTATATGTCATATTTAGCAGATACTATATGAATTTTCGTTTAGCAGATACTATATGAATTTTCGTGTTTTTTTATTTCCCCTGTAAACAGTTATTACATTATCTTCCATATGCTGTAAGTGTCCTATCTTTGTTTGCAATGAGCATTTCATGTTATCTTTCATTATTTCCTTTTTTTAATTAGCACAGTTCCATGTTGCTGTTATAAAGATACCACAAGGGCACAACTGGGAAAGCATTTGATTTAGAAACCTTGATTTTTTAAAAGGATGAATTGTGCAGTTTGACCTTCGTCCTTCAGGTTCTCTTGAAGTCTCTTGACATTCCTGATTCTGCACATTGAATAGCTTCATCACTATACATCTTCCACAGGGGTTGCCTATTATTTTGGGATGCCTAGCAGTCATGCTATGTGAGACCCATTCATATCATGGAGTTGGGGATCACAGTGTTTGGTATGGCTTTGTCAATGGTGTCAGCTTGTCGGAAACAATTCATGAACCCCTCATCTATTTCTTCAGGTTTGTAGCCATCTTGGTGCAGTTTTTCAGAAGACTTGAGTACGCATTCAAGCATGATTGGCTAAATAATAATAATGTGAACTTATAACGGGCAGCACCATGACCAAGGTAGATTGCACTCTCTGAGCAGACCAATAATGATAAATGAAAGATAACAGACAGTGGACAGTGAGATATGTATAGGCATGCTGAACATCATTAACATAAGGTACAAGAGTAGAGTGTAAAGCAATGGATGAAAGGATATAGGTACTGTAAACAGTGTGAGATAGACTCATTATATTATGGCTAAAGACATCATGTTTTGTTTGACTGGCTGCATTGTTGGCTGTTGTATTTAACTTAAAAATATATTAGTGCTAGTTAAGTATCTTGAAAATTCCTTAACCATTTAGGGCAAAGGCTTGGCTAAACTGCATGAATAAGGTTGATACAAATTAAAAAAGAAAAGTTCTTTTTTTTTTTTGCAGGTCATTCCGGTCAGTGGGTGATCAGGTGTTCTTACAGGCATTTGAAAATGCTACGCTGCCATTTACAGATTGGACACATGAAGCCCACTTGCGCATGGCATGGAATTACATCAAAGACTATGGAGCTGAAGGAGCAACACCTTACATCAAGTGCGTGATGGGCTTTTTTAACTTGTTTAAAAACCCATTTTCAGTTTGCTGCCAAGGGTTGCATATTATTTTGTATCCTCTGTAATTCCTTATTTTAGCACAACCTTTTTGTTTTTAATGCTTCACTATGTGACGAATTAATTACCACGGATAAGAGGATCTGGGCTAACCAGCCCGAGGGGGATGGGACTCTCTGCTGGCTCGCTGTACCCACTGTAAGCCCCTCACACCAAATCACCCGTGGTTCGCACTTTCCACACGCTTACGTATTACAACTACGTTTTCCCACGTGTGCACACACAACCAACAGACAAGGTTGGAAACCATATAAAATTATAATTACACACAAAGTAAAATCAGATTGAGCACACTAAAAGATCATAGGATAATATAGTGACATTCCATATAGGTACAAAGATCTGTTGAGAGTTGTTACTCCCGCTCATACACAAACAACATCAGATGTTTACACTTAAAATACATACGACACGGACCCGTAGTCCGTTCTCTGACCACCAGTCCTTGAAACCACTTCTTGAACTGCTTCAGCCCTTCACACTGGGATGGTCCACTGAACACACGCTGTATTCTTGACGACTTGTGTCGCCCTCTTCCGCCGTGGCTCTGGCTGCCTCTTTGGCCTGATTCCCCGGGAACCCTGTCCCCAGACCTCTGGAACGTACGACAGGTGTAGTTCCGTCTCTTGAGACCCGTCGCCTTCACTCACGCGGCTGCATACGCTCTTGACTCAGAGCGGGCGTTCTTCCTCTCCCTGTCAGGCTGTCTTCGTGACCTTATTATCACACCACTAGACCCGAGTGGTACTAGCTGGTGGAAATACAGGCCACTGTAGATAGAGATGGACCAACGCCGATCTCTTGTACCCGGCACCCACCTGGCGGTACACACATCTACCTCCTTCGAGGGTTGGAGCGAAAAAGCCTCTTTCCTTGTCTCTTCTCAGCGTCCACGTGGTCAGGTGTGTCAGAGGTTTCCCATTGGCTCTTGCACTCTCGCATTTCCTCGCGACACACGCGCTTCTTTACTAGCCAATCGTGCATCGGTCTGCAGGTTACCCACGTGGTCTGCCATACACTCTCGCTGGTCACTGCATAACCTATCATAACCCTTGCCTAATAACCACTTTACCGCGCCCCATCGTCTGCCTTCTTCGCTCGTCACAGACGGCCCGTCTACTGCAAGGAAAACAACCGCCATTGTCCGGGCTAGGTGCGCTGGGCTCTCAATTAGCGGTCTACCCCCTAGGCGATACTAGGGTCCGTTCTTGCCTAACCGGCCAGTTCCCAGGCCCTACTGATACTAGCGGTCGACCAACGGTTGTAAAAACACACTTAACTCTATTGTTCCCTCACCGCTTAGTATTGCTGAAGGTCCTACTTTTACTTAAATTTAGAACTCGACCATTTTGCTCTGGCCTTGAACCAGCCGGTTCGTGACACACTATACAAAGTCTGGAAAAGGTCAGAAGTATGCATGACATTGAAGATTGTTTCTGGATATTTTCAGATTGGGAATACAAAAATACAATGAAAGAAACAAAGAAAAGGTGAGGGTTGATTAGAGCAATAAGTCTTTTGGTTCTTTTTGCTTAAACATTAGCTTGGTAATGATTTTAGTTTATTAGGTGATTACAACATATTTTCAGATTTCAAATAAAGTGCAAATAATACTTCCTTACATATTTTCAATATTGTCATGCATATTGGCAGTTCTGACATTGTGCCATGTCTTAATCTGTAACACATTTGCCTGCAGATTAAAGTGGGCTACCATGAAACAATAACCATTTTCTTCATCCACCTGGTGTCCAAGGCAATCAAGGAGAGCATAAATGCAAAGATGACTTTTGAGCAGTTCCTTGTGGAAAATAGGCACCTTACTGATTCAAATCTGTTGTTTGAATACTATAGTAAAGAGGTTCTCTATCAGCCCGATGCCCGCAACAGGTGATCTTGCTATTTGCATTAGTTGTACACATCTACATTACACGAAATATCAGATTCATCACCTGTATACGAAAATACCATTGTGCCCTTGGGGTACAATCTGTTGCATTGCTGGTAACAGTATGGTACCTGACACCACTAATCAAAAGTGATGGTGGATATGTGCCATCAGCTTGAGTCCAAACAGTTTTTTAAAAACAAATTAATGTTTTACCCCTGCCTGTAGTCAATTTGACCACATCATCCATGCAATAATTTGGCCATGAAATAAGTGAATTTTGATGTCTCCTTTATCATTGTTAGTTTACCTGCACATGATGATCATGGTCTTTCATTTGTGTGTGTGTGTGTGGACATCACTTTGTCAAAGTAATGTTTTGTAAAACAATAAGTTGAAGTGTAGTTTAATTTGCCCAGGATGTTTTAAGGCTTTGTGACAGCCTGCTGGCCTATTTTTCAAACAATCACAGGCTGACTTAAGATATTCTGTGTGGTTTTACAAACCATTTGAAGTCACACTAAACAGGCCCACTTTGTGGCCATGAGCGATAGGGCTTTGCCATACCATCTGCTCTGTGTAAATTAAATTAAGCAAGTAATGTATTTTTCATTTGATAACAATGGCGGAAGACCTAAATATATCATTTGACTAATCTGTATTGAAAGAATGTAGTTTTGTTTACATACAATGAATGTGTCATTACACTGAATAGTAACTTTACTACTCGGTGGTCAAATGAACTCAACTATAGTCAAAATAACTCTGGCTTGAGGAAAATTGACTAAGGGTTGTGATCAAATCTTGTCAAATTGGTAAACGGTTGAATCAACTAATGAGCCTGCACTAGACTCATACATACAGTAATATTTAATTATGGTGCAAATATATCATAATTTTTGACTCTTGTAAACTGAACTATTTTCAAATGTCTGTTTCAGATTTATACCTCCAGATAAGAAAAGTCTACCCTGATGTTTTAACTAGTTTAAATGAAAATTTGCATTATTAAATGTACAATAAATTATAAGCAAGAGGTACTCAAGACTTTTGTGTACTGAATTCAGGGGGACACACTGGGCAAATGTATTCGTCTGTATAAACAAAGTGTAGATATGATGCTACCTCAACATAAGGAAGGCAAGGCTGTGAAGAGGAGGAGAACTGGTGTTTTACGCCGAGCCAGCAACTAAGGCTATATCACGGCAAGGCAGTCAGCCCTGTAAACAGATGCCATATACAGAGAAAGAACAGCGTGCCTGAGACGAGAGCTGAACCCAGGAGAGCCAGCTTTCACTGTATTGGTGACAGGCGTTCACCGTTGCACCACCAGACCGCCCGCAGGGCTGTGAAGCCTGATATCCACCAAAGCACATGAACTGCACAAAGATTGTTCAGGCTTATGGTGTTTCCGAATGTCACTGTATGAACCTTCCAGCAGTATAAGGCAGCTGTTTAACACTGCATTTTCATCACTGATTTTTTTCTTCAAAAATTCAGTTTAAACTTCTTTCCCTGAAAGCACGGACCTTCATTCACTGGATAAGTGTCTCTCATTCGTTGCCTCTTTGCTCTATCAGAGGAGTGACCAATCATAACAAACCCTAACAACGAAGGGCGTTCGCTTCCATTTTTTGTCAAAATGGCGGATCTTCCTAACGCTGAAGAAATTTTAGAAGTGAGTAATTAAGCTTCTCTGTCATCATAACCTTGTTAAAGAGGATTGATTGCAAAATAAACAGTATTTTCTGTAAAATGTATTCTGTTTGTTTATAGAAAACGCATTTAGATTTTTCAACAATTCTATAAAATAAAAACATCATCACAACAGATGCTATTGACTTGTTTTACCACTAACAATTGAAAAAAACATTGTTTTTGATTTTTTGGAAACAATTGTATAGATTGTTCTGTTACGAAAACAAAACATCTAAGAATTTATTTAATGTATACAAACAAAGAACCGGAAACACGAGGCCTGTCTAAAGGAAAGCCGATACTTACACCGGACATGAACCTAAGTCGCTTATCCAGTAATGAAGGTCGGTGCCTGAAAGCTTTCAGTTTTTGCACTGGTATTAAAATGTGATAGTTCCGTTTTCATCTTTTTGTGTTTCATAACGTTTGGTCTTTGAATCTCTGATCTCCAAATTCATTTAAAAATGATTTCCTGCCTAAAGGAACAACACAGTAGTCTGTCTCCACAGTATTTACATACATATACACAGAGTGACCAGAATGAGAGCTGCAAAAATTTATTGCAATTAGTAACTTTATAATGGCAGAGGTAAGCAGATCACAGCATTTAAATGTAAAAATAATTGCTGCCCATTTAGTGATCATTTATTACAAGAACCTAAAAGTGGTTCCTGATACGGACTGCCATAAACATATTCAAAATGCAAAGGTAGAGGTAATCCCCTAAATTTCTGATTGTTGGTTGAGGAAAGTGAGAAACTCTTCTCAGGGCCAGCTTTTTGTAAGGCCAGTGCCCATCTCATCCTAGCTGCATTACCTTCCCCAAACCCAATATGGAGTCAGCTATTCCCCAACAGCTGGGTTGACCAGAGGAAGCCTGCTGTGCCACACTGATACAGAACTAGGACAACTCCAGGTTCAGAGGTCACTGCTTTTTCCACCTGTTAGCTTCCCTGAAGAAATATATTCACCAGATATATGTACCATTGGGGACATTGTCTAGTGAGACAAGATTGTTCTATGTGAAATTCCATGAATGGTCTCTTTATTTAAAAACAATAATAATAAAGCCTAGCTATCGAAACTCTTGCTTTAGCCTCCAAATGCCCACCCCGTCAGCCTTGTTAAGGTTGCAAATTTGCACCAGCATTGCCTTGAATTTGGCCGAATTTGAAGGTGGCAGACGAGGACCAAAGTTTGTCAAGAGTTCCTGAGTGGTAGCCTGCCCATTGATGTCACTCATGAATGCTATAAAATTTCGCAAGTCTTCAAGCAATTCTTGATCATCCCTGCTGATGCTGCTTGAAGGCATGTCATCCATGCTGGCACCTGGCTGTGCCCCAAACTGCCTGCGCTTGTGCATGTGTGTTAAAAGTTCAGACGAAGACATTGCTTCCTGCTTGGCACCAAGCAAAATGCCACCAGCTTGTGAGCCATCAAATAATGATGACTTATTATCCAATGACGTTTTGCTTAGCAACTCCTGAAAAGAAAACCCAAATCAGTTTCATGTAAAAGCAATTTCCTCAAATGCTGGAAAAGTATAGAGATTTGTATATATCCAGAATACAATCATTTTCCACCCCTACACCATCATCATCATAAAATATTTGATCATTTATGGAGGGTTACAAAATTATATGGAGGGTTACAAAATTATGAGGGTTACAAAATTATAATTGTAAAGCATGCCTGCCATACAGGATGTAAAGTCTTTAGTCTGTTTAGAACTAAAAGCTTTCACTGTCTTTAATATTCTTTTCATTATATTTTAAAAGAAAAAAAGAACATTACTCCTGGTGGTTTTGTTGGGTTAGCTAAAGGTTTCGTAGTTTCTTCTGTTTTAGGCACCAATTGACCATTCTTCTTCTGTCCAAACCGCAGTCTGCAGCAAAGTAAAAAAAAACAAAAAAAACAAAGAAACACTAAGGGAAAAAAGATAAGTAGATTTTGTATCAATTCTTAATCGTACATTAAAAATAATTTAATTTAAATTTTGCCATGGAAGATTAGGCTTAGAAAAAAATGATTTAGGCAAAAAGTTGTGTTATTCTGCTTGTTGTCTTCACTCAATGGTTGCATCTTGCCTGAAGTTCTAATGCTGCTGTTGTTGTTGTTGTTGTTGTCGGTCACTCAAATGGATACGCCTGCCTCTTGTACAAATGATGCTGTGCGCCGCAGGTCCTCCAGACTGCCGTGTAGCTTCCTTGATATCGGCGTCTCATCAGTCCAGATGCGGTGTCTGAGGTCTTCGTGTATGGGGCATTCTTGCAGTAGATGTTTTGTTGTCTGGCTGTCTGTCTGGCACGGGCATCTGTCCGTCTGGCCGATCCGGAGTTTGGTGTATAGGTGGTGATTGAGACGGTTGTGGCCTGTCCTCAGTCTGAAAATAATGACCTGTTTGGCCCTTGTGAGCAGGTAGTATGGGTCGTTCTGGTTGAAACGTGGGTGCTGCTGTAGCCATTTGTTATGCTGTTTGGCCTTGATGATGGTTTTGACTTCATTGAAGGTGGTGGACTTGTCTTGCTGCTCTTTTGTGGATCCTTCCTTGGCAAGAGTGTCTGCGGCTTCGTTGCCAAATACACCGCAGTGGGAGGGAATCCACTGTAAGACGACTGTGTGGTTTCTGCATAAGGAGGAGAGAGCAGTGGTCAGGGCGTTCAATTCTTTGTCTCTGGCAGTCTGTAAGGCCTGTAGAACAGATAGTGCATCTGTAAAGAAGACGATGTTGTTGGAGGTGTCTGGGCTGTTCTCAATGTGGGTGGCACCGGTCTGAATGGCCACTACTTCCGCTTTGAAGTTGGTGGAATAGAGGCCGGTTGTGAGGGAGAGGCGGTCTTCTTTTCCTCCTGGATACCGAATGAAGATTCCGGCACCACCCTTCTTCACGGCTTGTTCCGCTGATCCGTCAGTGTACACATGAGTCCACTGGTCTTGTGGGAAGTTGCTGTGGATATACTCCAGAGTACAGGACTTTTTCGCAGTGTCGTCTTGGGAATCTTTCTTGCCGACACCATGGATGTTGCAGTAGATCAGGGGGAAAGCAGATTCATTCCATGCTGGGTTTGTCCGGTATAGGGGGATCTCTCTGGGGTCTTGTTCCAAGATATCTTGGTGTTTTCGTTCAAGGATCCTCGTCTGATGGATGAAACTTCCCCTTTTCAGCCTTCCCTTCGTCGGCTGAGCCAGCCTGATTCTCATGGGGTGATTTGGAAGTCTCTTGAACTTGGCGGCTTGGACGAGTATCTTTGTATCACGTCGGTCCTCGAGTGGTTCCAACCCTGTGATTGTTTCCAGTTCCTGTATGGGCGTAGATTTCATGGCTCCAGTGATGAGTCTGGTTGCTTGGTTCTGAACCTTGCTGATCTTTTCAAAGTTGGATTTTGCTGCCGTGCCCCATGCTGTCATGCCATACTCTAGGACTGGTCTAACCCTTCCGGTGTACAGCTTCTTGAGGATTTTGTCATCCGCGCCCCAGTTCGTGCCAGCCAACTTCTTCATAAGTGCAAGTCGCTCCTTGGCTCTGGCTTCAACCTTCTTCGTCTGAGGTTTCCACGTAAGTCTCTTGTCGAAGGTCACCCCAAGGTAAGTAGGGTTGTCCTCCAGTGGGAGGATCTGTCCATCGAACTTCAGAGTGGCCTTCTGTTCCCTAGTGGACAGACTAAAGATAGTGTAGGTGGTCTTTTTGGGGTTGATTTTGACAAGCCATCTCTTCGTCCAATCCTGTAGGACATTTAGTGTCTCTTGGAGTCGGTAGTTGGCAGTTGTCAGGTGTTCTTCTGTGCACCAGAGGACCAGGTCGTCTGCGTATATGGCTCCTTGGACATTTCGGGGGAGGTCCTTGATGATGTCGTTTATGAAGACAAGGAACAAGGTAGGGCTGAGTACTCCTCCTTGAGGAACTCCTTCTCTCAGCGTCTTCTTTCGGCTGTATGTTCCGCCGACATGGACTCTGGCCTTCCTATTTGTCAGGTATTGAGAGATCCATTGGTACATGCAGCCGGATATGCCACACTTCTGGAGTTTCAGCCTCAATCCATCTTTCATGCTGCTGTAAAGTGGGCAGTTTTCACCAGGTCAAGGTCACTATCATCACAGGGTGCTTTTTTAAGTGATCACAACAACTCTATTATAACAAGTCAAAAAACTTAAATTAAACTAAATCATATACATAATATTTACGTAAAATACATTGTAAAATATACCATATGGTAAGTCCAAATAAAGTGGAAAACATTCAACTTACTTGGATAATGGACCCCCATGCTGCCCTGTCCAAGTTGGAACGCCACTGACAGCAGGCATGCACATGGCCCGGGATCGGCGCAAGGCAGCCACAGCCTCTCGAGCTACTTTGGCAGCTTCTGCCTCAACAAGGGCATAGTCTGCATGGCTCGAATCCACAATTTTATCATGCTTCATCACAGCCTGGATCCCTGCACACACAGATTGATTTATTTCTCACGATGAACGTTACCTCATGTTCACACACACACACACCACCCAACCCCTCCTTTTCCCCTTACCCCAACATAAACTATGTCTTTAAAACAGTCCTGAAACCTGTAATGGTGCTGATAAATTCATCCAGCATATTTGCTGCCTACAGAGAGATATGTGCTTAAGAAAATAATGTGATTTTTCTTTATTTAACATAAAAATATTTTGAGAGCAAAGTAAGAAACAATAAGTATCACCTCTTTTAACATCTAGTGATTCTAGTCTTTATCAGCAGTGACAACAAGAATAGCATGAGCATGAGTACCTGTTTTTTTAAACAGTTTGCGCAATACATAGTCATCTTGATGCTTGCTAAGTGCATCTTGTCCCTGCTCGTTGGGCGCCTGAGATTTGTACTCACAGCTCTTCACCAGGTGTGGGATGCGCTGACCTTCAAATTCTGCACAATATGGTAAATTTCTGTCAAACACTTTATTAACTGTCCAGCAAATTTTCAGCCTTAATCCTTGTGGGTCTGATCCTCAAGATCTGTGGAGTCTAGTAATTTTTGGTGATAATGTTTTGTGTTGATGCTGCTTGCAAAAGCCAATATACAGAAGCAGTTGTGTCCTTGGAATTAGTCCCTTTTTTGTTATGCACATTCCCACTTGTCTGCATCTTATTGTAACTTCAGATTCCCGCTCTAGTAAAAACATATATGTGTCTGCTTCTTTAATCTTCAATGCCACACAAGAAAAAAAAATTACTTCAAATACTGGCTAGGAGCAGGCTACTTACTCGCATCTTTCTTTCTTTTCTTGCGATCTTTCCCAGAATGATGCCTGGAGCTTGATATGCTGGTCTCATTCACTCTTGCTTTTCTTGCTGACCCCACAAACTGCTCACGAGTTGTACTGTTGTCAGGATGTGACTGGGTTCCCATTTCAGTGGATTTTAGCTTCTGTAACTTTTCTTCCTCCATCTTTCGGCTCAGTTTGCGAGCTAACTCCCGCATCTTTTCAATCTCAGAGGTATCTAGGCTGCTTGTATAAGAATCATCTTCAAGTTTGGACTGCTTCTTCATTTCATCAAACCTATTGGGTTTCAGCAACTTTGGGGTTGGTGTGGGTGGCATGGCCAATCGCCTGGGCATCTTAACATCAGATCCTGTTCCCGCAAAAATGGCGCTAGTTTCTGTTCTGTGCTCATCCTTTTCGCCAAGTGTAAAGAGCTCATAGATGTCATTGGACTTGAAAAAACGGCGTTGTTTGGGGTCCTTTAGCACACGATTAGTGAGGAACTGTTTAAAGATTTGTCTGAAAAAAAAAAACTATTTCTTGTATGCTTGTTTTTTTTTCTAAAGAAAATTATGAAAGCTTTTGTTTAAAAAAACATATTATGAACATGCAAATACAAACATTCAAACACATACACAAAATCCTATATATACTTGGACATTCATAGAGATGTACACACTCTTATCTAGAGTCAAATTTATTCCCCTTTGCTAAAATTATTTCAGTGGACCACCATACACTTTCATGCTAAGACTGTTGTCTTTGACTGTTCCCCTTCACCTTTACAATGACAGTCCTTATACCTGTGTTATATCTTTACCATTACACAGTTCTCACACCTATATCTTAACTATAAGTTCTCATACATATATCTGAACTATAAGTTCTCGTACCTATGATATATCTTTTCTTCAATGGTGCCTGAGGTGAGCAGTCTATAAATTGTGACCTGGCGTTTCTGCCCAATGCGCCATGCTCGTTCACGAGCCTGCATGTCCGTGCTGGGGTTCCAGTCAGGATCATATATGATGACACGGTTGGCTCCTGTCAGATTGACACCAAGTCCACCTACTCTTGTGGTCAGGAGGAATATATAGATTGATGGGTCCTGTTGGCAAGTAAGGTAACAGGCATATGAATACAGGCACACAAGATTTAAAAAAGGATTTGAATGACCCACAAATGTTTGTAAATGGAAGGGGCCTTGTACAGAGCTGTCAGGAGATGCAGCATCAAATGAGTAAAAAAAAAAAACAGGGGCAGGAGAATCCTGTAAGAAAGTAAGAGACAAAGTAAAATTACAGGTATGATATATTGAGATGTAATCAGTCATCAGCAAACTTACCTTGTTGAACTGAACAACAAGAGGCTGGCGAGAGGAAATAGAAGTAGAACCATCCATACGCAGGTAAGTGTAGTTTCTCTCTTGAATGAAGCTCTCAATAATGTCCAGCATCTAAATATGTAAAAAGAATGTTTTATCTAGATTTGCTTCAATAAAACAGCCCTGATTCGAAGACAAAGACCAAGTGCAGCTGGAATATTTTTAGTACTTCTTATAGCATCCTGACTTGAATTATATACAAAATACACAAGGGTAAGCATGATCAAGTTGTGCAACATCAGTTTAGAAAACATTCGAGGGGGGGGGGGACACGTTGTAAACTGTTTTTGATGCTCATTTTTTTTATTTATAGATTTGTCTCTTAAACAGTTTTGCAGTCATCACAATCACTTACAGCCCTGCTCTGAGAGAACAACAGCACTCTCTGTTCCTGTTGGTGCCAAAGCTTCAGCAATGCCTCAATAACAACCATCTTTCCAGAGCGATGCCAGAACCCATACTGAAGTTCTGGCCTGCCACTGATGTCTTGCCCAACAAGTACGCGTGGGCCACCCGTTGATAAATCTGGATGGTTGCAGATTTTTCTCAAGGTAATAAGGCCAGCAAACACCTATAAACAACATTCAAACAAGGGTGAATGTGGACTGAATGCAGACTTTCTTGTAAATAAAGCTGAGGAAGATCAAATAGACATGCTAAATGGAGACATACTGTCTCAATTCTAAATACAGACAACAATGAAGAAGAACAGCGCAGGAAGAAAATATAGATGATGACCATGCTGTCCCTTGAATCAACATAACAAATGATTACCTGAAACTTTCCTGCCAAAATGGCGTGACACTCTCTGGAATCCAGGTATTCTTTGTATACTTCTCGCTGTTCGTCACTCGGTCGGCAGAACAAAACCTGAGAACAATACAGGAGTTGGCAAGAATTAAATTGATAACATAAAGAGATCTCCTCTGTGAATGCTCAATCAACAATAATTTATTTGGACAAATGAATTTCAGGATTTTTTCACCAGTCTCATAGTATGACCCAAAAAGCCGACCAGGCTGTTTAAAAAACCCAATAAAATCCCATCACAGCTGATTTTGTTGCCCCGCAAACCAAAAGTTTACTACTGCTACCACAAAAGTCACTTTGAATTTACTCCAAACAGGTTCCATTTTTCAAGAAAATGCAATGTGCTGTCCAAAAATAAGTTTACTGTATAAACACACAATACCCTACAGTAAAAATCTTGGATTACATGACTAAAAGTTACAGATAGAACAGCTCTTCTTTTTTTTTCAGTGCCTTGCACAATCTGGGATTATATGCTGCCTTCTTCCTTAGAAATGTTAAGTAGAATTCAATATATATAGTACACAACATTGCTTCAAGACTTGGCCACAATCATTTCTCTCCATACCACTTTTTATAAGCTAAATAAAAATAAAACTGAAAATCTTGACTGGTCCATACAATCAGAGATCAAAAGAACAACAAAACTGAAAGTTGAATAACAATTGAACAGCAATCATTTCCAGGAAAGTGACATGCAATAGCATCCTGACTGACATTTAGCTTCTTTTACCTGCTCATTCTTGTTAGGCAGATCCAAGCTAGTTTTCACATCTGCTTTCATTCTTCGCAGCAAGTAAGGGTTTATTGAGTCTCGCAAAACGCAGGCACATTTATAGGCTGTTTCTACCTATAAAAAGTCATATTAATATAAAATGTAATTAAATAATTTAAATTTCTGTCACAGCAAGCAGTGAACTTATATCATGTTCATGTTCAGACACAACACTGTTAAACAGCATTTTATTACGTATGACATAATTATATATAAATTATATAAGTTATAAAGATAACACTAATACCAACAGTATTATGATACAGAAATGTTCTTTAAGATTATCAAAGAATGCACATGTATTATAACAGAGTGACTTAAGATTCTACCTGAACTTGAGTAGCATTGGCATACCCTCCCTGGACAATAGGAATGGAAAAGTGTGCCATGAAGTCAGGTAAAGTACCCAACTTGCCAGGAAACACAAAGTCAAATAAAGACCACAACTCCTTCAAATTGTTTTGAATTGGAGATCCAGACAGTATGAGGCGATGAGGAGTACGAAACTGAAATCACGCACAAATCTGTTAAATACATGATAAATATCCAGGGAAACTTCTACAAACTGAATTGCTCATTGCATAACAAACAAATTTATAAAAAGAAAACAAAAACAAACAAAAAGGCAAGGTGTAAACAAGCACAAAATTCAAGTTACACTATATTTTTTAATATTAAATTTCCTATATGGAAGAAAAGTTGTGGATCTGTGTTGGTTAATCTGAAACATTTTTCAACTCATTACATTTTAGTTTATTTAAGTAATGTTTCATCTTATTTACTAGCTTTCAAATTAAAGACAAACCATTGCAGCGGACACATTGCAAAGTCAAAATAACTTGATGTCATCAAACAAATAAAAGACTAACTCCTGCTTAATGTTGGCTTAAAAAGTTCTTCTCCTTGAAATAGTTTTCAATTGCTATTTTTGCATCTGTGGTAGGCATAGCAAGTACTATTATGAGAATCATGAATTTTTTATATGACTATTATTTTGATATTAACTCTTCCCGCTTACACCACCTACCTGTTTACAGCACAGAGTAATCTGAGCATCAGGGTTGCGGATCTTGTGGCCTTCATCCAACACGATGTAATGCCAGTTATATGGCAGCATAATATCTTGTTGTATTACTAGAGTGTTGAAAGATGTCACCAACACACCATTAGACTTCACAATGTTACGAACCAGCTGTGCCTGTCATTAAACACAAACCAAGGAAATTTCTAAACTCCTCTATTTGTCTCTCTATGTTGTTTAAACCAATGTCTGTAAATAACTGCATAAATTTTAATGATTTCTTAACATAAACATTCTGTAAAACGGATTGTTCTTACTATTAAACTCCTTTCAATCAAACACAATATTAACTACCAAAGAAATAAAATACCGTCTTAACATACCCTATCATGGGTAGTGTGAAAAAAAGAAATACATGAAAATACACAGAAGATGAAATTCAGCAAGTTTATTTTTTTTCTAACCTCAGAGCCAGTGTAGGATCCAGATGAGTGGAGGATTGCAACACGGAAATCCGGCCACCATGTGTGAAACTCTCTGACCCACTGATGCATGACTGTTGTTGGACACACTATCACCACTGGTCCAAGACCCACATACCTAAGAGAAGTAGAAATGTAAGGACACTTAATCCCCAGACATTTAATCCCCGACACTTAATCCCCTAGACATTTAATCCCTAGCCACTTAATCCCCAGATACTTAATCCTCAAAATTGCCCCCAAATCGCGACACAACACTCAAAACTGCTATTTTGTGAACTTAAAATATTATAACCGTAAGAGAAATGTGTCGCGCGGTAACTCTAATGAGACGTAACAATCGCCCCAACCAGCTGGCTGGCAGAGGTGCCAATGACATCTGGGGAGAGAGAGAGACACCTGTCTGCCAGAACCAAGTAAGTAGGACACGGGAAGGGAGGATCTCCTCTTGTCGAATTGGCTACTTCGTTGATTATTGGATGATGAGGGAGTGACCAATGGCATCCCTCGTTGTATGTGTCTGTACGAATGTGGAGAGTAAAATAGGTAAAAGAAGACATTGCAAGACACTTCTTGCCACGACGGCGGCGTGGACAGAGCTAAGAACTCAGGAATACTGAAACAAAATGCCTCTTCTGTCTCAAGAAGAAGGTGCTCAATGGAAACGAACTGGAGATGCACCAAGCATCAATCAATCAAGTGTCCGGTAACATTAGTGACAGCCGGAAATGAAATAATCAACCAGTTATCTACTCACAATCATGAGTGCAACAGAGAAAAGGCGATGGCAAAGAACGCAGTGGGAAAAATGAAGAAGATGAATGAATCAACAACAACGGCTGTGGCTTGTCAAGCTACAGTAAACGTCAACTTACCTCCATCTGTTTTAATGGCTCTACCAAGTAAGAGTAGTATAAACAAGGTTCTGAGCAGACATTGTGGGAGACTCAGAAACAGAGATGTTGGAGGAGCTTTGCCACCTCTTCCTGCTGATGCAATGTTTGAAGTACCAGCACTATACAAGGAGTTTCTATTATAGGACTCTATGGAGACAAGCAACAATAGTCGCTTTCTAGTTTTCGGTGATAGACAATTACTACATTGGTTCGGACGTAGCAACTGTTGGTTCGCCGATGGTACTTTCAAAGTTGTCCCCAGTTTATTCTACCAATTCTATACAATTCATTTTCAATGTGCGCAAGGAGTGATTCCACCAGTGCTGTACTGCTTGCTTCAGGACAAATCAAGTGCAACCTAAAATAGATTGTTGGATGCGATTAGAGAACTATAGTAACAGACTTTGAGAAAGCTGTGATGACCGCTTTTCGAGAGTTTCAGTCGTGTAGAGTAATGGGATGTTACTTTCACTTAAGTAAAGCGGTATTACGCAAAGTCACTGAATTGGGTATGAGAAGTGACTATCACGAACACGACGAGCTACGTGGAATGGTCAGATGCCTCCCAGCACTTGCCTATGTACGTGAAGAAGACATTGTTGATTCTTTCGAAATGCTTGCAGAGTCAATGCCACAACATGATTGCATGCAGGAACTTCTATCCTACTTCGAGCATACGTATGTACGTGGTCGCAGACTGCGCAGTAGAGGGGATAACTATGCTTCAGCTTTATTCCCTCCAGATACTTGGAACAAATACCTGGATGTCATCGGCGGTGTTGCACGAACAAACAACGCTGTGGAGGGTTAGCATCACGCCCTCCAATCTCTTTTCTCCTGTTACCATCCAACAATGTGGACATTCCTTGGTGGTCTACGTAAGGATTGTCAGCTACACAAGGCATCTGTTCTACAGTCATACGCCGGAAGAGAGAAACGTCCAAGGAGGAATTACGCTGAACTGGCCATGAGAATTAGCAACATTGTACAGCGATATGAGGCAATGGATCGTCTTCTGTATATCCGATCATAAGCTTACCTGTCATATTGATTAACAACACTTTTCATATCATATTGTTGAAAAGCATTGACTTTAATAGCTCACATGAACTTTAAGTAATGTTATAGATGTTGAAGTTAAGTATTATTTTAATTGTCAAACTTACTTTGATGTTTACATGAAAATAATTATTTGAATTTGAATTAAATTTTTCATTCACTTCATAATTTTGTGAGTTGAAATTTCATTTTGAGGATTAAGTGTCGGGATTAAAAGTCTAGGGGATTAAGTGTCTGGGATTCGTAAGGCAAAGAATCTACTTAATCAAGAAATAGTTGCTTATTTCATTAAATAGCTTTCTTTACTGCATGTAGGTCAATTCTTCAACAAATAACATAAAGAAAACTGGTTGATTATGACAGAAAGAGAATTAAAATTACTGCAGAAAAAATCTTCTTTATAAACTTTTTTTTTACTTGAAAAGTATGCAGCAGTTATCGATAATAATAATCGTACTGAACTAGACAGCTTTAGTTCTCTCCCTTAAGCCTTTCTGCTGTGCTTAATTACAATGGGTTTTTTTGGTATTTTAATACACTTATATCTGAACACTGTAAATAACTGCAATGTAAGTTCTGACTGTAAGCTTTTACTCTGACAAAGAGTTCAACTCAAACTATCAAAAGATAACCTATCAGAAAAACTACATTCTGGTTATAGACATTCTTGTCTTCAGACATCCCTGATTTATTAGATCAGGAAGTGTCTACATTAAGTAAATCAACTGCACTCCAATGAGAACTCACGGGAAGTCTTTGCTTTGCAGTCGGCTTTCTTTCATTGCTGCAAGAAAAGCAATCATTTGAATTGTTTTCCCTAAGCCCATTTCATCTCCAACGATGCCCCCTGCCTGCTGCATGTGAAGCTCCCAAAGCCATCGGACACCTGTCTTTTGATACCTGGTATAAAACATAAACAAAAGATTCTGGTGTTCACAACCAGCTAATTGAACGCACTAGAAGCTACACTATCTTCCTGATTTTCTGAGTAGTAAACAAGGTTTTTTTTTTGCTACATTTACTGCATTAATATATAAACGTTTAAAAATATATGTGCATTAATATACATGTATTGTGTAATATTTACATTACATAAAACACACATATATGCACATATATTTACCACACAAACACACCCATACACACACACTTACTTGTAAAGTTTTTTCCACAATTTTCCAGGGACAACCAGCCCTCCCTCAAACTCCTCATCTCCACTGTCATCTTCTTGTTCTTTTCTTTGTTGCTGAATCCTTAATAAGAACAATTTCTTCACATAATTTCTACTCAAAAGCAACAATAAGACCCATTTCAAATGTTCCCTATGGTAAGCAGTCATAATAAAACATTAAATGCATGGCATTTAGCTTTGTAGCTGCACTAAGCCCTGTGAAAATGTAAATACTTACCTTAGCCTTCTTTGATAATAGTTTTCATCAGCATCATCTTTTTCTCGAGCAATAGATCGATCGGTTTTTCTTTTAGGTGCTGATTCATCCTCATCATCACTTGGCCTGTAAACTGCATTTGTCTTCTTAAGTAGCTGCTTGCCTCTCACCTTTCTCTGTTTTTTTTCACCTAACGAAAGCACACAAGATTTACAAATAAACTATAATAAGTGATATGTTTTATATATTGTGCAAATATACATTCATGTTTCATGTACTTACACCTGTATACTCCCCCATCACACACACATACATGCACAACATATATATCTTTTGTATATGCACACAAACAAACACAAGCATGCACCTGAATACACTTACAAGAACAACTAATATTTCCTAGTCTGAATCTTCAAGTGCACAAACAACATTTACAATATTATTGAAAATTAACAGAGGAGATTTGTTACCTCCAGAGTCATCATTATCTGTGCATTTGTCATCAGGCTCATAATCAAAATCACTGTCATCAAGAATTTGCTTGTCCTTATCACAATTATCACCACTGATCTCACCATCCTCAGTCAAGTCACAAGTAACAGGATAGGAACGTTTCCTCTGAAACCTTTTCTGCACATTGTCAACTTGTTCATTGTTGGCACTTTTATCTTTTTTATGGAATATGCTGAATGGCTTTGAAGAATTGGAAGATGAGGCAGATGAAGCCTGATCTGACAATTTTTCAGAATGATGCCTATGTTGTGAAGAAGACAAAGAGTTCTTCTTTAACGGTTTCTTGTCTTTTATTCTATAGCTTTTCTGTTTGTCCAATAAAAACTGCTCAAAAGCAGAGAGTTTTGACTGTGAGCTCTTTCCTTTTGCTGCAGCTCCATGGAGTACTGTCCCAAATGGTGTCATCTCTCCCAACCGGATCATCCTATCGCGTGCTGATTCTTTCTGTGGTGGTCCATTTAGACCACAAAAATGGTGATCAGCAAAGCCCTGGTCTTCTGCTGTGGGATGCAAAAGATCATATTATAGATTAAGTCTTCACATTACTCTGCCCAGTTCCTAGCAGAAAAAGCAGATACTTTTTTAACTTGTCTAATGACAGTTCATTTTATTAATCACTTAGACTCAATGAACTCTTAATTTGCAGTTCTTATTCGGCTAAAAAGATCATCATAGTTTTCAAAGACTAAACAACTGGAAAAGCCTCATGCTCCATGTGGGAGGAGAAAAATTTGAATAAACTTATACAGAAACATTATCTATGATTAACATAAACATCAAGATAAACATGTAAATGCAGAGTCAAAATAGCTTTTACATTGCAATTCTTTCTGATAGACTGCTGATGCAATATTTAATGGCTGAAGTAAGTTACCAAATTTATTTGTAGTGTTCAGTTTTCTTCACAGTCTGTAAAATTCACAGCCAAAACAACAGATAATAAATTTTTATAAATGGATGTCTAAACAATAATGTACAGCAGTGACATACAAAGATATCAAGTAAAACAAAATGACGTAGCTTAACTGACAAACTGCAAATGACAATATAAAAAAACTGTTCTTGTTTATATAGTCACTCTAATACCTTCATCGATAACTGGATCCTCTCTTTCAGCTTCTTCTATATTCTTCAATTTAGCCAGTGCCATTTTCTGCCTGACTTGCAGTGTCTTTAGATGACTGATCTGTTTCCAAATATACAATGAGTGACTGAAGATATTTATAAAGCATTTATTAATTACAAGCTCTGGTGGTTTACGATAACTATCAGAATCAAAAAAGTATTGTTTTTGTCAAACAGAATGAAAGACCACAGCAATGATTCCAATTTGTGAAGAACATTTATTTTCTCTCACAGATTTATACACTTGAAAGATGCATGTATCCAGACATGTGGGTACATGCACATACCAGTTCATACTCCTAGAGCATGCAGATGCCAAATGATCCTCCCAGAACATATACCTACCAATTGACATCCTCAAAACATGCACCTACCAGCTGATACTCCCAGAACATCCACGTCAGTTTCATACTCCCGTAACATTCATATGCCATCAGACACTCCCTGAACATATACCTACCACTAGACATCCTCGAAACATGCCCATACCAGCTGAAAATTCTAGAAGATCCACATACCAGTTCACATTCCCAGAACACTGCCATACCAGGTAATATACCAAGAACATGCACATACCAGTTGATGCTCCCAGAACATGTGCCTACCAGTTCATACTCCCATAAAATGCATCTACCAGTTGCCCCTCCCAGAACACGCACAAGACAGGTGATGTTCCCAAACACAGGCATCTTATACATATGCTCACCCTTGTTTCCTTTTGTTTCCTTATAGCTTGCTGACGATGGTGAATTTCCCTTGCTGTTGCATTCTGCTGATCTACAGCCATTTCTGCTTTACTAATGTGCTCAAGATCACTTTCAACCAACCTAAAATCAACAAAAGCAAGCATTTATGTAAATATAACACTAATCCCCATGTAAGACTTTGCACACACATCCACATATGCATTTATGCATGCATGCATCTACACACAGATAAGTAACATCATTCCCACATGTATTCACCCACGTTTAGCAACATCTGACTACGATGTGTCTCAACAGCGATACCCATGAATTCAGTCAGTTTACTTTAGATCTACTTTTAACAATAATGCACAGCACAAGAACATTCTTTTTATATTACGATATACAAATGACACCTTTTTATGGTCAGTTCTGCATGTTTAGTGGGTTTTACTCATCGCCCTATTTTTTATTTTCTATTTGAAGAAATAAGCGAGTGGAGAGGTTGTAGACCAGCTTTCTCAATAAGAATTATGGAAGATTATAACAAGAAAAAAAGTAATAAATATTATGTTTAAATTTATATATCACATAATGCTACCACCTGCCTACAAACAATTTTGATAATGTTAATGCTAAAGAATCTGTCATGGTCAGGGCTGGTAGAGGGGGGACAGGGGTAGAATTGCCCGTGTTCTTACCCCTCTACAACAGGTAAACGGTCAAAATTGTGAGTCCTCCGGCTTTTCGGGCCTCATGTGCGGTTTGGGCCATGCTCACCCTTTGTCCAGGTGGACCGGGGTGGGTATTTAAGCCCGACTGTGAACAGCCAGAGAGCTGTTGCTGCCGCTACTGCTGTTGGCTGGCTGTTGCTGGGACTCTGCACTGTTGCCATGAGATCACTGTGGCTGTGTGCTTTGAGCAGAACACCGTGCTTAAGGGAGGCTGTGACTGAAGCTGAAGCGCAGGATAGCTGAAGCAGCTGTGAGGAAGGCGACCCGGGACCAACAAGATTAGTGACAGGCAAAAAAAGGCTTCACCACCAACTTGCTAGCAGCCACCTACCTACGAACCAAGGGGAGGGACCGTCATAGCGAGGATGAGCTGCCTGTCGGTGTGGTTTGAACTTCTTCAGCCGTTAACCGTGCCATTCCGAGGACCACTGATGCGGGGCAGACATGTAAGCTGTTATGGGTCTAGCCACCCGAACAAAGCCGTACAGTAAGACTTTTCCCTCTTGGTAGAAGGATAAGCGGGGAAGGGGGCCAGCTTGGAATGCGCATGTTCACGTGTGGTGTGTGACAGAATTATAATCTTTTTAAGTCCATCAACTGCATTTATTGCAAAAACAAACACTATGAAATCTTCTCTTTACAATAAAGTCTACTTAATTATCAATTACATATATATATTATTATGTACAATGTTAAGGTGACCAGACATCCTGATTTAGGCAGGACAGTCCCACCTTTGACCGCATGTCCTGCCTGCTCATAGAATGTCCAGGCGGGACACCCAATGTTCCGCTTTCAGGCTTTCATCTAAAAAGTCGATCGATATCCCGCGTGTATTTAAAAATCTGATTACCGTACATTGATTCGCATCCATGCCTTTGGTTTTGGCTTTTGTATATAGCCGTTTGATTAATAATTTCAAATTTGTCAACTAGTTTACAGCCTATTTTGCTGATCCCTATTTCATGTTAGTTGCTGCGCGGGCTCCGGTGTTTGACGCGTGACCAGAAAGGTAAAGACCACGGCCGATATCTTATTGCACGGCGATGCTGGTGGTCGTCTGCTCGTCCCTCCTGAGGTGTCAGCTTCTTTGGTTACGGTTGTTGGAGTTACCCCACTTCCCAGTGGCATTAACTTTCCTCCCTACCCACTCATCCACCCACCGTGCGGCCACCGTCTCTAGTTAAAACTTAAATTATCCTTCTCATGCTAACCTTCTCTTTTTCATCCTCCTCCCGCTCCAAATTCCTTGTGATAAATTTATAAGCCAAACTATTTTCGGGACAGCAGTTTTAAAAATGGTGTTGCAATAATGTGTTCTATTTTGCCATTTTGCTGGCTGCGATAGTATTACACAAAATAATATGGTATCAAGATCTACTGTGTAGACTAGCGGGCAAAGTTTTATTTTGCAGGCCGGTCTCAAAATTTTTAGCAATGCCACGGGCCAGTAAAATGCTCGGCACGCATCTTACTTTCGCTCCCAAAACGTCAGGTCACCTTATACAATGTCATATATCAACATACTTTATGTCTTCTTCAATGGATTTTAGTTCCTTCTGCAGGATTCTCTTTAAACGTTCGGACTCTTCTCGTGCCATAGCCTGGTCAACCTGTTTCATCACCCCTGAAATAATATGACAAGAACACCCTCAAGCATTACTACTGTACTCTCATTTCTCATCATCTGACACTAGCAAAAGTAACCAGCTTACCCCAGGTTGATTTCTCCTGCTGACTCTTCCAGAAGTGATTTTATTGTCAACTTTAGCTCTATCACTTTATTTAAGTCAAACTTGTTTATGAGCATCATCAATATAGGTAAATGGTGAGACCCTTGCACCCTTGATATTCCTTCTGATTTGGCAGGTTGACAGCTCATGTTTGTCAGCAGGAAACAAAACCTTTTAAGTGAAGAGGAAATAAAAAGTGCACTGATGCCAAGATTCTCTTACTCCCCCATTTCTCTCTCTCTGCAACTAGTTATGTGCTTTCTCCTTCTTGCCTATTTCTCTGCTGCTCCTCCATCCCGCACCCTCTCTCTGTCTTTTGCTCTCACAAGATATGGCAGATTTGTTCTGAAGAGTATTTTTTCATTTAAAGCCATGGTATCATCTTATAATGGAGAAAATAAACATGATCTAGAACAGATGTGCCCAACCTATGGCCCATGGGCCACATCCGGCCTGCGAAGGTGCCTCATGTGGCCTGCTCATCATGATTTCTTTCTTTTTACCAAATCTTACGCTTTGCTATATTGCTACATAATTTCATTCTTAACGTCGGCATGATTCTGGCAAAACCGCCATGTTCTGGCACGTGTGATTTTAAATCATGTCGAGTGCTGCCCTTGGGCAAGAAAAGGTTGGGCACCACTGACCTAGAACAACACACCAATCCTGTAAGCTATGAAAAAATTATTCCTGACAAATCTGAGGATTCGAGAAATAGTTGATTTTTGTGTTATTCTCAACTAGAAACACCCCCCCACCTCCACCCACATATGCACATAGTCTCACTCTGCTTTACTTACACATATAAGTTTTTTTCACTTTTCCTGTATTAATGTACAAGAGTATCTGCATGCTTCTATCAAAGCTATTAAGGCAAAATGAAAAAATTTACATTAATAAAATAATGAGCTAATTAAATGGTGGAAAAATCTATGTAGCAAACAGATTTGGTAACTGTATCAATTTAATGTCTATACTAGGTGAGAGCCAAGCCACAATTTCTAAAAGACCTTAAGACAATCCTAAACTAATTCTTAGGGGTCTCTTATCCACTGAAAAATTATAGGTATGGTACTAAACAACAATGATATTGGTTATGTAACAGTAAACTTACTTCCATCTGTAAATGCCTGGTAGATTAAAAACCACCAAAGTGAAATATCTGCTTACCTTCTTCAAATTCATCCTGGTTAAAGACACTCAATCCTAAGCCCTGCAGCTCTGATGCCTGGTCACCTAGCAAGGCCTGAGGGATAAGACCTGTGTCTACCTGCAAAGCCAATTCATTATTTTTATTTGATTTTCTTTTATAGTTTGGATGTCAAATTTTTCTAAAGTGTTTAGCACTAATTACCCTGTCTTCTCCATCTTCTTTTAAATTTCAAAAGTTAATTTTTTCTCAGCTGTATAACAATGTCCATAACTAACATTTCCTTCATTCTTGTTATGTCTGTGTTTAAATTTTTTGTAAAGCTCTTTGAGCAAGCATATGATGGTGGGTAAAGTGCTGAAATTGCCCTTGGGGATAAATAAAGTGGTATTGTATTGTATTGTATAAATCCAATTTATATTTTGTTGTATAGTGTCTGCATGTATGTGTGTGTTTGTGTTCATAAAGATGCAACTGATGCCTGCCATAACAAGGTCCTTGTGCGCCTAAATTTTGTGTAAAGCTCTTTGAGTCCAGCTGATGCTGGAGAAAGTTCTATAAATGTGGTTATCATTATTTGAAAGATATGTTTGAATACTCCAAGTCTACAAAATTCCTACTCATGCCTTTTTAGTATAATTTTTCTGGATCTATATAAAATTTAAATGCTTTCTGACTATCATGGGGCACAAGAATTTATCATTGTAAAATACAAAAAACAACTTAGTCTACCTTGAACAGCCCATCTTTATCAGCCATTTCCGATAATTCATCACCATGATCGTCATCATCCATCTCGTGCTTTTCACTGTCTTTCACTATCCCTGGTTGAGGTTTGGAATCCATTTTACTGATTTCTGACCAATCACACTTTCAGGAAGGCATGAAAGTCTACAGCAAATTTACAGCGTTGTTATAGTCCTTCACAAGCAGACTGAAAAATGAAATTTTTTAATGTTCTTCATTATAACTTACTGTGTGCAGTGAAGTTGCTGAATGGAAACACTGTGTGTGTGAGAGAGAGAGAGAGAGAGAGCGTGTGAACGAAACCATTAACTTTATTATAAACTAAAAGCAGTGTCTGCAGACTTTTGTTCTCATGTTGTACGACGGGGCTTTATAAATGTAGGCCGACAAAACCATAATGACCAAAAGCTTCCTTTGACTGTTAACGAACAATTGAGTTCTATCCCTATGAACCCTTTCCCACACATTCTTTGTTCTTTTCCATACTGACAGGTTACACGTAGATTTTGTTGAACTATCATTTGCTTCAAGAACAAGAAATCACGATTACACAACAACCGTGTAATCGATCAGATGGACCAGAGATAGCAGCTAAGATCTCTGCAACATCCTGAAGAAAATCCCTGCTGCTAAATTATATCTGCATCAACTTTTAATTTCAACTACTTATTATTATTTGTCAAGTGCACGTCATTTCATTGCACAAGAGATGGTTCACTTCTGAACTACCTACCATTTTGAGCGGAAGTTGGTGATTCCCTTCATCGCAATGACGTACACGCAGATTCTATTTTTAAATAAGATGCTCACAGTCGATTGGTTGGTCTGTCAGAACTCTTAATCACATGATTTCTTTCGATCTGTCAAGGCGCGCAGAGTGAGAGACCTTCTTACCTGTAGTGCTGCGTGATTGTGGATAAATTGTGAACAGTTGAAATGGGGAAAGATTTTTGTTTTCATCGGTATTAATCAATAAAGTGTGTTCGTATGCAAATGAAGGTCAGAATCCTAATGGAGAAAAAAAATCCTCCGCGTGTTATGTTGTTCACTGCATATGATTAAAGCAAATGTTCTGATCGGTTTATGTTTTTAATTAAGGTCAATCTTACCTTAATTTCATTGTTTATCAAAAAAATGCACCTTAGCTGGTCTAGACTGGCCTCTGTTTCGTGATATATGGAGAATAGTAAAGCGTGAAGTGATGTCCCCTCGCCTTACCGGCTGGAGGGGACGATCGATCGAGCTCTCTCTGCTCTTTTTCTTTTATTTCGTGTAGTGCCTTTGGGTTTTTATCATATTTGGTGTTTGCTGATAACTGTTAATCTGTGCTTTTCGCTGCGTTTCACCTGTCGCTGTTCGACTATTTTCTGAGCCTGTGCCCCATTTTTGTCGTCTTTATCGTCTAACGGTCGTGAACGCCATATCTACATCATCTCGACTCCTGGATTTTTGCTTGTTGATTTAAATCATCACTACCCTGCAGATTGCTCAACACTTTCTGCTCTATTTCAGTACATTTTCCTCGCCACATTCTTTCCGCTGCTTTAGATTGTGGATCTCCGTGAGTCAACAAGCAGGAACTTTATTCTCTCATCTCTTGTCTACATCGATCGTTGCCTCCTGCTTCTATTTTCTTCAGTTCCGCTGTACGTGTTGATGTGACCTCCGTGACAGTCGTATGTGCGCTAACAATGAACAACTTAATGTTTATATGTCCCGCCACCTCCACCACTAACTATTCCACTGATACTACGACTACAAATCTCAGCTGCAGCTGGTAGTTTAACTGAGCTGTTGTGCATCTCTGCAGACGGCATTCACTTTGAAAACACAAGGAACTCTTTGTTTTGAGACCATTATTATTCTCATGTCTGTGTGTTTATATTTTAAGCGCCTTGAGTCTGGCTAATGCTGGAAAAAGGCGCTGTACAAATGTTCTATTTATTATTATTAATCGAAGTATCGGCGTCATCGGTCATTTCGCCCTAGACGGTGTAGCAAGATAGATCGTTGAGCAAGAATCGTCGTTGAAGCGAGCTCTGCGCATGCGCCGAAGGTCACAGTTCATGACTCCTTTACAGGGTCATTTCCTGTAAGACTCGATGTTGAGGGGTATAAAAGAAGACATACGTACATCGAACGTAGAAGCACTTTCCCTTTCAAAGCCAACAACAACAACATCGAACGTTCTCTTTGATCATTGCAAATCCCTGGTGAACTGTCAACGTTCTCTTTGCCAATCTTAATTCGCAAGTGATCTGTAACACTGTCGTCTATAGCTATATAGTTGTTTCTTGTCTACCTGTGTTGTCTTTTAATATTTTTGTAGCTAATTAGTTCTGGTCTTGTTTCGAAATTGAATTAACTTGATCCCCACGTGGACTACGTACACTGAATTATCTAATTTTGTGTTGCGGACAACACATCTGTTGGAAACTTATCATTGTCACAGTTCTGAAGTGTTCTTTAAGCAATATTAAAAGATGGATGCCCAGAAAATGGAAAATCACAGACTTGCAATGGAGCGACTAGACACACATTACCACAAGTAAATTCTGGGAAGGTGCGAGCGCAGCTGACAGACAGAGGATACGCAATCAGTCTAAACGACACAAAATAAAAAGTATTTCACTTTGTTTTATTCAATACATTCAAAGATATTGTCTCAAGCACAAAGAGCATGCTCCTTATGAGTGAACGTACATGCAAGTTTTTTGTGTGTGGTGTGGTGTTTAAGAAGAGATCGAAGCATCATATTTAGAGATTATGTTTAGCAGAAACCCATCAAAATGTATCCTTATCTCTTTTAAGATTGGGTCCTAACTTATGTGTCCGTTACTGGGGAAGAAAGAGAAGTGATCACAAGCCTCGAGAGGGTGGCTGACATTATAGAAAAATATCACAGCTCTCAAGTGGCAGGAGGACACAGTGGCATAGAGGAACAGTCCAAAAGATCACCAATTTGTACTGCTGGGGATCAGTGAAAAGTGATGTGCAATATTACGTAAGTTGTTTTGGCATTAAATGAACAAGCAGAAGCTTAGTGATATACATTCATTCTTTTATTACTTTTGTTTCTCAACAAAGTGCATGCAACATCTATAATGTTCTATACTGCTTTAAAACTCATTATTGGTATTTATTATTCCTTAACAAAGTAATAATAGTGGTGATACTCCTTTTTCTTAATGCAAAAAGTGTTATTGAAACCAATCTGACTTTTCAGATTAAAGCATGAAACAATTAAGACTCAGGCTCCTGCGATGACACCAATCAAGGTCACAGAACCACTGGAGCTTGTGGAGATGGATTATATGGGTAACTGCACGGCACAATATATAAACATACATAAAATATATGCATAACACCATACTCTTGATGCAAGATGTGCACATGCTGTAGCTTTACTTGCATACAGTGCGTTGTTGTCATCCGCCACCTTCCTTCCCTCGCTGACCATATTAACAAATGTTAACAAGTTCCTTGTACTGCTACAGCTTGAACTAAAGAGGGTCATACAAAACTGGCAACAGCATTCAGCACTTTCAAAATTTATCATCCAAGTAAAAAGTGGTGTGTACGAACACTCACTCAGTGATGTGTGTGATACCCTTGTTTGATAAATTTATTGCAGTCACCCCAAGTGTATGTTTCTAAGACTTTACTTTCTTCCTATCTTTGCAGGTCCTTTGAAGCACACAAAAGTGGGAAACAGATATATACTGACGATGGTTGATAATTTCACAAAGTTTGTTGAGCTGTACCCAATGCCATCAAAGCAGCCATCTGAAGTGTGTCGAAAAATATTGTCATTTGTAAGAAGGTAAGTTCCATGACATGGCATTTTTTTTTAACCAGCATAAAAAATGTTTGAATATAAATTGCAGTATGCACAATTTTGCAAACCATGAAAGCACATTTTAAGGATGCTTGCGTGATTCATGTGCAATGCAATTGTCGTTTACAACATACTTCTCACGACACTTCCTCAAATACTTTAAAGATATATCTGCAGGTGGTTGACATTCATGTATAGACACAAGACTTCACATCCTTTAAGGTAACCCTCTGTACTGCTATGACCCAATTAGTAATGCCCTCAAGGAGCTGCAGACTCAACGAACAGTCACTGTAACTTGGCTATCAACAGACAGATGATCCTAATTGTAGCACAGTAGTGACATGCGTGACACATTTAAATACTGTTTACAATGCATTTCTGTGTATCTTAGTCCAACCTTGTTTTGCGACTTACAGGTACGGGGCACCAAAACGCATCCTGTCGGATAGAGGAGGAGAATTTGTTAATAAGGTATGAGCATTTGTCTTACAACCCTTAGCAACTTAATCCAGACACAGTTTAATATATCACGGTTCACTTATTGCATCTTCATTATATTGCATTTCTGTTAAAAAAAAATTCTTATTCTGTATCAGAGGTTTTGCTACATTGTGGGACTTTGTAGAAGATATGTATATGTCATTTATGATTTCAGATAAATTTGCATAAAAAATGTTAAGTATAACAATTGTTAATTTAGTACTTGGACACAATGACTAACTGCATGTCACATGGCGTATATTTACAAACAGGCTAATATGGAGCTGTGCTGGAGGCTGAACATCAAAAGAAGTGTGTTATCGGCATACCACCCACAAACTAATGGTCTTGTAGAGCATATAAATAAAACTGTCAAAACCCGTTGTTCGAAAATGGTGGAACAGCACAATTGTGACTGGGATGAAGTAGTGAAAGATGTTGCCTTTACCATAAGATGTCAAAAACAAAAATCAACAAAATATTCGTCAAAAACAAAAATCAACAAAATATTCGCCATTCTTTCTGATGTTTGGGCGACACCCTAGATATATATTCGATGTGAGTTTCTCTTCCCCGTTTTTTTGGTACATTTGGTTCATTATCACTGCCCTTAACCATTAGTTATCAACCATTTATGCAATTAACAACAACACTTAAGTAGTGCATGAAATGGAACATGCTGGATAACAAGCTTGAGTTAGCTATGTAACTGTCTGTTGCAGATGGAAGAAGCAGACAAAGACACGGGTGTGGTATTAATCCCCCGTGGAGATGAGGAGCCAGAAGATGATGAAGAACCTTTATTGGACACGATATCTGCAGAAAATGATGACTCCGAAATGGAAGAGGACTCAATACCCAAACTCTTCACCAACAAATTGCTTCTGGCTGCAGCATGTAACCAGGAACGAGTCAACCAATGTTCTGAAAGGAAGGAGCTGACAAAAATAGTTTTTTCACAGTTCATGGAAAACCAGGAACAAGCAAGTCAGAAACAGAGGAAGGCCTATGAACAGCGGACTTCAAAGGGGATAAAAACCTTTGACTTGAAAGTTGGGGATCTTGTGCTGAGACAAAAAATGTCAGAAACAAAGGAAGATATGGTGATGCTTTAGACAAACCTTGGATTGGCCCTTTCAGGTATCACTGTTATTTAGGTGCAAACTACATCTTTGTATAAGTCTTTATGCATACATACCTGGAAATAAAAGTAGTATTCATTTGTGCAAATCACATTGCTTTATTCAGCAGTGCATCATCTTCAAAACATTTGACTCTTGTGGTTTCTTTTTTAGATTTTCTCTCAGTTTTTTATGATGCTTCTCTCCCCCCAGATTTACTACTCCTAAAAATCTCTTAAACTGTAGTGATCATAGAAAAGGGGTGGGTGAAGAGGAATTAGCTAATTGAAGAAGTTTTTATTATTCCTGAACTGTACAGAGATGTTGAGGAATCATTTTCATGAAATCATTAACTAGGCACAGAACTAGGTACAAACCAAACATAGATGTACAGAATCACAGATGTCTGAAAATATTTCAGCCTTACATCTTTTAAATAGATGTGACAGACAATTTCTTACAGAAGCACTGAGAAAGTCCAAAACTTGAGTTGAGGAGACTTTATTAAATATTAGGATGCCTTAAAATGTCATTTTAAACAAATCAGCAACTTAATGAAACATAGGTCAACCCAAGTGTAAATCTTTTCAAAGAACTACACTCGTGTTTGGTACTTTGCAATCTGCAGTCCATGACGTAGGCAATCAGCATCCAGTTGTCGGAAATAAGCATCATCATCATCACGGTACAGCTGTGACTGTATTTCTTTGATTTCGGTCTCCATCCTGCGTCGAAGATCATGTTTCATTCCATCCAACACCTAGCATGGTAAATTAAAAGATGATCAAAATAATAAATATATAGTGGCCATATGAGTACATATTTTAGACTTGCAGCTGCTTATAAGGAACAGTGCATCTATCTTTTCTGTATGTATTTTATATCTTAATCTCAAAGATGATAAAAGTAAATTAAGGTCCTCCAGCATCGAAGTAAATGAAAATGGATCATCAAGGGCCATAGATATGAAGTAAGGACAAGTTGTTGCCCCAGGGTATAATGAGAAATTCAGAGGCAAAAACCCATAGATGCTGCTTTAGGTTATTTTACAACAGGGGATCTTTGCCACTGTTGATGGCATCAGGAGTAACATGACATCTGTGGGGCCCCCTGATTTTCTCATGTTGCTCTGGGACAATTACTCACCCTACTTTCATAATTACTGCCCACATCTAGGATATGGAGTATGGCTGATTGAGCCCATTCTATGCTTCCACAATATTTGTGCTACATTCCCTGATATATCAGGTAACCCACTTCTGCCGTACACATGCTGGCTGTACAACTAGAACTTTCCAGCAACAACTTCAGTCAAGCACAGTAACCACTAGAGCAGGAGTCTCCTGTATAAAACAGATCATAATATCAGCAGTCACACCCTTTCATCCACAGTTTTTCTCTTACCTTTTTCTGGGCTTTCTCCCTGACAAAAGTTTCCTGTCGATCATTGATAACCTTTTGCACCAGCATGTCAAACTGATCACGATAACTAAAGCCAGTTAAGGAAAAAAACAAGCAGAAGAGGAAAATATAATGCAAAGCATAAACTGATTGCACTTGTAAACAATAACGGATTCAGTTTGCTTTCTTCTTTCACATGCCTATGCATGTAAAGAGTCTGTTACTCAGCTAAATGCAAGTCTTTCATTCTTTCCTACTCATGTTCCCTGTTTTAAATAAACTGACATAAAAATAATTTGCAGAAAGCCATTGACTCACTTTAGCCAACACCCAAGAAATCAAGGACTTCACACTCGCCAGAGGGTTTGGTTCATAGCCAAATTGACTTTATCCTGCTGCCTAGACGTTTCAAATCAACAAGGCCAAGACGAGGACATATCTAGGCGCTGATATAAACAGCATCCTTGTCTTAATGAGCCTGAAGTTGAAGCTGAGACCTCTATCATAATTTTATCAGCTTTAAAATTTGACATCAAAAAGGGTCTCGTCCAAGTCATGAAAGTGCTGTTTGAGAGCTCAGCTAATGCAGCTATGCTAGATAACCAAATGGGAACTTTCTTTCACACGACACTAGGCTTCCATCAAAGGTGCCCCTGTCAATTGTGCTGAATAACATCTTTTTTTGGAGAACATCTTGCATGAAACCCTCCATGACTATCAAACTTCCATCTCCATTGGTGGGAGGCCAATTCGCCAGCTATGCTTTGCAGACAACATCCTTTAGAAATCAGGCACAGAGAAATGCAAGACCTTACTGGCAGACAGTTTGAATGCATTTGGAATGGAGACCAGCAAGTCATGGTCCCTGGCACCTGTATAACGGATATCTAAATAAACAGTACAGCTTGAACAGCTTTAAGTATTCAGGACCCACCCTTTCTAAAGACAGCAGTTCCATGAAAGGATTGCAAGAGCAACAGTGGCAATGGCTAGGTTGGACAGGGTCTGGTGCAGCCATAACTTCAGGTTTACTATAAAGTACAATCTGTACCATTCCCTCATAGAACCAATCTTGCTTTACAGATGTGAAATGTGGAATCTGCTTGCCGATTTGGAGAGAAGAATCCAGACATCTAAAACAAGTATATGAGGATCGCATACAAGGAATATAAAAGCAATGATTGTACAAAACATGGTCACCACATTCATAGGACAGCAGGAACCCCAACTTGCAACAGTCAAGAAGGAAAGCTGGTCTGGTTTGGCCATGTAATTTGGCACAACACTGCAGAAGACTGTCCTTAAAGGGAGGTCAACACCAAGGTGGTCAGAACAGAAGAAGAATTGGCTTATGACCGTGAAGTAGTGGACTGTGCAGGACCTCCTTACCATCACTCAAAACAGGCGTAAATGGCAGGCCTTGTCAGCCGTTGCATCTATTCATGTGCTCCCCTAACAACTGGTACCAGTCAAGAGATTAACAAATGAACACAACCCACAGATTTCTTTGCATTTATACAAGGATACTAGTTCTCCAAGGAGTCAATTTCATCTTGCCTCCTTTGATCCTGCTTTTCTCTCTGTTCTTTTGCATACCGTCGCATTTCCTGGATTCTTTCTTTTTGAATAGTCAATCCATCTTTAAACAGATTTCTGAAGATCTGTGGGTAAAGAGGTTCTGTTTTTATTTATTATCAATGGCAAATTACAAAGTTTAAAATTTTGAATAATTTCTTGCAATCAATTTGAAAAGATGCGAATTACCACATTATTTTCCCAATCATTTTTTTCATTACTTTCTTAGTCAATTCCTCTGTTTCACCACCTTCATCTAGCATGTTAAAAGGCACAAGTATTTACATGTTAAAAGGCACAAGTATTTACATGTTAGATGGCACAAATATTTTTGTCCCTTTTCTACAAATTGTTAAGTATGGAGTAAGAATAGCTGACACAAGTCTGACACATACCGCTTCTTCCTTGGTCCTGCGCTTAAGCATCTTGGCACGCGCACGAACCTGAAAGTCATTGTAGTAGCGGCGTGCTCGTGCAGATTGTACGCGTTTCTCCTGCACTTTGTTTTTCATCACTGCTTGTTGAGCCTTCTGATTCTGGATGTCATGCTAGTGGGGGAAAAAATTTGCCATATCTGATCAGAAGCAGGAATACAGTTATGGATATTACCATGCAAATTACAATTTCTATAATAACAATTCATGTTTATTAAAGCAAATAAATGTTGCAATGGAAATTTCCCTTGAGCAGCAATGTACACAAAGATGTTAGAATATAAATACACAAGTCAGACAACAACAGAAAAATCAGAAATCTGGAATTTGTGCTGCTTGTTTGTTTGTTTTTAATGCCGTGTCAGCAACTAGGGCTATATCACGGCGAGAACAGTTACTTAGCTTTAAAAAGTTTAGGGACCAACCCCTAAGTATAATAACCACAACATCTTAAAAACCAACACAAGGTGCAGGAACAACATAAAAGAGGGAGTGACATAAAAATGGGTGTTGTGGCCCAAAATGCCACCAACAAACCAAAAACAATGAACTTATAAAACCTTAAATCTTGTGATAAAGCCCTATCCTCCTTAAAAATGTAAAGATAGCTGCCGGTGGGATGGACCTAAACAAATAAAACAAAGAGTCTACAGTAAAAAACTGCTGTCGGACACTCTGGAGTCCCGGACAAGCAATCAAGACATGTTCGACACTCAAAACTCCCCAGCACCAGGGACAGACTGGCGGTGGTTCACCTTTCAAGAGGTGTGACTGCGTGGCATAGGTGTGTCCTACCCTTAATCTAGTAAGAACTACCTCCTCCCGCCGCACAGGACGGCATGAAGGCAGGCGTTCTGAAAGAGAGGGAAGGGTGGCGTGTAACTTATTTTGGCCCAGAGTGTCCCAGTGGCGTTGCCACAGGGACTGAACATAGGCCGAGAGGACAGATTTACAGTCTGCTGATACTATCGAGAGTAGTTTACCAGGGGACTGACATGCAGCCTTGGCGGCCTGGTCCGCTCGAACATTGCCTGGGATACCTGCATGGCCAGGAGCCCAGATGAAAACAATGTCTTTCCTCCGTCCGAGTAAGGCTGCATGGATTGTATGAATCTGGACCACCAGGGGATGGTCGAAACATTGGGAAAGAAGGGCTCGGAGAGCCGATAGTAAGTCTGAAATGATCAGAAAGTTTTGCTCCGAAGAGCGGTGAACATGCTGCAAGGCTAGCAAGATGGCTTGAAGTTCTGCAGAGAAGATAGAGCAGCCATCCGCAAGTCGGGCAGAAGAGGCCTGTTGCGGTTGGCAGGACGGAACTGCTGACGCAGCCACAGGGCCACCATTCGGGACTTTGGAGCCATCTGTAAAGATAGAACAGAAACCAGGATAGTCAGAAAGCAGTTCTTGAAAACGATGAAGAAAGATGAGATCACAGGTGTCACCTTTCTTGAAAGCGCAAAGATCAAGACGGATCTCTGGAACAGGAAGAGTCCAAGAAGGAGCTGGTAAGAGAGGGAGAGTCTCTAGCTGCCGAATATCTACTCCGGCTGCTTGCAAGTGAGGTTCAACACGGAGTGATACTGGTTTTAGCTCCTTGGTACGAATGGCATACAGGGCAGCACGCTGAGGTCCGAAAACAGCACGGTAAGCAGGGTTTCCAGGATGAGCTTTTAAGCGACATAGGACAGCAGACGACGGAGAGAAAGTGGAGGCTCACCAGCTTCTGCGTACAAACTTTGTACAGGAGTGGTGCGGAAGGCACTCAAACAGATGCGGAGCCCTTGATGGTGAATAGGATCAAGAATTTTGAGATAGGATTCTCGAGCAGAGCCATAGATGATGGATCCATAGTCTAGCTTGGAGCGGACCAGGGCACGATACAGGCGAAGCAGGACCGTGCGGTCTAGGGTACTGCGTGATGGTCTAGGGTACTGCGGTATTGTCTAAAGCCACACTGCAGGTTGGAGAGGAGACCACGGGATTCCAATTGCCAGGTGAGCCGGGCATTCACCATTCGTTGTAAGGTTTTGCATAGACAACTAGTGAGAGCAATGGGCCGGTAAGAGTTGGGATCAGAAGGATCCTTTCCCGGTTTTGGGATAGGCACCATGACTGCCTCTCTCCACGAGGGAGGAAAACAGCCGGACACCCAGATAAAGTTAAAGATGCTTTTGTGCTGCAAAAACTTATCATATGACACTTCACAGACAGCTGACATACCCCAGTGATAACATCTTTTAAAGCTACAACAAAATACATATAATAATATAATACAAGTATGAGATTGTTGAGGAGGTTGTACACTGTATCATAGCACTCTTAGATTAATACAAAGGCATCAATAAACTTACAAACTTTACTTTATTAATGTGCACCAAAGGCAAGCAATAAAAGTAAGGATCATGTAAATTATTGTTTATTGAACAAGAAAACATTTTTTCTTGGTACTGTACCAGATGACTAGATGGAGATCATCTTGTTAGCCAATTCAATTCCAGCTGTGTAGTACTGGTTAGACAAACACTGAATCACCAAGAAGCACACACATTGTATCAACTCACCACATCACCCCCACCATCCTGACCTGCCTGATCAGTGAGCTCACAAGGACCAGTTTTTCCCCTGGCTTTGATCCAGTAGAATGAATTTTTAGCTGCTTTATTTTCTGTATATACATATGAACATAAAATGCATACATTCCCTGCCTGGTACCAACTGACAAATGGTTATGCTGGTCTCTTACTAATGGTAGTCAGAGAAAACAGCTGGACAGATGCAGCACCTGACAAATCTTGTCACTGAGGCCTTGTCTTGAGCAGTTTATTTGTTTGTGTTTCACATTGTCCCAGCAATTAAGGCTATATCACACCAAGCCTGTCAAGCAGTGATAAGCAGGTCCTGTATGGAACAACCAGTTTATTCTTCCACTTCTAGGGCTGTAGTTATAAAGCAGTGATAGAGATGTCCTAGGGTAAACTAACTTAAAGCAATGTTTGTGGGGTCTGCACCGTTTTACAACATTGCAGACAAGACACTTGCCTTGGTTTCCTCTCAGCCAGAACAGCTTATCTCACTTCATAACAGCACCCCCTGGGAGTTGAGTGCAGTTGCCATGTGGCACTTCTCAGGTGAACCAGGAACATGCATCTCAAACACTAGAGGGGTCTCCACTTTAGTTGTCTACGTGGGCACATGAAGGGTATTCAAGACTTGGAGCAAGCCAAGGCCTGGCATGACGTCCCCGTCATGCACAAGTACTTACCAGATTACATGACAACTAATTCCCTCCTGCTTCCCTGCTATGGGTCTCACTCTCAACTCCAGTTAAAAAAAAACAACTGATGTTTGAGCAGACAGGGAAGGACAAGGCAGGGCAGGCCAGGACATGGATGAGTTGGCTGAATATGTGCCATTGGTCAATGTTTGTCTAATCAGGAATATACAGCTGAAATTGAGGTGGCTATTAGAGTAATTTCTATATTGTCATTTGAAGAAAGAAATTTTACACTCAAAATGATAATTTTTCAAAAACGTTTTTATTACTGAATTTTAAAATAACAAAATTGAGGGAGACTGCATTCTTTCATCTGACTTCAAAAGCTTCCAAACCTTTCAGATTAACAAAAAAACTGATGCAGCAGTTTTTACTATGTTCATAGATTTGAGCTGGTTCATAATATAATTTTTGCAGTATTGCATAAAACCGTTCAAACAACATATAAAAACAGTGACTAGCTGTGAATGCATTACCAGACGTTTACTGTGCTCCATTTGTTTCTTGATAACGTTTGCAAGAATTTCATGCTTCTGCGCAGCTTCCTCCAACTGTCAAATAAATACAGATATTTTAGCAGCACATCCCAGGTCCTGGCAATTTTAGTTTAACAAACATGCCCTTGACTTGTAGAACAGTTCCATTAAAAAATGTATCACTCTGCAAGTTTTTGTTGTGTCTGTAATAATTGTAGCTGGGCTTAATACATCTTAAACATAGTAGTCCCTCCAAGTGGAAGAAGTTTGGGTGATGTACAATGATCAGAAATTCTAGGCAATCCACCAGACTCCAAATATTAGGCAGAATAATTGATCAGAATGATAATTATAAGATAACCCCACAATCAATCAAGGTGTTTATAAAGATTTACAGGAATTCACCATCAAAATGCCTCAAACATACAAAGGCTACCACATACCAACCTGCTTTTGCGCTTTGCTCTTGCGCCTCTTGTTCTCCTCACAGGCTCGTGTGAGGCCTTCAATCTGTGAAATACCTTTTCGCCACAGCTCATGCCAGGTGTGGTCAGACATATACAGGTGAGGAAACTCTTGCAGCAATAGGGGCATGAGGTCATCCTCATCTGAGATCAATACTAAAATGAAAAGAACATAAATCAGTAATTCTCCTGATTCTTTTTATATATAGTGGTGTAACACTGATGGCATAACAGTAATTCTGCTGATTCTTCTCATATATCGCTGTCCAATATTGATGACATAGTAATTCTGTGGAATCTTCCAATAAACAGCTGTTCTTAATTCGATGACAAGAAACCCTCTAAAAGCTGATACTTGGTCACAAGTATTTATCACAGGACATGATACTTAAATACTTAAAACCTGTATTGCTGAAGTAGCATAATTCCCATATGACCTTCTCTGATCACTTCTATACACAATTTTTAAACTTTAAACTATGAAAGCGCTGCATCTAATGAGGAGTGCAAGATTTCTAAATAATAACAGTGCAAGCTTCTAGACTTGTTGGTTATCATGATTTTACAACTGTTTGTGAATTAAATACTGCATGTTAAATTACTTCCTGATACTTACATCGACCAGCAGCAGCTGGAGCTCTAACGTCAGTGTCGTCAGTCTGGCACTTGGCATTGGCATTGATGCTCTTAGACTGACAGGAGACTTTTAGCTTTTTGGGGGCTGCTGCTCTCAAGTATCCTGCAAACACATTCAGCAAATCATGTGACCATTTGGTTTACCCATCGATTTACAACCTGTTTTCACCCAGACTATAACACACAAAGACAATTTAACTGCTATTGAGACTCCTGGACTCGGTGACCACAAACTGTGACTTCTCCAAGTATTCCAAATGTCCACAAAAGCAGTAGACAAAACACAACATATTTATTATGAATTGTTGTCAAGATACAAAAGATGCATGAGCATGCGCATATGCACACAAACACACAGATCTCTACAAGACATTGCTTATGCCACAAAACATTGAGCTGCTGCAGTGCAACATAAGACAAGTTTACACCTAGATAAATATAAAATGCACCCCCCCAAAAAAAACAACACATTTCTTGCCTTTAGGTTTGGCTGAACCTTTAGTCTTCTTAGGTTTTTTCTTTGTCATCAACATTTTCTTGTATTCTTCTTCCTTGGAAACATAAAATAACCACCATCTTTTAGAACAGCTTACAGCTGAAAAGTACTTTTGTTTTCATGGTGCTGATTAAGATCAAAACTATTATATAGCCCCCCCAAAAAATAGTAAAGACAGTTTTCAGAGATTTTACAATTATTGACCATTAACATACAAGACACAAAATTATGGCCCTAAAGTAAAATCTTTGTAACAGAGCCTTTCTTGGCTCATTGATTCTGTCATGATATGACCTAACATTCTAGAATGACACTGTTTCAACACTATTAAGGTACAAGATCACCTCACAACTTACCATCTTACTCAGAAACTTGCTCTCCTTCTTCAGGCACCTCTCAACCTCCTCGGTAATGTCATCATACTCCTCCTCATACATTTTCTTCAAAATCTGTTGGGATGTCAATTATCATTTTCTAATTATGAATTATGACCTAGGATCACGTCTAAAATCTGTTTTAACATAGGCTTTGAAAAATGCATATAATATATTATTCTTTAAAAAATTTTGTTAGAAAAGATGAACATCAAGAATACCAGGTTCTGTCTGTTGCTTTAAATAAATTCTCTTGAATTGAAAATCATTACCAGCAATCTAAACTTATGGAGTTGATGACCCTCACATTTTGTTTTTTTCTTGCAATATCCTCTTCAGTATCCAGACGGCAATGTATATCTACCAATGATTCATTGCCCATTCTATCCAGTTTCTGGAACAGCAATCTTTTTTTGATCTGTCCTCTTGCTTGCTCTCTTAGTGCAGCTACCAGTTCATCAGAATCACAGCTAAGAACATCCTCCACAATGTCACGATGCCTATTGAAAAAAATTGTAGGTAAGCAATATGCTGACATAAGATATGGTACAGACGTTAATGAAATCTTTATACTAGAACTGCCAGTTTTAAAATATGTAATAATACACTGGATAGGAAAAATTTGTAACTTTTTCAGATGTTTTGATTGGCTTGGGTCAACATTAAGAACTATCAATGGTAGCAATTCTGTGATGGAAATTGAGAAACACTGCAGCTGCTAAGCCTATCCTGGAGATGGAAAAATCCATAAACTGCTATTTAATGAACAGGCCAAGGTAGTACATACTTTTCTTCATAGAATTTTGTATCTGGGGAATACTCTTAAATGTACTGGGGAAAAAAGTTTTACTTTTTTACTTTTCTCAGTTTGGAGAAACTGAAAAGAGTGTCTCTAAAAATATATATCTCATATTTACACTATTTTACTGGGGTGAAAAAAATTTTCATCTGGTGTGCAAAATCAAGTCTATGCTATCAATAAGGAATGCATGATAGTGCACCTTTATCTTCTTTGGAAACACACTCACACACACAATGTATATATTTCACAGAAACCGAGGACACAAAGTATACATGCAAGGCAAAGAAAGCCTTAAATTTCTGTCCATGCTTTCTGAAAGGGAAATTGCTACAAAATTTCCAACATATTTTAAAATAAAATATCACCTGGACACAGTTTTCAGTTCACATATACCACTGCTTCCCTCCTACCAAATTCAACAAAAAATGAGTCTCTTTTGCTGAGAAAAGCATTAAAGATAAAAATTAGCATACATTCTTAGAAAGACCAAAGATAATCCAACACTTAGCCCCGCGGTTCTCAACCTGGGGGGCGCGCCCCCCAAGGGGGGCGCAAGCTGCTGAAAAGGGGGCCGCAAAGGCGGTCATTTTCTCATATCTCATATAGGTATTAGTGGCTAAGGGGGGCGCGCAGACGTACCTTTATTCGTCTGGGGGGGGCGTCACAAGTAAAAGGTTGAGAAACGCTGACTTAGCCCTTAAAAAAACAACAACCCCCTAACTAAATTTAACTTTAAAATAACACTAACTCTAAGCCAGACCATAACCCTAACCTCCACCTACTGATGTCCCTGGTTTCCATAAGGGACACAAAAGCTCAGAACATACAAACATATATATATATATATACATGTACACAGATAAGCTGCAAGAGCATGAAGAAACAAATGCCAATAAAAATAGACAAATAAAATGACAAATGAAAAGGATGAGATGGCACCAAAACTTAAGATGTCATGAATACTTTTGCAATTTACACAGAAGGCTAAACATTAATAGCAACAACTCACCTTTGTTTTTGTGTATGAGAATTAGGGTTGTCTGATTCAGAGTCACTTGTGTAGGCTCTTCCCGGTGAAACTCTCCTCCGCTCATTTTTTAACTTTTCAGATTCTTTCGAATCTATGTCCCATTTCTGTGTTGTCTTCACTGCAAAGATGTCTGCCTTGGGTTTTATTTTATGCTCCTCAGATTTAGTACCTTCACTCCTGAAAAAGGTTTTTGGGGTTTATTTGGTAAAAAAGTGCTCCACCTAAAGGTAATTTTGGAGGAAAGAGATGTTGAAGGGATGTGGACAGAAATAAGAATACCTGGAGAAAAGTCCCAGAGGCCAGGTCTAGGAACAGGTATCTCATCCAGAGTGTGCATGTGCCTTGAGATAAGATCTGACCCCAGAACCTGACAATTTTATTTCTACCTAGTAATTACCCAGCTAGAAAAGCTCCTTGATGAGCCTGCAAGGGATTTCACAACATTTAGTCATTCAGCAATGATCATTGTTAGCTCACGTTGAGTCATCACAGCACAAATAGCATGTCACGCTGAAGACTAAAGTACTGTACCAGCTGAAGAAAAGACTGGCGTCTGACAATTTAAGGGCAAGCTTTCTGTATTATTTTCCTTTCACCACATTTAGGTAATATTAGATCTCTCCAACTTCGCCCTCATCTCAGCTCCCAGGAAGATGGTTGGTTGAGGTGTTTAACACCATGCTAGCAATGAAAGCTGTATCAGTGAGAAAATGTCATACTTATTGAAACAGGGAAACAATGGTTTGTTGTTGTTTAACACCATGTCATCAGCAACTTCATAAGGGCAAGGAAAATGTGAAGCAGTCATATCAGTCAAAACGCAAAACAATTGTGATTAAGCACAGAGTACAAACTGACAAAAAGGTATGTATAAAGATGACAAAAGGTAAGAGCCAAATGCGATGTTGTAGCCTCCTAAAGAACTGCTGGTGAACACTCTGGATGGTGGGCCAAGTAATTAAAATATGTACAATAGCAAAGTTTCCTGGACACAAAGACATTCTGATGGGGTTTGCTTCTCAAAAAGTGGAAATGCATGGAGCAGGTATGACCTACCCAAAGTCTGCAAAGGACACTGTCCTCTCACTGAGCTGGACAGCCAAGAGGTAGGGAGAATGACAGACTCAAGACTCAAATTCTTTACTGATAGGTCATTGACCCTTACAACTGAGCTTCCTGTACCAGGGCAGACATGCTGTTCCATTTTGAATAATATTACATAATATAACATGTCACATATAAAATGAAACACAGTAAACAAAATTATAAAGTGATAAAGGAACATACTCTTTTACATATATAATTATTTTACATCAACTATTAACTATTTCCTGTCATAGTTTGTGTCTGTAGTATATGAATCGAGCAACACTTTGTAAACAATGGTTGTTAATCAAAAGATTTCAAAGTACATTATGGCAAGTATTTATATTTTATTTCAGGTAAAAATTTTAGCCTCAGATCATTAAGTTATACACACGAGTAAAATGTGTATGTAATCACTGAGGTTGTAGGTACATAAGGGGCGTTGAAGGAACTGTGCATGAAGAGCAGAATATCTATTATTATAAGTGTGACTTGCTAGTACCAATCCATCAAATCAGAATGTCTCTTAAGTGTTCATTAAAAATACAGTAAAAAAAGTATGAGTGTCATATCAAATTTAAAAAACATATATATGTTAAATCTGTCACTGGTAAATGTGTGATTGTCAGTTCAGTGAAAAACAATCAATGAATCTTTTTTTTTTGCACACTCAGAGAAACAACTTAATGTCTTCCCCCCTCGCCCCTGATTTCCCAAACAAACCCAAACCTGTTTCTGTAAAGATCACCATGTACTTTTCTTACCCAATATGGCTTACCACTATCATGAAGAAGCAACAACATTTTGTATACTTTATTAGGTAATCTGTAATTATCCATTCTAGTGATGCATAGCTAGTATCTAATACAGCTTGCCCTTGCATGTTCAAACACAGGGAAATGACCTGTTTCACCATATACCATTTCAATGGGTGAAAGACAGGGAAACCTGTCATGTAGGTTTTTCTTGACTGGGGTGTCTCAGTGTCACTGCTATAGAGCCTGAAAATAGACTGTAAGGAAAGATTCAGTCCAAAAATACCAGTGATCCCAAAGAACCAGGTGACTGGCAGAATGCCTTATGAGCCTGATCCACTTGAATGTTACCTGGGATGTTAGCATGGCCAGAGGCCCAGACAAAAATGGTACGAAAGAGAATTCCACTGTTTTGCAGAGCAGTAACTAAAAATCTGGTAATATGGTTGTTCTTGTGACAGAGATAGAGAGCAAACAGTTATCCAACGAAACGTAGAGTAGTCTGGCTGGGATGTAGGAGAAGAAAAGTTCAGAGAAATAGTCTGGGTAAAAGCCTGTACAGAAATTAAAACACAGCACAGACAGTTTGTACTGAATGCGAGAATGGATGTGAAAATGTGAAAATGTGAAAAACAAAGATGAGGAGTGACATATTCCCATTTCCTAGCTCTAAGCACCAGACGTGCAGTGGAGTTCTGTACTTTCGTGACCCACCGTGAACTTAAAGAGCATGATGGGTTAGAGACTGTTAGATAAAAATTGGCATACAGCCCAGAAAACTAAGGGCATGAAGGTCAAACAGAATACCTTGCTTCCAGGTAGTATGCATTCCCTAGATTAAAATAAGATCCCTTGCACATGCTTTCTGGACAAAATCATACCTGATAAAAGTTTGAAATCATACCTATCTTTGCACTGATGCTTCCCACAGTTTTTGAATGGGTTTCCTACAATAACTATTTCAGTAGATTTATTAGAAAATAAAGAGTTTATGCTCTTAAAAATATTATCAATCTCAAGATGTTGTCTTTAGTGAAATTGTTATAAATTTTTGTTTTCTTATTTGTAGTTATTTAGACTTGATTTTGGAAATCACAAACTGCATCAATAGGAAAAAATGTCCCGGGTTAATAGGCAGGTTGAGAAGAAAATCAAATGCTCTCAAATGAGTCAATGATCAATGATGGCTGTCACTTACTGGGAATGCATTTTAACAGATCTTCTGGAACTCTTTACTGCAGATTTTTGCTGCTGATCAGACAACATCTCTCTGCAAAGAACCTTATCTGCAGCCACCTACAAGCATACAGAAGCCAAACCTCCTTTTCATGCCTCAATGAATTCCCAATCATTAATCAAGCTTTACAATAAAGGTTTTTAAAAAATTTTTTTAAATACAAGCTTTTATAAAATTAAAAGATATGATATTTTGCAAACTGTTTATTTTTCATCATCTTATAATTTCTCTTCAGAGATGCTTTTAATTCTCAGAGTTTTGATATTTTACCCAGCAAAAACAGCAACAGCACTGTCCTAGCACTATGGTCAGATTACTCACATTTGATCATCTTGGTGACTGCTGAAGAGCCAGTAAGTACAAAATGACATTACTGTTGAATGTTAACAAAATAAGCCTCAACACATCTTAAAGCTCTTTGTTTATTTTGATTAAAAAATAATTGAGATATTCATTGTGCCCCAACAAAATTCTAAACTCACTTCATCTGCATCACCAACGTGTTGAGGAGAAGGATAGGGTTGATCCAAATGACACTTGTTAAGTTCATGTGCTAGCTTCATGGCTTCTGATGGAGGCACTTGGCATCCTTCAGCACTGTGAAAAATGAAGTACCTCATTTATGGAACACTACAGCCAAAAACTAATGTTTAAAGAAATCACAAGTTTTCATGTTTAAAAACAGCAGCAGCATTCCCTCACTCCCCACATACACAATGAATTTTGTCCCTCCATCTCAAATGAAACCACCACAAATCAGCCACACTCACAACCACAAAAGCTTTGAGGGTAAAACCAACCTTAGGTCTGTGATGCGTTGTGCTGATCTTTTGCTGTTCATTCGCAGTGGGCTGTTTTCAATAGCTGTCCGTGTCAGGGCTGCTGTGCGCTGCACCAAGTGATGAAGGTCTCCATATGAAGGGATGCCTTCCACTTTCTCTTCCTCTCTAAAAATAAATAACATAAAAAGACCGTGCTTACATTCTGTCATTCTCATTACTGCAAAGAACTTGTCTGCATAATGCAGTGTTCCATATTCCACAAACAGACCAATTTGTCAACTTATTAATCTACTTAGTCATCTCAGTCACAGGATATTTCATCATTTGAGCAAGTGTTTGTCCATCTCAGCAGTGCTAGATGTGCTGACTGCTGAACTACTCCCCTGCTGCTAACTGTGAATACTGGGTAATATTGCCATTTTTCATTCCCCATAATTATTATAAATTTTTAAACTAACATGTGACTACTGCAGGGGCATGCATTATGCCCTCAAATTGATCTATAATTATGTTCCAGTCTCCCAGATGCTAGGTCACCTTCACAGCACCTCTTATCTCTTGAACTGATTATACTACTGAATTTTTTTTAATTCTTTAAATATCCCATAACTACATCCACTCCCTATCATGAATGGGTGACATAGCATGTGAAGTGCATGCTGTGTGGATGCATCAGCACAGCATGGACAGGCCAAGCCAAAACCAGTCACAGTGAAGGCATGAGTTTTCAAAGTGGGTGGAGGGAGAGTATAAATACCCAATACCAGCCAGCTCTTTACTTCCCAGTGAGACATGAAAGGTGCCCAAACAATATGTGCTGGAAGCGGATGCTGTGTTTTCTAAGCAAGGTGTGGTAATCATTTTCTTTTGTACTATTCTTGTAGTTTGGAATTTTATCCTTTTTTTAATGCAGATCATTTTGTAATTATCTGTAAATTGTTATTGGGAACGAAAAACCTAGAACAGTAGCAAATGATAAAAGTGTCACAGGTACTCAAATGCCTGCCCAACACATATGCAGCCATCTGGACATTAGCACATTCTCATTTTGAACAAAGACAGCTACATCTTCCTCTTGCAGGCCCTGCCCAATTTTTAATTATAAAAAGGAATGTTACAGCACTCGCTATGCAAAAATACATGATAAAGTAAAAGGAACAGTATCTCAACTCCTTTACATCCATGGGTTACTTATAATTTATGAGTGCTGTTTAATATTGTGCTAACATAAGTTTTCTTTTCCAATCAATAGTCAGCCGGATCAGAAGAATAACGGGAATTAGTTTGGCATGTACTCACGTCACTGTTGAACAACACTCACATATGAGACTGTACTCAAGACACAGTTGCAGTCACTCGGGACTGATGTTCTCTGAGTCCCCAAGTATATATTTCCCCCGCAAATCTAAGAAAAGATACACCTCTAGGGGACAGACATGGAACTCCAGTGCTGCCTCTTAGGGATGGGTGACTGCACCCTCTTTTCTCTGTAATGCTGACTCTTAAACCAGCAGTATTGAATCCAATGAAGCTCACTCATTTGACAAAGCCTTCACGGTTCGCATATTGTCCTAGGGTTAGTTGGTGCGCCTATTAATAAGTTATAAAAGGAATTAATAAGTTGAATCTACATAAAAAATACTAAAATCTGAATAAATTGTACAAAATCAGAGATACAAAAAAATGTGGTTAATGCACCTTGCTGGGAAGTGTAGAGCTGGCAGGTGATGGTGAATTATATTTATATTATTTCCCTATATCCTTCTAGAGTCTTCTAAACTATTTGATTACTCTTTTAACACGTGCAGCTAGACCTGCTCACAGTGGGCTGACTCATTCCTTCACTTGCATTCCATGTCACCTGCCTATGACTAAAGGCTTCACCAAAGGTGTGAGCTTCATCGACTACAAGACTGCTGTCTCTAGAGTCGGCACTGAAGAGCAAGAGTACAGTTGCCCCAGAAGAGGCATTGGGTTGGGTTTTGTTTTGTTTTGGTTTGATTTGTTTGTTTTTTTGTGTGAAAAAAAGCCATCTACTGCATCCACCCTTAGAGGCAGCTTTCTTGCATTAGGAGTATTCATGCATGTATATTCTAAGGATGCTGAGTCTGCGGCAATGACATCAAAGTGTCTGTGAGTGTGGCAACCATCCAAAACTGTGAGCAGAGCTTGGCTTAATCTGTCTAATGCAGCAACATCCCATTTGAGCATGTGCCACAAACAATTCCTGTGGTTTTTTTTAGCTCTGGATAACTACTGAGACAAAGCTTTTACTGGTGTTCTTAGTAGTGGTATGTGTGTGTGTGACTGTGGTGATAGGTTATGTAGAAAATTTTCTGAAATTGTAGCTACTGTTATTTGGTTTAAGCGAGTTTGAGATCTATTTTTTGTTTGTTGTTGTTTAATTAAGGCAGCAAGTGGAGCTGTGATATATAGTTGTAATTAAAATAGACAGGGGCCTGCAAGAGATAGCTGTAGCTTGTCTTTGTTTAGGAACAAAAGGACATGCAAATTTCAGGATAAATGCATGAGTGTTTAGCACATGTCAGTATCCATGCTATTCCCACTGAGCACATTGTGAGGACTGAAACTGGAGCTTGATATAAGAACAAAAATTTCAAATAGAAAAGTTTAATGTACAAAAGACCAGCTATATTGCAAAAGCAGGCTTCTATATTCTTTGATGTATTTCTATTCCTTTTTTCTCACCTATATGAAGCTTTAGTTTGACTCATAAGCAGAACCAAATTTATGAGATCAAATTCTTAATATCTCTGCAGGAATTCCTCAATGATATAGTTATATTTTATATATATATTAATTATATGATATGAATGATATAATTAGATAATCATACATAGTTGTATGAAGACTTTTGCTAACCTCTGATGGTATGGCTTCTCAGGTGTCATACGGCTGTGATAGCTGATGGGACCTACGGTAGCACGCAATGTATCTTGCTGCTTTGGAGAAGTTGGTCTCTTTGGCACAGGCATGGTGACAGACATATCTGGAAATGTTGAAACACAAGTACATTAACTAAAGAATAAGATATATTCGAGACTGCAAAACGAGCAATTGATAATGAAATGTTTGTAAGGTGACAGAGGTCAGAAAACATGGATGCAAATGTAAAAATGTAGTCCGAGTGATGACAAAAATAAGAAAATAAAAAAAATGCATGCATCTATGTGCACAAACACATGAACACTAACACACACACTCTCTAATAAAAAAGGTTGAACTCACTCTTACTAACATTCATTTACTACTTACTTAATTCATTTTCACTAAAGTGTTGGTAAGCAGAGGAGGGAATGGAGGAGACACCATGAAGATTACCAGCTGCAGCACTGGGTTTCAGTGGTAAACCTGTCCCCAAAACTGCTGCTATTGAACATAATTAACATGATCAAGGAAAAACTTTATTGTTACCTTATAAAGCAAGTTCAAAATAAAATATAAGTAACCCAAACCAATAATTTGTTATAATGTTGGTTTAAAACAAAACACTAAGACATACTGTGAACATTAACTGCTACATTTGTCTTTTCCCCTTTCAGTTTGGTGTGTGTCAGATTGGATAATTAAGCCAGTTCAGTGAAAGCATATAAGCTATTTATATTTACACAATTAAAGCAAGCCTTTCTTCTAGGGACAGAAAAAAAGTAAAAATACTCCATAAATACAGCTCCTTCCCTTTCACACCTGTCTCTTTTCCACATGATCTGTCCAAACAGCATACTGTATGACTATTTTGCAAAGAGTAACTGAGTAATACAGCTAGCTAAGATGTTTTTTACCAACAAAGTTAGATGTTCTTATCTAGCAACTCAATACTCAACGTTCCATACTGTCTGTACTTTTTTAATGAACTAAATTAACTTCTAACCCTAACCTTTTAAATTTACACTAAATTACTAAAACAAATTATACATCTTCACTATCAATACTATTATAAAATAGCAAGACTTTACACTTCTATGCAAGTCTAAATGCTCAGATATAATCATACCTGGTAGAGAATCAAAATGGAAATGATGAAATGCATTCTGGATGTTTAAAAGGTTGTTGAAAATACAATGTTTAATTGTAACAAGAACATACCATAATAAATTAAAGTGCAGATTATGCATAAAATTGACAAGTGAGAGTAAAGATGAGCTTGTGCAGAATAGTCAGAATTATATCAGGATTGGCTGAACGACAAATATGATTTTGAATGTGTGAAAAAAATGGTTATTTACAATGGAATCTTTTTAACGTAAATTGGGAATGCAGATGCTACAGATCTCTTCAAAACAAAACCAATCAGAATCATCTGCAACAATTTTTTTGTAGGGGGTTTAGTGAATTAACACATGACAAATTTAGGGGTGCAAGGTGCGAAGGACAGCTGCCAGCTGTCAACACAGTGCACATAAAAGAGATGCCAGATTCTACCAACCCAAACCTGTGATGGAAGAAGCCATGATATCTTGTGGGTAATGGTAAATGAGATGATGTGTGAACGTGTAATGGCGGCTATGGTTCCTGGAGTTTGATCTTGGAATATGACATTTATTGGGCTGCCCACCTGCAACGGAGCATGCTGGCCTTTGTCCAATGAAATCAAACTGTCCAGCTGCACCACCATCCTTCCTGGGCTCTTCCCAAGCCACCTGAACATATCAAGTTGTAGGACTTGCAAAAAATGCAACAATCTGGTTGGCCATAAGTTTCAAGGTTTGGAACCTACAATATTTTTAGGAAAAATAAATTTAAAAAAGAGATCACTGCTCTGACCTTAACTTCAGCTTGCTGATTCTTCTGAAGCTCTAGCTGTATCTTCTCACCCTCCTGAATTAACTCTTGTGTTGAATTGATTGTTTCCTCTGCATGACAAGAGAAACAATAGTTAATGTAATGTCACAGAGGGGTGACATGAGATTAAATAGCTAGCACAGCGAGGGTGGCCAAGTCGCACCTGTTGCATGAGTAATAAGTCTTTTTTAGATGGTGGAAAAGAAAAGGGGAAAACAATATAATTAACTGTCGCTGGCCACAGCTTCATTTCCCAAGTAGACACGGCACCTTCCAAGAAAGGTGTAATGTTTACTTTTTTTTTTTTTTTTGAGCATCTTGGATTTTTTTAGTTGAATTTTTCCATTATTCTTTATACAGATATGTATTAGTAATTTGCTTTTGTTGTTCTCTTTTGTAACTGTTGTAGGTGCAGTTATTTTGAGTTTATTAATTTGTATCCTGGAGTATTTGGTTCAGGAATGTTGTGGTCGCTCGTCCCCAAGGGGCAGCGTCGATTTTTTTAATGTCAGATTATTTGTGGAAGATATATATCTATAATTTCTTAGATCAGTGAAATATCAGTTTTCAGTGAATATAATTTAACAGTTTTGTAAAAGAACATTATCAAGCGTGAACAGTAACAAGTGACTTTGTGCCAGACTATAAACTCTATTTAAACTCTTTGTTAACATTCAAACTGAGTAAAAGAAACCTTCTTTCAGAATAATTGATAATTAGAGTTGTTAAGTAACTTAAGCACATGAATCTGTGTAAAAATTGTGATTCCTGCTGGTATTTCATGGACTATTTGTGGTCTTAAAAGGGAGTAGTTAGATTAATCCAGTAGACGTCACATGAAAGAAGATAGCTCAATGTCACATCAAAAACATTATCAGTTGATATGTGTAACGTTAGCTGACCCAGCATTAAAACAACAGTTGACTGTGCATTGTCAGCTGCCTGAACACATCTGCAGATTAATAAATACCAAACACTGTCATGACATTCAGGCAATTTCTATCTTACGTAAGTAATGGATCTGATACACAGGGTTTCTAGCAGAATAATGCAGGAATCCTACTCAGACATCTACCTGCAATGTAGAAGGACAAAGGACGTAACAGCTTACGTTCAAGCAAGGAACTGGCACCATCAGGGTGAATGGGAGAGGGAACTGTTATGTAATTCATCTTGGCAGGAACAGTTGTTCTGTATCCTCTTCTATTTCCTGTAATACAAACATATAGACTACTTTCACCATTCAATTTCATGGAGATAAGTTACTGATTAGGAACAAAATAATGCATTTATCTAAAAATAGCATTGCAAACACGCAATGTTTATGGGAAACAGTGGTTGTCCACAGGAAAGAAAACATCTATAATCAGCTATTTTGAAAACAATTTTTTTAAAGTAAGCCTTACCCTGTGCCCGAAATCCTGATGCTTTCATGGAACCATCCACCTCAGAAGGTATGGACCAGCTGTTATCATCTGTCCTTTTCATGACCTTTGCACTGACAGTTAACAATGATTATATACACAAACTCATCATAGTATTTATATAGTGCTTTTTTTTAATACAGAGGCAAGCTCAATGTGTTTTACAAGAGACAAGGAGTAGGTAATGATGCCTTATGACAGAGAGGGGTATCAGGAAACATACATACACATATGCACAGTGAACATTGCTAGGAACACGAAGGAATGCAAAGATAGGAGTAAAGTGGAGAAAGGCACATTCAGGGTAGACCGATTAAAGTAAGGATGTCTGAAAATACTATGGCCAGAGAAAGAGAATGAGTGACAACTGAACCTCTCTAGTCTGGTACATGGGACAGTGAAAAAACTGGCAAAGGCAGAGTGAACTGACATGCAAGGATTCTGATTCAGACAGATTCTGATAAGGCCATGAACAACACGATAGCAAAGTATGGCGATCTTAAATTTGATGCGAACCTAGACTGGCAGCCAGTGCAGATCATGCAGAAGTGATGCAGAATACAATACAAGCAGCATTGTTCTAAGCTTTCTGGAGATTGTCGAGCAGGCAGCCAGGACATCAACAAACAGAGAACTACAAGAGTCAAGCCTCGACAATACAAATGCCAACATAAGCTGTTTGGAGGAAGCAACAGATAGGAGATATCTAATGTGCTGATCCTATGCAGTTCAAGAAAAATGGACTTGCAGACTTGAAAGACAATGGTGTGCCAAATTTTACTCCAAGGTTCCTGAAAAGAGTAATGATGGATCCAAAGAAAGAAAGTGATGTAAATGAAGGTAGATATTTAAGCATATGTCCGGTTGTTATCAGGATGACCAGTTTTTTTTTCTTCATTGAGCTGTAATTTGCTCATCAACACCCAGTGTTTGACAGAATCAAGAGTTTACTGAGTGCTGATGAACAATCTGTAAAGTTGGCAAGCTGGGGAAAAAAGTCAGGAGCTGAGGATCATTAGCATGCATGTGGTACTGCAAGCAAGAGTGGCAAATCACAAGACCAAATGGCTTGACATAGGCAGTAAATAGAAGCCCAAGGACTGAACCCTGAGGCACTCCATGCTGCACAGCAATAGGTTTTTATGCATTAGGGGCATATTTGAAGGAAGGAGGAATACAGCCCGCTAACAAGGAGTGATTAATGATATTGGCAATGACCAGAATCAATAGGCCACATATACATGCACTGTTTACAACAGTCTAATATGTGATTAAGCATGTGTGCCCAGGGAAAATAAATTTACATTTTAGCATTGAAAATTTTGATCTAAATTTCTAAGGACAAAATGCTGAGGAACTTTTCAAAATGTGAGAAACTTTGTCTACTTTGACTGGAGATATAAATGTACTTATAATAAAGCAGAAGACTATGCACATTTGTGTAACTAAGAGATTTTTTAAAAAAAGGATTATGAATTTAAAAAATTGTCCTATAATCAATGAGTATTTGTTTAAAACACCAGAAAATTCAAATGAATTGACTTTCACAAAAATTACAGGGACTGTACGACTTACCCACTCCCATCATTGTGTCTGGTCTCACCATTCTCTCTTGATAGAACATCAAGTGCTTGCAATGGTGCCTCTTCCTTTGCTTGATCATCTGTGGACAACACACACACACACATACACAAATGTTTTCTTACAAAAAAAGGTATTGAAATTTCCTTTCTTTGAGATGTACCTGATGACATAGCCATAGCAGATAACAGGCAACAATTGCTCTGTTACCATTGAAAGCTGACTACCTGAGAGTGAACTAAAGCATATCTAGCATATGGAGTGCTCTACAGGTCAGGTGAACAATAACCATCAGACAGCTAAAATGCCAATACAGCAGTGTTTTTTAACCAGCGCACTACCCAATGGGGAGAATGAGTGGGCATCTTTATTATGTCATCTGGTAAGTAGCGTCAAAGAAAGAATTTACAACAACAATTTTATTTCTTCTTTGACATTACCAGATGACATAACACAGGAGAATAGATATCAGAAGGAGAAAAGCAAAACCAATCCATCTGCTTATTACTGCCAAGACCTGTCTTACTAGTGCCAAAAATGACATGTATGAAAGTCTCTCAAACAGAATGTTCCAAAGGGAGAGTTGAATACAAGCCGACATAATGCATCACCACTTCAATCCAGGATGGCAGGCTTTGATGAGAAATCTAATCCCAATCAGCCCTGACAGGCACAAAGATCAAGTGACAGGGTTCATTTGCTGTTGTACATCTTTATAATGGAGGGCCAGCAAGCAGTCACAATTCTCTCCTATATTTCAGTAAAAAATTGCTTGCTAGCAATGGATATCCTGACAATACCCAGATGTAGATTCAGCTTCTCCAGCGCACCTTGAGAGACATGGCTACCAGATCTGTTATACAGGCTTTCTCCAATCTCAATAGGGCAACAGGAAGCATCTTACCTGTTGTCTCTTGGAATTAGGTCAGAATCTAGGGCAGCTTTGCATTTCAGCGGGTGGCAAACATGAGGCCTATAAAAACTCAGATATGAAAAACAGAGAGACCCCTCTCTGAGAGATCCTTGCACTTTCCTGCTAAAAAGCATTTACTAGAACACTCTTGTATTTAAAAACACAATGGACCTTGAGCTGAACTCCATCTCTGCACCACAGCAGAATTCTCTTGATCCATAGGTTAGGGACTTGTAACTTGATATGCAGAAGCAGAGCACTTTAGTAGGACAGTAGTAGAGTCCACCATTGGCCCCCAAACTGCCCTGATCTCCATAATATTAACATGTAGGCAATTGTCCTCTGGAAACCAAGAGCTCCAGCAGCGAAAAACTGAAGAAACATAAGGGACAGATTTCCTCCCCAACCCTGCTGGCATCAGTGTAGATGGTAAATGTAAGGAGTTCATCCTGCAAAACCAGGTCCACCTGTAGCCAGGTTATATCCATCCAGCCCAGGAGGTCTGCCAGCAGAGAAGGACAACAAGGAAAGGTGTGATGGGAAAGTGCATATACCTCCTTCAATATGGCACCTTGATACAGAAGAGGAGACAAAGATTTGTCTGCCCATGTCTTTATTGTCGTAGGCGAATCTCTTCTCCCCCCTCAACAATGGCCCTGAAATTGACTGTGAGAGAAGTGTTGTCAGGAACAGAGAGAAGCATTCTGGGATATGGACGTTGTACTAGGAGTAGTCTTATGTGTCCGACATCAACATTTAAAGGCGGCTTGAATGACTCTTTTCTCATGTAATGAGGCTAGTTTATGTCAAAGTCATTCCACTTGCTTCTGGGTGCCTTGTAAAGGTAGACATCATCACCAGGTGAGGTCTTACCACAATAGCTTGTCTCAAAATGATGACTGACACAGCACATGGCTTGAGAGTAATAGCAAAAATCCTACATGGTCACAGAGACCTGTAACAATAAAATAAAAGGTGCATTGGCTTTGCATTCATCTGCTTCTCCCCTATTTGATGGTTAGAGAGCAATTGTAGCCTATTACCTCATGATCATATCAGGTGGTAATATACGAAAAAGCTTATAATAGTCTTTGATGGAGATGGTATGCTGGAATTCAGGTGAAATCATGTTAGATAAGCAAACACAACTGCCAATGTTTACCTGCAAAAGGGTTCAAACACAAAGAAAAAAAATTGAAACTACCTGTTGGGAAATGGAAGGACACAGTACTAGAGGGGGAACAAATCTTTTTAAAAAATCCAAGTTTGTTAACATTTGTTGTCAATCAATATTACTACCTTCAGTGTCTGTGGGTGCATCGCTCTCAATCTGTTTGATGACATATTCAAAGAGGAAAATAAAGATGTCAACTAGATTGCTGATGGCCTGCACCTTTCCTTCCACAATATCAATACCACGTATGTGTGAGAGGCTGTCCTTAATAACATCAGCAGCCAGTACATCAATCACTATCTGGCAGTTATGAATTTCATCTTCACGTGTCAGAGGCTGTCTTACAATGCCTATTTCAAGGAAAATAAAATATATATTTAGATAACATTACTCCAGTTTTTACATTAATACATCAAAGATACTTCAAGTATACTCAATAAACTTGTATCAAGAATTTTTTGTAGTTGCCCCAGAAAACATAACAGATCCCTCTGAATATAATTAATGAAACAAATATTTCATAAAACTCTCTTCAGTTCATACCACACATAAGAAACTGGCTGCCTGCACTCACATGCTCTGACCCCTCACCTTCCCCCCCCCCCCAATAATATATCACTGCACAAAACTTAAAATTAATGCAGAGGCTGCTGAATGCTTCTGATTGTGTCCAAATGGTGGTTGCTATTACCTGGCAGTCTGTCACTGAAAAGACTTTCATACAGGACAACAAAGAGGGCAGCGGTGATGTCCTGGATTTCAGTTACTTTCGTTGGGAGGTTAAACTGACTCAGAAGGTTGTTGGCTTTGGCGATAACATCTGAAGCCCAATAATAAAAATATGTCCTTAACAGAACATGACTCTGTATCTCTTCCCTATTACAGCATTATCAAAATTAAAATTCATGTATTACATATGTCTTAACAAGTGGACGAGCAAGCATGCAAACAAGCATGAAGTAAGCAGGAAGCCACACATGCACATGTGCATGTTAGGAGATATGAATCAGTGCACTTAAGTGTGCAATTCCCATCTGATATTAACAGTAGTTTTTAAATTATAAGTTAATATTGTGGTATAATTTAAACATTCTAAACAATGAGCAAATGCAGATATAAGATGAAACACAAACTTTTTTATATTTATAGCACCAGATTCCATAATCATATATACAACTTGTCAAAATATTTTGATGAATACTTACCATTATCTACAAGTGAATCATACCCATATTCAAGACCACTGAAGTCATCCATCTAAATCCAGAAATGTGTCAGATGATAGAACAGGAAATTTTAAAAACAGTATTACAAAATTCTTTTGTAACTCTTTAGACTGCGCAGTATATGTAAATTATCCCTTTGGTGAAAAAAATGTCTACAATTAACACAAAACTATAAATCCTAAGAATGGAGTGATTCATGAATAATTTAATATTTCAGCTTTGTCAGTTTTCTTTACTGTAAAATTTAAACAGACAAATTATTTACTAACATCTGTAGCATCACTGACATCTTGCATTCATCTGTTTGTAATAAATGAATAATGCAAATTCTCATTAAAAACTTACCTTGAGTGGAAATGGAATACCATCTCTATTCAAAATTACTATATTTAGCATATACTAAATTATCTAAAGGTTAAAAAAATGTACAGGTCTCATAGCCTAGTGCAGCAACAGGAACAGAGAACTGTAAATATTCAGCATATCTATGACAAAGCCTCTGCTGCTTTTTTTTTCTTCCTTCATAAATCAGATTCTATTTTTATTAGGTAACTAACTTATACTCCAGGAGTCACTAAGTAGGTGGTTACCTTACCAACCAGAAAGGTAAAAAGTCCTGAAAAAAGGTGCTGCTGGGCATGCATTATTTGATCAAAGAGAAGACCGAAGACTTAAAATTTTAGCTATAGGTTTAGTAAATTGAGAAAATTAAAATTGAAAAAGCATTTCTGCAGGAAGGAAAATTTATTCATTTTGACCAAGTATTTGATAAATAATATTAATTTAGTTTCATTCTAAACTAAAATAGAAACTAACCAGAGAAGAAAGTGAAGGGCATTATGTCAGCTGTGATATACATTTTGTGTCTGCTACTCTCAGATTATAAATTCAATAAAAGAAAAAGGCATTCACGAAACAGTTCTGTTATGATTATACCTGTCCAAGGTGTCTATTAAGTTTATAAAAAGTCCATGTTCTCTTCCATCTTTACCCTACTTGGAAGTTAACAGGTGTGTGTGCGTGTGTGTGTGTGTGTGTGTGTTTGTGTGTGTGCATTTTGGGGTGGGGGTCTGGTAAAATGATCTGGATAAGCCTACACTGAGTCCATAAATACAACTTAAGCTGCTGCTTGTGAGTACCAGATCTACCCAGGTTGGGTAGGGTCACAGCTGGAGTAAATACGCTTCATGAATACGAGCCCTGAGCTTATAGTACGTGACATAGTGCACTAACCACAAAGGTACAGAGCCTCTTTAATACTGATATAATATGCACATTCCATGCATTCACACATGCATGCATGTGCACGCACACACCTATCTCTTGGAATAACCTACTTCATATAAGTTAACTGATCAGTTAATCTTTCCTAGATTCATTTATTCATGTCCACTACTTTAGTCCTGATCAGATTTATACATTTTGACAAGTCACATATGAGCCATTTCAATGCCATAAGCAAATGAAGGCCAATTTTTCTGGATAACATTTTATATTACTATGTAGGCAGAGGTGATGTACTTTGGTTAATTTGTTTATCATGTGGCATAATTAATATTTGTTACTTATTTCATATATAACCAAGTATTTAAAAGTGTCACGAAATAAAGTAATAATTTATTAATCTTATTCTGGATTTTTTTAAACAAAAAATACATAAATACACCAGAACGTGAGCAATACTCAGTGTTCAAAATTCAAGTCGATGTGTCTACGCATGTTTCAAACCTTCTGCTCGAAAAATTACAAACTAACACATAATGGTGCAGTTCCCACCTTCGAACGACTTTCACTTGGTCTGCATTCAACAATTATAGCTGGGATCTCACACTGATACTCAGAGATACCAAAATGAAATCAAACCAGATATTTAGTTAACGACTTCATTCTTTGCCGCTGCTGATTGTGTACCATCTCCCTGAGGATGCGATAATCTGTAACAGAAATGATGATTGGTCACGATGAAAAGTCTATCCAGTCAGTTACAAGATAACATTTCAAGCCCATTGAGAGAGAACTCTTTGAACGTTCTTCATGAGTAATATCCCTTCACGTAAACAAGTATGGCAACTTCCGTGCAGGTTTTGTGCCCAAATGGTCGTCGTCAAACTGTTAAAGTTACTCCGAATACAAAACTTCTTCAGGTATCTTAATTTTATACCATGTATCTTGATGCAGAACAACTGTTGTTTCATTTCAGTTTGTATATCAGTTTATGTCAGAGGCTTCCCGCAATAAGTAATACAAACTAATCACTTTCGTTATAGTCACCTACGCATTGTTGTTTCAACGTTGACAATAATGACGAAGTTCCTTTTCAGGTTCTTGAGGAAGTATGCTTGAAACAAGGATTTCTTCCTACAGATGAATATAATCTTATGTAAGAAATCTGCAGCTTTATCAGTACTATATCTTAAATTGTAGATTCGAAAAAGACTGAAAACCCATCTGTTTATTTAAGATGGACTTAAACTTAAACAACCAAGCAACACTTCTGTCTTTATTTTTTTTTTTTACTTTCCTGGTGTTTTATCTATTTATTTACTTTATTTTTTTCTTCTTATTTTTTATTTATTTTGTTTTTGGTGCGCAATGAGCATTCTTCTGAATGGATACCTGCGCATTACAAATGGACATCATCATCATCATAGATTAAGTAGCAGTTTTATTAAGTTATGGCTAAATCAACGTTTCATAAGTCATAATTGTTATTTATTTGTTTTTTTAGTTTCCTGTTGATCGCATATAATATGATGTATAAAGTTCTCGTATAAAATAAATGATGAAGTTTATTTTTGTGTATGTGGACTTTATGATTTCTTGCAACTAGTGCAAGCTACTGGAAGCAATGAATTATGTGAAAGAAAGCGTCAGCTCAGTCTGATTATGTCTGATTTAGCAGTGGCAAATTTCTCCTTATCATTGGGATGATGGAATTAAGAATTGTGCAATGCTTTATTTATGCTTTGTTTATGAATCGTGGCTCTCATGCAGAAACAGTAGTTTTATTGCCAGTTTGTAAATACAACGAATAGCCACTGTCCTTTGAGAAATTAATTTAAACTATATTCCAATTTTATCAATAGCTATTGCTATTTACGTTAAATTTTCATATCCCTTTCATTTAAAGGTTTGCTACACTTTATGAATGGCAGTCATTAGACTTTTTCTGTGGATAGAGCTTTTCATCTAAAATAAGAGATACATGCCCATATTCATTTATAAATTGTACATTTTATGTAAATCCTTACTGAAGTACATTACACGTTAAAATTTCTTTGTATTTTTTTTTTTAAGTCATGGACGAACAACAGTTGATTTGTCATCAGTCTTTCGGTTTTCCAATCTCCCAAATAACGCCAAGCTTGAGCTTTCAAAAGCTGCAAAGCCTCGTTCTCAACCTCAGACAGAAGTCACCATTGCTCTCCAGCTTGAAAATGGTGAGCGCCTACAGAGCTCATTTCTTCCATCAGCATCTCTATGGGATATTCTAATCCATTGGGAGTCCCAGGAAAATGGGTGTGTATCATTTTGTCATCTATTTTCAGACCTGGCAATATTTCATTATTTTTCCTCTTTTTTTTTGCTAGAGACTTGAATGCTTTTTATTCTGTATTTCTGTACATATTATCAATGGTCCCGTCAATTCAAATAGGTTTAAATGCCATGCCCAGTTATGAAGTCTTATTTCTAGCATCTTCTACATATATTTTGCAGAATTTACTGTCTTTTAAATTGTTGGATTTTCTTTTGTCCTGTTTTGGAGATATTTTGTTTTTGCTAACTAAATATTTTATAATGGTGAGTGAGTAATTTTGAAAGCAGGGAGGGTTATCTATTAAAAGAGAACAAACATTGGGAGGTGTTAAGTATTGCTCATTTGTTTGTTAGAGCTTGCTTTATTTTATGAGGTTGTATAAGGTCCAGATTTTCCATAAACTGATATTTCTCATAATTTCCAAGTACCTGGCTAGCATCAGCCATCCTGCTAGCTTTTATATTTAGTTGCTATAAATTTTTTAGTTTTAAGTTAGTGTGGGGGGAAAAAAATCTCTTAGAAACTAAGAGAATGGATCCTTTTCCCACTCAGGGCTTACAAAGGTCACCTGACTAAAACTGACACAAGCGCTACACCTCCTGTTCATCCAGTGTGCATTTACATGAGAGAAGAGGTGAGGTCTATCTGTTATGTTTTTCTCATCATTTTTGCAGCATCTTTCTAGTTGCATTTTTTATGGGCTAGGGTGGGTTTCAGCTGGTGGCATTGTGGCTAAAGCACCTATCACCACAACAATGAGATATCGATATCCTAAAGTTGTCATATGTTGGGTTCACTTAAAGCCATAAGAAATAGTCTTTTCTGGGTACTTTACCTTAAACTGAAAAGGGCAGATAAAAGTTTGTAAACCATGATGCTTTTTCATTGTAAGTATTCTTATCGATCTACATATATATGTATCAAATGTGTGTATTTCTATTGTAAGGAACACAATTTGAGTGTCTTACTAAGATTCTATTCAACAAGCCCTTCATCTGCTGCTAAAGAAGTGGATTAAAATTAAAAGTTCTTTTGGCATTAAATATAAATGTAACAGAATCCTTTTTGTGCGTTTTAGGTGATAGGGGAGGATGCACTTCGAAATGTTACTTTGAAAAAATTGGCTTTAACCTCTGGGAAAGCTATCATTAGGTAAGCGTGACATTCATGTTGAAGATTTTACTCTAATTCTTGGTTTATTTTCAATGGAGATTGGCCATCAATATAAATACCCTTCACTCACAGACTTTGAGTTTCAGAACATACCTTTAAGATTTCTATTTTTCTATCAAAATAATTGACATTAATAACTTTTATTGTTGTTGCCCATTCTTATCCATTCATTATCACTAAAGCCAAGATAGCCACTCTTCGTTGTGCGCCATCTGCAGCTCTTGATTCTTTCTTCATTCTTCTACATTTCCTTTCTTATTCGACTGTTCTTGTACTGTGTTTGAATGTTGCAACTGTGTGTGACGATGATGATAGTGTGCATGGTCTTTGCTGGGCAACAGTATGGTAGATGACTCCTGGATTAGGGCCTGGCTTCACTACATCCATGATCTTTTGCTTTTTTTTCATTGCTCTTTTTCTATTAACCAAAGTTTTCCTGATTTACTTGTCGACATTCTGTTGCATTCTTTATATCACAATCACAGTTCTAAAAAGAGAGGACACATAGGTGGCAGGAAGTGAAGACTGAATAAGTTTTGCCTTGATGATCGAGGCAGAAGCCCACCTCTTCTATCTATCCTGTTATCAAATGTCCTGCTCCTTTCATTACGTAGAAAAATACTTGCTTGCAGGCAGCTACTAAAACCTTACCCACCCAGAGCATTTCCACACCTGTTTTTCATACTTGTTTATATTCATTCCAGGTTAAGTGTCACCAACATGTTACAATGCATTGCAGTTGTAACCAAAAGTCTTGACTCAATTTGACCTGACATTTCTTAGTGATCAGTCGATACCCATAGTTTAGCATTGGATGAATTCATTGCCTGATTTCTTAGAAGTTCATGCCAATAAAACTAGAGATTATCTTTAATTTCTGTCAAAATTCTCCACCAAGTTTCATGACTGTCATCCATGATGAGGAGGTGGAAATTTTTGACACATTTAAGTACCTGGGCACTATCTTTGATTGGAGGCTATCTTGAAGAAAGTTCAGAACTGCCTCTTCCTTCTTCAGAACTCCCGAAGTCTTCCTCAGTCTCCTAGGGATTTCATCAGCTATTTCAGAAGTGTTATATAGAGAGTGGGCTGACCGTCTTGGTCGTTTGTTTTTACAACAGTTTACCAGTGAAGTACAAAAGCAGTTTGTATTGTGTTGTATAAACCTGCTCCAAAAATGGCTCAGAGTGACCTTCAGACTCTATTTAACTGGCAGACATTTTTGAAAGTGCCCGGAATTCTATGATGATGGCCATATCCTGTCATGAAAGTTCTATCAACTTCCATCAGACCACCGATTCTGTGTACCTGCATGAAAGATCAACAGACTGAGGCTGTCCTTTCTTGTTTCGGCCATTCAGTTTCTGAATGCTGTTGTGCACAAATAAATGTAGATCATATGCAAGTCTGAATCATGATTGTATGAGGGTCTGTCTGGTGGAGCAGGTATAAATGTGTTATGGTATTATTGATTATTATTGTTGTTGTGCTGTGTGGTTCAACCCTTGCTTCCCAATAGAGCTGCTACTATTTCCCCTCTAGGATAAATAAAGTTTTGTCTTATCTACTATATCCTCTTAACCTTTTATATACGTACTGAGAGTTAGTTTTTTTTCCTTTTCTTTCTATACTTTAAAGTTACCATACCACATTGACTTATTTACATGTTATGTGTTGTAGAATATTACTAGTTATCTGCCAGGCAAAAAACCTCAAACATTTGATTTGTGCATTGTTCAGGCTGGTGCATCGTCAAGTGGATGACGCTATCCTTGCCAATGTCATAAGCCAGATGGAAAAAGAGAAAGCTAAACAGAATACATTGGAAGCCATGGCACAGACAGCAGATGTGGAGGATCCAGAAATGGAAGCTGTCAGTTCTCTTCAGTGTAATTCTGATGACGAGAAAGTGGCGCCTCCAGGACTGGGGAGTGAAGTTGATTACAGTCCAGAATCAATGGACGTCCAGGAGACAGCAGGTCAGGAAAGCTATCTAGAGAAGACTACCCAAAACGGTGTTAATGCCACACAGCATGCGGGTGCTTTGGCTGACGAACAGGCCAGGAGTAACAGCAATGAAAGGCAAAGTTCTCTGGAACAAATTAGAAGAATGAACATACCAGGCCTGGAGATTATCACTCCTGATGATTTCAATGACCTTTCTCCTCAAGAGCAACAGGTATGAAAACAGATATTTTTCATTTGGAATGTTGGTTTGAAAAAGAGGAAAAGGTACCTTATCCTAGTGGATTCAAGGACAGCTAACATGAATAGCTCAACATATCTTACACACAGCACGTTGAAGGCGGAGCCTATCTCATTCTGCTATCTTCTCACTTTTGGTATGTATGTTTTGCAAAGCAGCTGCTGATTGGGCAAGAAAATATTTTCATGCCACAGGAAGGTTGTGCAGATTCTTCTGCAGGTGTAGACATTGGGCTTTATGGTTAGGGGCTGAAAAGTTTGGATTTGATGGTTCTTATTTAATAAAAATGTCAAAAAAACAAATATTATTTTCCTGTTCATATTTGTTGTTAAAGGGTCTTATAGATTCTGTGGAACAGAAAGATATTAATAAATGTTAATAACTAGCACAGTAGTACCAGGGGTTCTCTTGTGCAGATTGCCCACCAGCTTGCACAGCAGGTCATGCCAGAATTGTTTAGTCAGCAGAAACTGCAGGAAATGTCAAAATCTGAAAGTGCAAAAAAGCAGCAAGCTCCACTACAGTCATTTGCTGAGTTTAAGGTATCGTCCACTCTGCTGCATTAGCTACAAACGTCCATGTATTCTATGTGAGGGAGGGAGGTTAGAGAGAGAGCATGTACTGGCATGTGTTAACTAACAAACTATAAAATTTTATCCATTAACCACACAGCAATTTTTACTTTGCCCAGCAATGTTAGCAATGTAATTTAAACCTTTTCTCAATTTTACATGAATCCTCTTGTATAAATTTGTATATATTTCCTTTAATAAAGAATAAAAAAGAGCAAGTGATAGCTAAACATAATATAAACAATGATATGACTGACTACGTCATTTATGTATATTGGTTCAGTGGTGAAGCAACTATTTAGAGTTAATAAAATTGTAGAACTGTAATATATGAACATGTGTGTTAGCAGACAAGTTTTTATTTGCTAGTCTGTAGTCTGTTTGTTGCTGAACACTGTTGCTGTCTTGGGCTGTCTCTTTACATTTGATGCTTGATTTTGTTCCTGTAGTTGCCAATGAATGTTTTTCCATTTCACACAAACTAATTGTGCTGTTTTATGTGTTTAACAAGCTGCTTGAAGCATGCCATCTGGGATTTAAGCATGTAATCATGCAAATTTCATTGGTTGTATGTTGTCTGTTTTTTTCTTCCAGTTTCCAGAAGAAACTAAAGGAAGGCATTTATATAACAATGAACTAAGGTAAGCATGCATATCTTTCAGGTAATAAAGTTCTTTGGCTCTGTTTTGTCATTTTTTCCCATTTGTGTCACTAAATGCTCAGGACAGCTTTTGCCATTAAATAAAAAATGATGTTCTTTCTGATTGATCTTTAAACCAGATTAAATCTTGCTGATGTATACCTGGGTTCAAGGCAGCATAGGTGTTTTTAAAATGTCCAGGTCACTTTTCATTAAAGAAATGTTATTCAAATCTTTGCTTTGTGAACCCAGACTGTGTGTGTGAACAGTGTGTACTAAGATGCTTCTGTCCTGAGATATGGTGTCCTTCAAGGGTCTGTCTTGGGTCCAGTACATTTTGTGTTGTATATGTCCTCTCTGTCTCATGTTGTGTCATGCCATGTCATGTCACGTGAGTTATGCTGATGACACACAGCTTTATTTTCAGCATATTTTCAGAAAATATTGCGCAATTAGAACATACTCACTTTTAATCTAGATACAGAGTTAACATGTCAACAGCATGAAAGGGAAATATTGTGAAAATTGTTGAATAGGGGGGAAAATACAGATTTCACAAAGTAAGGTCATCAGTGGTATCCCTCAGGGTAGCATATTAGGCCCAGTTCTTTTCATTATTTTTATTAATGATCTACCAAATGTAGTCAGTAGTACTTGTAAATTTTCTGTATATGACTCTAGGATATACAAAAAGTTGCAGAACAACCACAGTATCGTACATCAGAATGTTTGTTGGTTGCAACAGTCATCACCGGGATATCGTAAACTTCCAAGGGTGCACAGGTTACTAATTACTATTGACCAAAACAATTTCAAACGAGACTTGAGAGAAACTTTTGATATGTCTTTAAAATTTGACATCCATAATGAAGACAATATGGACAAAGTTTGTCAAATCTGGGTTTAATTTGAGAGTTTTCTATCCTCTAGTTTATTTTCGCACAATTATACAAAGCCCTCCTTAGGCCAGTCTTATAAGATGGGAATGCTGTATGGTCACCAACTAACAGTTTATAGCCATAGAAGAGGTATAGAGACAAGCAAGTAGACTGTTTTAAGGATTTATCATATAAAGATTTGGGGGAGTGAATAACTGAGTGGTTAGTGCTGGGGTCTGAACTGAGAGGCATGCAGGTTCAATACCCCTATATCACAGCTCAGTTTTCCCGTGGTCATCCCAGCTGGCGGGAATGGGTACCTGAGTCTAAAGAATATTGGGGAAGGCAAGGCCCCGCCCTCATGTAAAGGTCTCTTAACACCTCACTCCCTGTCGAGCTTAAAAAGGTCAGAGAACGACTTTTACCATATAAAGAATGACTTGCAGCACCCCTAAAGGTCAGGCTCATCAGAGGAAATCTTATACAAATTTATAATTCACCAGCTCAGTAGTGTTAATACAAATTCTTCAAGTTTAACAAGACGTTTAGAACAAGAGACAGTCAAAAAAATTTATGTATTGTACAGTTGTACTAACTTTCACAGAATTTTTTTTTCTCACAGGGTAGCATGTCTCTGGAACTGGCTTCCGGAACATGTAAAGATTGCACCTAGTATTAATACTTTTTAAAACCTCTTACATGAGTACACAATTTTAATGACTTGCTGGTATGACTATGATGCATAAATGTCTTGAGCCTCACAGGCCTGATCAGTAACAGCAATACAAAGAATGAAGAGATGGTATACAGGCCTCTTGCTTAACTGTTTATCAGTAACCTACCACCACCAGATTTCATGAAATTTCAATGCAGCTTACAAATAATCATCTGCTTTTTCTGTCTGTTGTAGTGAGGTCAAAGCTGAAGAATTCAAAGTAAGTTTAAAATTGAGCATGTGATAGTTGAATACCAACACAGAGATAAGTTCATAAGAATATACACACATCAACAAATCAATGTATAACATTTATTTTTGTGATTTGTGTTTGTAAGCATAAGCTTGTGCAAATCCTCCATATTTTTGTTACCTATTGGAGGTAAATAACTTGATAATACAAAAAATAATAAAATTTTGTTCCTAGAGATTAGACTAACACTTTGACTGATATTTTTAAACTGTGATTAATACTTTCTTAGTCCTCACATCATTTGTCTTTAGTGAAAAACAAGATTTGTTTAAGTACATCTAAGAGTGTGTAGTATTTTCAGCATGCAATAATATTTTCCCATGTGTGGTGTATTTCCTTATGGGTATTAAAAGTGAAATTATAAAGATATATTTAAACCGTTTCTATCAGCCATGTGACAGAGAGGCAGTTGTATTTGACAGTAATGAAGAAAGAAGTTCAAAGGCAATACCACAAGGTAAAAAACAAAGGAAAAAAGTTTAACTTGTTAATCAGCTGTAGCTAAACGTTTAGTTTGTTAAATGCTTGAGGTGTTGTTGGCAGAAGACTGTGTATCACATTTTTTGTATGTATTCTTAAACGGATGGAGGGAGAAGAAAGAAGACACAAAGTGAACAATGTACAAGCTACAGAAATGTTCACCAAAATGTGATACAACATTGACATATTAAGGAAACTACAGTTGTTATTAGCGGTTCCCTTTGAATTTTATTCGTCATAATCAGTTTCAAGCTTAATTCTCTATAGGATTTATGGATTCTCTTAACTAAAAGCTGATGAACTACATAATATCAGGCTTGAAACAATTGGTTATTTGTATTTAAAAGGTTTATACTATTATTTGTTATTCTTATTTTAAATTAACAACTGATTGAAGATGAATGTTTTTAACTGACAGATGTTGGAGATGACTTCTTTGAAATAACAGAAGCAGATTTAAAAAGCCTTATGAGAGATTTGCAAAAACAAGTGTAAGTTTGTTTTTGTTTTTTTTGGGGGGGGTGGCTTTTCATGTTGTATAATTAGCTGGGGTTTAATAATTATTAAAGTTAAGATGTTAAATGATTTAACTGCGAGATGTTTCTAGTTTCATACAAAGCATAGATTATATCATGAGCACTTTCATGGTTATACATGTCAGAATGAGTGTGGTTAAATGAGTAGGTTTCTTTAATTTTCATAACGTAAGCTGTTTTTTTTTATCTTTTATATTATTGGGTTAGATATGTAAAGCGTGCTATTGATTCTTTAGTGAAGCAAATGTACTTATATGTCAGTACAACTTCATAAAATCTCTGTATCTTTCATGATGCTTGAGATTGTTGAGAGTTTGGAACATGTTGTAAATAAATACAAAGGTTTATTGTTTTAGAGTTAAACTCAGAAAGAGACTTTTATGTGTAAAATAAATAGATAAGTTTACCATGAACACACCTAAAAGTAAATTGTATGTATTCGAACTTGATCCGAAAGTTTAAATTCAAGAGGCTTATAAAAGTTTTTAAAATGAAAATGTAAACAAACATTTTTTGTAACAGTTCCTCTTTGACAGACCGTCCCCTTACGACAGAATCCATGCGGCAAACAGAAATGGAACAAAGATATCAACAGTACCATTCTGTTGTCTTACGAGTCCAGTTTTCTGATGGCCTTGTTCTTCAGGGATGCTTTCGACCGCGAGAAACAGGTCAGGTTATAAATACAGGTTTTATAAAGTAACTCTTGCATTATAGTTCGAATATCTATTAATTACATAGTTACCATTTTAATATTCTTGTTCTAGATGCAGAAAAAAATCCCCTTTTATTTGGTCACTGTTCTTTTATTTCACATTTCAGTGTTTGCTGTGTACAAGTTTGTCAAAGAGAACCTAGAAGACCCGAACCAGGAGTTTTACCTATGTATGTGTTGAAAATTGGGTATATGCTCTCTTTGAAAATGAATATGACCCCATTTAGCTTTTTCTTTATGCAGATTACAAAGAGCTGATGTGAATTTTTCACCAGTAACAGCTTGAGAACTCTGTGTATGATCTATTCTTGTTTAAAATTGTCATGCAGTGGTGAATTTTCTTTGTGTTTGACAGAGATTTACTACTCAGCAATATCTAGTCATGGGTTCTGGCAGAAAGTTATATGTTGAGAAAATTTTCTGTGTAATTATGGCAGCAAACACTGGCATAAAGCATTCAGTTTTAATCATTGTTTGTAGAATTACTATTGGTAATTTTAAAAAGCACAACAGAATACTAAAAGAAACTTAAAATATTACAATAAAGAATAAGCAGGGTAAACATGTAGCATGAACAATTTTTATCATTATATTAGTTTCAATGTTACTTTAAATTTTGGGGTTTTTTCCTAGATACATCCCCTCCAAAACGCATTCTGTCTGATATGGCATTATCATTAGTGCAAGTGAGTAAAAACCCTTTTTTTTTAAAAAAAGATGTTTGCTTTAATAGTGAAAGAGGATAATGGTCATTATCATTCTAGTGTAACAGGGTGAATGTGACAGTGATTACTGTGGTTCAGTCTCTTAAAAAGGGATCTTGTTCATTTGGATTACCTTTCTGACTTCGTAATTGTGTCTGTATATGTTTTTTTCTTCCCATTAGGCTGACCTAGCCCCTGCAACAGTGGTTTATTTTGGATCCAACAAATCACAAGGTAAAATTTGGGAATGACCTAGCACCTGACACTTTCTTTCAATTTACTTAGACCCTATTCAGTTATGTCTGGTTTAGAAAGCTGTTTGATATCTCAGTGGTTTCCAGAACAAATTTCCTTGTCCCTCTCCGTTACCTGAGAGCAGCGTCAAGCATCAGATTTGTGTTTATGTGTGTATGCAATCATGCATAATTGTGCTTTTATATGTGTGTAGGTGGAAGGAGGGCCGTTGAGTGCACAGGAAAGCTAAAAAGTTTCATATTTGTTAGCAAATAACTGTAATGTTTCAGATCACTTGCTGTCAGAACCAGCTCGAACAGGAATCGTACCCAAGCTGCGTGCAGATGAGCTGTCTGTAAAAAAGTGAGACCTTATATGTCAAACTTTGTCATAAAAACTGTTTTCAAATATTAAAAAAAGTATTGAAACTTTGCAGAAATAAACATAGCTTTCTGTGGACTAGGCATTGTAATTTTATGTTTTTATACAGGCCTTGTATAATGTTATGCTATTTTCTGGAAGTGTACACATAGGTTTTACAGCAGTTTGAATAGAAGAAGTGTAGAAGGAAGTTCAGCAAACTGTCCAGTTACAAAAACGTTTTTTCCCAACAGGGGTATCTTCACTAGACTGACTGTTCAAGTTGGTGTCAAAACAGCAAAAACCATTCACATATTTGTTATCTTTATCATGACTTAATTTTTAAAAAATTACTGATATTGAATATGCAAAAACAACAGAAAAGATGCAGTTATGTAATTCAATTTTACAAGATGATAACAGCATAGAAAGAATGTGTCACAAGCTTGTAGACATTGTAGGAGACATTTGATACTTGCTGTCCTGAATAATATAGTGGCCCTGTGAATGGTATCATGGTGCTGATGATTGATATAACAGCACTGAAGGCTGGCTGAACCTGGGATTTAATCTTTTTGACAGACTGAGCAAGAAGAGGATAGAGAGTATGGCTGCCAGTTCCTCAGCAGAAATCATGCAAGCCACTGCCTTGGGTCCTGTCAGTGGTGAAGACAGCACACAAAATGACAGAACAGATGTGGCTGGAACCAGAAGAGTTGCTAGCTCAAAGGATTCAGCTAAAATGCCAAAATGGCTTAAACTTGGTAGGTGTTTTCTTAGAGAGGTCAACATAAATTTGAAAATGTTTCATCATTTATTTATTTGCTGATAAATTAAAATTATTGATTGTAGGGGTGGGAGTGCTGCTTCTTGTTTTTGCTGTTAATCTGTTTGTTTTCCTGCTTTCAGGTAACAAGTAAAGTAGTTCTGATTTGAATTGATGCTTTTCATCAGCCAGACAAGAATGGTTTCCAAAATGTGATCACTTTTTCTGCAGACTGTAGCAGGGTTTAAATGGCTGCAATACACCTGGCGGACATCATCTGTTTCAATGAGTCAGTCATGATAGGTGCAGGAAGCAATGCATGAAGAAACAGTTGTGCATGGATTGTGAGCTTTATAAATGATTGTAAACCTTAAGTACATGCAGATAGTTTTTGTAATTTGAATGATTAACTGGAAAATGGGAATGGTTATTAATGCTAGAATATGTAATTTACCAGTATCTGTCTCATTCTTTGTTGTTGTCTTTTGTGAACTTGAGCCAGGGAAATGGTATGAATGTCAATGAAACATATTCTGCTACTGCTTCATGGGCTGTTTAGTAATGTATATAAATTTACAGCATAAAATGTATTTGGAGTTTTGCATGTTGAATGGCTTTGCAGGCTTTGTATAATGTTTGAGGTTCAGTCCCAACAGAGCAAAGTAACACTTTTCAGTATCTTATGCTGAGGCTACTACTATGAAGACATGCAGACCTACATTTTTAAAACCTTGTCTGTAACAGTACCAAGACTGAGTGAAGATCCTGAATCAGTTTTCCCAACAGGGTATCTGATTATTCAAGTGAGAGCCATAACAGTTATATAATGACTTGGGAGGAAACAAAAGTATCATAAAGTACAATTTTGATAGTAGCAGCTAGTACATATATACCTTACCACAGCACTAACACAAACCACTTCCTTATACTGTTCTTGTTCTAGCTTAATTGATTAGATGACATATTCAGTGAGAAGCTAAATTTGCAGGTTAAAAAACAAAACTTGAAGAAGAAGCTAGTGTATTCCTTGATTGGAATCCTCCTTTTCTGTGCAAATAAACAAAACATGCTAAGTTCTTTGCATTCATTGTGGATGCTTCTGAGAGTCAGCTGGGTGTGAAGGAATGTGTGAAGAGAGAGAGAGAGGCTAGTCCTTAAAAGTTCTGTTTGACTATGTCCTTAGGAAACCTACAACTCAGACAAACAAGTTAAAACCTCTCATCCTTGTGACCCTTATGTGATCTTCAGTTTAAACAATTTAGACATTTTCTTTGGTCCATGTGGTGCCTACCACTCAAGCAAACTAATTGAAATTTCCCATACTTTTGGCCTCGTTCCATGCAGTGTGCACTTAACTTCTTCAATTCGTTTCAAAAGCAATGGCTTGGCATTCTGGACGTGCCTAATTCCACCTGATAGCTGTCAGAAGTAAACTAAAATTTGTCAGAACATATCTTAGGCATGTTCGTCTTTTTCCTAACACATCAGTATCTAATCATTTATTTAAATTCCCTATGATTTTTGACAAACCTGTCTTCCAATAATTCAGGTAACTGATGGCTGTATAAAGTAAATGAAACCCAGTCTATTCAGAGAATATCAGGAGAACTAGACAGCATTCGTGTGCGGGCATGTTGTGTTGGCACACCAATTGTTCAGATACAGAAAAGATTTTTTGGACCCACTTTATGCATTTAAAAAAAGAAGAAAACATACAGATGGTGGTCACGATTGAAACTATTGATTGTAATTACAGGAACATAGAATAAATTGTGATTATTACAATATTATCAACTTGAACTAGACTTTCAGCCAAAGAGATCTTGCTAGAGGGGTCACAAATGCATGTGATTTAGTACAGAACTATTTCAAGTCTGAGGCAGTAGCACCTGAGACAGGCGCACATCATGGACAGCTTCTCGCCTTCCTTTCTCTTTCTTTCTTTCCTATTTTCTGCTAATACTTCAGAGTCTTGGCTTCGTTCAACTCACAACCTTCTTGAAGACTGAATATCAAAGCAAAGCACAAGGACCACACTACAGTCTGTTTGACATTGAGAGCAAATGAACTATAGTGCATTCAAGAATTTAATGGAAGTCAGCAGTAGTATTCACACTCCAGTTATCTGCCCAAGAAAGAAAATGTATTGGTATCTGACAGGACAGATTTCTGCCGGTCAGAACAGGTACCAAAGTTTTAGTTATCGATGGCTATCAAATCAATGGGTCTCAATATTTCCCTCAGAAAAATTCTTGAACAGAGGCATAAATTCCATGATGTATGAGAGCACACTACAATATGCATGGCCAGAAAAGGCGGACAAAGAGTGGAGGTGAACTTAAACTGGATTGTGAATCAAGAAAGTGATTACTTCTGGTCAGTATGTCTCATGGTAAAAGGGGAGATTACACCCTTGGTGCTGTTTATGAAGATCCTCTCTTGTCATGTTTATTGACTTCAGCTATTGTTTTTCTGATGGATAGCAAGTCCAAATAGAGTGGTCGATTGTTGATAAATGTTATGGATACCTAGCCTAGTGATCCTAAGTGTAGTGAACTGTTTGAGGGTGGAAACTAGTCTTCTGTTTCCACTGGCTTTTATCATCTACCATGGACATGTAACTATTTACTGTCAGTGTCAGCTATTTGTTTCGTATATAAAGCTGCAGGTAGAGTTTTCCAGCGAAAAGTCTAGGAGAGCCTCAAATCACATGCTCCAAAACAGAACATACAAACCTCAAGCTTTCCCAAAATATATAAAAAAAAATAAATCCTGAGTGAGGATCAAACTCACAACCTTCAGGTCAATCCATTCTAAACTATAAGACTAACGCTCTACTTAATGTGTTATCGATCCAATGCACTTTACAAAAAGACTTTAAAGTACAAAAATAGTTTTAGTGTATCATTATCTTAAAAAGTATTGAGTCTCCTAAAACATACCCCCCAACTCCACCCCGCCCCCCACCCCCACACACACACAGACTCCCCTGAAGCAATTATAGGACTCACTGGAGTATTTAATTAAAATTCAGTGTTCTGTGTTCCTTTCTTGCATTCTTTATTTTATTAACTTCCTGGGATATAGTTATAGTGTAAAAAGAGATCTAGCCACTTGTACCTCCTGCAGTCATAATCAAACTTCCGGACGAATTGCGCCCCACAACACTAGAACCACAAAGATCATAGAAGTCTGTGACGAGAACTGAATGACTTATCCAATAAGTAGCCGTACTCGAAAACTCTTTCTATTTGAATAGACAGGTACACCTTGCTTTTGAAAGCTGTAATTTAATCGGCAGAAAACCAAAACAAGTTTCGAATGCTATAGACAAGCGTGAAAGTCTCTTTTAAACAAAAAGAGAACCATAGGTAGAAAGTCATTGATCTCTAGTCGGGTATAGTCAAATCTTGCAACGGATCACAGCCCGTCTTCAAACACCCCTCCCTCCTCGACCACTCCCCATGGTGGAGGCGCAGGTCGTGTCAATAGTAAAATGACACGCGAAAGAGAGGGTAACTTCGTTGACAGTAAAAGGAACTGAGCGCACACCTTTCCCCTTCTACATTACCACCATGCGGTGAGCCGCCCAGGTGAATGGCGGGGGTGGGGTGGGTGGGCTATCTGTTTTGATTTCTCTCGCGGAGACATGCAAACAGCTCCGCTGACGACAGTCTGGGGTCTTCACTTGGGAGAAGCCTTACCTCCGCGGTACATAGTTTCTTGGGTCTCAGTCAATGTCTCACCGAGTCTCACCGCCGGCTTGGCAGATGTCGGATTCCTTGTGTGTGGAGGACGTGGACATTTGTGAATCAACGATTCTGTACACCGATCTGTTTCGTGTGTTTCCTGATCGTGGTCAAGTCTTTTAGAACAGCAGACGGCAACAACAGGTGAAGGCGGTGATCACTCCAAAGAGGATATAACTGAAGCACGACTGTTGACGTTTGTCCGGAGGTTATATATCTGGCTTGGCGCATGCTGCTCTTCGCCCTAAGGACTCCATCGGAACTTTTATATGTTTCTATGCGACCGATCCTGAGTTTATGACCATAACTGCAGTTGTTAGGAGAACAGAGGACTGTCATTGGCAACAGATGTAGACGGTGCACATTCAGTAGAGGATTGACTGACTGGCAATTTGATGTCCAAACAAATATACACAGAAAATAACTTTTTGGGGTTGAGTACAGTTTCTACTTAACTGAATATGAGAAAGCGAACGATACAAAAATAAATTATTTGTAATAATAACCAGACAGTACGTATGGTAAGAGTTTTAGAAATCAGCTGATAAATGCAGGGATGGTCAATAATATTACTGTACTGAGAAAGACGTTTGGGCAGAATGTTCCTGTGACACAGCTTACAACAAGCCATTCAGAAACGGTCAAAAACTGTAACATCTGTAACTGTAGCATCAACATGACTTTGTGGAGAACGTAACTTAACTGGAGTCATACATGAATACTGAAAGTGTTGAGCAAAATCGCATAGCAAGGTTAAGAAAGTCTCATCAAAGATTCTCTTAGGAACCTTGTGCTCAGTCCCGTGAGCGTCGGCAGTATTTTCCCTGTAAATTACAACACCTGTAATATTTTTGGGGAGAAGGAGAGGTGACGCGCGGTCTGATGTTGGACATCGCTCCCGAGACCTCTTAGGACCATTTACTCCTTTTACGAAGGTGAGCGTGTTTACACACCAGCCAAGATTTAAAGGCATGACTATTGTTAATTTGTTTTATCTTTGTACTAGTCTCTGTAGAATCTGAATGTGTTAAATGAATTCCCACAATAAGTAAATATCGCTCAGAGCTCAGAATGTCAGGAGATAGTTGTAGTTACCGAAACTTTCTGTAAACCAAATCATTATAAAAATGTCTCTTTATTTTCACCGTTCTTACTCCCCCTTCCCCTCTCTCGGTACTTCTCTTTCCCCTCTCCCTGTGTTTGTGTCGTGATGAGTTCAGTAATGTTTTAGCGTTGGTCTGAGCTCCAAGCGCAATGCCCGTAGATAATTTTACACACGTGACAGTGTATCGGTCCTTTACAAGCAGGACGGCTTCAGTGACGATCGCGAAGTCGTTTGACAGAAAGCAGCATGGAGGACCGCGGTGTGACGCCCAGACCAACAGGAATCGAGAACAAGAGCTTGGAATACGAGGTGGAGATCCACGACGTGCAGTTCAACCACACAGGTCGATTCTTTGTCAAGCTGGCCATCCAAAGCCTCCATACCAAAGACTATTCCAAGGTGAAAGTTCGCTGGGGGCAGGGACTATGATGCAGACAATAGTGTGATGTAATAAGGCGTTGGTGGGTCTTGGGATCCTGAGTTACGACCTAATATCATACAGAGATTGTCGCAATGGGACGAGTTATATTACGACTTTACAGTGAATGGGATGTGATTAGCTTGCTGAAAGAGATGGATAGATGCAGTGGCGTAGGAACCGGGGGGGTAGCCGCCCCCCGCCCCCCAAAAATAAAAGATGCTGGGAAGGCAAGAATGTGAACGTTATTCATTGTCAGCATGGAGCTTGCCCCCAAAAAAAAAAAAAAAAAAAGCCGAGCATCTTTCTACGCCACTGTGATGGATGGATGGATGGATGGATATGGTGATGAACCCTTTAACGATCGTAAAAGGTGATGATTTTTTTAAAGTAATAGTTATGTACTTAATGGATGGCGATGTGGTTGTGCGTTAAGGAACTGACTAAAACAAATGTATAGGTCCCGTTTTAAAGTCGTGCAAACAGCGATGATGATCAATGTGGTCGTTGTAAACAGTTGGGGCCCTAGACCTATCTGCATGCTCTCAGCGTAAGCTTTCTGAGCAAGTGACCAATGAGGTAAATCTAAACAGTGTTCAGACAAAGAATCATTGTACAGTCCAAGTTGAACGCAAACTGTGCGAATGACCAGATGCATGAGGTACATTGTAGCGCCATGTGCAGGTGACTGTGCGCAAGTGGCCTGGCGAGGAGTACGTGCGCGACTTTGAGGCGCTCACAGACGTGGTCGTGCAGGCCGAGAACGACGACCTCAACATTTTCGAGGACAGGAAGTTTACCTTCAGCCTGCCAAAAGGTACAGATGTGGAAGTGGTAGACACAGATTAAAAAATATAGGCAAGTTGTGAATGTATTTATATATGGAGTATTTAAAAGAGGAAGAGCGATCGAAGCTATGGATTACTGCAGGTAAGCAAGAGCGAGAGATAGTTACAGTAACACCTTACAGAGGTGTGGTGAGTTACTGTATATTACATTATTGTAGAAGAGAAGACGCAAACAGTCGAATAAGATAAGGGGCTGACATTATGCTAACTGAAATGACCAATTTAAACGAAAGCGTTGATCACAAACTAGTCTGACCATATGGGAAGAAAGATCTCATCAAAATTCTTTTCAGAGATATTCCACCACAACTTTTATCCAGTAACAAACGTACTCCCCGTTCCAGCGTCTGATTACAATGGGGTTAGTAATATATCTCCCGTATATTCACACAGGTGTTGTTGATAGTGAATGGGCAGTGTTTAAAGAAAAATGGGCAGACAAAAATCCTTGTCTGCTCAGTAAATTTGACTCGCATTGTCAAACCGAATTTGGACGACCAAATTAAATCACATTTGTTTTTCTGCAGACGGTTTTGTATCATTTGATCGTTTGAGCCTGAGTCTGGGTTAAGCCTCTAGATCTTACTGAAAGTCCTCATTCCACACAAGTCTGTCATTCGATCCACTAGACTATGCTCACCACTAAAATTATCGTTAGATCGAACTCAACACCAGATTGTAATTACCACTTTATTGTACTCATCACCAGATTGTACTCAGTACTATATTTTTCTTACCACTAAATACAAACGCACTTCCTTCAGAAACTTTACATCGCACGACCTAGACATCTTGTCTTCATTAGCGTTTCTCTGACGGTTAATACTTCGATGACGTAATGAGATGCTTAGTCTAGGCAGAGGCGCCAGCAGTCACTGAGCGGCGTCTTCTCCTTTTGCACAGGGTTTTGCAAGAACGACAAGAACCATGACGTGTATCTGCTAGTGGAGGCATTCTCACTGCCAGAAGACGAAGAAGACACGGGTCAGAAAGTCGGAGAGGGCAAGGTCGCCATCTACCCTCGTACCAACGCTCCCCGAACCAACCATGCTGTGTCGCCTGGCGGAGATATGTATCGCTTCACCGACTACGTTCCGCTCTTGCGTGGATCTCAGGTACTTCCCGTGTTTGTTTGTTTTTTTGTTTGTTTGTTTTTGCAAGAGTATTTTGACATTGTTTTTGAGATCAGCGCCCATTATTTTATGTTTATGTGGTTTACCTTTTTTTCAAGTGCTTTGAGCCTGCCTTTGATGGTGGGGTAAAGAGCTATATAAATATACATTATTATTATTATTATTACTACTACTACTACATGCACGTAATGAATTCTTAAAATTAGTGTACATCGGTCGTGGATTTCCAGTACAGTCTACTCTCGAGACATTACTGAATCCTGATGCTGTTGGTAGAAATGAACATTATTCTATTCCTTTTGCAATGGTCATCATTATCATAATCATGAATCATCTTGCAATAACTTGCGTCTGTTATATTTAACTTTGCATTCGTATGGACATTTATTTTTTAATGAACTTAATATTTAGTGACTTGATGGGTGTTTATTTTTAATTTAGTTGTTGGGAAAACATTCTAATAAGTCAGTCGGAGCTCAAACGTGTGTGTGTGGTTGTTATTATTGTTGTTGAAGGATGTGGTTTTATCAAGTTCTATAAGTGCGTGATTTATCGTGTTCTTGTCGCATCCGTAGCTAACGTAGCTGCACACTCCCTGCATTTCTGGCCGTCTGCTACTTATCTCTTGTCTGCAGGTGGACAAGTCCCAGATGCACTGCGGTCGTCTGCGCTGCACCTTCGCTCTACGCGAGAAAGTTCCGCAGATGAAGCCACCGAAACCAAAGCTAGACCCCAACGCATCTACAAGTCCGATAACATCACTCGTCCCCGCAACAGCCCCCTCCCCTGCTAAGGCAGAGAGAAAACCAGAGGTAAAGAGACCCTCCTTAGACCTCAATGCACTTGCGCAACTGATCATTTTTTTATTAAACATTTTTAGTTTATTTATTAGTTAGTAGCTAGTTAATCCTGTACATTCTTGCTTTCTTTGTTTCGTTATGGACCTCAAATCTTACCGCACACTTAGTAACTAAGGAATTAAAGGTGAGACTTCTGGCATGATTTTTCTTTATGTGGACTGGCATTTTCAAGTATGACTAAGCAAGGAAATTGTTACAACGTTCTGGTTTCTAAATAATGATCGTTTCACTTCAGATTGACAAAGAAACACAGAAGAAGAAAGACGACCTCGAGGTCCCTCCCTCGCCCAAGCGCCCACCACCTGTTATCCACACTCCTCCCGCTAAGCTTCCACCTCCAAAAGCCACACCTACCAGTATCTGGGGCGACAACGTGTCCCTCAATCTTCCCAAGTCCCCCTCTCCCCCACCGCTGACAGACAGCAAGCGGGTTCGTAATATATTACCTCCTCACCGTGCACTCACACACTAGCTGTTTACATTTAATGGGCGGCGTTAATGGTGGGAATAAGTGTAAGATTTATTGGGGAAAAGTAGATACGTGTCGGTTGTGGAAATAATAACACGTACAGTATTCACAGAGGAATAACATTGCAGTTTGCAACAAATTAAGTGGTTACAAGGTAGTAGGGCGACGCAATGTTCGCTAATGAGATAATTGGAGGGAAGATCTGGTAAGATGACTGTCTATAAGTGAACGATAAAACATGTTGATGACATAAATGAACTAGCACATTTAAGAAATTTAAAGCTTCTGTATGGAATGGAAACGAAAATAAAAATTTCAAAAGAACTTTCTAAATTGAACGTTTTTTCCGCAATCTATCAGAAAAGCAGTGTTCGCACGCAATCAGCTGAATTACCACCCCCGCCCCTAACCTTCAAATCCTAACTCCCCCACCCAAGACAAAGTCTCTGTAAAGAAATAATCACAAGGCTTAAGTTATCAAAGAGGTGATAAAAAAGGAGTTGCTTAGCTGTCGGCAATTTCGGACGGCGCTGCATTCAAAGTGTGAAAGATCTGGTTAATCTGTTCATACGGGTCTTTTCTGATGACGAGAACTAGTGGAGTAGACGATCTGGGGAAAGGTGTAGCATTGTGGAAAAAAAAAAAACGGATTCTATTTTTCTACCCAAAATAGCTACAGCTCAGCTCCGACCTCACTCTGTCTCCAGCTGTCAGACTCGCCGTTGCCAGATCTCAACCAGAGCACTTTTAGTGCCAACCCCGCCTGGCGCTACACTGCGCGCAAGGGCAACGAACAGTTTGACGCCATTGTTCACGGCGCCAGCGGCCTGCCTACTGCACGTGACGGTCACGTGCCCTTGCCCTACGTCATCCTGTAAGTGTCTTTGATACCAGTTTTACAACTGCTGCTGTTGGTTTACTGTTTCTTTACTGTGTGCACCTTCGTCACAAAAATACGCACAACAATCTGTAGCCTCCTCTTGTTCGTGTATCATATACATGCTCCTTGACAGCAGGCTAGACAGAATTTCTGTGATTGGAGAACAAGAGGACTGCAGACCAGTGGCGTAGGAACAGGGGGGGGCAAGGGGGCAGCCGCCCCCCCCCCCGAAAAAAAAAGATGCTGGGAAGGCAAGAATGTGAACGTTATTCATTGTCAGCATGGAGCTTGCCCCCCCCCCCCAAAGCTGAGCATCTTCCTACGCCACTGCTGCAGACATCTTTATTTGAGGTGGGGTGGGGTGGGGGGGGTAGGATTAGTGGCATATGACTGTGCTGTCAAAACTTCTTTTACCGTGATTTTGAAGTAATATTTCGAATGGTGAACAAAACTGATGTTTGCCGATGAAAATTTGAGCCAGACTTGCCTAGCTGCTGTGAGATTGACCGAAACTGTTGGTACTGTTATTTATCAAAACGGTACTAAAATAAATAAATAAATAAATGAGTTTCAGATAAGAAGTCAAATACGAACGCGTTTCACACTGCAGTATCGATGGCCTCGGAAACATAGATGCACTTGAAATGTGTGTAATTCTGAGCTGCTGTGTAGGGACTCAGGGACTCCGTTGGAGCTCATCATCATCTTCAGACTATCTCTAACGATCATACTGCACTGTATCAGGAAGCATCTGTGTTATATCGCAGCGTATAAGAAAGTACTTTTACCTAGTCATCTAATATAATTACCTATCGTTTGCCGTTACATTTAACCTCTTCCTTTTGCATCTTATTTAATTCAGAGTATAATATTATAAAAGTTGCACTAAGCGATTAACGTTCAGTATTAAAGTACTCAAGCGGGGAGGTTCAAGTTCGGAGGTTAAAGTAAAAATAGTTTTTGTAAAAATATGCCCCGAGTGAGGATCGAACTCACGACCTTCAGATCGCTCAACTTTGATTGGACTATGAGACTGACGCGCTACCTACTGCGCTATCGAGGCTCTGAAGTTGAGAGTGGATTGTTAAATACAAATACTTCATGTATGTCTACTCGTGCGCTTTTTCTGTTCTCGATTGGCATTTCCAGGGATCACTTTCCTCCACTCATCAGCTAGGCAACTCAAACAGTTATTTTAGAAACAAAACGTGCACAATGTTAACAGCCATAGCTGGCATAGCATAACATTAACAACCACCAAGATCGGACTTTCATAACCCCTCTCAGATCTTGACCACCCAGTCACAATTCAGACACAAATACAATCACAATTTAAACACGAAGACGCGTTCGCAAGTCGTATGACCGAAAACACGAAGGATCACAGTCGTTTTCCTGTTGTCCCCACACGCAGACACACAAGCATCATCGGCAAAGGTAAAGCGCTATAATAATTATTGTAGTCAAGGCCTGGGTGGCGTTGGTTCATATCTCGTCTTGGGCGCATTGACACATCGCACCTCACATATTCACTAAAAGGGGTTTTCTTCAGGTCTTTTGGATTTCTTCTCTTTATCGCTCCTTCTCTGCCACACTCCATAATGCGAAATCATCTCTACATAGAAAAAAACCCAAAACAATTTAACCCATCAACCAACAATTAAGTTGATATCAAAGCGTGTTCGTCACTATAGCAACTTTTTTCCTCGGTCAAGTAGATTCGTTGTAGCGAGAGAATAATTGTCTTAGTGGCAAAAACAAATTATACAAGTTTTTCCAATGGACATTTCTTTCCTATAACCATTTTGTTACTGATTGCATAGAAATGGAAACTTAAATAGTAGCGTCACCATCAGGTGGAAGTTTTAATAAATTTGACTACACGCGGTAACCTCACATTAAGATTTTGACGATGAACGACAAACCATTAAAATAAATACGCAAATTTGCATGGAATCTAAGTAAAAAAAAGGGCTTAATCTAACGGCAAGTCGATCATAAGGCTATACCTGAAACCCACACTGAGAAAACAATTAAAGGAACACAAAAAAGCTAATGGTTTCCGAGCAAGATTAAAGTGAAAACAGACAGTGAAATTTATAGGCATACTAGGATAGACTTAAATTACATAGTATGATGGCATGTGTAGCATATAAACACTGAAATTAAATATATTTTTCAAAAATGATCTGACACAAGATATATTCATTTTAAATCTTTAAACTTGAATTTCACCAATTGCCGTTTTTGACGCAAGGGCTTAAATACAAAACACTGTATCTCAAGATAGGCGTGGTACAACAACAAAATTTTGCAGTTTTATTTAGAAATGCATAAACTGAAGGATAGCAGAGGGGGTATCCTGGTAGGAACATTAATTTGGCTGAAACTGATCAACACTTGAAGAGAGAAAAAAAATCTATTTGCGGAGTTTACGGGTGAGTCCCATGTTTGACTGGTTATATCTCCTAGACCTTTTGAGATAACAAAAAGTTGTTCTGATATTATTAGATCACTGTCTCTAGTTTACAAAAACACCAAAAGTTTTGGTGTATGACTTATGGTATTGTGCACATGCATTTTTGAAATAATTGTACGATTTTAATGAAAAACATTGATTAAAGTCAAAATTTTCATTGTAGGTACCCAAAAACATTTCTTATCTGCTACAAATATGGCATTTAACACTGTATAGTAATAAACTTTAAAAAAATATATTAAAAACAAAGATTTTAATTTTTGGAGTAGGCACTTACCTTAATCACCTATGACAGTTTAAGGGAAGAACCCAATCTTCTCCATCACTGCCTTATCTTCGACAAGCCTTTCTATGTGTGTCCTTCAAATAATGATTATGAGCAAAGAAATCGTTGAGAAAAAAAGTTTGCCCCGAGTGAGGATCGAACTCACGACCTTCAGATCGCTCAATTGGGTAGCTGACTATGAGACTGACGCGCTACCTACTGCGCTATCGAGGCCCTGGGTATTCACTGAGAAAATGTTATTGTTGTTGTTGATTTTGTAAGGGAGAGTGCTTCCACCTCTCGGTGATTTCGTACTATGGGGGGAAGGGGTCTTCGGGAGATGTGGGTGTTGGGGAGGTGGGTGAGGGTATGGGGGGATTTGGGAGGTGTGGCGGAAAGGTTGTCGTTTTTGTGGTGCCAGATGTGTTACTTACTTTCTGTATGTGCCCTCTATTTTTGTTGGTGTTTAGGTTTTCCAAGTCTGCATGTGTAGTGTACAGTGTGTACTGTCTTTGTGCCCTCTTTATCTGTTGTTGGTCCGTCAAGTTTGCATAGGTGGTTACAGTGCTGCTGCCCTCTTTTCCTCCTGCTGCTGCTGCTGGTGCTGCTGCTGCCGCTGCTTGCTACCAGTGTTTAGGGGTCCTGCGCGTGGTGGTGTATTGTGTTGGTTTATTGGATTCCATGTGTTGTTCTACTTTAATTTTTTTTTTTTGTCCTGCCGTGGTGGTGTATTGTGTTGGTTTATTGGATTCCATGTGTTGTTCTACTTTAATTTTTTTTATCTTCTTTGGGTTTTATCTATATATTTGGCTATGTTATCCTGTTTTATCCCTATGCCTGTTTTATATTAATCTGGAGTTTGGGTGGCTTGTTACTATTGTTGCTACTATATAGTGACAGTAGTATACTATGCCAAAGTTCTTTAGGTGGGTTGAGGCAGTTACTAAGGTTTATCCCCAGTCTGTATTTATCTAGGAAGTGTTTTAGTTCTTCTCTCTCTGGTTTGTTTTCACTACATTCCAACAGTACGTGCGGGGTGCTAAGTCTATCCCCACAAGTACATCTTCTTAGGTATTCTCCACTAAGCCTCACTCTGGCTATTTGAGTTTGTTCAGCCCTATTTGACTTCAGGTACATCAAGGTGTGGCTAGGCTGGTCATCTATCAATCTCAGTACCTTTTACTTCATTTTTGTATTTCTCTTGCCACGTATTTTTTTTTTTTTGCTGGTTTTATAGCTATTTTTCTCTCTGCTGGTGAAATAGAGATGTTTAGGGTGGTGACTTTAGGGTATGTTTCTTGTTTTGCTGTCATTTTTGCTAGTTTATCTGCCTCTTCATTTCCTTTAATTCCTATATGGGAGGGAACCCAAAGGAACTTAATGTCTCCATGTTCCTGGTTGATTTTATTTATGATGGACAGTATATCGTATACTATGTCTAATCTGTTTGAGGATCTGTTTTTTAAAGCCTGAAGTGCTGACAGTGAATCAGAAATTAATAAATATTGTAATTGCGTTGTGTCCTTCGTTCTAGGAGGGAGTGTTTGAAGAGCTGTCAGTATGGCAGTCAGCTCAGCTGTGAAAATTGATTGATTGAGAAAATTGAAAGGAAATGCTTTAAATTCAATCTTTTTTGTAGAAGCAGAGGATAGATGTAATCAAAGATGACAGCGAAGTTATTTCTCTATCGCCTTTGCTCTGCCATGGATGTTAGGGGCTAGGCGCTATAGACCGATATGTAGACTAGAACCATACATAAAATAGAAACTAAAGCATGAGAGACTTTGGGCGAGCACATGCTGCGAACTCGATCAGGCTGACGATGCTGCCGACTGTGGTTTACATTTATAAATATTGGCCAGTCAGAGACCTCTGTATAGCTTCTACTAAGACAGAAATCTAATGTGTATGTCTGATATACTCTTAACCTACCAATTATCAATATATTCATAGTTCACATCATTTTAATATTTACAAAATATCTTGTCTAACGTCATGCATTCTATAAGTTTGTTTGGATCCGTCCTGATAATTTTATTAATTTTGTCCCCATACAAAAATTCCGGACACCGTAAAAGTTTTCGCTGTTTGGGTTTAGCATCAGCTGTTTATTTCACCAAAGACCGCAGATTATTGACCATTGTTATTTCACTTTCTGCAGAAAGACAAAACATGATGATGACATAGGCGTGAAGGCACGTGCCAAGACACATGCAGTTGTCCGCCCCACCCACGTGCCTTCATGGGAAGAGATGATCTCTGTGGAAGTTGATGAGCCCAAATCAGAGAATGAAGGTAAAGCAGGAAGCAGGAATTAATATAAAGACAGGTTTGGAATTATAAAAGTTGATATGGGTAATGAAGGATATAACACAGATATGATATGCACGCAGATGATAGATACTTGAATGGTGTAATTGATTAGTTTGTGATGTTTGTGTTGTTTGTGATGATTTCGGAACAGTGAGCGCTTCTTGTGGCTCTCCCCTTGTATATGCACCCCCTCGAATTGTCCCCTTTCCACTGGAATCAGCAATTAGTATTCCAGTCTCTTGTTTGCTTTTACCACCTAGAAAAGTATTTACGTTCCCACCACTAAAGCAGCTTTTATTATTGTCCGCGCTAGGGACTGGTTTATATGGGGAATATTAGACGTGTGTGAATGACATTTAGAAGAAGAGGTCTGTTTAGGCAAAGCAAGTAGATTGAAGATTGAGAGATGAGGCTAGACAAAAAAGGGTAGAACTTTCAGGTAGTGTCGGACAGAGAAGATTCAGGCCCCGAGATAAGTGTGGTCTTGAACACCTCACTCTCCAAATGACCATAAGTCGTGGAACTGGCTCTATCTATACCTTAGATTATAAATCTTGTACGCAATGGTTGGGCTGGAATGGATTTTATGGACAAAAATATGGTTGACACAAGGATCATGTACAGCTGTCATCAGGTTGTACACTTGTACAGTCCTCGTTCCTTTGTAAAATGTACATATGTCAACCATGTCGTATAGTTTTTGTACAATGCACAATTATCATCCCTGTTGTATGCGTGGATGTTATTGTACAATATACGGTTATATCCCCCTGTTGTATACGTGCATAGTTCTTGTATATTTCACCAGTTGTTGTCCCTTTTCACACACTGTATACTTTTGTCGTTTGTACTTTATTCAGTTCTCCTTCTTTAATCAGTTCTTGTTCTGTCGGTGGGCGACGCGACGACCAAGCAAGGATTGGTGAAGTACCTGTTGCCGGCATCCAGCTTGAAACCCTTCCATCAGTACCACCTGGAGATGGTCATGGTATGATGCTAATAATCATTTTACAGCACCGGAAGACTTAACTGAATCAGTTCAACCAAACCACCTTTAGCACCATTGTAACAGATGGCAGAGATCGCTGAACCTTTTCCATTGCCAGCCTTTTGCTGATATTTTGGGTTTTTTTTTTTACCCCTAAATGTAACCTATCCCTTTTGTAAATCATCTGATAAATGAGATGTCCCCTCTCTCTTTCAAAACAGACGCTTAATAAGTGACAGATTTTGATATTTAGCGACGACTGCTCAATCCGATAGTGTCTGGCGGATATGGAAGGGGAGAGAGTTCCATTGTTTTGGTGCACAGTAACTAAAAATCATGTGACCGTTGTCGTTCTGGTGACAGGATACTGGGCTGTTGTCGTCAATAGCGATCTTGGCCCCCACCTTCCTTTTTCAGTCGTAGCTGCTTGTTGTCCAGACATTTTTTAATTAGATTTTTTGTGCAAATACTCTGTAAAACTTCATCTGATCACATGGTATACGTGCTTGCGTGCCTATTTAATGACGTGTGTCCGTTTGGTGTGTGTGTGTGTGTGCATGAGCAGCCCACTAAGAGCTCGGCCAACGGAGCGAAGACATACGTGTCAATCATTCGTCGACAGAGTACACTGCCACAAGACCCGGCTTGCCCCAACTACCTGGGCCTGGAGGTAAGCCTTGCCTTTCCTCTAGTATCCTCACCTCCCGACCACTCCTCCCTCACCCTCCCGACCACTCGTCTCTAACCACTCACAGTATTAATCATCACCCGGATGCCTTGTATCTCTTTCTCTAAGGTCACGGTTAGCGAGATGTGGACTAAACACGTCCCATAGAGTTGCTACCACGGACTTGTATTACTGGACTGCTTGCAGACGATTTTTTTTCAGTGAAGTCATAGGACGAGGCTGGTTACAAATAGCTTCCGGTTTAGTCACGTTTCTGTTGAACTACTAGAACGAGGCTGGTGTATAAGAAGCTTCCGGTTTATTCACATTCATTGTTAAGGCTCGCCGAGACTAATAGCGGAGAACTTCGCAAGAGGCTCAGAGTTGGTCTCGGCAGACAGACAGCAATCCACCCTATACACCTCCGTGGCTGCTACTAGATTCATAGTTTGTACATGACCACTTTAAGCTTGTGGCAAGCGAGCATTTGTATGTGTCTGAAAGTCAGGTATAATTGTAGGTTTTCCTGAGGGCTGTCCAGCGTCCGCTGCAGAATCCAGCAGGGCCTCTGATTGCTGTGGCCAGAATCGTGCCAGACTATCACAACTACCGGTTAGATTACTTTCTCTATCGCTCCTACCTTCTCTCTATTCTCTTGCTCGCGCTTTCTCTCTTTCTTATCTTTTTCCCTCTCTCTCTCTCTCTCTCTCTCTCTCTCTCTCTCTCTCTCACACACACACACGCACACACGTTCGTGTGCGTATAAATATTATCCGTGATAAAGAGGCCAGACACACTAACTCTGACACACCAACACACTCACACACAAACACGCGCATATACACAACCCCCTGCGCATGCGCTTACTTGCATACAATGAGAGATCTCGGGAAAGAAAGAAAGAAACAAACAAAAAAGCAAAGTAAGAGATGAAAATAAATAGAGTTAGGAAAGACTAGAAGAGAGCAGCTTGTGTACTTTATGAACGTGCATGTGTGTATAGGAGCGATTATTCACATTCGATGCTTGTGTACATATGCCAGTGTAAAAGTTATGTCCATAATCCGCAACCTGGATTTTTGTAGCACCGACACACTACAGAGTCACCCCCGCGCAGCTGGAATCAGCATGACCTCCGTCACATTCCCCAACCCCCACCCGTCATCCTTCTCTGTTCCGGAACAGTCGTCACAGGGGTACCCACAGGTAACTATTATTTTTTCTGTCTTCCTGTATGTCTATCTGTTCAAGTAGCAGGTTATGCATTGGTGTCGACGAATATCTATTCAGCGGAATATACTGCCTATCTATTTAGCTATGTGTTTAACTAGTATTCAACAAGTGAACTGATATGACGCAGCATTCAAGACGAAATAGTGACTGATAATCAGTTTACATAATTTTCGCATGAGTTCCAGAGAGTTCCGTGTCTGTTTCTTTGGGTAGTGATTAGGGATGCTCCATCACTTTCCTGCCGTCAGTATCCTATGCTCAGGCCGCACCATCATATTTGTATCACCAACAGTTGAGGCTTAGAGCTTGCTATCACCTTTGTGTTACCATAAGGCTAGACGCTGATCATGTTTGTGTTGTCAACAGGTTAGCCTCATTGGCAGGCCCGCCGAGCAGCCTCGCTGGAACCATCCATTTCTTTTTTGTGACAAGCGTGAAAAGGCGACCATGTTCACGCCCTCGGCAGCCCTCGTTATAGAATACTACGTGGCGAACGCAGGTAGGTCGGGTTAGCAAGCAGTCTTGTCATAAAGGACAGGTGCGTAGAGAGAGGGCAAACTGATTACGAGGCACAGCTTGCCGGTTTTTCTTTCCCTCTTGGGGTGTGCGGGGGGGAGAGGTTTCTTTTCCTTTCTTGCACCATCCTCACTTCTTCCCTCCCTTACGCTACTGAGACACAGCATCTATCTCCTCTCTCAAATAAATGCAAATGTTTTGCGTTCAGTGAAATGCAAGGGTTCGTGGGACCGATCAGTCAGTGACAGAAAATTTTGTGTTCCAGCAATGACGGACGAGTTCTGGAAGATTCGAAGCCCTGTTGGCTTCTCCTCCGTCCTGCTGGATCAGCGGATGTACTCGCAGCTGTCCGCCGACAACGCCACTCTGGGCATGCGGGTCGAGGGCGTGCCTATCCAGGTGGAGCGGCGTGCAATAGGCTGCGCGCATGTGTGTGTGTGTGTGTGTGCGTGTGAGCGTGTGTATACGTCGTGTGCATGTGTGTGTACGTGAGAACAGGAATACTCTGTGCATGTATATGAATGAGGGTATGTGCGTGCGTGTATAACTATCACTCAAGTCGAGTGAGAGCAGAATGTGAGCTATATACACAATCGTTCGTATCTTGATGTACTTTGTATACTGCATTTGTATTTTGTCTTACGCTGTGATGGTCTATGTTGAGCACTACAGCGAAATTTCTGTCTAGAGAGGTAATAAAATTATTGCCATTGTCATTATGATGTAAACACATCTCTAACTCTTATAACTTTGTAGATGTGAATTTCTTTCTAATTTATTATTTTATTTTTTTAAGTCGTCGATTTTTAAGTTATACAGTGTTGGACGATTGGTAGATGATCTGTAATTTAAGATCTGGCCTGATCGCTTTAGGGTTCTGACTTGTACACCGTAGACAACACAGCGCCTACTGTGGGGATGGTCATGAGATTGATCAAATCAAATGTAAGTAGTGTTTGATTTTCCTTTTCTCTTCTTCTTCCTTTGTCTTTTCTTTTGCTGGAAACTGTCCGGTGGTGCAAATCTAAAAGGTAAGACTGATGATTTTTCTATGGATGCGGTACCTCTAGACTAACAATTGCCGCACTCGCTGATTCTGTATAAAATACCACGCCTAACATTCGATCCTGCCTACACCTGAGCAGTTGCCACTAATGCTGCCTCACCTGTACCTGCCATTTGTTTCTATGCTGTAAACCAACTTCAAAGTAATGAGTATAAGACAATTATGGACAAGACTGTCTTCTGAATAGGTTATTTCTGACGTATGTGTGTGTGTGTGTGTGTGTGTGTGTGTGTGCATGCGCGCGCTCTTGTGCCCTTGTGTGTCTCTCTGTATTTACGCTCGTGCGCGCATGTGTGTGTCACTATGTTCAGTGGGCTTTTATTTAACTCACTATGTATATTTGCTTGTCTGTCTGCAAATTTTGTAATCAATTTTTCACCCACTTTCTATAGTCGTAGGGGTTTGAAATTTTCACGAGCTACTCATTTCTGGCGACAATGCAATATGAAGTCATTTCCAGCAGTCCATAAGTAATTAAATTTTTTTTAAATTTTTGTAATTTTGTGTGAGAACTTACAAGCCGAATTAGGGGAGATAGATAACTGCTCCTATAGGACTAGTAAGAGATAGGCTATCTCCTCTAATTCAGCCTATTAGAAGGGAATAAAATAAATTCATAAAGTAAAACGAAAACAACCGATAACAAAATTCAAAAAGACTAAAAAGTTTAAAAAATAAAATTAGTAAATTTTTTACACTTTTTTTTTTTTACATTTGTTCTTGAAAACCCAAAACAGCAACCAGACAGCATGGTTGCCATGAGTAACATGGAAAACTTGCCGGAAGTGATTTTGCACCAAACTGACAGTACACTCCACGCCCCGGATGTTCTGACCCTTGGCGAGGGTGACGTTCAGGGGTCAGAGGTCAGCTCGCCGGCGCCTGACTCGCCTGTTGGTACAGATGAACTGCTGCGGAGGCTGCAGCCTGGAACAGACAGAAGTCGACGAGTTTTGGTGAGAACCTCAAGATTCTGATATTAATGTACTCTTTTTTTACACGGAGTGTGAATGCGTGCGCGTGAGCAATTACTTTGTGTTGTTTATTAATAAATGTTATTGCTTGGGAAAGAAACAAAACCCAGCTATGTTTACATTGTATAAAGAAACAAAACCCAGCTATGTTTACATTGTATAAAGAAACAAAACCCAGCTATGTTTACATTGTATAAAGAAACAAAACCCAGCTATGTTTACATTGTATACAAATGCGACGGGTGTTACCCTAGGCATTATAGTCATTAATCAAGCTGGTTGCCACATTTTTGTGGATTTGTATTATCAGCGTTGTATGAATATCGCTCTCGCCATCTCTTCATTCTCCATCTCTCTCTCTCTCTCTCACACACACAACCTTAAGAAGCCTTAAGTCAAAATGCCCGTCACAGGCGTATTATTAGAAAGTTTGGGGAAATTTCAGGCTGCTTTCAAAACAAATCGTAGCCTTAAACGTACCACTTAAGTACATTCACCCCCTCCTCTACCGTCCCCACCACTCTCCTTCCCGTTAAAAAAAGGTTTGATAGCGCAGGGCAAACCTATCATGTCTCTTATCAACGGCATTCGAGTTGACGACTGCCGAGTATATATTTGACCCCTGCAGGTCATGCGTAAGATGAGAAAGGGAGTGGGAATGGCAAACAAGATATAACGGTCCTTTAAAAAAAAAAAAAAAAAAAAGCCTGTACGAGGCGTTCCCTCGTTGACAGCTGAAGAGCAAAGGTAGTTTGTTTCCCCCACTCGTCCCCGGAGCCGTCTTTTTATCAAACGTTGCTGTTGGACGCCCCGTCAGCGTCGTATCCCTTGGCAACGCGTAAACAAGGTGCGTAACGGAGTGAGGGATGGGGGTGGGTGGGCCAGAAGGCGCAACCCCGTTCCTTCAGGGAGGTTAATTACAGACAGAAGCTTCTCCAATCAATAAGTTCGCCGTCAGACTCTGTGGTCATTTGTCCGCCATGGAGGAGTCAAGATAGACGCCATTGGGGTCTCACCTCTGTGCCTACTGCTGCTTGTACTGCAAAACTTTAGAGGGTTGTGTTGCTGCGCGGCAAACTTTGTGCCCGTTGAGTCGCACCACAGGAGCAACAAGTGAGCAAAATGGCGACCATGTACTACAGACCGTATACGTCAGAGGTGAGAACAACTTGGAAGTACAGGGGTTTCTGTCGAATGGCGGCTTTGATTACAGATTTCTTGCTTGCAATTGTTGATTATTACCTGCCCTGCTGCCTGAAATTTTGATGAGAAATCTCGGCTTATACTGAATGAAGTTTTTTTTTCCCAGCCTAATGTTTCGTGAGAATAGGCATATGCTGTGCATGTATATGAATGCGGGTATGTTCGTGCATATATGGCTGTCACTGCGTGTCTAGGTGACTCAGATATGTGCACATACGTGTGTGTGTGTGTGTGTGTGTGTGTGAGAGAGAGAGAGAAAGTGGGTGTGTAGTGTGTAAGAGTAGATATATGTGTTTGTGTGTGTGTGTGTGTGTGTGTGTGTGTGTGTGTGTGTGTGTGTGTTTGTGTAAAAGAGAGATAATTTGAAAGAGATGGGGGGCTGGTAGAGAGTGAAAAGTCCCGAAGGGAACAGAAATATTTTTTTCTGCTCGCTACAATATTATTTGTTGTTTTTTTAGTTTATTTTGTCCAGCCATCGTACTACTGAAAGCTGAGCATTTCTAACATTAAAATGAGGCATCTGTCTATGAAAATAGTTAACTTTATTAGCTCAGTATTAGCATCCATAATAATCACATCATGAAGATCAGTATTATTCGTATCGTACGAGTACTCAACAGTACAAGTTATCACAGCACATACTAACACAGACTTTCAACAAATGTAGTCCTTGCACAGTGAAAGTATCGCTAGCAGTTGTGTTGAATATCTGTGCCTATGGAATGCCGAACAGGAGGAGAAGGAAAAAGAGCCCAGTGGAACATGTACTGACAGTGAATACAGCAACAGAGTTACGAGACACATAAATATGCACATACATAGCAGTAGTACATTCACATCATCTAAGGCTGCACTGTAGCATTTGGCATTACCAGGAAACAAATATATATATATATATATATTATCAGTAAAGCATGCTCAGAATCATTAGGCAGGCATTTCCTAACACAGTACTTTAGTTCCAGTGTGAAAAAGATGATGTTTTCGTGGACTCAGGTAAACCTATATGACTCACCGCCTGTACTTCTTTGGAACTGGGTAACTTACCTACTCAGTAAACACTACTCCAGTCTCAGATCCTCATTTTAATGAGCCTACTTTGGCGAGAAGATTTGCTACCTCTCAGTAATTTATGACCGCTTCTGGTGATGTTTTTTCCAACTTTGGCATTTCTAGTGTATCAGTTTTTTATGTAGTAAGGGTGCATCTTAAACAAGGATTTTTAATATACCTTAGTAAGACTACCAGTCTCCAATCATTTAATTACCACAGAAATACTTAAAGGATAAAAGTTGCATATTTTTGTAATTTGTTTTCTACTTTTAATTTTGCTTTGTTCATCTTTGATATTTCTGATGTACCATCATTTTTTCTGACAACAGAGGAGTAGTTTTTTATGTCGTCCATATTTAAATTGTCCCAAGAAGAGTCGTATTCTTACTCCATTCCTAGTGTTATCAGAGTTACATGTTTTTTTTCAAGTCACCCTTACCCCAACTGACTTGAGAATTGTTGAAATCTTAATTTTTGTCTAGTCAAGTCAGAAAGACATGCCGGGTCAAGTGCGTGAGCTCAGCTCACTAATGACACTGGTATTAGACAGCTAGGATAATAGGAAACGCCTCTCTGTCTGGCACATTTCTGATGATCTACGTGCTGTTGCATAGCCACACATGCACCCAGGACATGTCGTCGCTTTGGTGCTGAAGGCACGGTGCACTGGAAGCCGTCAATAATGCATCTGGCCTGACCTTCTGCAGGTGTCACCTAAAACACTTCGCGTGACTGGATGCTTGGACGGCTGCGGCCAGGGGCAATGAGGCTGATACATGTACAAAGAAAAGGCTTGCATGCACGAACGCATGTACGGTCTTTAAGCTAAAGCTTTATACATTCGTCCTAACAATGGAAATAATTCATTTCTCGATATCCTCTACTTAAAGGATCTGCGCGATCTCTAATGTTTAGGTGGGTTTTGGCTACTATTCTTTATTAATGTATAACAGATATTCCATTGATCTCAAACTATTCAGCGGATGTTGTGGATGTGTGCTTGTGAGCGCAGCTATTCAGCAGCTGGTACGTCGGATGTTGTGCTTAGAACTCTTCTGCATACGTGATCAGCACGTAATTACTCGGAGCTCGGGTTTTGGGAGTGTTATTAGATAGACCTTTCTACTTCATCTTGGCAAGACCTTTAACTCGACAGAATTCGTCCAAACAAACTTTCTTTTTTGGGGAATCGCTCATTACGAGTAGGGCTCGAACCTGACCAGAGGCCGAAATAGCTCCCTCAAGCCGCTATTAGATTTTCTCCGTGAGTTGCCTTCACTCTCCGCATCTCTTCGATACTCGCGGCACGTGCGCCTGTGTTTCCGGGATGGAAACCCCGAGTTCGTTACCTGGAATTGAATGCCACTCAATCAATGAACGGGAGCTACATTCTGGATATTTATTTGACGTTGGACCCTCAATCCTTGACGTGAAAGTACCTCGTTGTCAAGACAACCAGCTATGAGCTCTCGTTTAGAAAATTTATTGGCTGCCTTTCTGTCGAGCCAAAAGGACTGCGAGGTTAGTCTTATTTGGAGAATATGGCAGCCATATGTTTTCCGTGTATTGTTAACATCCTCTTCGTTTTTCTGGGCGCTTGCTTCAGAAAGCATACATCTTTCAAACAGTTGACAACCATATTGACTTTGCTTGAAGAGGAAAGCGATGCATAAATAAATAGAAAGGATGTGACATTGTCAACACCGCTATAAAACTCTCTCCGTCTCCCTCCTATAAGCGTGTTCGTTAATGCATCACAACATGCGCACAGTTGACTATGTGTTTTGTTGTGTATACCTATATGTATGTTTGCGCTCGCGCGTTTATGTGTAAGGGTGCGGGGTGGGAGGGATGTAATATGCATGTGAGTGCAGGTTTGAGTATTATAATTATCTGAAAGGGCTTGCTTATTATTACACTTTCTTTTTGGTTATATATTCAGCACAGTGTTTTTATAAAAAAATAAATGTTTGCGTTTCACAGTAATAGAATTTTATGCATTCTAAACCCTGGTCATTGAAGTACAGAACACATGTGTTCTCAAGCCTGCTCACTGAAGCCGACAGAACGCATGTTTGGAACCCTGCTCATCAAAACGTGAAAAAATATTCTATTTCGGTGCATTCGGTACATCAAAGATGGTTGGAACTGTACACTTCTGCACCCACTTCTTACATCTATGGAAATGACAACACAAGACTAGTTAAACTACTAAGTAGCAGTAGATGTGGAAAATCCAAAGATAAATGCGACTTGTTAAATCTTGTGCATCTTGCAGCCAATCAAAGACGGCGAGATGCCACCTTATGATGCCATGGAGACCATTCTACCCGAGTACCGCTATATCTTCACCGAACCCAGCATCAACCACGACAGAGAGCCTGGTCGTACCCGAGGTACCACAGTAGCCCCGACTACCAGACAAACGAGGTAATTGGGGCTGTGCTGTTTCTTTCCCGAGAAGGGCTACAAAAAAGATTAATATAATTGAAATTAAATCTACTAGAAACTAAATAAAAGTTTTACAATAAAATAAATATAATATTAATTAAATTAATTAAATAATTATCTTTTTGCTTATTACTGATTGATTTAAAAATCTGAAGACAATTATGAAGGATATGCAAAATGTTAAAACGCGTTCAACGAAATGAAAGGCTAATGAATTTTTAACGAAATGATAAAACTTGATGAGGTGATTTCGACGACGATGGTGATTATGCCCGGTGTGTGTGTGTGTGTGTGTGTGTGTGTGTGTGTGTGTGTGTGTGTGTGTGTGTGTGTGTGTGTTTGCGTGCGTGCGTGTGAGAAAGAAAATAGAAAAAAATGGGATAGCGGCTGGCAGGAGGGCACACCTATTACGCGACAGAAAACTTCCCCCAGCTCCTAATGACGGTGCGTATGATGCCACTCGTGTCCAGGCTGCCCACGGACCTGGAACACACATCCATGTCGGTGATGGACCAGCAGCTGCGCGAGATCGACAGCTACCGGCAGGCCGTGCAGCGCATGGGACATGACATCCTGTCGCTACGCACCACCATCCGGGAGCTGGAGGGCACCAACAGCAAACTTCGCCTGGAGCTGGGCAACTACAGTGATGCCACGCGCCTCATCATTGACTCGTCGGAGCTCGACGCCCTTGCCAAGCCAGAGTTGACCGCCAGATACGGTGAGGGGAAGTGTGATGGGTAGCAGTGAGGCACGATCTGCCACAAACTGGCGACGACGACGACGACGATGGTGGTGGTGATGCACGTACCCCCTCCCCCGATGAAGGAGCTTATGGCGTTTAAAAACATTCCCTGTCTGCAAACACAAACGAATACCTCGAGATGTATGATATCAGGGTGTAAAGGGGACAGAATAAGTAAAAGAGCAAATCTCGACGCGAGGCAAACATAATTTCCTCTGAATGCTACACCTGTTCGTAGGGCTAACCGTCTCGTGGTAATTCTTCATTTTCCTTCTCACTTCTTCCCCACTTCCCTCCTTCAGCCGTAGCTTTAATAACTTATCAACCAACCTGAAGCAACCAATGTAAGATTATCATCTATTTACATTGCTTGCAGCTGCCCTGAAGCAGAAGCTGGCAGCCCAGACAACGGAGCTCAAGGTGTACAAAGACAAGGTGCAGAAACTGCAGAATGATCTGATCAAGGTAAGCTGACATTTTGCGTGAATCTGAGGCCACTACATCTCATAAGTGCGACGACCGACCACTGCTCATCACTCATCAGTACAGAGATTTTAAAATTTCTACACCTAGTGAATGTATTAGTCACCCTAGAACTCGAAAATGTCCTTTTTTTTAACCTTTTTTACCCGCCTTTGGTAGTACATCCCTTCCCTTCTTATTTATAACAGCATATCACATGCAGTGGCTCTGATGCAGACTGGTCCGCGATAAAAGGCAACATAAGTCGATACAGCAGCTTAAGAATCGCTGACACGTGGGAGTCTGCAATTAATGATTCACGAAAGATTATCCAGGGTCACGAAGGTGTCTTTACATAAAGAACATGAAACAGAACTTCTGTTACAGAAAGATCTTGCGGTCGTGCTGTCCTGTTCATGCATTGCTTTTAGAGCATCACATTTTTGTAACATTTTAAATGAAAAGTGAAAATTAATCTCAGAGTATGGCTTTGTTTTATTTTCTTCTTTTTCCCCCTTACCCTCTCTCTTTCTCCCCTCCCTTTACTCCACCTCTTCCCCCATGTGTGTCTGTATTTGTGAGAAGGATACATGGTGTAAGTGTCTGGCCTAACCATTGCAGAAAAACGACAAAGAAAAAGAGTATCTGCGTATGTCCCATGCCCATGCAAGTCAACAAGAACTACTACAAAGATTGCAAGAAAAGGTCACCAGGGTACGCCACCTAGAAGATACTTGCAAAAATCAAGAGAAGGTCATCGAGAAAATGGAGAGAATACTTGAAAAGCAAAGGGACAAGACGCAGTCTGCTAAAGGTACACCTCTCTGGTTTGAAAATGTTTTTCGTGTAAATTTTCATGGCTTCATACACAGATGCATCTATCTGTTATAAAACTATAATGCATACAATTTTTATAGCATTTATCTGATTCAACGTAAAGTAATAGCTGAATCCTATCACAATCATTCACATCAGGCACGCACGCACACACGCGCACGCGTGCCTGTAAATGTTCGCATATACGAACAGAGAGAAATGGAAAAAAATAAGATAAAGCTTGCAAGGCGTGGAATGTACATTTATTTGCACAGGCAGCCGAGCTTGTGAAAAGTAGAAAGTTAATGAAGTTTGTATTCCTGTTGTCAAAGAAAGTGACACAGTTTATGTGTGTTGAAACAGATATGAACTCTGAGGCTAATGCGGCATTGATAGAGGAGAACAAGCGACTGCGTCAACAAATAGAGGAAATACGGGTGAGATTGGTGTCATTTAAACTTAGGCCGGTAATGATTTCAATGGGGTGATAACTCTTCTCTACTCTGTAAATAATGCCGGTGTCAAGATCTATGGCTTTGCCTAAGCTACCACTTTGCCTCTCATAGTGCGCATGCGCAGGGGGGCATTGTATAGTATTATAGCGTCCTAATATAGTCCACACAGACTGATTTTTAATTAGTTTGAACAAAATGTGTTATGTGAAGTAATTACACGGCTGTTATTGTCGTTTAGCGATACAAATGACCGATCGTACATAGAAGTCAAGGGAAGTAATTCAGTCGTTTTGACTACTTAGATTTCATTCTTTATTTCCACACTACATACTATACACAGTTACAAGATGTAATAAAATACATACGTTTATGAATATGTACTGCATAGCTTAAAATGCTCGCTAACCTTTCCAGAATATGACAAACCCGTCATGTGGTGGACATGATCTGTTGACCCCTGCGCATGCGCACTGTGAGAGGCAAAGTGGTAGCTTAGGCAAAGCAATAGATCGTGACACCGGGAACAGCCTTGGCGTGGCAGCGCCATCAGTAATAGACAGTCATAAAGATAAACAAGACAACAGGAACACTATCCACAAGCGTTCAAAATACCAATGAAATCAGTGACAACTAATCACAAAATCAAAGTGTTGACAAAGTAGGTGTCGCAGACCTTAGCAGTAGCAACTGACGGTGTTCGCGCTCTATAACGACCACTGGTGTTACAGAAATAAAAGCGGTCAGCCAAAACTCTGCTTACAGAAGATATTAATGGGCTGTATGCTTCCAGAGAAGGTCATTTATGTCCCTTAAGGAGCAATTAGATAATTACTACACCTACCACAGTAGTTAATAGCAACAGAGTTAATAACAACGGGAATCCACATGTTGCGAACAGGAGCAGTTAAACAGAGGCGGCAGAGCTGGCGAGGACCTTGAGAAGCTGGAGCTGTACCAGGCTTTGGAGCGATCTGAAGGCCGCATCATGTCATTGGAAAAACAGGTTTGACAACTAAGATGTTGTATGCGTGTGTGGACGGATGAACACGTGGTACTATAGAGTCCATATGGCCTATCGAGTCCATGACGGACACATGCGTTGCGGCAAGCTGGCCGACCAACCCACTAATTTCTGGTAACTGGCTAAGTCACGCGACCGTTATTCACATGACGACTGCTTACATGATGATTATTCACACGATGACTATTTACAAACCCTGTCGTGGGTGTGCAGCTGGCTGACAACGCCCGCCAGTGGGGCCGGGAACGAGCTGACCTGCAGATCCGCATGAGCGAGACTGACAATGGCTTCGGTCGTTCTGGGGGCCTGGTTCTCCACGACTATCCTCTGCTGGTAGGTTCCGTGTCGCCTCACTCCCTCTGCTTTAAAAACATGGGTTAAGCTGAGAACCTGTTTGCTAAGAGGTGCGCATGCGCGAGTGTGCAGAGGTGCGTGTTCGCTACTTTGTTAATGTCATCACTACACCGTCAACCACCACCATGTAAGCATAGACACTGGATACTTTCATTTTGTCAAACGTTCAAGATGTCACTAAGTCGCATCTTTTTTTTGTCGCCAGAACAGTAGCCTCGACGTACCACGCCACCTACCACGACTGAACCTGAGGCCCTGACGATATCAAGATGGCTGAGCTACATGGAATTCTCGAATGGTCGAGATGATAACAAACTTTTTGTAGGCCACAAAGTGATATTACTTGGACTACAAATCTTATTACGATCTTTGGATCCTGACTTGAAGAGAGTGGTGGCTGCAGCGGAACTTTAATTCCCCTCCGTGACCAGTCAGTCAAGGACTTTCATGAACATCCCTGCTGTTAGCTTTAGGAATCTTGTCACTTGAATTTTCCCCGTTGTAGGCCGTCTCATAAAACATAAACATCTCATTGAAGCGTTTAATAAAACATAAAAGTCACATTTCAACAGAACCAGTGCTCTTCACACGAAGCAGTGGAGAAAACTAGTGTGTTGAAGAGTGAGATACCATCATCTCACCAACCATGTTTCGAAAAAGACTGAAGACCCATCTGTTTATTTAAGATGGACTTTAACTTAAACAACCAAGCAACACTTCTGTCTTTATTTTTTACCTTTACTTTTACTTTCCTGGTGTTTATTTATTTCCTTTATTTTTTATTTTGTTTTGGCTGCGCAATGAGCATTCTTAATGGATACCTGCTCATTACAAATTGACATCATCATCATCATCATTCATAAGGATTTTCAGTGTAAATAAGAGGATTTAAGGTAAATAAGTTTGTCTGGGTTGGGAAAGATTGTTCATTGCAAGACAGCAGATTCAAGCAGGTGAGTATGCATGCACGAGACTGCAGAGAACGAACGGGCCAGTAATATGACTGACCGATGGCAAGCGACTCTGTTCATCACGTGCACTAGCTTTTGCACTATCGTAAAACACATTGTCGTCGGCGTTATCAGACGTTCGATGAAAGGAGAAGTAAGATAGGGATGGGGCGATTTCGCAAATCCTGCTGTGGGCTGTAGCTATTTCGTTTGTTAGCGAGAATAGCTACACCTTGCCTTGCTCTAGGACTGTTGCATGACACTTTCGTATATGCTGCGCGCGCGAGCACACACACACAAATTGTCCATTAATTTAATTTGTAAATACGGGAAGGTTTATGCATCCAAGCATGTATAACTTCTTCATTCTCTCTCTCACACACACACACACACACATTTGTTGTGATTGCCCAGAGCTGGCTTCGTGAATTGTTTTATGTTTAGAATTCATCAAAAAGACTGGAATCTGGTCAGACCGTTAGTCGAAGACATCTTGTACTCAGAAGGCTGTCTAGAGGCTTAAAGCATGATCGTACTGTTATAAGGTGATAATTATTATTGTTCATAACATTGCATGACTGTGATATTGACGAATTAAAGTTTCTGCATCCCACAAACTGATTTCGTAAATACTCCAAATAAAATTAACAATAAAAAAAAACAAGAAAAAGTTGTATTTATTCTTTATTGCTGTCACAACACAACTTGCAGCAGCAAGGAACAGACTGAGCGCTAGTCTACGGAGTCGGGTAACTTCGTGGCTAAACCACGCGTGTGTATATGGTGATAAACATGCGATGCACATGTACTGGGAAACATTTGTCGTGCACCTCTTGTATGTGCAGTATTTTGTTTTGGCTTTATTGACACTTTATGCTAGCCTCTGGGTTCTTTTCATCTACACTCTCTCTGCCAGGTGGCATTTAGTAAATTACCGCAAATGCAAGCAAAAAAATACGCCGGTGCTAGTGTTCTTAAGGGTACCACCCACGCATAAACATGCATTCATATTAAAGAATTTGAACATTTTTCTTTCGATCAGTGAGGTCACACACTGTCAACCCATTTGTGTCTTTTGCATCACCAACGAAGAACTGAACCGCGAAAAAGAGTTAAAAATCACATTTAATGTTCCTTGTTAAAAGACTATGTCGAATGTCACTCACCGTCACGAACAAAGAACTTGAATGCAGCAAAGCAAAAAATAATACCGCGCAACCTCCAGCCTCCCTTGACCCTCATTCACTGAAAACAGCACGTGCTTGCGGTGAACACAGCTCATCGCACATCGCCATTCGGCAAGCTCAGGGCAACAGAAAGGGTCCAAACGCGTGGCTGTCTCCCCCTAGGAAGACAAGGGTGACTAACAGGGTTGTTCGGTTAATAGTTCTAGCAAAATCATTGATGTCTCTGGCTGTAGTATCGCCAGGTTTGGGAGGTCAGGAGGCTGCAGTGTAGCTCTTTATGAAAAGGTAACCAGAAGAGTTCGCCTAATCGCATTCTACGCTTTGCACTAGGACTATTAACGTGGTGACAACACAACAACAGCAACGACAAATGCAACCTCTTTTTATGTACATGCTGTTGAAACAAAAGCAACGACTGTGTAGCGTCCGAACTATTTACAACCATATACACCCCCAAACATACGAATAACATAATTCTACTCAACCCGAGTATCTATACGTTTCAACATGTTTCTTTACATCTTTTTCGTCTGAAGAGCTTCATGAAGCAAAGTCACTTCGTTTCAATCACTGCAACATTCATTCTAAGTTTATAAATACATGTTCATACATCCATGTCTTTTCTTCACAAGCTTGAGAACAGTGCGTGATGCCTAAAACCAAAAGAAAGGTTGGCAGGGGCGAGATATTCGAACGTACAAACACGCACATGGAAAACGAAGGCTAATCAAGTGAACAAGCTGTGACTTGTGTGGTCCGATTTCCTGCTCTTTCTGCACCCCATCTTTACAGTTTTCTCCTGAATCTGCACGACAATCTGCCAAAATACACAACCAAATATGTGCGGACTAGAAGAACAGCAATCTCAAATTTGCGTCTTCTCCCTTCCGTTTGCACTCACCGGTTCAATGCCAACAATGCTCGTGCACCAAAACTAGTTTTCTGAACACTCGACTACATGCATTCACTTCTAATCACTCATGGGATACCAACGACACTGGCTTCAAGGACAAAATCCAAGAAAATAAAATACAAACTTGCAGATTCAAAAACACAATTTTCTTTCTTAAAGATTTTTTTCCACAAAGCAAGGATGTGGAAAACAAGAAAATGATCTCTAATTCTGTTCTAAGAAAAAATGGCCAAAGTGTCCTTCTGCTGTTCCCCATCTATGAACAAACATTTACTAGGATCACTTTCCTCTTTTGTAAGGAATTACAAAACTTGAATCCATACACATGCAGGTAGCACACTTGCTACTGAACACTAGACAGATATACACTATGCTATGATTTTTAAAAAAAAGAAAGAAAGAGAGAGATGGGGTCTTGAGATGTTCTGGGCAAAGTCTGATGCATGTATAATATTATGCTCTATATGTAACTACGTTTTCAAGTCATCCATGCAACATAAGGAAATACTTTCATCAGGAAACAGAGAACAAAGGAGCCACAGTCTGCCAATCTGCATTCCTTGAATGATATGTGATACAACAGTCTTACCCTACCCACATCTACAAGACTTGAGAGTTTCCCTGTAGATGCAATAGTCAACTGCTAAGAAGCATGTCACTAGTGAAGAGACAAGTACAAACTATTTAAAGCTATACATCATGTAAACATTTCTCTAACATGTTAAGTGCATGGCATGTAAGCAAAACACCACAAAAGCCTAATGCACAAAAGCAATTGCTGGAGTCATAATACACCAATGAATGCGGAAACCGGCTAATCACCATGGAGTGCATCAACCTTGACTCAATGGCCACAAACTGAAATCACAAAATTTTAAAAATTGCAGCAGACCAAAGTTCTTGTCTCTAAAGTGTCGAAGAACGGAAGGACATCCAAGAATTCTTTGACAAACATCTTTTAAAACATAAATGCCAAGAGTCAGTGAACCTTGATAGTAATGACTGACACACATAACAGCAAAAACAAGCCCAACAACAAGGTTGGAAAACCTATCTTCTGAAGTTCACAGTTACATCTAGCATGATATTTCAACAGAACATCCACTCCACCAAGCTGCCACACAAGTTAATTAGAGACATGTGATGATCTTACTATATGTATATGTCTATACAAACACAGACATGCATAACTGAGAAGCATCCTGAATAATGCTGATAGAGTCAAAATAATATGCTTCAAGATGGCTTCACTTTCTGGATGGCGGAATTATTTTTCCCAAGACAGGGATGGTGGAAATTCAGCCAATCGGAGTGCACGCAAAATATGCCGCCGACTGCTTGCTCCACTCAATTGCCCAATTGTACCTAATAAACTAAACCTAAACCTAACCCTACCCCAAACCCTAACCCTACCCCAAACCTCTGACAAAATAACATAGACCGGCACTCCGATTGGCTGAATTTCCGCCCCGTCCCTGTCTTGGGAAAAAAAAATCCGCTTCCGCATGTGTAAAAGGGTAATGACTATAGCCTCTTCTAGCCCTACAAAACAGCTGCCTAAGAACTGTCATAAACAACTTGTACTTTCTGGCTGCATTGGCTTACAAATTTATGAAACAGTAAATAGATTTTAATACTGGTTTTTCGATAAGGGTTCAGCAGGAAACTCTCCAAATCTCTAGAAAAACTCTTCTATTACTCGCTACACAACTAGTCAAAAATACATGTGAACCATTAACACAATGTACTAATCCTACTCTTTCCTGAAAAAAGATGCAGAGTGCAGTACTCGCTTTTCTTCTTCGTCCCCAAATATGTAGAGTTATTACTGATGTCTATATTAAAAACAGGGCTAAAAACCAATATAACTTTTCAAAACTAAAGTTCAGTTTTTCAGCTATTCACTGCTGATCACCTTCAACGATGTGACCAGGTTGCTAAATATAAACTATACTTATTAGTGGATATGTTTATTTTCCAAAGTGCAAAAGAAATATGTTCTAGGAATTTGGATCAAAATTTTACAACATAAGAAACTGTGGAAATCAGGCTGGCTCTGAAAGACCAGGTAAAAGTTACAAGAAGCTAACATAATGCACCTTGCACAGTTACTGCCTTATGCATGCAGAAATGATAGTAGGTATGGCTTGATCATGGCCTGGCGGCATTGCCTCCCTCCTCATCCCTAATCAATCCCTCCATAAAAGGCCACTCAAAATAATAACTCACAACAGAAATTTCATTGGCATCTGGAGGAAAAAAACTATTCCTTACAATAACAAAGTACTTTGCTGTAAATATTGTCAGCAATCTCAACATCATGCAAACCATATAAGTAAAACACTACTGCTGATATCACTCATTTTCCCCCTCAATTCCTCAAAGGTTTACATGCAGCAGGCAACTTTACAAGAGGGTGTAGTAATTCTGTTAATGTGAGGTAGAAGTGGCAAGATATTAGCAGTCAGTGAAGAGACACGTAAGACATATGACAGCGCCTGCTGCACCCGTGTGGAAAGGGGGCAACATTCACACGTGAGAAATCCTTCAAGACACATTTAAATGCAGACATGCTAAGTAGAGTCTGTGAATGGTGAAGGCATGAGTTTTGTACTGACATACAGAAAGAGGGGTTCTCAGACAAACAGTGACAGAGCTGATAACACACCAATTCATTCGTTATCAGCATTTTCTGTACATCTGTTAACATCAGATATGGCAAACAACTTGAAGACCCAACAAAACTCTGTGAGATGAGGTTTTTACCTATACTGTACTGTAGGAGTGAGATATCAAAGCTGGGAGACAAAATCCATCATTCCAATGCTCTTGCCAACATAGAGGATACATGTGCACACCCACAGAGACAGAGGCAGAGAGAGAGGACAAAACTGAAGAACAGAAAACAAAAGAAAATGCAAGTGTTAAAAGACAAAAATTGGAGCTTTCTTCATTAGGCACTATAAGCTCTTTTTTAAACAAATAAAACAAATTTTATACAGGGTAGCCTGAGAAGGGCATACAGCTGGTTTAAGAGAAGATAATTGTGTGTACTAACAAGTGTTTTGGTAAATGCCTGGCACTTAATACAAAAGTTGTGTGAACGTCTGATGGCTTAACATGAGACATACAGAAATTACAGAATCTGGGGAAAAAAAAACCTCAACCAGCTGCTGCCAAGACTATGTTTAAGTTGACTTCAAAATAATCCTCACATGATGTATGGTAAAGTCTACACCAGCCTGTTCCCATAGGATGCTTGAAGGTAGCATCAAAACACTCGACTGACTCAATGAAGCATAGAAGGAACATGGAAGGCCATGTGAGACATTTTTAAGGCCTTGCAAATCAGACATACACATTGCATTGAGGTAAATTGATTCCGAATTTGAGAGAGGTAGAGTATGCTGCCCCTTGTGTGTGTCTACATCTCCACCCTCAAAACCCATAAGCTAATGAAAAAGATATGAATTTAGTTTACCCCATCTGCATAATGAGCCTAATGCCTCAGCACATTTTCAAACCAGGCACTGCAAACATTCAAAGTCCTTAATGCCATCTTCAAGTGGCAAAAAACAATAAACAAAAATTCCACTAGCTGTAAAAATATATGGAAACAGGTACCCACATGTTAACAAAGAATACTCTACCTGAGGATAACAAAGAAGCCTAGATGGCACAAGGAGAAATTTAAAACAGCTTGTCCTGTATCCAATATCATTTTGATTCCACTTGGCAATAAAATGGCAATTTTTGTGCAAGGTTTTCATACCTATCTCAACTGATCTGCATATCAGTTTTCTCGAGGTCAAGTTTTTCTCATATCATGTTGCCCAAAGAAGGTATAGCAGCAGTAAAATGGAAAACAAATCACATTCAGAAGGCAGTTTTTCACAAACAAGCAAGTCAAAACTTAATAGCAGTGGCCAGATGACATGACTCATGCCAGCGTCTCTCCAGTGCCTTTTTGAGAGAGCAGCCAAAAGTGCAGCATGTTCATGGAGCTGTCAGATGGATTATTGACAGAAAATGATCATCCTTTCCTACTGCCTTCCTTGAGTTTGGTGTAGCTTTACCAGGGGAAGAAATATGCCTGTTAAACAGCAGTGACAACAGTGTGATAATCTTACAGTCATGCCATTTATTTCTAAATCCACTTTAAGATTCTTAAATCAGACACAATTAAGATCTGGGGCTGGGTGTACAGTTATGCTAGATGGATGCGAACACCTAGCAGTTAGCTAAAATGCTTACCTGACTGCTAGCTGTTAGCATCTAAGCAGCTGTATATCTGGTTCCAGACATGAGTTTTATGCTGAAGCAGTCACCAGCTTTAAGACCAAAAGTCTCTTTCTGCAATGTGTGTGCCTGCCACAGTCACATAAATATGGGATGATCTACATCTATGATAGGTCTTTGCACTGCAATATGAAGGATACATGTCAGCTGAATTGGCCTGAAAGCTACTTGAAGCCTCAACATGAATTCCAAAGCACATCTACTGTGTAGATATTAAATAGACCTCGCATGATGTGTTTCTTATAGCCCACATTAGGCTGCTTATCTTTTTATTTTCAGTGCCAATGTGCTGGTGCAAAAAGATAAAAAGTGCAAGAATCCTGGATATTAAGCTCCCTCTTAAAGTCTCAAAACTCCATTTGCTAGCAAACTATCTAACCATAACCAAATTTCCAGGGATTAGCATGTTAGAACTTATTTTGTTCTATCAGTTTTTGAACCACACAGCACCACCATTTCAACTGCACTCATGCCAAATTTAACTGGAGACAGTGACCAAAACCAAGCACTCTTTAGTAATAAAATTAGGACTTAATTCACTGAAAAAGGGCAACAATACAAACATTCCCCTAGTCACACATCCCCACTTCAAAAAAAGAAAACGAACTGACAAATCCAACAAACTGCTGAATCCATAGCACTATTAGATAAATCACTTTATAATTTCATTAACAAGAGCCTAAAATCCTAAAATCTCAAAAACTGGACTTCAACTACTGATGATGTTACAAAAGATCTTATTTCTGAAACAATGCCCTCAGCAAACATGAAGGGGAAAAAAAAAGGAATTTAAAACTTTGATCCTAAGACATCAAACATCATCCACCCATGTTTGATTTCTTACAGACCACTTTTCGAACAAGCCTTAACAAACTAATGAAATATCATGAAATTGTTCTCACTTATAATTTCTCCCACATATACACTCATATAATGTCCCCTCACCCAAACTCCCATATACACAATGTTGAAATTTTCAGATTTTTCAAATTTGGTTTGATAGTTCAAAATCCTACACTACCACCACAAGCAGAAATTTACTGATAAAAACTGGGACAATGGCAACCACATACAAAGTGCTTGCCAGCACATGCCTGCAACACACACTCTCTCCCACTCAGAGTACTTCGTAAAATTATTGATACCCAATTAATCAAGTCCTTTGTTTAAAGTAAAATATCTAAGATTTAAAAAAAATCTTCTAGAGATTAAAATGTACATTTTTTTTTACCTTACAAACATAATAACCTATTTATCTGCATTCCTGTATTAAAAAAGTAAACATTTGCAAATGTTCAACTAAAGTTTAAAGATTACTTGCAAATATTAAAGCAACCACTTCCAACATATCTCTTAAAACTCAAACGTCTGTTGGTGCCTTTTAAAATGAACAAAATAAGGATGTGACCTCCTCTCAATAAAATAAAATTAAAACAAAAAAAGAGATAAGAAAACTCACACAACACAGTATTTCATTCACAATTCTAGGGATCTGCTGCAGCTACAATGCCATTTTCAAAAAACAAGTTAAAATATACTGAAGAAATATACTGACAAAAGAGAATGATTGCACTGTCACCACCTTCTGCTCAATTCCAACATGCGTCCTTCCAAAATATTTGTTCATCCATAATGTCAAATCATTATTTAGTCATTGTTTTCCTTCATGCACACTCACTGATATGATACTGATTCATGTGGCCTGTACAAGATTTTTACAAATAGTATGTACAATGTGAAATATAAAATAGTTTGCTTCCATGGGGATTCAGTCACCCCCTAAACTGAAGACCAGAAGACACTTAATTTTGATCAAATGAATCAGGGCCATTTTCACCAATATTGTGTGCCTGCAGCAAACTGTAGTCTTATTATGAGGTCAGTCTCTTTCCACTTCAGAGATACTTCGGCATATTAGTCACACAAGTCTGCTGAAATGGACACAACACATATTGTGAATCTGTCTATACCAGCTTCTGTAAGTGTTTTAGGAGCCCCCCTTCCCCTTAAAAAAAATCACACCCTAGCAGCCTTCATTATCTGACTGTCCATGGTGCTTGGGTACATCAATAATGCATCACTAAATGCCCTCTGGGATAAATAAAGTCATATCTTAATGTATTCTCAAATGGCATCACAAACCTTAAAAACTCCAATTACTGGCCTGTAATGTAAACACCTAACAAACTGTGAAGGAATCAGAAAAAAAACCCCGATAAACTAAGTTTTATGACAAGCTTCAAGCATGTCTAACTCTGCAACTATAGGGCTACTTCCTACAAATGTAATATTTTATTAGCACTCAGTCTCATTTGCCTAACCACATATCCTAGATGTTTTTATGTGCTTCTATGTGAACACATGATTCTTCATGTGCACACAGTAGAAAAATGGGTTTGGAAAAAGCAAGCAAGAAAACTGAGGTGGGGGGGGGGGAACAAAACACAAACCAATAAAAACAATAAATGGGGACGTGCAAAAGTAATTATGGCATGAACAGATCATATAGCACTCATTTTATATGGTTTTGTGACAGTATACAGTCGGACCTCGCTAAGTCGACCTCCCGTAAGTCGAAAACCTCCCTATATCGAATTAATTGTTAGTTCCCAGCCAAATTCCATAAGAACAATGTATTTTAGATCTCCTTAACTCGAAGATTTTTTGGCTTCCAACCTCCGTTAGTCGAATTTTGAGTCATCACCAACCAGACGCAACTATGTCTCAAACTGCTCCAAACTATGTTCAAAACTGTCTCAAGAAAGACACTTTTACCCCATTTTCCTTTCATCTTTGTCAGTCTCTGAATAGAGTTCAAGTCGGTGTGGTTTTTTCTGCGCGGTACGTGCCACGGAAATGGCAAGTGGTAAGCGTAAGCTGAAAACGTCAATCGCAGAAAAAGTTACAGTCATCAGAGCTGTCGAAAAGGGCGACAAGAAGAAAGTGGAAATTGCGAAGCAATTCGGCTTTTCCCACAAGTATGCTGTCCACTTTTCTGAAAGAGAAAGAGAAGATTTTGAAACTCTACAGTGAAAAGTCATGTGGCTATCAGAAAAGGATGAGGGAGTGTGAGTATTCCGACACTAAACAATGTGTTTTGAAGTGGTTTGTGCACACGAGAGATAGGAATGTTCCTACTGACGGAAAGCTTTTGCAAGCAAAAGCAGAAGAATTTGCCAAAGAGTTGGGCCATTTTGAATATAAAGCCAGTAATGGTTGGTTGGACAAATTCAAGAAAACACAAGGAATTGTGTTCAAAACGCTATGCGGCGAAAGTGCGCAAATGCCAGAAGATTGCAGTCATTGGAAACAGACACTGCCAGAAATTGTTGAAGGTTACAGTCCTGATGACATCTTCAATGTAGACGAAACTGGTTTATTCTTCCAATGCACTCCTGACAAAACAATGACTTTCAAAGGTGAATCTTGCCACGGCGGGAAAAAAGTAAGAAGCGTGTGACTTTTCTTTTGGGTGCAAACATGAGTGGGTCAGAGAAGTTGCCCGCATTGTTGATTGGGAAATCAATGAAACCCAGATGCTTAAAAAATGTGAAAACGTTACCTATGCATTACGAGGCCAATAAGAAAGCTTGGATGACATCAGTGCTTTTCTCAAGTGGCTGAAGAAAGTGGATGCAGCAATGGTCCGGAAGAAAAGAAGAATCATTCTTTTCATCGACAATTGCACAGCACATAACCAGATCCCTGTCATGAAAGCTATGACAATCAAGTTTATGCATCCGAACACAACATCTAAACTTCAACCTCTCGACCAGGGCATCATTAACAATTTCAAGTTGCGATACCGCAAACTCGTCGTCAGAAAAATGCTGCAGGATATTGAAGACAAACGCCCACTTGGAATTGACTTGATAGAAATAATGCGAATGGCCCAGAAAGCTTGAGATGAAGTTCCGAAGGAAACAAATCAAAAACTGCTTCAAAAAAGCCGGTTTTGGACAGCAAACCGTTGATGATTCAGGGGACTTGGAGAGAATGCAAATGGAAACAGATGACACACTTGCAAGCCCCGAAGAATGGTCTACGGTTCTCACAGCTACTGGCGCCAATAAGGAAGTGTCCTTTCAAGACTTTCTCGAAGTTGACAGTGCGGTGAATGTTTGTGGACAACTAACGAATGCTGACATTATTGTTGAGGTGGCAAACGAGGAACAAAAGGAAGATGAGAGTGGAGATGAGGAAGAAGACGAGAAGGATGTTATACACATCCTGCCCCCAGTCGAAAAGAAGCGAGGCAGGCTACGCTGTGCAGATTCTTGGAATCTACGCCGAATCTCGAGGAAAATGTGTTCTGGTCCATTGACGAAATTGAGGAGATTTTGGAGCGAGATGCATCGCACATCGACGCCAAACAAAGTTCACAGACTTTTTTCTCTAAAGGTAAGCTGTTTGATTGTACTGTTCGATAGTACAGTACTGTACTACGTGCATCCGTATAAAACGATAATATAATAAACGGTTATAATACAGTAATTAAGCCGGAAAAACATTGTCCTTGATTAACCTGCGCCTATTACGTCATTTTCCCTAACTCGAAAACTCCGTAAGTCAAATTTTTTTCGGGTCCCTTTGAGTTCGACTTAGCGAGGTCCGACTGTATAAGCTTGTCTTCTAAACATTATTTTTCTGAACATGTTACATGATGTAAAAAGCATGAGAGCTCTACTCCATGGAAGCACAATGACTGCACCTCTGTCCTCTCTGAACATCAACAGGGAGGCAATGATTCCAATATTATGACATCCTTAATCATTAGTATGTGCAACAATATGTAACTATCATAACCAGTTATTTTCGTCCATGAGTCCATAGATAAACATTCAGCCTCACAAAACTTCTCTCAGATTTAAAATGCCCTACACTATCTCGAATCAACTAGGCTCTAGACAGGCCCAAGAGAACAGATTTGTATCTGGCAGGGAAAATGGCAGCTGTCACAAGCCACAAACAAATGTTTTGAAAGAACAGGAAACACTATAAAGAAAAGGCTACCACATTCCCCACTACACTGAGAATTTGTCTTCACCTGCTCTTCATGATTCCTGTGGTTCCAAGCCTGTGCTCACTTTGCATCTCTATTATATTTAGATGAACATTCCATGAATGATTCCTGGTATGGATAGGCACTAACACATTTGGTGCTTACTCCCACATCCCACATATTTCCCCCACAGCAGGCACCTGCACAGATTTATCTCAACAACACACTATGCAAAGGGAAACTTGCATCATCTTTCTCTATGCCCCAGTTCTCTACACTTTCAGGTCTTCCTGTGAAGCCAGACTAGCCAATGTCTTGCGGATTCGCAGAGCAGTCAGGCGGGCAGCAGCATTGTGATACCAGCACTCTTTCATCAGGCGAGCCATCACTCGCAAAGACTGCAAATACAAAAATCAGCTATGAGAAATATGTAAGTGCCCACTAACACATCCATCCACATACAATCTTGAGTTAATACAAGTTTATGTAAACGCTCTGAGCAAATTTTTGGATAGGCGCTATACAAATCCTTATTATTATTATTGATACTGCTGAAAATTGTTATTCACTTTAGCAAGATGTTATACTTGTAATTTGAGTAGACCAAAAGCTGGCAGTACAGATTCTCATAGCCTCTTTCTACAACAAAGAAATGTCCTCACCTCAACTGCTTGCCAGCGATTGGGAATGGCAGGCCGATGTCGATCCACACATACCACTTTGCGCATGTCTTCCAATGAAGGATCAGAGGGTACCATATCATAATATGGTAGTTGGTAATCCTCATGAATACCTGAAAATCCACACAAGCCTATGTTAATGCACACTATATATATATATATCCGACAAGAATCTTACATTTCCATTTATGAATCTAAGACTTAGTGACGAGAATGGTCAGGCAGAAACAGTTAATCCCAAAAGCATCCTAAAGATTCTTATTGACAGAGCACAGGGTTTTTTTTATGCTTACCCCCTACAGAGCACCGACGTGCTATCTCCCACAAGACCAAGCCAAAAGAGTAGACATCTGCCCTCTTAAAGGATTCAAAATGGCTCATGTTGATTGTTTCATCCAGGCACTCTGGTGCCATGTAGCGCTTTGTGCCCACTCTATTGTTGGGAGCAATGTCTACACTGTCTGTCTTTGAGTCATGTCGAACAGCCAGACCTGAAAAATTAAAAATTCACTTGCAGATAGGAAAGCATGCCAATCAACTTCACCTCTATTGCCAGAGTACTAGTGAACACATATTGTTTATGTTGTTGTTGTTGATGATGATGTATCCTTGTAGCATGCACATTATCATCACAAAGTATCACTGCACATAGGAAGAAACTAAATAAACAACTGTATTTTAGCCTGGATTTTTATGGAACATAAACAATGTTCTATCTCTATCTTTGGTTTACAAAAAAAACAGAACAAAAATCAATACTGGTGAAAAGGACACCATAAAAAGATGCCTCACCTAGATCAGCAATGCAACAGGTATTGTTGCTTTTGACAAGGATGTTCTTGGACTTAACGTCACGGTGGGCAATGGCTGGCTTTCCTGTCATAAAATGTCTTTAAAATCAATAAGAATCAAACAGAATAATCTGCTCAAGGTTTGTAGCAATCAGAATCAAGCTGTGAAATATTGATTCTAAAGAAATAGAATCACAAGGAAACAGTGAAGCAATTTCTAAAAAACTTTATCCAACTCTTAAGGTCTACCACAGTGCACATTTTTCCCCCTCTCAAATAAACAGGTATGACATTATTTTGCAAAATATGAGTCAATAAGCCAATTTTGTTACCAAGATGCCAGCCTACAAATATTACCATACATAGAAAAGTTCATACCAAAAACAAAAAACAACTACGCTGCACTCTTAAAAAACTTTAAAAGATAAAAATGAAATTTTAATTTTAAAAAATGGGAATGAGATGTGCAGAAAGTGAGAGTACAAAGCACAGTAGCTATAAGAGTGATGAGGCCTGACCCTGCGCGCCAAGAATCTCCATGTGCAAGTGTGCCATGCCACAGGCAGCAGTTAGTGCCAGGCGAATCATAGTAGATGGTAGTACCGGCTGCCGGTTTAGGAAATCAAAGAGGGAGCCATTTTCATGGTAATCTGTGATGAGCCAAAGCTGGGTCCAAGTCCCATTATCTGCAATCAATAAGGTCAACAGGTGAGAAGGCATTTGTTAAATTCCAAAACCTGGTTAGTGCTTTTGCAACCAGCCTCTTGGAATACATGTACCCCTGACATAAAAAATATCAATCTCTTAAACAAAGTATGAATAGTAGATTCTCTGTTCTCTGCATGATTAACACGACAATTTTTTTTACCTGATTTCAACCAGACATATGCAAGAAAACCAGTGAATTCTATTAAGAGTGTTACTTTCTTCATTATTTCATAAGGTGTTCTGGTTAACATTATCAAAAGACGTGTTAACTACTGTACATCATGTGGAAACTCACTACGGCAGAAGACACTACACATTTTTCAAGGGTCTCTTCATTTCCATGGTTTGAGGAGCTCTGGTGTGAAAACCTAGGTTCTAAAACTGTAGAGGAAATGATTATGGAAATGTTTCTCTTCGTTTTGTTTTTATTTTTACTTGGGTTTTATGAATTTTTGTTATCAATAAGAAAAATCCTTAAGTCTTGTTTAAAAAAAAGTCAATCTTTAGGTCTATATTATTTTTAATTTATCTGATTTAATCATCTTCCCCAGAATTCAGCTCTAGCATCATGCTGGACCACAGCACAGCTGTCAGCAATAAGACCACATCCGCATTAGAACCAAGTATTTCTAAAATCAATAAACTAGCATCACTTAAAGCACTTCTAAATATGATAGTTTGTATATAGTTCTATTTAATTACTTCACTTAAAGAATTAGTTCTCAGATTTTCTGATTATTTTATGCTTTCATGATTAAGTAATGTTATAAATTGGGTTTCTAAATGGAAATCAACCAATCTAAATCAAAACATTAACCTTTGTCCTTATATGGCACATAACCTTGAATGTAATTACGTGGATTGTGTGGGAAAAGTGTCAAAAGTTAATGTTCTATAACTGTGTCTTTGTTTGAACCTTCAAATACCGCCTCTAAACCCATCTCTTATGCTACAGTCAATGCAGTAATAACGCATTCTTCTTTTCCTCACCTTTATTATCAGCAGCTATAAATCCCAAAATATTTTCATGGCGTAGCATGACAGTCTGGTAGATTTCTGCCTCTCTAAACCATGAACGCTCTTCTCTTGATGAGAAAATCTTGACAGCAACATTTTCCCCCCTCCAATGACCTCGCCAAACTTCGCCGTAGCGACCCTTTCCAATGATCTCACACAAACGAATCTGACGTGCGATTGTTCTTTGAACCAAGAGAGGAAGACCTGGAAGATTCATTAAAAAAAAATACTTTTTTAACAGCCCACGAATGTTTCCCCTCAACATCCACGAAGTGGATGTAATGAAATGAAATGCAGTTATTTTAGTCAGTGACATGAGATGAGAAAATCACCCCATATTCTTGTAAATTTCTTCCACTTTAATAAAAAGAAATGGAATCCACAGGTCTGCGATTAAAAAACACATCTGTCGGTAATACATGCAAACATATTCCACAAGTGAAAGGAAAAGAAGGCTATGGAAGTACGGTGGTGTGCTTCCTGCATGAACAAAGCATTTCACTCACCAGATCCAGACTGTGACCAGTCATACAATTCTCGGAGTGAAGTTGGCTCTTCAGGAACCAGCAGGCTTGTATCAACATCAGGGGGTGGAGCATATGGGCGACTGCGTCGATAATGCTGCTGGCATATGCAGTATACCGTCATCAGCACAACACAAATAAGAATTACTGGTACTGCAATCACCACCATCAGCTCGATTGCTGTCAAACCTGTTTCTGATTTGGTAAACTCTGAAATTGGAATCAAATTAGTCTTTAAAACAACTTCAAAACAAACTCTTAAAAAATTTTCTTCAGAGATATGTTTCAAAATATGTAAACCTTTATAAGTCTTTGCTTTATAGAAACAATGTCACTGCTGTTTTATAGAGACTGTCAATTAAAAAGACTTTAGTTACTTCCAGTCATAGAGCAATCTTACCTTCTTTTGTCTCCACCCCTGTCCAGGGAGGTGGTGCCAATGTTGGAGGGTCTTTGTCATTGCAGAAGTCATGATCTGTGCAACATTTAACATTTGAAATATGCCGATTTTGATGGTTGACCTCGCATAACATATGTCTTGCCTTTAAAAATGCCACATCTTGACTTTTGCATCTGTTAAAAAAAAAATTACCGATACATTAGGTGCAAAGTTCTTTTATGCAACAGAATTTTCAATAAGATTCAAAAGAGTAATGCTGTAAAAGGAGAAATCTTGACCTTTTGTTTCAAACAAGATCACAATTATTATTTGCATCCAAATTTTTTTTATTTTTAAATCAAGTACGGTGGTCATTCCACTTCTGAAGAATTTACTGTTTTCTAATCTGCAGCTTCAATACCTACTTCTGCTATTAACAATAAAAGATCGCCAGGAGTTGGGGGACAACAAGCAGCCTTTCTTTACTTCAGCTGGACATTCAAAGAAATCAGGTATCTGGGAATTCCAACAAACACAAGATTGTGCCGATCTATAGACACCTTGTGACATTTTTAGCATTTTTTTGAAAACTTTCACTTAAATTGCCCAAAGGTTGTTTCTATCAATGAACTGAAAGTTGTCATATAATCCACAAAACAAACATAGAATTTACTTCTTCGCTGGCCATGTAAACACTTTTGGATCATAAAGATCAGAATGTAAATATGATCAGTGGTAGTATTGTTTTTTCCAAAAATCAGCTGTTCTTCACAAATTTTGTGTTTTTGTTCTGCCTGGGTATACAACATTCTATTTACTATTGGTGTAACCACTTTACTAGTTATGCTTAGTAAGGAAATACCTCTGTAATTCTTAGAGTTCTTTGGTTTGCATTTCTTCAGTAATGGTACAATAACAAGATTTTCTCCATTCAACTGGATAAATGCCATGCTTAAACTTACAGTTGAAAAGTTTTGCTGAAAAGGGGGTAGCAATATGTATAGTTGACTTCAAGAATTCTGCTAAGAGCATATGCATTCCAGCTGCTTTGCTTTGTGTCTCAGTATGGCTTGCTTTACGTCTTCTTTGGAGATCAGCATGTCTAAGTCATTCACATAAACAGTTTTCTCAATTTCTCCCAATCAACACTTGTTACCAAGTACCTGTCTGCCTAAGACATTTTCAAAATGAATTTTCCAGTTTTCTAAAGGACCTCATACTTCTTTCTTCTAGAACTGTGCACTGCTGACTAAAATTTATTGCTATCATTCCTACTCTTTAAAAGTGCACCATAAACTGACTGCCTATAAGTACAAATATTTTACTCTTCCACAATTAGATTTTGATGCTGCTCATGCTGCATTAGGTAGGCTTTGTCATCTTTAGCCAGGTACATTTGTACTGATCCAGTGGTCTGCATACAGTGCACTGAATTGCCTACATTCAGTGTCAAACCATTTGTTTACTGTAAGCATTCGATCACCCAAGAACACAGTACGACACATGCAGTGTCCTGCTTGAAGCAGCATACTAACAAACCTCTCCAGTACTGTCAGTAATTAGAGTAATCAATGAGTAATGGCTTTCTCCAAGGCAGCTGTACTACCTTCAATGGTCAAAACATCCAAAAAGTCATTTGCCTCTGCTCTGTCCCATTTGATTTTCTCACTACTTTCTTTGTTGCAAGACATGTCTTTGTTCATACAGCTGCAGCCCTGACAAGTTCTATAGGTTTATGTTGAGATTCATTTTTAATTTTAACATTTATAAGCAATGAATGTGCCACAAAGTCAGCAGACAAAAAGAAATCTATTGTGCTATTTTCTCTCTCACAAAAAAGGTAAATTTTTCACCCATATCACTGTGTAGTAAGCTGTTTAGAGGTGTTGATTGGATTATGTATTGGTGCACTCCTGGTTGCCGAAAAACTTGATGTTGTTTTGCCATAAAAATCCTTCTAAGCAATCTAGCTTGTCTATAAGATTTGATATAATGTCCTTTATCATAATATGTACCCTGGTCAGATTTACAATGAAGCATTTCTTTGCACTCCATCCTTGGTCTCCCTTACATCACGATATGTGTGTGTGAGAGAGGAAGAGAGCAAGGTGTTGTGTGGTATGTGACAGACTTCACTTTTCGCTTCACTGACTTCAAGGTAGGCTGCCTACCCTAGCCCTAGCCTTTCTCTGCATATATAAAATGTCCTTATGTTAGCTTCTGATCGATAAACCAACTCATAGACTTGACACATTCTTGACTGGGTTATCACTCGTGTGCCATCAGAGTCACTGGTCAAGTCGGCTGTTGTACAAATTTTTTTTATTTCGGACCATTTTGTACAGTCCTTGGTGACTGATCTCTCTTGACCAAGGCGTAAAAAGACATCTGTTTTGTGTAGAAATTTGAAGATTGACCTGAACGCTTTCAGAGAAGACCACCTCCCACAGATGTTAATGAGTTATTAGAATTATATAATCAGACTTAGGGCTGCTTGATAAGCATGCGCCTGCAGTTAGCATAATGTTGTAGACAGACCAGATTGTGCGTGGTTTTGTGAGGGTTCAAAAGAGTTCAAAAAACAGCCGCCAGGATTGTCACCCGTGCAAAGTCGTCCACTGAGCACATCACCCCTATCCTACAGAGCCTTCACTGGCTCCCAGTGAACAAGCGCATTGACCACAAAGTGCTTTTGATTGCTCAGTCCTGCATGTTGAAAACTGCTCCAGACTATTTGCAAGAGGTAGTTCCTCCTTACCAGCCGTCACGTAGCCTGCGCTCTGGCTCCCAGTCACGCTTCTGTCTCCCTGCAGTGGAAGACACAAACAAGAAGTGAACTGGAGCCAGGGCCTTCAAAAAAGCGGCACCTAAGCTATGGAATGCTCTTCCATCGTCACTCTCCACCATCACCTCAGCAACCACATTTTGGAAAAGACCGAAGACTCATTTGTTTACTTAAGACAGACTTAAACAACCTAGCACCATTTCTGTCTTTATTATTTTTTACTTTCCTGTTGTTTTATTTTTTTCTTCTCTTCTGTTTTTGCTGCTCAATGAGCATTCTTTTGAATGGATACATGCGCAATATAAATCGACATCATCATCATTGTGAAAAGTTTAGCCATGCATGGTGTATATAAGGGCAGAGCTAAAATGGGACAATAGATGTGCTGGAGATCAGGACAGCGACACAACAGAACAAGCGAGATACAGCTGCTGCATATGACTTGATGCAGTAAACTTACTGGAAAGGGATGCAGTTGTGGTATTATGTTAATGCTTGTGGAATAAAGGACAAGACATCTGCTGGCTCTATTCCTGCATCTAGCACAAGTATTTGGGAGAAAGTTACGTCTCATATACAACACCCCACACCTCAGTTAAATACAAACAAAGACAGGGTGGAGGAAACCAGAGAACCTGTAGAAAATCACCAACAGTCAGCCCTGCAACCAGGTGTCACATTCAGAGAGGTATGTCAGAACCAAGACACGAACCTATGATGATGATGATGATGTCCATTTGTAATGCGCAGGTATCCATTCGGAAGAATGCTCATTGCGCAGCAAAAACAAAATAAATAAAAAATAAGAAAAAAAATAAAGTAAATAAATAGATAAACACCAGGAAAGTAAAAAATAAAGACACAAGTGTTGCTTGGTTGTTTAAGTTTAAGTCCGTCTTAAGTAAACAGATGGGTCTTCAGTCTTTTTCGAAACGTGGTTGGTGAGGTGATGGTGGACAATGACGATGGCAGAGCATTCCACAGTTTAGGTGCCGCGTTTTTTAAGGCCCTGGCTCCAGTGCGCTTCTTGTTTGTGTCTTCCACTGCAGGGAGACAGAAGCGTGACTGGGAGCCAGAACGCAGACCACGTGACGGCCGGTAAGGAGGAACTACCTCTTGTAAATATTCAGGAGCAGTTTTAAACATGCAGGACTGTGCAATCGAAAGCACTTTGTGATCAATGCGCTTTTTCACTGGGAGCCAGTGAAGGCTCTGTAGGATAGGCGTGATGTGCTCAGTGGACGACTTTGCACGGGTGACAATCCTGGCGGCTGTTTTTTGAACTCTTTGGAGTCGATCCAACTGCGTAGCAGGTATACCCCACAATGCACTATTACAGTAGTCTAATCTTGATACGATGGTAGCCACAGCAAGTGAGTTGGCAGCAGCTTGAGTCAGCATGGGCCTATGACAACCGATTCTCACTGTTGTGGGGTCATACACTTTAACCACTGTGTCACCAGCTACCTAGGTTGAAGTCAAATAAACACCAAAACTATGTTATAGAAGGTTTACAAGACAAGCTACATTTAAATATAATCTGTGAACAAACCAAATATTTCATAGTTTGAGTGTAACAATATCTTGGTTTTTATTTTTAAGGATCTAGCTCATTATTGTTTCAAATACAAACTTACTCTCGGTTGATGCGAACAGTGCCTTTATAGACTGTAATGATTGTGACACAAACACCATCTGTTTCACATGTGCCATTACTTTTACTGGTGGGTCCAGAACAATCTTGACATTCACGGCACAGTAAGCCTGAAAAAGAAGTCTTTCATTAAATAAATCTAAGGGAAATTTAAACAAGTATTAAGTTAGAGATTTATTGAGAACAGATTTACAACCTTTTAATTTATATCAAAATGCTTGTAAATCTATGCAAATATATCTTATAATCTCTTATGCTGCTACGGGAATTTAAGATACAAGTTTAAAAAAAAGGGGGAGTGGTTCCAATTGTCAAGTGATATTAGAGTTCACCATGTCTATGGCACAACATGTGTAAGGCAGAGCCTAACCCTTTCATTCCATGGTCTTTATCTTCCCCAATTAGCAAGGCACCCAACCCTGCTAAGCAGCTGCTGGGTGGGCATGGAAAGTCTGAACAGGCCAAAAACTAGAAACCTTCTCCTCCACAGTTGTGCGCTATTTAGGCTATGCTACCTCACCTAAGCTTTAAGAACAATCCATTTATATGAATGCTGCCTTCGTTTGTATATATATATATACTGTCATATGCACTTATACATATAGATAGGTCTTGCGATACAATGCAAGCAAACATTAATTTTAGTTCTGAGTACATGGCGGGGTTTGGATGAATGCATATAGTGACATTATTGACAATGCACCATTTCAATCTCATTCTTTTTATCTATTGCTCCTGAAAAGATCGACACACCCTTTTTCAAACCTACCTATGCAAAGACAAGGCTTTTTTTAACAAAGGGTGTTGCTAAAACTTTTCTTTTTTGGATCTCAGAAATACTTTTTTTTATCTTTTGTCAACTTTCTACAAGTCCTTCTGCAGTTCTTTAGGCCATTTAGATGTTATATTATTTTCATTTCTACAACTTTATACTTTTCTACAGCTGTAAAATGCTGGGTTATGTTGCTTGAGAAGCTATTTACCTATTAATGATAGCATCAGTATCCTCCAATCTCCCTGCACTTGTGACAAGCAGCTGACTGTACTTTTACATTCTGTTATAGATTTTTTTATCTACTGCTGGGGCACAAAAATAACTTATTTCAACAAAAAAAATACTTCGTAAAATAGTTAAATGTTTGAGTGATACTAGTGTTCAAATGATTTCAGCTGATGGCCTTTTTTAAATGATCTATTTTGAATCCAGATTTCTCCAGTCCATTGTTTCTGTTCATCCCTTTCTATATCCCCCTTTTTAACACACACAGAAATGTAAAACAAAATATTCATTTTAAAGACAGCACCTACCTACATCTAACAAGAACTGGTAGAATGCAAAAAACTACAGGTAGCAAGGATTACTCACTGTTTCCCTACTCTTAGAATTTCATGTGGCCAAATCTTGCTAAAAGATTAACAAGGCATTGAGACAAGCTAAAGAAGTTTCCTGGCCTTCCAGGTTATGAGACCTAATCTGATTAATGTAAATATGGAAATGATGTTATGACATGATTGTCAATTACAAATTGGACCAGTCAAATAATCTTTCAGTGTCTAAATCATTCCTGAAATGGCCAGGCAATTCCACAACAAAAATGAATTTTAGCTTAAACTTTCTTAACTGATTAAATAAGATTGTGACTAGTACTATATGCATGCACTATATGAGCCCTTTGGTCATACTGCTTTGTACAGTCAAATGTACGATTAAACAAATTCAACAAAAAAACGACTAACAATGTTAAGAGATAAGTCATTAGCAGAGTGTTATTCTGAGAAAAAGCGATTAAAAAACTGAGAACAACAGTTTACTACTGAATGAGACTGCCTTGCAAACGATTACCACAGACGCTGTCTAAAATTCAAAGAATACTAGTTACTGCTGACATTACTGTAAGTTCTAAGACGCCAAAAATTCGTGAAGTAGTTTTTAAGACATTGTTCTTCTAACTGTGCAAGCTATCACCTGTATCGGTTATAAATCCCTGGCCCTCGGACCAGTCATTCCCCCTCCAAAACTAATTGATCCATGGTTACAAAAAGTGAAAAGCTTAAAGTTGCACATAACAATTGTTGATTTTCTTTTAACTGATCAAAGACCGATAGCCATACTATTAAAGCATTATTTTACAAGTTTACAAGGTACTATTTATTTTGCAATCTCCGCCATTGTCGGTCCCAAGCCCGGATGAGAAAGGAGGAGGGTTGGGCATAGGGCTAGCAACCCTACCACATAAAAACCTTTATGCTACGGAAACGACAGCAAGAGTTCTTTCTGTCGCCTCACTTGCCAGACGGCACAATGAGGACTGATGATGATGATTTATTTTACAAGACGATTTTCATAGCGGTCTGAATCTTTCGATCACCTGTCAGTGCATATACTACTTTAAAGAATGAAAATATTTTTGCTATAAATAGCAAGTTCTGAACCAGCACTGCAGATGATCGTACTCTAACAAACAAATGTGAGCACAATTCTGTTTATGTCCTTCAAATTATTTTTTACATACATATAACAGATTGCAATAAAAAGAAGATTGCTAAATGCAGTCAAAAGCAAGAATATTTAAGATTCAGATGAAAATGTAGGACGTATAACTACAACTGCTGTTAGCATTTGTGAGTATAGTCAATGATGGCCGCCATTTTGATCGGGTAAAACAAAACAAATCTACCGATGCATGAAGAATGACAATACCAGCCATTAGTACTACTCACCTTCTGTTCTTATTCCACAAAGAAGCAAAACAAATGCAATATATAACATCTTTAGACTAGCTCCTCTGTAAACCGTCACTCCACATAAACATCACCGACTGCGTACGGAATGCTGACCCAACAGGATAACACTCCGAGGGAAAGAGTTCTCATCAGTAGTGAGATCAAAGGCTATTTAAAATTTTATAATTAGTATAAGACAAAGTGAACAGCAATATTTTGTTTACAATAGATTGCAATATTTCGACAAAACCATGTCAAATGACTAAGTTATCGATTAATTGTAATGTATGCAGTTGAGCGCAGTAATCCCTTTGTGTCGTCTGGAACTTGAGATTTGACCCACACACGGGTCAACCAGAGTGTGGCATGGTTATCCTAGGTTGTGTGGCGGTAAAAGTGTTCTCTATGGATGAATTCGTGTAGATATTTATGATGTTTTAATGGGTACTTTTAACATAATACAAACACTTACGAACCTAGTGACGAAGATAACGCCTCAAATTTGAACGTATAGCTTACAGCATATGCAACGGTAATTCATGCAGCAATCCGTGATCGATGACGATCGAGTGATACTGATAACGGATGAGTAGTTCCCACGAATGGGAAAAATGCCTATAATGTAAACGAACAAGCAAAACAGTTGGCTTGACTTGATATGTATACGGAAGATGGTACAAAACTTGCCTATACAAAAATCTATTATACATCACAATTTTTTTCTGCCGTTTATGCATTCATTTCCATGACAGGTATGTTTATTTGCTGATTCAGAAAGAATCCTGACCACAGATGGCATTCGAGAGTCGAGACTAAGTGCGTGAGGAAACTGCATGCTCTGGTCGAGTTTCCTTTCGAACATAAGACCAACACGAATTTATGTGGACAGCCGCCACCTTGACGGTGGGACGACAAGAATCCTGATAATAAAATGGTATGTTTTGACCTGACACAGCACTGTCCAAAGGTCGCTCTTCGGGATACCTTAAGGGGATCTACCTCTAAAGCATAATGAAATAGACTGATCGCACCATGATGACAAGCTATAATTACACTGCTGCTCAGCGGCGAACCTTGTCGACTACTGCATGGATCTATAGATCTGTCTAGCCTAGGCGGTCAAAGGATTGAGTGAATGATGATGATCGACTGACTGACCCATGCTGGTCAACCCGTACTGGTCATCAGGGTTTGGGGAGGCGGGCAGGCAGGGGGTCAGATAGAATCGGCGATTTATGTGAGGTACCAAAAGCTGGGTCGACTTGGGGAAGCTCCCTGGGCCACATGCATGGGTATCACGCCGGCACGCTTGCAGTCAGTCAGTCAGTCGTCCCTTACCTGGCGTTGGGGGGAGCACATGGATAGACGCTGCAGTTGATAGGGCCCGCCACTCTTGCCTATTTTGGGCAATAGTCAGCAGGTCCTGTACAGGACGACCAGTCCAGTCTTTGACGTTCGTAAGCCAGTTCTTTCTCTGACCACCGCGGCGTCGGCCACCCTCCAAGGTGCCTTGAAGGATAGTCTTCGACAAGGTGTCGTGCCGGGTTACATGGCCAAAGAAGACCAGCTTACGTCGCTTGACTGTTGATAGTAGAGGTTCCTGGTGTCCTACGAGTGCGGCAATCTTGTTTCTTACAAAGTCGTTGGTTTTGTGTTCTTTGTATGAGATCCGGAGCAGCTTCCTCAGACACTTGTGCTCGAATGCCTGGATTCTCCTTTCTGTTCCGGCGAGTAGAGTCCACGTGTCGCATCCGTAGAGCAGGATCGGCACTACCAGGGATTTGTATAGCCTGTACTTGGTAGTGAACCTTATCTTGTGGCTATGCCAGATCCTATCTAGCCTAGCCATTGCTGTTGCGATCCTGATGCGGATATCTTGCGTGGAGCTGCCGTCCTTGGAGAGGGTGGCTCCCAAGTACTTGAAGCTACTTACCTCTTCGAGCTGTACCCCGTTCATATAGATCTCTGCTTTGCCGTTGCCATTGATCATAACTTTGCTCTTTTCTGTGCTGGTCTCCATTCCATATGCGTTTGAGCTGTCTGTCAGTCTGTTGGTGAGGTCTTGCAGTTGAATGGTGCAATTAGTTAGTGGACTTAGGATTGTCTATAGACGCCATATCGCTTTAATTACTCGCTATTCGCTTACCTCATACTCCCTTCATTTGTTTAGGCGATCCCAGATCCCCACAAAATATAGTGTCGGGTCTTTGTTGTTTGTTTTCTACCCTGATTGTGCAGCTTAATTAACTGGAACCTTATCAATGCCAATTGATTCCCTCCCTTCAAACTCAGTTGTCTCGACCTCTTCGCGTAGGACTGGTAGGTCTGGTGGCATTGCAGGACGTAACTGATGTCTGTCTTCAGCTGGAAATTGTACACTGTACATACAGTTCTTTGCGGTATTCAGTCCATCGATTATCAGTGCTACTGCTATCTGTGAGGTGGTGCCGCATCTTATACGTCTAAATTAAGCTTGGAACTTTTTCACATTTGAAAACACCATTCACTGTCAGATATATAAAGATTTTAAGACTGCACTTTGTAACTATTCGTAATTATCCAGACTAGTCTCTAGGTTCTGATATCGCAATAAACTGTTCCCATACCATTATGCAGTGGTCTATCTGTTGTCTTACGTCTTCTGCTCGGACAAATCTGAAGAGGGATACAGTTTTAGTTTAACGAGTGTTGCTGCTGTCTGCGTTGCGTTGTTTTGGGAAGTTCTGAGCCTCCATGCGAGACAAATATTCAGGATGACTTATTTGTTCGACGTTTAATTTTTTTCTTTGTGAACTGATCGAGGCACACTACGTTATAACAAGTTATAAAAAAATTATTGCATGATGGTTGCTGTGGTTCGTGGATGACACTCCGCGCAAAAGTTAGAAAGACTGAAAAAATATATTGGCTGTTCTGCGACAAAAACATATTCGATATCCCGGGGTGGTGGGGAAATTGTCCAAAATAACCATTTTTTGTTGTTGTTGCAGAAAGTTACAGGTTCTTATGTAGCAAGAAGAAATTAAAATGCTCTTGTCATTGTCGTGGCTACATGTTTCAGACGAAACGCGCAGTCTCAACGAAAAGGACGATACAGACTCGCGTTATCGGGACCAAAAAATTCCAATCAACCCTCTAACCCTACCATCACACCACCTTCAACATAAATATCACCTGATGGATGATCAGCCAGTTTAGATTGCCACCTTTTAACCTGCAGCCTTAGCAGATACAGGTCAGCGTGAGTGTAAGCCTCGATTAAGTACGACACAATGAGGTTATCTCTTGGAGTAAAATTTGCAAAAGCAGCATGTCTCTCGATCTGCATGAAATAGGACATATCAAAAGCACATCACTGATTCACCGAGACACCGATGGGACATCATTTTTCGTTAACGTGATCTTTACATTTTTAGTCTACATTTCATCATGCCACACAACTCCTGTCGAGCAAAGTTATCAACTCCCCCCATTCCCACACTCGTACGCTGTCTACAGTGACCCCGCCCCCACCCCGAGGTCCTATATGCCAGACTTCCTGCGTGTGTTTGTGTGCGCCCGCGTGTGATGACATTACTTGACAACATGTCCAGTCTCGCTGACCCGACCGAAACAGTTTTGTCCCTGGTGTTGATTCTAACCATCGTATTACAGAGCAAATCTGTCATCAGTGTGACTTGCTAGTCCCCCCCCCCCTACCTAGCCTTCAAGCAACAGGTCTAGCGGGACAGTTCGGGAGATGACACCCCTGGAAACCCGATCGTTCGACCAACTACCCTCTACAAAAATAAAGAAATAAATTAGTTCACTACTAGAGTGCTACAGTAAATGAAGAAAATGACGTTAAAGGACCAAACTTGTTGTACCCCGCTCAATAGAAAAAAATCCCCAGAGTGAGGAATGTTACGTTAACCTTTCTTTAAAAGAAAAAAAGAATATGAAAAGAATAAGGGGAAAAAAGTTCACTTTTAGGTCTACCCTTCTTCACAGCAGCCTTCCTGTCTACCCTTCTCGTCAGACGTCAGGCTTGCTCTTTGTGCACAATCAGCATTTTGCTGAAGGCCGTGCGTCTACTAATAGCAATGATTTAAATAGATCAAGGACAACCTAAGCAGGTTCTGCATAATTGTATTTTGAGACATCTACAATAAAAGATGCCGAGCCTTCCACAGCCCCGCAGTCCGTGACACCACAAGCCACCAGAAAGCCTACTGGTCACCACTGCTGGGTTCGCATCTCGTCTAAAGGCGCACTTCTCTGTAGACGTCACGATTTTTTCACAGTGCTGGCCTTCGCTGTTTTCTTCTGATTATACTTCTTTCTCCTTTCCCTTGCTGTACGGGTGGTCCGGTGGCACAACGGTTAGCGCCTGTCACCAATACAGTGAAGGTTAGCTGTCCTGGGTTCAGCTCTCATCTCGGGCACGTTGCATGCTCTTTCTCTACATGTGGCATCTGTGTAGAGGGCTGGCTACCTTGCCGTGATATAGCCTTAGTTGCTGGCTTGGCGTAAAACACTAATTTCCTCCCCTTCCCTTCCCTTGCTGTACAAAATCTCCACAAGGTGAGAGTACTTTTCTCTCTAAGCAGCGAACGCCCCAGTTGGTGAAAATGGGTACCTGACTCCTTAGAGGGTTTGGGGAAGGAAAGGCAGCGAGGGAGCTGAGATGGGCGCCACCCTCACGCTAAGCTGGCCCCGAGAAAAGTGAGGTCTCTAACACCTGATCCTCGAATGATCTGAAAAGGTTATGGGATGACCTTTACCTTGATATGCTCCGCTGTATGTATGTTTACACCTACTTAATTATATGCTAGCATGACATATTTGCAAACAGCATTTTGATTCAGTGTCATTTAGAGATGAAGATACACTAGGCAGTAACTGTTCTTTGCTCTGCATGAATTGAAGCCACCTGCAAGGTTATCTATGACAAGCATTTTTTCCCTGTTGAATGATGCTGACTGTTTGAAACTGTCAAAACAAATATAACATTCTCAAAAGCCTTATATAAACATGTGTTGTCAAGGCCTAACAAAGACACAAAAGGTCTAAGTGTTTTTTTATCATAATTGTGGATACTGGTAGAATTAACCAATGGTTTCAATGGTGGGAAAATTTTGTGCTGCATGGAGAGAGAGATGGGAGAGAAGGGATTTGGGAGGAGCACACCAGTTTTATTCTGGTGAGGTGGCGGCCTTAGGCATGTGCAAACTGCACCTGCATATAGGGCCGCCAAATCCCAGGGGCCGCCAAGCCAATATATAAAGAACATAAAACAGAACGAGAAAATAGCGAAACAGCTGATGGCAATGTGCCCGAGAAACATTGTGTTTAATTCCTTGTTAGTCAGTTCGCTGTATTTACTAATGTTGCTAGAGTCGGAACAGTATAAGCTACATGTAGTATTATAACATTCTGCCGTAATGGCGGGCGAGAAGGCCACCGATTCTTTCTCTGCCCAGAGTCGCCACGAGCCTAGAGCCGCCCCTGGGTGTGTTATATTCTTGTGAGGTGACGTACTTTAAATGTCTTTTATATTCTGGAGTATTCTCTTTACTAAGAGAATTAAACCAAGCAGTGAAATCCTTTGACTAGATCTGTCGCTACATTTATTCTTTGGACAGACAAGTGATGGCCCATTGTTTTAGGCTCTCCTTATGGAGGAACATTTGAACAAGTTTTTTAATGGCACTTATAGAAAACTTTGCCACCTGCTAACCTGTAAATTTCAGACTGCGAAACCCATCCGTTAATTAATTATCTACTAGCAAAGTACGCAATTCGCACCTACGATCAACACCGCTAACAGTGTACTACGTCACACTAGTGCACCATTCACAACATTGGCAGCAGCCAGCACCAAAAAGCAGAGAGAAAGAGAGAGAATGATCGACGGTTCGGATTATTCGGACGTTGAAAGTCTGCTTTTCTCGTGCTAAAGTAGCAGTACCACGAGAAATGCGCAGACTTTCAGCGTCGGAATAACTCGAAGTGTCTTAATCTCTCAGTCACTCGCTCATTTGATCATCAATCTCTTTAATTTACTCATTCAACTAATTATATAACTTGTAAATCAAGCCGTCGCATTTAATCTCACAGTACAATGACTAAAAGCAGCCAGTGAGCCAGGGCGTGGAATAAACAAATGAATAAATAGACATAGATGGGGGAGTAAATAAAATATCAGAAACAATAATTCACATACAATTAAGCGAGATTCAATTAAGAAAGCTATACGGAGAAGGAAAAAGAATTCTATTTTCATTCGTCTCTGAAATACTTGCATGAGGACTTTTTTAAAATTTACTATAAACAGTTTCATTATTGTCGATATACTGTAACTTGTATGATCACTCAGTCGAGGTCTGATTGATTGTCATCAATAAATGGTCGCTAGGAAGTGCTCGGTCTGTCGCCTTTGAGGCACATGCAGCCCAAGACGTATGCCGACCTTTACCCTGCGCACCGGCTATTTAATTCGTCACGACGATTTCTGTCTTCATATGCTTGCTCGGGCGCAAACATGCTGATCATGAACGTTAACATCAACGTTCATGATGCTGATATAGGTGTTTCCAGGATTCACCCACTGTTGTTTCTATTATGGCACATTCCGATTTTCTTGTTTATTGTTCTTTAAACGGTTATAGGCGACAGCAGATTTTAAACCGCACAACATTTCAATAAACAAATGTTTCATCAATTTTATTCTTTAAAAAATCTTGGCAAATTTAGGGTGACTATAATACAGATTAAAGACTTATCCATGAGCTAAATACTTCGTTTATAGAAAGAATAATATACTGGCAAAGACATGTAGAAGGAGGAATGAATATCACACCATGATGCATATGAAAAGAGTATATGATCAATATGTTTACATTCTTTCCTGGGTGTGACAAAGAAATGACCTGTCGTATGCCTTTATAATACTAAATGTGATACCACATGGAGAAAAGTATTCTTCCCTTAAAACTTATACCTCTCCATTTCGCTCTGGATGTCATTCCTGATGCATATGTAAAGAGTGTAATAGTTGATATATTTACACAATCTTTACTGGATTTGAACATGCTACATTCTTCAAGCTTTGTTCATATCGAAATGTGATAAAGGTATGGAAGAAATATTTCTTCCTTTAACAGTTTTAGTCTCTCCATTCTGCTCTGTTGCTACTTAAAATTTAAGGCAAAGCTGTGTCTTTACATCCACACTTACATTTGAAAATTTTTAGTTTGGTACCTTCATATAAATAATAATAATAATAATGATAATGAAGATTTTTATAGCACATATTCACACTCATAGAGAGCATGCTCTTAGCGCTTAAAATGGGGAAGAGACATGGACTAAATGGATAGAACACGAGGGACGGAAGAATAAATGTCAGTACTGACGACAAAGCGAAAACAAAGAAAGAAAACACAAAAAGGCACCAAATAACAGGAACAGAGAATATAGTGATTCTGCAGAGAAAGATGGGTAGAAAAGTAGCAAGAGCAGAAGGGGGGAGAATAAAAAGGATGAGCATTGTATGGACTGTGTTAGGAGTAATGCTCAAGGAAGAGGTCCGTTTTCAGTGCAGATTTGAAGGATTCAATTGTAGGATAATTGAAGATAAATGAGCATTTTGTGTGCTTTTCCATATGAAAAAGTGTGCAAGAGGACAAGAAAAGCATTAAAAAAACAAACAGGATTAAAATCAACAGCACACCTGCCTTAAAGTCCACTTCATTCTCAGCAGAGCACAAAACCACAGCGACTATAAATTCTCTTTAAAAGATAACAACTTTTTCAAAGTTTATATTTTACTATTAGTTTCTACTATTAGGTTTGGGAAACACAGTATTACACTAAGACTTGAAATCTACTTTCCATCTGAGTTCACGGTTTTCACAGTTAAAGGCTCCTTCAAGCCATACCAAAGTTGAAGTTAAAATGTGTATCAAAGGTTTAAAATGTTTTGAGGAGAGGACTGCAGAGTCTTAAAGCATAATACAAATGTGATTTTTATTGCCCTAATAATGAACTTGAAGCATGTTTGGAAGCTTTTTGTGTACGTCCATTGTGGGGATGCCTGGCTTCTGACGTGCATAGCTGGGCTGAGCCTGGGACATGGCTGCTTGATAAATTTTCTGTAACACAGAAACAAGTGCATGAAGTATGACAAGAGTGTGATAAATTTATTTTTTGCCTTTATCTAGCACAGTTTTTGATGATTCTGTGTGTGTGTGTGTGTGTGTGCACATGCATGCATGTGTGCTTGAGTAAATATGAGAAAGAGAGATGTCATCAATAACTACATTAGGTCCAATTACCGAAAATTACTTCATCATCATTTAATGATATCAATAAAATGACAAGTGTGTTAAACATAACCATAACCATCCCTACCATCATTTGCTTCTATATGATTAAAATAAGATTAGAAGATAATTGTAATTAACATACTCTTCGGTCAGTTCTCATTTTGGCATTAAAGAACGCTACAGAGTCAGGATTGTTCATCAGCAATGCATTATGTAAACGGTCAAACTTCTCCTCTTCATCTTCTGGCTGCAATCAACACATTTAGATGCATAATTGTAGTAAAGTCACATGATCCTATACTTAAAATGGCCACATTCTTTAACACGTGAGAAAATCTGCAGTCCAAAAATATGGTTTTGAATGCAGCTACAGCAGTATATTCAGTATTCAGTGCATAAAATCATTTATTGACTTTAGTCAATCATAATTGTATATTACTTTTTTTTCAAAGAAGGGTTTCAGAGAGTTCAAAATGACTTCATGTTTCCTGAATAAAATACGAAAGAAGACTGAACATTGATTGTTCATAGTTTTTTGAAAGAATAAATCTGTGTAAAGCGACACGTACAGATCTCGATGTAGAGTTACTGAATAAATTCAAAATACCATGGCAGTAGGAATGATTGGTAGGAAAGCTCCCAGTCTTGTGCCATAGCCTGCCTGAACACTTGTTTGGACCTCCTCTCCAGGTTGGTTCAGGAAGCTCTCAGCATACCACTTGTCAAATTCTGGACAAAATATAACATATACAGTAAATGACCTTCGTTGTTTTTTATTGCAACATTCAACAGCTTCCAGTGTTTATTATATTAGCTTTGTTGAACAGTTTCTTAGGCTAACTAGATGAAGTACATTTCACTGTGCAGATGGTAAGAGGTTTTGTATGACACTACTAATAAAACTTCCATGAATAGATAAGTGGCTGAGTGTTTTATCAATTTTGCACTTGCACTTGAAGTTCATGGAAATTTTTTTTTAAAGTTAACCTTTTCAGCATGTGATGCTGAGGAAACATGTCAATCTAAATTTAAAATCAACTTGACAGAAATAATGTAGACTTTATACACAATTATCTATTTTGGTATTGTCTAATCTTAAGCAGATGTCATGTATCATAATTCTAAGACATGCAATTTTCAGCAAGAAATATGGATTGCATCAACTTATTTCAGCCCAAAACAAAATTGTCCTTATAAAAAAAATAAAAAGTAAATGTAAAGATTGTTGTGGATTTTACTAATGCTTATACTTTACTGCAGTTAACGCAGGAATAGCCTTCCTTTTCACTTTTATGGTGCCTTTAATAGCTTCCAGCTTGTTTCAAGCTGCCATAAGTTATATGCATTCAAAGTTCGGCCAATCTTCACTCAGCATTTTTGTCTGATTAATGTCACTAATGCAAACATTTCAGATGATTTTGTTTTTATTGCAGTCACTCTTTCTCATTTATTTTAAATCATCTTTGTGCTTTATTTTTATTAAATTTCTTGATCCCTTGGTAAAATTAAGCTGTTTCCTTTAGAAAGCTTTTTCTATCAACAACTTTTGACTTATGTATGCTTTAAACTGGTCATAAATTAAAAAAAAATCTTAAATGACCAACTTAAGAATTTCATTCTCGAAAATTGTAAAAGAGAACAATAGAAAAGAAAATATTACCACTAAGAAGTTTCTGACGGCACTGGTCTACTAACTTCTGGCAGTACTGTACTTGTGTTTTGAGAGACTTGAGTTCTTCAAAATCGATCTGATAGGCCATCTTTAGGTCTTTTAGTCTTTGGACTTCCATAAACTCTTGCTCACTGATGACAATGTCACCATCATCGTTGAACACTGGACCTAGATTTTCAATCATTTCATTCTGCTAGGATCAGACTGAAAGACTTACCATAAATAAATGAATGCATCCAACCATTTAGCATCATAACACTGCATATTTACATGCACACACAAACACACATACTTTGCCACCAACCACTCTTTACTACAGCTTGTGTCAGACATAAAACACAACTGACCAGACTCATCCAGAATGTGTGTGTGCATGCATACATGAACACATGCATACATGTGTACAGGCTCATGCCTTACTTTTAAAATTGTCTAGTATATTATGCTAATTTACATAATGTGAAAATAAAGGAAATAATGTAAAGGATGTGAATTTTTCAAGCACACACCTTCTGTATCTCTTTCTGCCCTAAATCTTTCTAGTGCTTTGCGTGTATTGTCAATGTCCAGTTTGGTGTTGTTTATCTTCTTGGCCAGATCAGAATAGGCTTTTTTCTTGCTTGCCAGAATTTCTGCCAAACAATTGAGAAAGCAGCATAAAAAAGCTGCCGAGCGACAACAGCAAAAAATGCAAACAGCAATTAAAAATTATTAAGTAAACAAAAATCTGAAACAGCACATGACCCACAATGAATCCCAGACACTTAATCCCCAGACACTTAATCCCCGACACTTAATCCCCTAGACTTTTAATTCCCAGACACTTAATCCTCAAAATGAAATTTCAACTTAAAAAATTATGAGATGAATGAAAACTTTAATTCAAATTCAAATAATTATTTTCATGTAAACATCAAAATAAGTTTGACAATTAAAATAATACTTAACTTCAACATCTATAACATTAGTTAAAGTTCATGTGAGCTATTAAATTCAAGGTTCTTCAACAATATATGAAAAGTGTTGTTAATCAATATGACAGATAAGCTAATGATCAGATGTACAGAAGACGATCCATTGCCTCATATCGCTGTACAATGTTGCTAATTCTCATGGCCAGTTTAGCGTACTTCTTCTTTGGATGTTTCTCTCTCCTGGCGCATGACTGCACATGCAACACCTCCGTGCTTCCACCCCAAACAACACCTCTATGCTAGCACATACACCCCCTCTTTCTTGCATAAGGGACCTCAGGCTTGTCAGCAAGCCACCCTAGACCCTAATTGGGGCGATTGTTAAGTCTCATTAGAGTTACCATGCAACACATTTCTCTTATGGTTATAATGTTTGAAGTTCACAAAATAGCAGTTTTGAGTGTTGTGTCGCGATTTGGGGGCATTTTTGAGGATTAAGTGTCTGGAGATTAAGTGGCTAGTCTAGGGGATTAATTGTCGGGGATTTTAAATGTTGGGGGATTAAGTGTCCGGTCACCACCCACAACTGCAGTTTTAGCATATCTGTCAGATTCAATTTCATAAAAGATGGACACTAAATCAATTTCGCTCCAATTTTTGAATCAACTTGTAAAGTTTACAGAGCCTCCCTTAAAAAAGTTATTAAATGTAACTAACCTTTGTTCTCTATTAATATCCTATTGATCTCACTGCCTTTCTCTTGCTTAAATTCTTCAAAGGCAGCAGTTCGGCTTGGTGGACTGCTGTCAAGAAATGAAAGTGTGTATTTATATTCTCACTTCAAATACGGCAATCAAACCATGCATAATACCTCCAAGTTCTGAGAAACTACAAGTTTTCTCACTACGCAAAATGGAAAGTGTCTAAACTTGAAAGATTGCAAAAAGGACATATACATATGATCTGTAGTTTCAGTCATGTAGCACATAGCTTTATTGTTGTTGTTTTTTTAAGTTACAGTTTATATGTATGCATTTAATTTTTTGTCATACTGAAATAATTTTAAGTGAGTCTCACGACAAACACAGCCTTAGCAATGAAGTAATATAAATGATTCCACAAACCAACAAGTCCCCGAGTACTATTTTTTACACTGATTCCTTGTCATCTATGAATACATTCTATTAACTGTTTGTGTAAAACTATAGCCAAGGAATAACCTTTTATATGATTTCGCACTTCAAGGGACTGCAGATTAACCACAGTAAACCAAATCCACAGAAAAGTGAAAGAAAAAATATACATCATAGAGAAAAAGTTTAAAATGTGTGAACAAATGAGTTTCAAATTAAAAACCAAATACTTTTGTGAATTAAGAATTCAGAAACCATAAAGTAACTGGCCTCAAACAGGGACTGTTTGAAAAGTCCTCCAGTTTATGTTATTTTTAATATGAAAAATGACACTGCAAATGAAAAGGCAAATGCAAACATTTTCATGCTTCGAAATCTCCGTCATGCAACATATTTCATGTTGTGCACTAAGGCAAACGCAAAAAAGAAAAAAATCCTAGTGCAGATGTTTCCTTCCATGCATGTGTCTACCTTTGTAGCTCCCTGTCAACAAGTAATTCTTGGCCAGTTAAAGAGACTTCATCAACTTCAATTTCTTCTGTTATTTCTGTGTAGCTTCTGATTCCTTTTTCTGCCTTCCCTTTACCTCCAGTTTCAGGGAAGTCTGCACTGGTGATGCTAGCACTAAAAGCATCCATCAATAAGTGTGTATCACCAAGATGATTATTAGTCTATTAGCAACTGTTACACACTTGTTTTGAGATGATGCATAAGAGGGACAGATAGAAAATAAGAATGAAACAAAAATAAAATTTTGAGAGTAAATTCTCTGTCTTCGAGACTTGCCAGATGACATGACCATAGGAGATAAAAAATAAGGTTACACTGACTCGCTAACCATATTGAAAAGGTGTCTCCCCCCGGCAGTGAGCGAGGAGGTCGGGAGGGCCTTGACGTCATGTCATCTGGTAAGTCTCGAAGACAGAATTAACAAATTGTATTTCTTCTTTGACTGTAACAGATTACATGACACAGGAGAATAGAGATCAGACGGAGAGAGGAAACAAAACAACCACCTAAGAAACAGGAGGCGGCCTGTTGCGCCGTATCGATCAGCCGCAACAGTACCTGAGAAACAAGGAACGCAAAAAAAAAAAAAGTTTCTAAAAACAGACAAACAAACAATGCGAACAAACTTAAAGTTACGACGGAAGGCAAGGCCAGCGCAAACACCGTCACGTCCTGTGCGCAGATTTCGGCAGATATACCGGCGAAGAAAGAAGACGCAGGCATCAAGGATACAACTAAAAGAGGACAAGACCTGAGGAGACCTCTCCGCATGGTCGGCCCTCAGAGGCCTCAAGCGTCCTGCACGATTTCCCCCCATCAACCACGAACTTCAGGAGCTGCGGACCGCCCGGACTGACTCCTGCAAGAAAGCTGGCTCACTCTTTCCAGAGACTGGAACCACGCATCCAAGGCAACGAAACTTATCCAGGAACGTTTTTAAAGCGTCATCCCCATCACATAACCAACTCGATCTTGGAACTGCCAAAGCTGGCTCAGCTGGGAGAGCATGCATCTCAGAGACCCTTGCTGCAGTGGCCAGGGCCAACAGGAAAACTATAACTTTTCCTTGACCCTGCTAAGCGGCAGCAAAGACCGAGTCTAATAGGTCGATCGGAGTTAACAAGAAGACCCAGAACATGTTCCATGTAGGGGAGGAAAGGACGAGAGGCAGTAGTCTTCAGGATGTACCGCCTGTCGCACTGGTCTGGCTGTCTGTGTCGGTTGTGCTAGTGACTGCTCCAATTTTTGTTTTCGCTTCTGGTGCCAGTTGGCTGCCGGCCGCATGACCTTGGATCGAGCAGTCGCACTGGAACGACGAATAATCCCCCAGCACACGCACAAGTTCACTGATCAACAAAAGTCAAGTGGACATGAAACCCACATGTAGAACCTCGCCGATCTCCAAGTCTGCACGTCGACACAGACTATTTAGGGCAAATCTTTTCTCCAAAAAAAGGAAGTCCGATGTCAAAAATTCTGCCCTACCCCCCCCCCCAAAAAAAAAACCCGCAGAAAACTCTGTAGCGGTAACAATCGTAGCACAGGTGAAACTGTCAAGCACGCGTCTTTTCTCAAGGAAAATAAGTCTTGGCGTCATAAGAATTCCGACGAACAAACGTAAAATTCTCTGTAGCGGTAAAAACCGTAGCAAAGGCGACACGGACTGGCAAAAACACGTCTTTTTCTCACGAAAAAGAAGTTCTGTGTCACAAGAATTCCGACGAAAACACGCCAGATTCTCTGCATCAGTAAAACCGCAGTACAAGCGACACTGACTGGTAGGAGTTACAAGAATTCTTAGGAAAAACGCAGAATTCTCTGTAGCATAAAAAGCTTGGCAGAGACCATGCAGACAGTCAAGCACACGTCTTTCCTCAAGGAAAGGAAGTCCGACGCTTGAAGAGAAAACGACGAAAAATCTGAAGCCTAGTAAAGACGACATCCACCGACAATGTACAAGTTTTCATCACTGAGTGTCGCACGTGGTTAGAGCAGCACTTATTGAACACCACTGTAACCATCAACATAACTGGTGTAGTGGCCTTGCGTTTGACATTTTACGCTGTTAGAGGGCAGTTGCTCACCTAACTATAGTGGATTGCTAGCTCAGTTCCAGGAAGAAAACTTTTCGATGAGAGCTAGCGTAACCCTTTATCTCCTATGGTCATGTCATCTGGTACAGTCAAGAAAAGGCGGCGCTTTTACAGGTCCAGCTCTGTCTGAAAAATACTAATCATGATTTTCAAAATATGCACAATTGACTATGCACTTATTAGACTCCGTGGACAATATCATTGTACTTACTTTGGAGGCAGAGATCTATCTGGCCTCTGGGCACCACCTGCTGAGCTGACTGGTGATGCTGGAACTTCTTCTTTATCACGATCAACAGGTGTGTGGGGTGACTTGGCATCCTGTTCACCCTTTGCACTCTGTGTTGGGCTAGAAGTAACTTTTACTCCCACAGGACTGTGCAAAAATAGTTGTAGTGCAAGACAATGTTTATCTGTGTTTAGCTGTTTCAAGACACACAGGGGAAAAACCTTGCCTCAATCTACACATTTACAACAAACATCCATACTTGTACATGCATGTGACATTATCGCTTCACCTATAAACACAGTACACTACAACATCACAACTCTAATAATAACCTTCCGCCTCTGGTTGCCTTTTTCTTTTCCCGTTCTCTTTCCTTCTTTTTTAACTGTACCACAGCAGATGGCTCAGCCTTGGCAGACTTGGGTGCAGAGCCAACACCAAATCCTGTCCCATCAGTCTCACCCACCAGATTTGTTTCATCTGCTGTGGACATGCCAGCCTGGGAAAAAGTTTACAAACTAATTTTTTTAACTTTTCAAAATCTGAAGCAAAGCAGTGGCATTATTACTATTTTATCACTTAGTTGTCCACCATCACCTCACCAACCACGTTTCGAAAAAGACTGAAGACCCATCTGTTTATTAAAGACGGACTTAAACTTAAACAACCAAGCAACACTTGTGTCTTGATTTTTTTACTTTACTGGTGTTTATCTTTTTTTTCTGCGCAATGAGCATTCTTCCGAATGGATACCTGCGCATTACAAATGGACATCATCATCATCATCATCATCATCATCATCATCATCATCATCATCATCATCATCATCATCATCATCATCATCATCATCAGTTGTTACTTAACAAACTATATCTGAAAAAATAATGAGCTGGGGGTCTGTTAACACTGCTCAAAACGATGTTGACTGAAAAAAGAACTATAGCTGTTGATTTATTTGCGTCGTCACTGTGCGGAACTGTTTGACTTTTTAGTCTGCATCTATACATCTTTCTAATTTCGTGTCGCCTAACGGTCTCTTTTCCCTGATGCCATAACGGTTTTGTAACTGCTATTGACCTCCCACCAGCGTCTAACAATTATGTTTTAATACAGTTTTTTCTCTGTCTACTGTGACTGCATAGATCCCAGCAGTCTCTTGATTTGATGTACACTTGCCCTGAGCAGCGATTGATTAGTGTTTGCCACCGACGAAACATTGACTTTACGACCTCTACATAACTGTAGCCGATCACAAAAGGCAATAAGCAATAAGTAGCGATGACTTTCAACCTATAACTTTTCAACCTTCACGTCGTCTTTTTCTACCTGACGTACGTCTGATCGTAACGGTTTCTCCAGTCGTCACTAGTATGGACTATATTATCTTTTCTGCGTTCGACATGGAAGAAAGAATGTCTTTACGACCTGTAGATTTAACTGTAATAAATCAACATCTCGGTCGATAAGTTTTAACAAGATTTCATCCAGCAGAGAAACGACAAAGCCGTAGGATGTTTGTCTTTACTTTGTATATAGTTTGTGTTTTTGTGTTTGTCCAGCGTTGCGCCTCGCTTTGGCCGCGGTGGCGCGCGCTATACAAGCTCACTGATTATTTTTAATAGTAGTTTTATTGCAATGCTAATTACTACTGTATCTTTGCATTGACATTTCGTGACTGCAAATGACCTGCAAGTGCTTTTTTGATTCTAGATTTCTATGTTTTGTTTTTATTTGTGTAAAGCGCATTGAGGCCTTGTGTAAATCTGTTTTATATGTATATATATTATTACAAAAATTATATACACATTCAAACTACTGATACTGAGTTTCAACAATGAATCTGATACTGAAAAGTACTTTAAAACAAATCATCAGGTGACTGAGGATGTTCTGTGGCCTGGTGGTTAGTGGCCTCTACTATGAAGCAGGTCAGGGATGAAGTTTGCTTGGGCAGCAAAACTTCCCCTGCCCACCCTGCAGCTTTCCAAAAGAAATGGAAGGTAATGGAGGAAGATTGCATAGGTTCCACCTTTTACCTGCCAGGCCCTAGACCTAGTGAAACCCTTTACTGTCCTTATGGAGGCTATATAGGTTGTACAATCTTTAGTTTCACATTTGTTTTAACTATCCAGTTACTATAATCTGGCTTTGCATATGCCATTTATACATAAATATGACAATGCTTACCTGCTGTGCAGCACCAATAGCAGCAAGATCAGTCCTCTCAAAAAGTGTGAACTTCTGTCGAAGTTTGTCCTCAACATCATGCTCTATTTGGCTAAAGACCAAGGGAAAAAACGTTGCTTGAACATGTTGCATATTCAAAAGCAACTTACAAAGCTTTTCCTTCTATACATACTTCATAATAATAATAATAACTAAATAACTTCAGTATAGTTCTTGCATCAATAATCATCTGTACCACTGAGATTTATGTTGTAGTTCAAGCATGAACACAATCTAACGAACCAAGAATTGTTGTAAAAGAGATTAACATCTGTACCCTAAAATGGGATGACTTTCCTGAACATGCAACAATACTCAGACTTTTTAAAACTGGACGAGGAAGGTGGCAGAGGTGTAATGTGCACATGTATATATGTGTGAATGTCTGCATGTGAATGAGTATGAGAGAGAGAGAGAGAGCTTCTTTCTCTATTACTTCTAGGTGCTTTGTGTTTAAACAGACAGTTTTATTTTAAATGATTTTTTAAAATCTAGCAAATCATATCTTCAGCTCACTTGTAAATGTCTCGAAATGCTTCAAAAGTGCCTTGGATTTGTCGCAGGTTGACAATCTGTAACAAACAAAGTGCAGTCACTTTTCTTCGACCATATTTTGCTTATATCCCACATTTTAAAAAATATATTTCTTACACTGGTTCATATACTTACAAATTTTAAGATATTTTTTCTTTCAGGAATCCTACATGTTCATAATCCTACATGTTATATAAATAAATTCTTAATGCAAAATCTGAAACACCCACTACACAGGTATATATTTAGCTGAACTAAAAAGTACTTTGGAAAACAACAACTTTTTAAATGACTGGAGGACATGAAAAAAATACATACATCAATTTCATCCAGGGTACCCTCCAGGTACCTGCGACACTGCTGACGTATCTCATATTTTTGTTGCTCAGATAATGGCTCATAGCTCACATGGCTTCTGTTGGCCTGCAAAAAAAAATTTCTTAGAATTTAAACATGAAGTCCTATGACCACAAGTTCACAGGGGAGCGAGTGTCCTCGTTAATTTTGTAAGGATGGTAGCTATCTTCTCTTCCTTGCTGCCTTACTTTCCCAAACCCTCTACAAAGTCAGGTACCCTCTCCAAAGTTTGGGTCATCTGGGGAGAATATGCTGCATAAAATGGCTATTCAACTGGCCAGTGTCCATGTGGCCTCATACCCAGAAAAATATGCTGCACAGAGATGTGGACACCAGTCTGTGTAAGAGATAGCGCACGGTACTGGTGTGCATGCTGCAATCTTCATAGTCCTAGCATATATGCCGAGAATTTTGGTGTTGAGCGGCACATAGCTGTAGGCGGTTAGAGCATAAGAAAGTTAAATGTTTATCAACCAAGTGACCTATTACCAGGGACAGCTGGTAGGACAGAGGGAGAAATCCCACCCAGCAGTTAATTTGTGGAATGTGGGCATTGCTGGGACATGAAAATTTCTTCCACCCACCTTGGTCACACCCTGCTAGCAACCTACCCAGAACAACAGGATGGAGGGGGTAATTCATGTTTTATGAGGAGCCAGCAACTAGGGCTATATCATGGCAAGACAGCCAGCCATGTAAACAGATGTCACATGCAGAGAAAGAACAGCATGCTTGAAATGACAGCTAAGCCCAAGACAGCCATCCCTCACTGTATTGGTGACTGGTGCTAACTGTCGCGCCACTGGACCACCCCCAAAACAACAGAAACTTGGGATGATTAAAAGCCATAAAAGCCACCCAAAGAGCCCCCACCAAGGAAAACGGCATCACATGGACACAACATTCAACAGTGATGCCAGTAGTTCCATTGCAAGGGTGGATGAATCCTGCTCCAATGACAGTGTTGGCCGTTCTTGTGACAGTTTAAGATGCTGGCAGTTAAGATGCATGGGGCAACACCCATGGCTATGTGCAGAGGAGGGCAGCTACTGCTAGCAACTCATCTAGGGGTGTTTTGACTGCAGGTACTCTCATTCCCCGAACACTGGGGATGAAGAGCAAGAGTTGAAGCAGCCATGACACCACCCCAAAACCAGGCTGAGTCTGCAGAAGGATTTGAATTGCTGGAATGTGGGCAAAAGGTTATGGTGGAGCTCTTTCAGGATATGAACAAGTGACAGATATCAGTAGCACTGGCCAGTTTGAAGTCAGACAATACTTCCTCTTACTGGAGCTATGACAGTTACAATTCTTGTGAGGTGGACCTACTGACTATAGCATTTTTAGCATTTTTCGCAACCATGACAGTTTAATCATACTTGCAGTCCAGGTGACATCCAGTGAGTCAGCTTGCTCCTCTGACAGCTGGAAAACCTACCATTTGCCTGGTATGCTGCCAAACTGGTATACACAATATTTACATATTGTGACTGTGTACATAGACATTTTGCGGAGGAAAAAGAAAAATTATATATATATTATACAGAGACTGCAGGCATAGGGTAGGTAAGATCTGTATATTAAAAGAATTTGATCAGCAGTAAAATGCTCCGCATCAAGTAACTAATGAAGTAATCTTGTTCATTTCTTTCAAACTCACCAAAGTATCATGCATAGCTAGCTCAGACTTCAAATGCTCGATCTCCTGGTGAAGGGTTTTTACCAAAATCTGGACAAATTAAAAAACAATATAACAGAGAAAGGAATAAATAAGTGAAAAAAAATTTGAGGATGAAGAAAGGAAAATATCATATTTAGTCATTATTTCAATGTTTTCCATGCATCTAGTGTAAAGATTCTACAGCAGGTAAAGAGGAACGTTTTTCACACGTTGAATATCACCTGAGTTGTTTGGCATGCTGGTTACCTCTTTTCACTACAGTTTATTACATTTTGTAATATGTACCATTGAAATATGAGAAATACTTGTTTGATTAATTAAGAATTGCAGGTTAGGTGTGTGTGTCTTTCTGTGTGCATGCATACATGTGTTGACAATTTCAGTGGACCAGGTGATTAAGCACCAACATAAAGTACCTACATAATTTCTGAAGAATCTACAGTAGATAGAGGATCTGAGCTGAAGTACATTCAAAGTAATGCCATAGGAAGAAAACATTTTCAAGTGTGACTAAACTATACAGTACAGTTGTACTGATGGTGCATTAAAATGAATCTGAATTTGAAATGCCCATTTCCTTCCTTAAATGAAGCCATTTGGACTATTAAGAAAAAAAATCAAGAAAACTTTAACTGAACATAATTTGTGAAAACACCACAGTTCTTGCTTGTGATAAAAAAACACAAATTATTGCCTGCCATGAACTGTTGACATATGCATGCATATAAAAGGCACAGCAGACAACAAACTTTGCATTGAATCTCACCACTTTCCAATGATTCTCAGCACAAAATGGACATGCCTGCAAACAGTTAGTTAAAGTGAATCCCTTTTATACGGCTGTTGCAAGCTGAAAGCCAAGTTCACTCTTGGGTCTTTTGCAAGTTCCACATTGTATTATGCACATGTACATGTTTGTGCATATGTGTGTGTGTTTTTTTTTTTTTTTGATTGAGCGCATATATGAAATACTGGTACAAATATGAATCTTAGATGTTATGAATTAGGATTAGACAAGACTTACTGCTGGATCACAGACTTCATTGACTGCAGGCTCACTAGCAACACACATCATGCGAGTTGCAAAACGCAAAGAGGACACCTGAAACCACCAACAAACTTCTTTTCACTTTGCATTACATACACTTACATCAAAGAAAGAAAGATGGGTGCATGTTTGCATTAAACAATCCACACCTATTTTACATTAAAATATGCATACTAGGTGGATGTGTTAGCTCTGTGCTTGTATATCAAATTGTACATGATAAAGTATCATTTATTTAGAGCCAATTCTTGTACTCTTAACTGACAATTATGTTAGAAAATGGCAAACTAATTTTAGACCATCAACATTTAAGTTTATTCCTTTTTTGATAAAATTATGGATCTTGACGGAAGAATGTCCACAATCATTAATAGTTAAATTCCTCATGCTTACTGTTTCCTCAAGCTGTGCTCGTTCACTCCAGATGTTAGTGATAAGAACTGTGTTACATCTGCCTCCAATGGAATCTTTGAGGTAGTGGGTCAGTTTAGACTGGCGGAATGGAATGTGCTCTCGTTTACGATCAGCTAGTGCGATGACCACTTGCTCCAGGAATGTCAGTGACTTGTTGATATACAATGCTTCTGTCTGCATCTTGCCCTCAGACTAAAATACCAGACTCTAGCTCAGTCTTTTGCCTTAATTTTGTGACCATAGCAAAATAAAACAACCCATTACATATGAGATACTAGACTGTGTGTTTGTAAGAAACTAGCCAAATCAGCAGAATAAAAAAATGAAAATGGTTAATCTAAGAAATTATGAGAAATGCCAAAAACAAAAATAATGCTTTCCATGATGATCTTGACTCTGCCAAGTCAAGGTCCTATAAAAATTTACATTTTTCGTTGTATTACTCTCAACTTAATCCAAACATTGCACATTGCCACGAAACATTTTTGTAGCTATTTGCACTTTTGCTTTCATGGCAATATTTTTCCTTCTTTTCTGTCCATAATAAAGTACAAGAACAATTTTTTTTAATTTTAATAAATAGTTATAAATTTGCAACTGTAATATAATCCCAAGTAACAGACAATGCAACCCTACCAGCAAGAAAATGAGACCACAATGAACTGCCACATACCTTTGTTTTGCCTATTCTTTCAGAGCCAGCAAGATCCACAAAATGGAGTTTAGACACAGTATACTTTGCATTGGAATGTACTCTTGATCTGGACTAGAATACCAATAGGGAAAAACGACATATTTACTGACACATATTACATGAAATGCACTACAGACTAGCTGAAATACAACAGTTGTATCATAGATCACACTGAACCACAATCACATTTGTCATAGGGAGGATGACGGCAGTATTGTGGAAGGATATCGATCTTGCCTTCACTGAAGTTTTACTATGCTTAATGATCGAAACTTCTGCCCCTGTTCCGCTCACCTGATGTCACCAATCAGCACATGCTATTAATTTAGAGATAAGAATCTTTGTTCAAGAATACTACAAGAATGGTAACAGTAAACATCAACTGAATCAAAGCAGACTAACCTCTAAATATACTGTGAATATGCAGTGAGACCGAGAAGACATTCTGTTTAGAACGTGAGCAGCAATGGTTCGATTAGTTTCTCCCTGTCACAGAAAACAAAATTAGCAAACAATTTAAGATTGCATAGTCTTATGATCCAACAGACATGATTGCTGTTAGTCCCAGTTTATCATTAAGAGGAAAATGTGATACCAATCCCATGAAAATGACAATTAAAATTTAAGAATTATTCTTGAATCTACAAATAAAACACACACACTAATTACTTTGAAAATTCATACCGCATATAGCACTGCTGCTCTTGATACATTTTGAAATCTAGGCCTATTTTTGTTACCTATTCCTCAAATTTGTACTTTGCTTTGATATGGACATTTTAAATACCTCAAACAGGAGATTCAATGCCTCCTCTTCATTCTGAGCCAGATGACATGACAGGCCCTTGACATACACACCATCTTGGTTTTCGGTAAGCACCATTGGCTCCTTACCTGATGGATTCTCCACATCTGGCAGAGAGGCCAGCAAGTCATACATGACTTCATTGTATATTTCCATGTAGGAAATCCTGCACAAAAAGGGGATGATTTCCAACAGCATTTACTGGCACACATGCAAGCTCCTAACTTCTTGAAATAAATGGTAATTTATAGATAATAATAAGACTACTGAACATTTTGAAACCATATAAAAAACATTCAGAGATTTATAAATGTTACCTGACTATGATGCTGGACTCGAGGCGCTCCTCAATCTCTTTAAAAAGTTGAGATAATGCCCGAGGAATCACACCCCTGTGACGAAAGCTTTCAGTTGCACCAGTAATAGTGAAAGTTTTGCCTGCTCCTGTCTGTCCATAGCACATAAGTGTCCCTGAAAGATTTTAATCAGCTTTAGCTAAAATATAAAGAAACAGGCAAAAAGTGCTAAAATATCAGTCTGAAATATTAAACAACATAGCTGAATTACTTCAATGTTATGTTAAAGAAACTCAAAGTTTTTAATTAATATGGCAGGTTCACAAGTTTCGAACCCTGTACTGTGAAAATGAATTTGATTAAGGCTTAACCTTCCTTTCTTCTTTAAAAGATCACTTGTTAGCATGAGAACTAAACTCTTAATCAGTATGCTTCAGCAAATGCTAATGGTCCTTGGAAACTCCAATTTTCATTCTGATTTATCCATGTATTAAGTGTTTACATTTTCTCATACATACTCATAACATGATTCTATTGCTGCACCAGTCAGAAAAATGTTAGCTTAATGTTCAGTGCATATTTGCTGGTACTTAGCATCTATCCAGTTGTTCACCGCAGTGACATGGTCTTGCAGAACACAGTAACTGTTCATCAACTGGTACCAGTCAAGAAATGAATGAATCAAATGATGTTCAAGAAGCATGACTTGGTTTGTGTTGCCTGTATACTGTGATACATTTGGTATTAAGGAAGAGCTGCTTTATGCAACTTCTGCAGATTCTTTATAAACTGATACTGTGCTAATGTACATATTTCCCTAAGGAAATATAAGTGCTCTAGTTAAGTACTAATCTACTTAATTAGCAGATACTTAAATCTCAAAACCTCAAGCATTCACACAATCTCGTGTCTTCCTTTCACTCAAAAATTTTTTTAGCAAAAATTATTTCTCAGATTATAATTTTAAACCCTTTTGGTATGCATTTCACTCGAAGATCATTCCTAGAAGGCTTAAAATATGCTGTTCAATGCCTCTCGCATGCAGTAAATTACAGGAACCATTTTGACAAGCTAATTCTCCTGATACGCAGATATCAAATGTTATTGTTTATTTCAAAGAAAGGTGTGAGATCTGAGACTTGCACTATACTCCATTCCTAAATCTATACTCCATTCTTAACGGTGACACAGAGTGCTATGTACAAAGATTTACACTTTCATTAGATTAAGCCATACACCTGATGTTAGAATGTGGTGTGAACACTTACCATTGTAGCCATCTATTGCTGAAGTAACAAGATTTGATCCCACTGTGGAGAAGACATGTTCTTGAGTAGCATTGTGAAAAATTCCATCTAACTTAAAGGACCAGTCGAGAATCTGGTTGTTAACTATCCCTTTTTTTGGATCTCTCTTCAAATGAAGGTTGATGCTCTGTTTAAAAGAGATTTAAATAGTTATTAATAAACACAGGTGCAGAATTAAAAATGTCACTAATATAATATTTTAATAAATAATTAAATGTAAGCAATGAAATATTTTGCATTTATGTTTCAAAACTACTGCCATACAGTTTAACATGGCATACGTAAGTGTTTTTTTCCATACAGGGGTTGAATAAATGTTATAGCTTATGCTATATAACAGGGGCCATTTTTTTCTGCCAAGGGTCATTTGGATATTTATAACATCATTGGTGGGTCATACAAAATTATAAACTTAACAATTATTTTGCAATAGCTGGTCAAGCCTTAGTTTTGCCACAGCGAGTTAACACTTTTGCCATGTGTACGCTCCCAGCCTACCTGGCACTGACTGTGCTCTGAGTCCCTGCAATACAGCAGAGCCAGCGTTAGTGGGGCCCTAAGCGAATGTCATATGCGGGACCTTTAGCCATAAGTGTAGGCTATATACTGTACCACAGAATCTCCTTTTGCAGGGCCCCCTCAGGTGCGGGGCCTGAGGCGGTCACCCTGCTTGCCCCACCCTAGTGCCGGCTCTGAATACAGGCAGATGGGCCACGGGCAGCAACCAAAAAGCATATGTGTCTGTCCAGTCATATAACTGTGTCTTGTCTATCCTGTAATGGATGTTCCTTTCTTGTGCCTCAAAAATTTACATTTATCATTATGATTCATATACTATAAAAATGTATGTTGTTATAAAACAATCTTGATTTATTGAACTTTGAGTCCTGCCTGTAGCGCCTTTGCCAGGGCTGGGGTTCCCCATCCCTGCTATATAAGAACCTGTAATTTCTTAATTATTGTTTCAAAATGCTATGTGAGAAAAAAATGGATGCCTGGGGGGGGGGTATAGTTAACATAATAATTATAATATGTGTATATAGTGCCCTATCCACACCTTATAGGCAAGCTCATGGCACTTTACAGATAATGATAATAATATTAAAACAACTTTAATTAAGGCTACAGATGCTTCTATACACACCACTGTTAGGGTCAAAGAAAGGACCACACAGGTGCAAATCATAGGGTAGTCTACAGCTTGTAGTTCAGATCTACATTATTAATCTGTGATAAAAGCAGATCAATTAATACTCAGAATAGTCTTATCCATAGATCAGGTCATCCGTAGATTGCTAGAATATATGTGATAAAGAAGTAGTGGGGATAGGGCAAACTACATCGCCAGTGTGACCTCAGCACTGATGAATTGAACAAACCATCATGCAGTAGATAGAAGAGGCAGACAGTCAATGGGGCAATAGGAAGCTGTAGGTGAAAGCCAAAAGGCCACAGACAAGCAAACAGTTCGGTGTCAAATAATATGTACAAAACACAACAGATCAACGGAGGAAACCACAGATATAAAGCTAGCTCAACCTCCCAAGACGGTAAAGGCGAAGGGATCGAATTATTTTTTACACTTTCCGAGATTCTGAATTTCTCTTAGTATTCATTTATAGATTAACAGAGAAATATATTAATCTTTTACATAAAAATGCTAAACTGGGATTTCTTTCTTTTTGAGAGTTGGTCAAAGTTGTAATACAAGAGCGTGTATAAATTTCACAAACAACAAAACATGCAGTGGCACTCACTTTTTGATCTGGCAGAAGTTCTAAATTATCATGTGCAAAGTTAGAACTAGGTCTGATCCGCGCCCACACCTTCACTTTTTTGTTTCGATTATTTGCACGACCGCTCATGGTGACAGCTTCTTAGATACTGAGATGGTTGGGATAGTCAGCATCCACATGCTTCCATATTTGTTACAGGTTGCCAAGACGTCTGCGCATGCCTAACATACTACCTCGCAATCAATCGAGATTAAACGAGATTTCCTTTCAGGCATGGCTACTTTCGCGAAAATGTAAACAAGTGACAACCGTCGCATTATTTACATAAGGAAAAGCAGCATTTTGGTGGCATATTCAGTACTTCAAAATGGAAAGTGCAGAAGGAACTCAGACTTTCTTGACGCTTGAAACGTAAGTAATTGTTCTACCAGACCTCCCAGTTTTACGTAATTCTCGCACTGAATGCTAGGCCCTATAAATTATTGTAGGCCTATAAAAGTATACCCAGGGAAGTATATATGCATTTAATAGAAGTACGGACAGGACGTGAAAACCTAAATAATAAAAAGTTGTACACTGTACACTGAAGTATTATTTAAAAGAAGCTCTGCTTTTCTTTCTTGTTCGTGGTTGAAGAATTTTAAAACTTGGTATCTGGCCTTCGGGATATGTAGTAGTAGGGACTGGCTTGATTGCTTAAGCATCCTTTTTTTATGTCCGCTCATCTAAACTTTCCATGTATTTTACGTATTTTCGGCCTGAGCCTTTATTTTTCGCTAAAGCTGTAGAAAAGATCTATAATAATAATAATAATAATGAGAATTTGCTCAGAACGCTTTACGTAAATCATACGTATAGACTAAATCGTCAACAACCATGCACCCATATTCGCATGTAATAGACTCGTGTACTTCTACAACATACACTCACTCATACACAAGTAAATTACAGACACACGTTATGCAGGCTTATGGTCAGGACAGGGTTACAGTGAAGTCGTCGTCTGAAAAGATGCGTCTTAAGTTTGAACTTAAAGATGGTAAAAAAAATCAGAATGTTGAAGGCTGATGGGTAATCCGTTCCATATTGATGGGACTTGATAGGAGAAAGACCTCTGTCCATACGTCTTTGTCTATTCAAATTTGGTGCATGTTTGATGTTAGTGGGAACTCTTTGTGAAACATAGAATTTGTATTTGTTAGTGTTACATCTTTTACTGAACACTTTTCCTTCAGAATTTCTAGTGGTGTTAGTTTGTGGCAAGGGGACAAAACCCTTCATATCAATGTCAACACATCCATGAAATATCTTAAACACTTGATTAATAATAATAATAAATGCAAAATTTGTATAGCTCATACTCACACTTCTAAGAAGCATGCTCTTAGCGCTTAAGGACAAGAACAAGAATGAGACATGGGCAACATACAAGGGACAGAAAAACAAGCAAACATGTAAACGATGGAAGGATAAACAAGAGTACTGATGATGAATAAAGAACGTAAACAAAGAGGATTCAAATAACAAGGACTGAAGGTATCATGATTTAGCATAAGGAAGACAAGCAGGGAATTAGCAATACATGGAAAAGGGGGGAAGGGTGTGAAAAAGGACTAGCATTATGTGGACTGTTGTTAGGAGTAATGCTTAAGGAAGAGGTATGTTTTCAGTGCACATTTAAAGGATTCAATAGAGGGGGGAGATTTCTGTTGTTTCTCTGCACAGTAGCTAAAAATCCTGTGGCCATATGTTGTTTTGGTGACAGGAATGGTTAGGAGATAGTTGTTAGATGAGGAGCGGAGTAAGGTCCCCCCTAATCCACCTTCCCTTGAGAGAGTGGAGTCTTAAATACTTCAGTCACTCAGTATATTTCCCTACGTTCATTTTGTGGCATGTCTCTGAACATTTTCCACTAATACTGATTGTCTTTTTAAGAAGGGAGACAAAATTACATTGCCATATTCCAAATGTGAACTCGCAAGTGCTTTATACAATCTTAGAACTGACAATACCAACTGTATAAGTATATTGCGCTCTAACCAAAATACTAAGGCACCTTAAGCAACACAAATTAACGTCTCGAACTAAGTTTTACACAAAAAATAAAAGTGTTAGGGCTGTCCTGTTAAGAAGCCACCTTGTCATTGAACCCAAGTCTTGTGTGCGTTCAACCACTTATGTTTTAGCAGTGCTGACCAAAGCGTGTCTTGCAAATAATCACCTGATTTTTCCTGGCCAGTGGTGGATTTTATTGTCAGCTTATTTTTTTCTTGTGTTTTTTTTTAAAAACCGGATAATAGTTTAATACAAAGTCATCAGCTGTTTTGGAAGAAGATAGAGTCAGTAGAAAGTGGTGTTGTGCCATGGAAGGAAAAAATAAATTGTTTGCTGGGTATGTTTCCTCTGGAAAGATTTATTTTTAATAAAAGTGCTACAAGGTCATTTATTGTTGCTGTTATTAGTTGTGACAGGTGATCGGCAGCTGTTCCTGATAATTCAAATTTGTTTCATTAGATAATTGAACAGAGGGGAGTAGAACCAAGCAGTCTGAGCAGAAAGAAGAGGAGTGTGGAGTTGTGTGCTTTTAATGAGCTGCCTTTAATGGGTGATACAGATATTATAGGTCTTTTTTACATCAGTTGAAATGATTCATAAAGTCATGTGATAAAAATTAAAGCCCCATCCATTTTTAATGCAGCACATCAATTGAATGGAGCGTTGACTGCTGGTTCCCCTATATCAGATTTGTTCCAAGTCACATCAATGTGCAGTTGCCACACATAGCTTTTTAGTTCCCCTCCCACTCCCCTCAGTAAAGCTTATATTTTGTGTGTTGCTGAGAAGACAGAAGTTGTAGTTGCCCAGAACTCAGTCATATATGATCAGCACTTAGCACCAGATTGTTTTAAGGTGAAGTAAGAAATACGCTGGAGAAGATTATGATTCTGAGTAAAACAAGACTTTTGTGCCCACATGACTAAATTTTTGGATGGAGCATGCTTCTTATTTGTTAACTGACTATTTTATCTTTTCACCCCCCACTAGTCATTTGACACTGTCATAACCTGTCTGGTACTGGTACCTCAAGCTGCAGCGGAGTCTAGTACTTTTCACTTATTTGGCATTGTTTTTCTAGTCCATCACTGTGCATGCGCATGGGCTCTGTGTGTATGTATATATGCATGCGTGAGCACATCTTTTTGTGAGCTATGCACATCCACACATTTATCCAATCGTAACCAAATGTTTCCTTGTGCAAAATTCTTGAACTTTGTTTTGTAATTTTTTTTTCCAAAACATCTTGATATTGATTTTTATTTTACTTATGTTTAACTGATGGCTCCACCAAATTAAAATCAACAAAGATAAAATTTTGCCAAGATTTTAATGTCACTGACATCAATGTCATTTTTTAGGGCACCTTTGAGAGAGAGAGAATTTACAGATTCGAGAACTCTCACATGTCAACTAGAATTTTGACGAATGTTTACTCCTGAAGAAGGGTTGTATTTATTATCTAATCTAGTATAACTTCTCATGCAGCATTTGACTTTCTGAAACATTCTTCTCACAGGATGATACAATTGTTTTAGCTTTAATCATTTAGATTTATCAGTTGAAGCTTACTTTGCATGGGTATTTTGTTTTGCTGTAATTTGGTGCTTCATTTGCTAGTGCAGGTGTTTAAAAAAAGGGTGTGAAATGACAAGAAGAAACAAAGGAAACTGATTTCTTTTATCATTCTTTATTTCTATTTTCTTTCTTTCACTTCATTGAACGGAACAATTTTCCCATTTTCAGACAAGTGGTTATGTTAAGAGATGTTCTGAGGTTGTTTCTTCATTTCTTTATCACTGACAAACATTGAGCTAAGTTTAGACAATTGCCCTAATCATTGATCATACAAATTTTCTTACCTTATGTGTCTCATGTATAGAGAGTGTGACAATTTGAAAAGGCTACTGCTAATTTACATTTGGAGCAGATTGTATTTTTTGCATATGTGTGTGTGAGTGTGTGTGTGTGTAATAATAAAGTTAACTTATAGAGCACTTTACCCCACCATTAAATTCTAGCTCAAAGCGCTTGGCAGAATAATAATAATAATAATGGTGTCAAAATAAAGAGTTCATTGTTCACAGTTTGTGTAGCTGCTCATGTTGAGAAGAAGGTGACTGCCATGAGCATAAATGCAATCTCTTCAGCTCATTACCACTATCAGAGTATCCCAATCTAGCCTTTTCTTCTTCTCTGGCAGTCTTTTGATTTGTAGCTGTGTTTTGTAGCTGTAGCAATGGTAATAGTAGTGGTGATGGTGGCAAGGGCAACACATAGTTGCCCATTTTTGGTTACACATGACTGTCACAGAGGTCTCATCAAAACAATGGCAGTGAAGAAAGGAAACGGCAGGAGGCAGGATCGTAGACAAGAAATCAGAGGATCACGTCCACGCTTGTTGATTGATGTGGAGAGGGGGAGGCGAAATGCTGTTTTTAAATCCACAGATAGTCACCTTCACAGGCTTGCACTAGGTAAAACAGTCTTTGTTCCTGGAGTGCCATTAACCTCTGATATTTCAAGGCATATTCCAGTCTTATCCCTTTCTGTTTTTAAGACAGCGGCATCAGAGTTCTGTGAAAGTAGTCTAGGTGCCTTTTACTGACGCCTTATTATCAATAGTTTCTACTGAGACTAGAAGTAAAGAAAGCAAGCTGAACCCTCTTTTGATGTCATGTCTGAGTACCGTTATTTATAAAGATTTTGATTTTAATTGCTTATGATTTTGTAGTAGTTTCTCAAATAGGTGTGTCAGCAAATTAGTCTATGATTGCATCAGCAGTGCAACATATAAAACACCGTGCCCAAAAACTGTTGCTATATTTAGTCACAATCTGCACGGGGTGGGAGCTGTGCGAGCTTTGGTCAGGCAGTCGCTGTCTTTCTCCTTGCGTCGGGGAGAAGAAGGGAAAACGCATAGGGCGGTTAAAGACCGGCACGGCTTTCCTCAAGGAGATCTTGTCGGCATAGATGGGCTCGGCGCACGGTCCGATGGCGATGGGGATCGTGAGGGACAGTTTCCCGCTGCCCGGAGCCAGGCGGATCTCGATGGCCAAGCAGTAGCTGAGACGAAGCATGGTGCATCCGTGTAGGAAAGAGGTGACAAGGTTGATCTGTGTAGGGATCGTCACGTTGTAGGTTGCCACGCCCTCCTCGCTGAACGTCTGGTGCCAAAAGACAGAGTTAAACGTTCAGAACCTTGTGGGTGATTATAAACAAGGTAATTTTAAACATTTTTTTTTATCAAGACAGCAGAATTTTGATTGAATACACACCCCAAAAGTTTAAGCGCGATTTTTTGCTTCAGGGGAAAAGTTAGAAAAACAACAATAATCCAGCTTGCTTCCCGCATGCCTGCATCGTACTTAGCTTACTGTTCCAAACATATCTCCAGTTGTCTGTCAGCTCAGTGAGGTGGGGTTCTGCATGGTTGTGAGGTTAGGGCTCTCAATCGGAAACTAATGATGTCGGAACGCGGATCGCCTGGGCCTAAGTTGAGAACCTTTGTGCCTCCTCGTTTATCTTTTTTTTTTTAAATATTTGTTTATCTAACACTGCTTCCAACAATCAAACGTATGAAAAAAAAGTTTAAAAAAAAGAGAAAGACGAAAAAATTGATAAAGACGAAGAGATGATTAACCTGCGGGTCCTTGTAGTCGATGCTGGAGACCGTGAAGGTGCAGGGATCGCCCTGACGGTCCAGTCGGAGCTGCAGCACCAGCTGGCAGGTGAGGCGTTTGATGCGGTGCGACGGCGGAACCCGCGCGGACAGCTGCAGCTTGATGTCGTCGCCGGCAAGGAAGACGGCGCGCTCAAGGGCGATAGAGACGTGCAGCACCTCGCGGCGCGCGCATGACGAAATGGCCACCTCCTCCGTGTGCGCCACCGGCACGTGCGCGCTGGGTACGAGGTTGAGGTCGAAGTGGCGCAGAACGCTAAAGGGATGCTTGCGGGACGCCAGGACCTTCAGCAGGTGGGTCGCGCTGGCCGGGTCTACGTCGTCACATATCCTGGCCTGCAGGCAGTAGAGAAAAGATGACATTTTACGGCTGCTGCGCTGCGTCCGTAATGAGGATGAGATTTATCGGGAGGACTGATGAAGAGACTGAGACAAAGTCTGAGCAAGAACTTTGGCCCCACGTTGAGAGTTGGGTGGAAGTTGTGCAAAATGTATGGAGGGGAAGAAGGGGTCAGTTGCTGTGGCTAGTGTTAGAAGAGAGATTTAAGGTGTAGTAGGGTGTACTGGAATTCACTAAGCTTTACTTCGTCATTAGAAAACAGACTTCACCCACTAGGCCTTTAAGATTTCGGTGCACTTTGCAGACATTTCGGAAGGATTCCTAAGACAGGTGATGTCAGCGAGCTACTTCCAATTAGGAGAAAGATACATCTTAAATGACAGATTGCACTTTGAAACGTTTTTAAATGAAAATTTTCACATAGAAGATGTTTTTGTAAAAGGTTTGTTAAAATGCTTAATCAAGGCAACAGTAATAACTGCTTCGTACACTAACAATTCATGTACATGCGCATTAAACATGGGGCTAGGGATTCGAATGAAGTTGTTGAAATCTTAATTCGCTCCAGTCCTTTTCAAGTTCTTTCATGATTGCCCGACTTAAGCAACAGGCTGCATGTACATAGTCTTGACACAGACGCTAGCATATTTGAGAAAAAAAAAACTGACCTTGATGTAGTAACTGATGTTGAGTGCGAATCCACTCGAGAGGTCATCGTGCATGATGGACGATGGCAGGTCTTTCGGTAGGCGGAAGCGAAACCTCGAGAGGTAGTGACCCGGGGTTAGGACAGAGCTCCATCTAGGATCGTCTGTGCCGATAAGACAGGTTTTCTTGCTGAGGTAGGTCTCCTGTTGGCTAGAGGCCAGGCCCTGTTTGTCTCCCATTACGACTACGGCTCCTTCTCCCACGATGAGCAGATCTACAAAGCGGACTTCGACCGCGCGCCGCACGTCAATGTGCACGGCCCCAGTGATCTCTTCGCCGGGTCTGTACTGGTAGAACGGCGACTTGTCCATCTCGATGTCAAAGAACGACAATGAGTCCCCCTTCTGCTCCGCTGCCGCTACCGCCGCCGCCGCCGCCTGAGTCAAGGTGCCGCCGGCGGACTGAAAGCGGCGTGGAGCGGTGAGGTGTTTACAGTCGTGGGCAGAGTGGATGCGTTTTCCCGGTACGGCGTAATGGCCGCCGTGGTGCTGGTGCTGGTGTTCTGGCAGGGATCGAGTGGTACCGTGCAGTAAAATATTGCGTCGGTTACGCTGCCTGGTACCAGTCTCCATGCTAAACAGTCTACGCGAGCGGTCGAGGCTAGACACTGGCGGCGGTGGCGGCGAACGGGCGTCCGCGAAGACGTAGAACTCGGAGAGGTGAGAAGCTTGGGAAGAGTCCGACACCCTGGTCCATGTTGCGTTCAAGATGCCGGGTGCGCCCCGCTGCGGACCCGGCTTCATAGTGAACGGATGGGTAAACCCAAGCCGCTTAGACTGCCTGCCACACAGGAAAATGATTTTAAATTTCCATGCCAAAAGGACGTGAGCGCGTTAAGCAGGGCGTAGCAATGCTAAGGTTTAGTACCGCTGCTGTGTAAGGGTTAGTCGAGGCAAGTGGCTGTATAATTTCAGTATGAGATGGGAGTAGTGAGGGTGAGTAGAGGAGAGAGAGGATTGTTGAGAGATTCTGATATTAAGAATGCGCAGCCGTAATAAACTGCTTTAGTATTCTTTTGCGACCCACACCGGGCATGTTTATAGATTGGAGCTATTTTCAAATCGATAAGTATGGTGGAGTATAAATATTTTGCCTTTATGCTAATGTACTGGATTACTAGAATAATGATTGAACCGGTTATATTTCTGTTGCTCTCAGGCTCACTCACGCACGAATGCGCGCGCATGAGCACATACAGTTATATCGCCAACAATGAAGTGTAAGGGCTTTATACTTTCTCTAGGGTGATCATCTCATGTCTGGTAAATGCTTTCTATAAATGATATTATTACTATTATTATTATTATAATACAGCACTACACATTTAGAACATAAAATTAACACAGATGCTAGAAGGCGGGGCTGTGGCAAAGTACACTGGGTACAGTGCACACACAGGAAGTCGTGAAACAAGTTCTGCCGGTTAAAACGCAGCAATTTAAGGCTTCTGGTATTGATTTATCTATGCTCGACCGACCACAACGCCTACAGTATTTTTTTAAAGGTGGTACAGTATTGGGCACTATCTATTATAACGTTAAAAAGATGACAGGTAATAATATACATAGGTGCGTTTTCATTCTTTCAAGGACTAGTGAATAAATTCTTTTTGTATATAATATGCTGTACTATACAAAAATTAAACTTCATTGCTGTAATGATGACGGTGACCACTTCACCTGAATTCCATGCTTCATCCATCGTCGTCGTTGCTGTCCACATCGTAATGCATTTTCCCCACCCTCTTTTCTCCAGCGCGCGTGCCTGTGTGTGTGTGTGTGAGAGTGAGCGCGCACGCGTGGGTTAGTATCTTTAAACGATGTGTAACTAAAATAAACTTTAGATACTGATTTTGTATAATTAAATACGTTATCACATTTGAAGGTGTCAGATGTGAAATGACCAAATCTTCAACCGTCTTACAAGGATTCGTCCATAAATCTGTGTACTGCACATATTCACGGATGAGTTAATTCGAAAACAAGATGAGCAGTACCACTTTAAAATACCTCGCGTGTATTTGCGCCAGTAAAAAACAAAACAAAACAAAAAACAGGAAATGTGTAACCATATGCTTGCCTTGGGCTCCCGGTGTTCCGCAGTGAGAGTCGTTTTGCGTGTCCAGGAAGTTGGTGTCACCGTTATGCCGTGATATGGCCTTCGCCCCTGCTGCTGCTGCCACGGCGCTTAACGACAACAACCGCTGTCACTATCATCGTCATCTGCATGCAGAAATTCAACGCCGCGCTTCTTTGTTGCTACGACTGCCTCTACTGCATAAGGGGGAGCGTACCTTCATGTTGCCCTTACTGCTGACGAGAGAGAGAGAGAGGGGGTCGCACGTCCTGCGAGGCAGTTTTTCGAGGAAATAGCGCCCCGCCTGCTTGTTCGTGGTTTTCATGGCCGAAAGGACCTAAGCGCTTTTTCGTGCGCTGACGACGTGAGGTGATCCACACCCATGGTTATGAAAGAATCAAAACTCGAGCACTTTGCGTGTACTGTAAAGCCGCGGTTATAGCTTTTGTGTGTGTGTGTGTGTGCTTGCTCGCGTTTGTAGGTTTAAAAATTTGAAAAGCGGCAGTAATGCGTGATTGAAGCTGATGTGTACACCCAGTTTCACGCGATCTCTGTGACAAGTCACCTGGGTCCAGATGCACAGTGTGTTGCTAAGCGCTAACGCGTAACGTGAAGTAGTCTGTTAAAATAGTCACATGACGTTAGCTATCCGTTTACCGCTTAGGAACATGTACCTTCTTGGAACTAACTGGCCTAGTTTTCATCTTTTTCACAGAGGGCAAGTTCGACTATCTGGGATGTTATCGTATCCTAACTGTTCCTGTCACCAGAACAACAACATATGGTCACAGGACTTTTGGCTACTGTGCTCCAAAACAATGGAACTCTCTTCCTTTCCATATCCGCCACCTTCCTACAACTGAATCTTTCAAATCTGCACTGAAAACGCACCTCTTCCTTGAGCATTTCTCCTAACACAGTCCACACAATGCTAGTCCTTCTTAACCCCGCCCCCTTCCCTCTTGCTACTTTACCCATCTTTCTCGGCAGAATCACTATATTTCTCTGTTCCTGTTACTTGATGCCTTTTGTTTTCAGTTTTGTCAGTACTGTCGTTTTCTTTCGTCCCCTTTGTTCTGTATCTACTTAGTCCACGTCTCTTCCTCGTTTTAAGAGCTAAGAGCATGCTCTCTATGAGTGTGAATATGCGCTATAAAAATATTCATTATTATTATTATTATTATTATTATTATTATGTTTCCCCCCCCCACCGATAGATTTTGTTTTGAGCACGTCAGCAAGTCTCAGGGATGTCTCTGTGGCTATGCTCCTTGTCTCCTGACCTTATTTGCATAATCGTTTTAGCTGACTGACCTGCGTAAGCAAAGCATTTAGCGCCTAGCGACATGTAGTGCAGCCGGGCGCACGAGTGTTTTTTTGTTGGATCACCGAACCGATGTAGTCGTTGCATGTATTCACCTCTGTTGTCATGGGTCAGCGAAGTGTTATAAAAGACTATATAATAATAATAATGAAGATTTTTATAGCGCATATTCACACTTATAGAGAGCATGCTCTTAGCGCTTAAAACGAGGAAGAGACATGGATTAAATGGATAGAACACGAGGGACGGAAGAATAAACAACAGTATTGACGACAAATAGAAAACAAAGATAGGAAACACAAAAGGGCACCAAGTAACAGGAACAGAAAATATAGTGATTCTGCAGAGAAAGATGGGTAGAAAAGTAGCAAGAGCGGAAGGGAGGAGGGTAAGAAGGACTAGCATAGTGGACTGTGTTAGGAGTAATGCTCAAGGAAGAGGTGCGTTTTTAGTGCAGATTTGAAGGATTCATTTGTAGGAAGGCGGCAGATATGGAAAGGAAGAGAGTTCCATTGTTTTGCTGCACAGTAGCCAAAAATCCTGTGACCATATGTTGTTCTGGTGACATGAACAGTGATGATACGGTCATCAGACGTAGAGGGTAGTTGTCTGGCCGGAACATAAGGGAAGAGAAGTTCAGAGAAATAATCAGGGCAGGAACCTGCAAAGAAATTAAACCACAGCACAGACAATTTGTACTGGATGTGAGAACGGATGGGTAGCCAGTGTAGAAAACGAAGGAGAGAAGTGACATGGTCCCATTTCGTGGCTCTAAGCACCAGACGTGCAGTGGAGTTCTGTACTCTCTGGAGTCTCTGAATGAGGGATGAGGGGCAGCCTGCCAGCAAGGAGTTGCAGTAGTCAAGTCGAGAAAGAACAAACGCACAGACAAGAGTGTTGGTAGCACGTGTAGAGAGAAAGTGACGGATGGCACTGATCTTACGGTGCTCATAATAGGCAGACTGACAGACAGCTGTAACATGTTTATCAAGGGTCATGTCTGCAGTGACAATAAATCCGAGATTCCTGACGGAATATATATATATAATATGGGGTCTTTCTTGGTACTTTCTAAATCGAGATTTTCCCGTGACAGTCAGACGGAAGGTGCTCATCATGTACAGGAATTGTGTGTACCTGTGCATATTTGACGTGATATTTTAAGTATCATTGATGCAACAGATTTCTTGCTAGCACTTCCCATCCCTGCAAAAACACTAAAGCGGGTAGGAAACAGGGCTGTCGGTGGACCCCAAATAGTGGCGGTGGCGTTCATGGCTTCTTTGATTCATACGATAACCGGGCCTCGTGAATTAAGGCAGAGGAAAGAGACGGGGAAGAGGGGGTAATGTTGACTCTGACGCTTGATCATTGCCCGTACACATATTAAATAATGGTCTTAAACACGTGTGTGTTTATCAGCTGCCTAGCAACGGGTTTCATGGCGCGTCTTTTGGAGATCGTTGTTGGAGTGAAGAGACCTGCCAGCTCCCAGTTTGTCAAACAAACACAGTTCCAACAAAATCGATGAATTTGCTCTAAAACTCATTTCGCTATCCTGTACCAAAGCCGGTATCGCAGGTTCATGACAGCAAATTATGATGCAGATTTTTTAAAGACCGTGGATATCCTGAGATGTGATGGAAAGAATGAAAGCGAAAATATTAACCAGAAAAGAAATAGATTCAACTGAGACATGATGCAAACTCGCTTCAAAACTACCACAAGATAAGTGTAGCAGTCATCTTTGGTTTAGGCGCAAAGCTGTTGTACATCTGATAGGTTATCGCGAATATCGCTCCAACATATCTCTCAAGATGCTAGTGGGCTAAAAGTGTGTTATAAATTTTAACATGGTAGGTGTTGTATTACACGAAGGCAGACAAGAATGGACATGGGGCTGTAGGAGATTTTTGGGTTCAATTCTTGTGGCTTAAAAACCACGGACGTGTATAGGTGGATTGCTGTCTGTCTGTCTGTTTTTTTTTTTTTTTTTGAAAGCGCATTGAGTCGACTCTGGGGTTGAAAATTGCGCTATATAAATCTACTTTAATAATAATAATAAGTCCTCCCTACAGATCTCTGCCTCCGCTGTTAGTCTCGGCAGAGATCCCTACAGATCTCTGGTCTCGGCGAGCTTAAACAATGAACGTGACGGAACCGGAAGCCTCGTTCTAGTAGTTAAACTGAAACGTGACTAAACCGGAAGCTTTGTAGTCAAAAGCCTCGTTCTATAACCTGAAAAAAAAATCGTCTGCAAGCAGTCCAGTAATACAAGTCCGTGTCAAAACAAAAGTGTGCGTTTACGTGCGCACCTTAACATTCTTTAATAGTGCACATAGACACTATTTCTGCCGCTAGTATAATCAGTCTGTCGCATCACAGATATATTTCCGCAATTACGTTTTGTAATCTACGTAATCGCATAGATTTTTTTCTTATCGTTGCTTGAACACAGACTTTTTGTTAATTTTACCGAAATATACAACCTATAGTAGATTATCTTCCCGAGCGATTGAGTAGGAAATGGGTTGAGTTTTAAAAGAAACCATGTGCTTTTACCGTAAAAATGTGTGTAAGTTAAATTTTAATGGTTTATAGTCTTAGGGTGAAGAGCTTTGATGGCAGACACTCAAAGAAAACTATAAATGCAAAAAACAGTTTTAATTAACATCTTTTTTGCTCCTTTACCGTACTACGACTCATTTTCACTCTGCGTCAGATTCTGGAGCAGAGCAACGAGTGGAACACACCGCTGTACATCAACTTCATCGACCTGGAGAAGGCTTTTGATAGCATCCACCGGGAGTCCTTATGGAAGATACTGAGGCATTACGGAGTCCCTGTGAAACTTGTCCAGGTCGTTGCAATGCTGTACAGCGATTTCGATGGACTCCAGACGGCCGAAGAAAGCGAGGCCGCCCAAAGGAAAGCTGGAGAAGAACAGTGGAAAGGGAGATGAAAGGGAAGGGCTGGACATGGGGTTGCCTGAAGCGGGTTTCAGCCGATCGACATCAGTGGCGGGCTCTGGTTGAGACCTTATGTGCAAATAGCACGAAGAGGATTGATTGATTGACCGTACTAGGAGCGACGGGACTTCTGGACTGATCACGGCAGAATGAACGCAATTTGATAGGTCAAGAAAGTCACCGATTCTTTGAATTTATTTTTTCATAGCTACATCAAGACTACTGGCTGGCTGCCGCATGCAGCGATTCACTTGAAAGTTTTAACGTCTGTTCCCATCTGGGGTGGTAGTTATGAAGCGAGGGTAAATCTGTGCCTTGGGGCAGCTATAGGAGCTGAAGGACAAGCGTCTTGTTTCCATAGTTATAAACTAGTATCCACACCCACAGATATTGTTTTACTCCTGGGGCCATAGTTATAAAGCGGTGGCAAAGATACCCTGGGGGTAAAGAAACAATATGAAGTAGCGACCGCGGGGTCTGGACACTGTTTTATAAATTCAGAAACAAGACATTTTCCTTGAGTTTCCCATTCACTCTTGCTTCATATCTACGGCCCCTGGTTTCATTCTCCATTTCAATTACCAAAAGCTAGTTTTATAGACGCAATGATCGCAAATTATGTCAGAAGCGCTTAAGTTAAATCGGGACCTAACTTCATTCGCCGTCATTGCATTTCTATAAAATGCTCCACAGTGTCTTCCCCTGAGCATCTTTGGCCTTCATTTGAAATAACGGCCGAGTTAAATATGGTGCTTTAACATTATCTGTGTGGCAGTTTTCGTATGTCAATGTCTGCGCCATCCTTTACGCGTTCAGCCCGTCGCGCAGAGTGGGCGGACTGCTTATTATATGAGGTGAGGTACAACCACCGGTAAAGTAACAAAAGGGTGTGTGTGTGTGAGAGAGAGAAAGAGAGCCAGCGACCAAGAGTATGGGAAGTCTATCTTCAGGTTCAAGGACTTAGTAGTATACGTAGGTCCGTGCTCAGATTACAGTCGTGTGACTTGTACTGGTTGAAAAAAAAACAGTATAATTAACGCTTCTCTTGTTTGGTGGACGTTCGTATGTCTCTCTGCATTCCTTTGCACCCCACCCTCAACAAAGAATTGAATCTTAGTAGCCCTCAGCACAGAGAGAGGGAGGGAGGTGTAAGTGGGGAAGAGTTAAACAATGACAGGTTAAATGCTAAACAATACCAATAGTTATGGGCTTCTATATGTTTCAAAGATCTTTCTTTCCAAACTTAAAAGTTGTAAAACCTCATTAATACTCTATCCTCTTTACACGATTGATATAGAAGGGGAACAGTGTTGTATACCAGTAAATTGAAAGATTGGCACCTATTTTGTTGACTCAGTTGTTAACCACTTGAGTTATTTATGATAACATGTATTGCATAATGATGATAGAGAAATTTAACAGCTAGCTTGCATTGCATTAAAACATACTTCTTGTTTAGTATGCACACATAAAAATTGTTGCAGGTGGTGATTGGTATGTTATTCACTTTATAAATCATTTAAAATGAAAGATACTATCAGTGATGGTATCATATAACAAGCAGCCATGCTGTCGTACTGAGTTTGATTAGAATTGTTAGACTGTTATTGACAAGCATTTTCAAAACATTCATTCCACCTTTAATGAGCAACATATGCTGTATGGTATAAAGTGGTCCATGCCACCTGTAATCTCCAATTATGAAAGCACTCCCAAAGTCAGGGCCATTGTAACTATTGAGGCTCATTTAGCTTCTAGACTTGCAACCCCTGCTTGTAATGTGTGACCATGGTGACATTGACTTCATCCATCATTGCACATGGGTTGTGCTGACACTTGTTTATTACCATGTCAGGCAGGTGACAGGTGTTAGGTGCATTACACTCACAGGTCTTGGGTAATCTGGCCCAGTATTTTTGTTACTCAGAGAGATTGCCACTACTGTTTCCCTCCATGTAAACCTCCCCAGCTGAATGCATATTTTATTTATTGACTAATAATTTAGAATATATAAAACAACAAACATTTATCTCTTTAAAACTATGAATTGATAATTATTTATTTGTACTTAATACAGAAACATCCTAGATTTTTACTTAGTGTTCCGCTGTCACTTCCTCTTTCACAGTCTGATACGGCACTCATTGTGTCCTGATTTCTGGCTCATGTTGACAGAAAAGTATGGATGACCTGGTGTGAAATATAAGCACAATACAGGTCAATAGACTTACACTTTGATCTTAGCTGCACACTACTGTATAGGAAAGGCTGATGAGGGGTAATGAGAAAAATATATATATTATGTTGCCAGTTCCTTGATTTTTCATTTTTAGGTGTTCACAGCTGCATTTGATTCCTATTTTAATTAGTATATGTAATCTTTACCTTGCAGCAATCAACTTTTTTTCCAATTTTTTTTTAATTGGAGGCAGAATGCTGGATTATAATCTATTATATTTTTCAGCTCTGCCTCACAGGATAGGATGCCACTGCAACAGCCATCATCACCCGAGTCTTTGCCAACCCATGCATCTTTATCATCACCACAGTCACCCTTAACACTTCCTTCACCAGAACCACACCCCATCTCACCTTTAGCACCACCATCTACCGTGTATGCATGGAAGGGCTTCAATGGAGACATTAGTCTTCATGCTTATAGCATTCTTGCTCCGTACGAAATTCGAAGCATCGCAGCAGGTGGTGGCCATGTTCTATTCTTGACTAAAGAAGGGCTTGTGTTTGGACGGGGTCACAATGCTCATGGTCAACTAGGACTTGGCAAAGAATATCTGGGCATTGCCCAAGCTGAACCCAGAATGGTCATCAGCCTGAAAGGTACATTTTGGACCTAAGATTCAGTGCATAATCTAACAAAAATTATTAAAAATCCTTATGTTTTTTTTCATCCAACAAAGCGAAAGTGAAAGTCTTATGCTATTTGAAGGGTTTAATGACATGATATCATTATTTATATGATTCTATGACGGCTTAGGCAGTAAAGAAATGGAGTAGATAACTCAAAACATATTGATGAATATTGAGAAAGTCTCTCTTGCAGGTTGTTAAGTGGATAGCATTTTGCCTGCTTGGACAGTATGAGTTTTTTATATTAAGGCCAGATTTAAAAAAAATGAATGATTAAAAAAATTCAGTGGAAAGGATAGTGACTCTTTATTGATGGTGCAAATTATACAACTCCAGAACTTGTCAGTAATACAAGCCACAATACATGTTGCAGTCACTCACCCACTCAAAACAACAAATGATAACAAATCTCTACAGGATTTCTGGACCTGCCCTCTCATGGTTCAACTCCTATCTCACTGATAGGACCCAGACTGTGGTAGTCGATGGTCAGACATCTCGCCCTGCTTCACTTTTCTGTGGCGTTCCCCAAGGCTCAGTACTTGGCCCAGTCCTGTTCATTCTGTATACTAAGCCACTTTCATCATTCATCCGGTCTCACCAGGTGTCTCATCAGTCCTATGCAGATGACACGCAGCTTTACTGTTCTATTCCACTGGCTGTCTCACTCTGCTATTAGCTCTCTAGAAGCTTGTATTAGTGATGTCAAGGGCTGGATGGTAAAAAAACAAGCTTAAACTAAATGATGATAAAACGGAAGCCCTCTTGTGCCATAGAAGAAGACATCAACCTTCACTAGTCAGTCTGCCCAATCACATCAAGGTGGGCGACAGCAACATCACCTTCACGTCATCTGTTAGGAATCTGGGATTTATTGTCACCGCAGACATGACCCTTGATAAACATGTTACAGCTGTCTGTCAGTCTGCCTACTATGAGCTCCGTAAGATCAGTGCCATCCGTCACTTTCTCTCTACACGTGCCACCAACACTCTTGTCTGTGCGTTTGTTCTTTCACGACTTGACTACTGCAACTCCTTGCTGGCAGGCTGCCCCTCATCCCTCATTCAGAAACTCCAGAGAGTACAGAACTCCGCTGCACGTCTGGTACTTAGAGCAAGGAAACGGGACCATGTCACTCCTCTCCTTCGTTTCCTACATTGGCTACCCGTCCGTTCTCGCATCCAGTACAAACTGTCTGTGCTGTGTTTTAATTTCTTTGCAGGCTCCTGTCCTGACTATTTCTCTGAACTTCTCATCCCTTACTCTCTGGCCAGACAACTCCGCTCTTCCTCTGACAACCGTACTCTGACTGTTCCTGTCACCAGAACAACAACCTATGGTCACAGGACTTTTGGCTACTGTGCTGCAAAACAATGGAACTCTCTTCCTTTCCATATCCGCCACCTTCCTACAATTGAATCCTTCAAATCTGCACTGAAAACGCACCTCTTCCTTGAGCACTACTCCTAGTCCACAATGCTAGTCCTTACCCCCCCCCTTTCCCTCTTGCTACTTTACCCATCACTATTTTTCTCTGTTCCTGTTACTTGATGCCTTTTGTTATCTGTTTTTGTCAGTACTGTCGTTTTCTTTCGTCCCCTGTGTTCTGTATCTACTTAGTCCACGTCTCTTCCCCGTTTTAAGCGCTAAGAGCATACTCTCTACGAGTGTGAATATGCGCTATACAAATCTTCACTATTATTATTATTAACAAACCAATTACTCAGCCACTCATCAGAAAACAATATCATCCAGTCACCCACTCATCAGACAGCAAGAAATAATATCAAGCAAATACAATTTAGACAAAATGCAGCCTAACTGTTAAAAAAATTGCAAATATATCTAATATGTTGCAGAACACTTTGTGGTAGCAGTATCGGCTGGCCGCAGCCACAGTGCTGCTGTTTGCTCCACAGGCAGAGTCTTCTGTTGGGGAGACTCTGCAGATGGTCAGTGCGGTACAGGCTCACTGGACAAAGTTTTGACTCCTACAGAGGTGAAGGTCACAATCCAAGATGGCTTTTGTGAGCACGGAGTTCCAAAACCAGAGTTGCCAGTGGCAATAGAAAATGTGGCATGTGGTGCCACACACACATTGGCATTGTCCGTAGAAGAGGAAGTTTGGGCTTGGGGATGTGGGGAGCAGTTGGGGCTAGAAGACTTGCATCATGCTCCTGTGCCACGAAGGATAGAGTCTTTGATAGGCCGTCGGGTGTTGATGGTCGCAAGCGGAGACAGTCACAGCATGGCACTGGTTCAGAGAGTTGAGCGTGCCCACCGCACCCTGCCTTCTCCCAGTCGTCACAAAAAGGTCTCCAAAGAGGCAGTTGTCACCCAGAAGTACTATCCCTCCCTCTGCAGCAGATGTAACAAGGAGATCTACACCTACACAGATACGAATGACACCTGCATCATTGATGATGTGCATGAATGTCAGGTGGAAGATAGTGGCATCAGTTCAGAATCTTGTGCCTTGGGTGCAGATGATGAGTCTTGCACCTTTGGCTCTCAGGTGTCATCAGAGAAGTCGGTGCCTGGTTCTCTCACAACCAGTGAGGATGCAGGGAGAAACAGTCAGAGTTCAGAGGCAGAACTGAAGGAGGCCAGGGATTCAGAAGATGCAGGTGAACACCAAGAACAACTGGATGAAGGCTTTGGTGATGCAACTGCAGTTAAACTTCAATGCCCTGTTGAAAAAGAACTTGCAGGCGGCAATGCAGCAGGTCTGAGTATGTCGCACACAAAAGCTGGCAGCACTGATGATGTGTTTGAAAAGTCTTCAGAAGAGGGCCTTTGTCAGTCGACTCAGGATCGTATGCACAAAAACAGTGTGCCTGACGTGTTTTCTGTGACATGTACTGAGTCTGAGGGAGATGTGTGGAAACAACAGTCTGCTTCACAAGAAAGAGTTACACATTTTGAAGAGAAAGTTACTTCCCTGGATGGTGCTGGAAGCCCTCATTGTGACACACCAGCATGCAGCAGTGTAGTTTCACTGTCAAAGGTAAAAAATTTTGTGGATGAACAACAGGCTAGGCAATACCTGTCCAGACAGCTTAATGATGAGGCTGTTAGCGGCAGTGAAAAAACCCCTACCTTGCCAGTTGAAGAGGATAAAACTACATCGCAACAGCAGTCACAAGAAACTTCAGTTTCATCTTGGAAGAGCTTTCTGCCCTACTCATCATCAATGTTTGAGACGGTCAAAACAATCACCTCCAAAGCCCTAGACAATATTCAGAACACCATGGATTCCTTGGTTGGACAGCAGAACGTGGAACTGAATGACATGTCAGAAAGCAAACGGAAGACCAGCCAGGATATTGGCACAGCAGCAGGAGCAGATTTAGGTGCACACACATCATCTGGGCTAATGACAGACAGCAGCAGCAGCATGGAGTTTGGGCCTGAGGTCAGCTATAGCTCACACCTGCATGACAGTGATCGATCCAGCATCTCACCTCCTACTGTGCCTTCTACAGTGCAAACAGAGGACTTTCAAGAAGGGAGGCAATCACTACGAACCATTGAGATGAAGCAGCAGAATTTGCAGAGAAAGACATCTACACCTAGTGCCAGTAAAGGTCAGTGATCTGCAGAGCATTCTGTTTTGCTATGGGATCAAAGATTCAATAGCTGTAATTTTCATTTGTAGACGATAGAAAGGTTAAAAGATAGGTACAAATAACATTGTTGCTTGAATCCCATTCATACTATCTTAAGATCAAAGTTTACTCTGGTGAACAGGCTAAGAAAGTTTTTCTAGCACTTCAAGTTTGACATTTCTTGGGACTAGTTTCAGCATAATTATTTGTATGTTTTTATAAATTTAATTGCAGTAGAATTAAAGATCTCTCATTGAAAACAGAACCACAAAACCCACTCCTTGTCTTTAAAAATTACTTTAAAATGGAACTGCATGAGATTTGCAAGAATTTGTCAGCTTATGACTTTCTTTTAACTAACATTACCTGCTAAATTTTCAGAATCAGAAACTGCATCAGAAACACCTGTCAGTAATATCATCTTTGACACAGAAGTGTGGGTGTGGGGAGATAATCGTAAAGGACAGCTTGGCTTGGGTGATACGCTGAACAGGTATTGATCTTCAGAAGACTAAATAAACATCTTTCTTGAGATTTTGATAAACAATTTTAGGTATCATTTTAGTCTGAGAGAAGTGTTGGTGGGGGAGAGAGAGTGTGTGTGTGAGGTGTGTGTGTGTGCCAGAGAAAGTGATGGAGCATGGTGAGAGAAACTGGAGAGAGAAGCACACTTGACAAATAAATGAATAAATGCATTTTATATGCATTAGATCAAAGCCAGTGTGTATCAAAGTGCTGAGCAGCAAATGCATTATGAAGATAGCTGCAGGTGCAAATCATAGTCTGGCGCTCACGTGTAACTCTCAGGTAATGAGACAGTTGTTTTGGTTTTCTTGTAATCATGATAATTTAATAGTTGCATGTATCCTTGTACTGAGAAAAAAGAAATATAAGGGAATAAATTATAAGAGAGAAAAGATTAGTGGAAAGCTATGAGTCATGTAAAAATGTAAACAATATTTTTCATTTGTGTTTCTTGCATAGCAAAACATGCTATGAACTTGATGAGTGTAAAGTGCATTTTTCCTTAATGAAATTGCTTAAGGTAGAAAAAGACAAGCTGCCTGAGCTAGTTATTTTTTGACGATAAGGCTTGTTCTTGACAGGTATACACTTGGGGAGCAAACAACTACAACCAGCTGGGACACAGTGATCAGGGGATTTCACCAACACGAATAAAGGTACAAATTGTACTGTAATAAAATCATTTCTGCTTGAAAAAAATACTTCTGCCCTAGGCAAAATCATTATTAAATCAGAACGCTGGTAGTGAGAAATAAACATTTCATTCTTTAGCCATCATAATTTTTAAAGAGTTTTATGATGTTTCTGAAAAAGAGGATGTGGTTTTTGTGAGCGTATTTCTTGTATTTGACAGTTTATGAAAGGCTGCTGTGTGTGGGATGTGGCAGCAGGCACAAACCATTCCATTTTCCTGGCAGACGCAGGGAGCATAAAACCTGCTGTTTTCTACTCTGGCAAGCAACCAGCGTAAAGTATACTTTTTGTAATTTAGAACAGTTATTTATCCGACCAGCAAACTTTAAAAATTGTTTGGCTTTTTTTTTACTTCTTTTCTGTGTTTATAGCTTTGTGCTTTTTTAAAAATTTGGCAAGTTCTCCTTGTGTGTCAGTTATATATTTTGCACTATATTTTTTTTGTATGGAAAGCATTGGAAGGCACCATAACCTAGTGATTAGTATGCTCAACTTTAGAGCAGAAAGTTGCAGGTTCTTTAAGGCCTGCACAGGCCTATGGCAGGAAAGCTAATTTTAGAACAAAGTTTGCATGTTCTTTAAGGCCTTGTCAGGCCTATGGCTGGAAAGCTAACTTAAGAGCACAAAGTCGCAGGTTCTTTAAGGCCTGCACCGGCCTATGGCTGGAAAGCTTCACCTTGCCTACCCAGTATCCGTCCTGCAGAAATGGGTACTGATTTATCAGGGAGCATAAAGATGGTGCAGGGAGAGGGTTGAGTTCCACTATCCATATGTGGTGCCCTGCTCATAGTGAACTACTTAATCTTCCCTTCCACTGTGACGCTCTGCTCACAGTGAACTACTTAATCTTCCCTTCCACTGTGACGTTCTGCTCACAGTGAACTACTTAATCTTCCCTTCCACTGTGACGTTCTGCTCACAGTGAACTACTTAATCTTCACTTCCACTGTGACACTACTGTTGTCACCTGCATGGAACTGTCAAGATGTATTGTTATTTTAAAGATGATGCTTTGTTTTTTGTTTTTTTAAATGAAAAATTGCATATCTGTAGCTTTTGTTTTCAGGAAGGATGTAAACAGCACCTTGCATAAAGCATCAATTCCAATCTCAGTGAATGACTTAAAAAAGGTACTCATTCGCAGCATCCTCATTGATTATTATTGATGATGTCTATACTTCCTGATGGAGAGCTCATACCATTTACAAAGTGTAAGAATGAAAACAAAACAAAAGAAAAAAAAATTGAATCCTGTGATGGAATTGGTGGTTAGGTATGTATTGTTGAATGGGTGCAATATTTGAAAGAATTTTGAGACCAGATGGCTGACATCTTCATGAGCATCCATTAGTACCTATATAACATTTTGTTGCTTGTAAACTACTGCAGGACTTACTGCAGATTATATCAATTCAAATCAAGTGTAGTAGTGTGGCAGGGGTGGAATCAAGTTACTGAGCTTTGTGTTATCCATAAATTTTGTATTTATAGTTGGGTTGGATTCGTCAAGTGGCATCAGGAGGAGACAATTGCTACAGTCTGTTAGAGTCTTCGGGGGCATCGACTGGCAGTGCTGTGTATGAGCTGGCATCATCTGAAAGAGCATTTTATCAGGAGATGGTCAAAATCAACATCGTATTACTGAAGCCACTGTCCAAGTCATGTGAGTTATTTGGAGATGGAAGAAGTACTTTTAGCAAATGCACTTTTTTTTTGTTTGGTTCAGGTTTCTGTTTTCCTGTTCTTCTGCTCAGTTGTCCACTTTAAGGTTTTACTAGCTGCAGGTATTATTGCAAGACAGTGATTTTTATTACTATTTTTTATCAGTATTGGCTTTAAACCCAAATTGAGAAATATAAAAGATAGAAACACTGCACTGAAATAATGAAGATGGTAGAAACACTAAAATTGAGGCAACTGTGATGAATAAGTGGAGTTTCAGCTACATGAGCATGACATCATAAATCTGATAAATATGCAGAAACAGTATGGTCCTATGCCCAAGGTTATCTTTTATTATTTAAATGTACAAGACCCTGGATTTTAACAGTTTCGTCATGTCTTCAGAATCCATGCATTACTGAAACTAAATAGGGTCTTTTGCTGTGCTCCTTTTGCATATAATTCACAATTGCTTGTGGTTTAAAATTCAGAGAGCATCTCATGCAACATGTCTTTGTTTCTCTGACTTGAGGTGATGTGTTTTGCAGCTTTTTACAACGTGATGGATGTATTCCCATTTAAGTCCGCACTACACAATCTTGTGGGATCCTTCATTGCTCTCACAAAGAAGGTAGAACCTCACTACTGAATTGTTACTCATCTAACCATGGTCTTATTTCAGTTAACATATAGAGATGCTGATAGAGGGATCTAATTCGTAGACATCACATACAAATGCTAAAATGTAAAAAAAAACAAGAAAACCAAAAAGCTCATAAAAATGCTTGTCATATAAAACTATTTGAGGAGAGTAAGAAAAAGAAACAGAGAAAATGTCACATAGAAATAGGAACAGGAGAGCGGAGAGGTTCCAGATATAAATTGTAAACATTTTGGTAAAGTATATCATGTGTTCTTGATGTATACTTGCATTTGTTTACCTCTTCTTACACTTGTCCTCTGGAAAAGGCCATGCACACATACAAGCACGTACGTTCAAATGCATGACTACATGTGCACACACATACATTCACTAACTTAAAAATAAAAACAGAATTTACATTTGCTGTAATATCAATATAGTTTATCCTTCCTGTTACTGGACAGGTTGGAGAAGGCATAGTCGACTTGACAGAAGTGGTGCGGGAGAATGAAGACTTGATGACAGCCAATTTCTTTCGCTTCTCTTCTCAGTTTGTTGAGGAATTTAGGCGTTACTCTACCTTCTTTGCCGATTTTCTGTCTATTGGTGGTTTTGAGTACTGTGCACGCATTGGGAGGTTTGTTAGCAGTTTCTTGTTCTTGTTTTTCATATACTCTGGCATTCATGATCTTTGTCTCAAGGGCATAAACTTTGCTTAAGAGCTATATTTATTTATAGAAAAGCAAAGTAAATATTAATGTCTCTGCTAGGATGCTCATTTGAGATATTTTTATAAAGAGAAGTTGATGCAGGGTACATAGCTTCATTTTATTAAAAGAAGAAAAGGTGTGGATTAGGACTGGGGTTCATGAGACGAAGAAAACAGGTAACTAAAAAAAAAAATCTCTCATATATTTTTGCTTTAAATCTCCAGTACTTCAAAAAGGGTCAAAAGTTCTGTTTTCCATTTAGAGGTTATAGTTTTATTTTCTTTTACCTTTAGTGAGTTTTTTGACAAGTATGAGATTCGAGACCTGCCACTCCAGGGAGGGGAGGAGAAAACAGATAAGGGAGACAAGGCATCGTCACGCTTCAGGTCCAGCATGCAGTATCCATTTTTCAGGCTCAAGGATTACAGTCGACTTTTACAGAAAATTGCGGACAACTTTGAAGTGGTCAATATTTTTATAAATTTTTTTTTTATTTCTGCTGTTTTTCTCCCCAGACTATGTCATACCAAGCAGAACTATGAAACATAAGAATGCACAAACAGACTTTAATATTTTTAGTTATTATTAGTTCATTTAGCTTATGATGGATTGCATTGATCAATAAGAGTAAAGTACCCTGCAGTGTAGAACAGCAATAATTAGACATTAGACTGATAAATGCTTAATCTTACCTATGTTTTGCAGCTAAAATTAAACCTTGTTAAAGGATAAATGGTGTAGTCATATGGAAAGGATGAAAACAAAAAAAAATCATGTTTTTCTATGAAACTGCTTCTACTTTAATTTTATCAGACGGGCAACCTTTTAGAAGCTTAGGGGTTAAAACTGCTCTTTAACCAACCTATTTCCCTTGGTCAATTGATTTAGTGGTCCTGGGCGCCAGAGGTCCCACTTAATGCAGCTACATTCTTACTAGGCCACTATAAAACACTATAAACGACAGCTGAGCAGGCTTTTAATTTGGTTCACGAGCTACGCTACCTGCAAACTGCTGTCATACTTTTAATACTGCTTGTGCTTGTCAGCTGTTTGATGGGTCCGTTTTTAGGTCTAAAAAGTACACACAGAGAAATCCATCTTCCTTCTGGTCTTAGTATTGGCAGTTAGGATGCTGGTGACCCAGTGGGGGGGCTTGAGGATTTATCTGTGCAGGTCCTGTCCTCTGCAGGATGGATGGTCCTAGCAGTTCCTCCCTTCTTCAGCCAGACCTGAGGCACTTCTTTGCACAGAATGTATCCTTCTGGATCAAGATTAAGGATTCTTATGAATGGCTGTCACCTTCAGTGTCTCACTGGTTTAAAGTCTGAACACATGAGGTGCAGGCAGTAGCAGCTAGCCTAGCCTTCCATCGGAATCTGGCTCTGGCTGACAATATGACTTCTATCAGGTGGTGCTCTGACTATACTTTCAGTGCACTCTACCTTCATAATCTTTCGGTCCATTTTGCTGTGCATCGGGTTGGCCCCATCTCGGCTGCACACTGCCTAACCTTACTGCAAGTGTGTTGCTTGGTTAGCAAGTGTGGTTTGGCAAAGCCCAGTTCCTGATTTTTATTTTCCTTATAGTCGGGTCATCTGGTAAAGTTAAAGAAGTTTTCCATGTAAATTGTCTTTCTTCAATATTTACCAGACAACCTTACACAAACGTCCTCCCACCCTTCTCCGTGTTTCCATGGGTTAGTTGATGAAAAGACTACTGAGCTCTCATTTGCAGAGTGTTTTATAGTGGTCTAGGGTTGGATGCCCCTGCATTCAGTGGGACCTCTGGTGGCTAGGGCCGCTAAACCCACTGACCAGGGGCAATAATTTGTTTGATTAAAGAGCAGTTGTAACCCCTAAGCTCCTAATAGTCGGATCGTCTGATAAGTATTGAAGAAAGACAATTTACATGGAAAATTTCATCTTAGTTTCCAATTTCAGAATTCAAGTGGTAGCAACCTGCTGCAAAAGGCAGTGCTGGAATGGGACAGCCTAAAGTTGACAGTGACTGCTGAGCACAAACTAGCAGATAACACGCGAGCATTCTGGGAAGGAGCAAATCCACGTCTTGCAGTGAGTGTTGAGCTTTGTATAACACTTACTAGATATTTTTTTATATGAGGTCCTTTATTTCTTCAATTTTTTTAGGACCTAGCAGACTGTATTAATAACATCATTTTGAGAGTCAGTCGTCTTTGTTTTGAAATTCATGATGTTTTATTTTTCATATTAGAATTGTGTTTATTTTTCTGACATAACATTTCTGTAACAGACTGCAGTAAATTTGTCTGCTTTCTTTCTGTCTGCTTTTGCATTTTTTTCTAATGTTTTAATGTTGCATAAAACTGCTCTCTTTCAGATGGTTGTGTTGATTTAAATGTTTTTTTAATGCAAGTCATTACAGTGTAAGCTTCCAGCATTTTATCATGTGTTTTTGTGTAGGATGCTCTCAGGATCCCTAGCAGACGAATGTTGAGGGACAGCAAGTCACATCCTTTGCTTATGGTCACAGCTGGACGTTTCTCTTCCCACATCTTTATCCTCTTCAATGACATGTTTGTACACCTGCAGGTCAGAATACACAGCCCACCTTCAGTTACATTTTGGTTTGCATTCATGTATATTAATATGTACACATAAAATGCATCAACATGCATATCTTCATTTGTGGATGCAGGTACTCGCTCACTCACTCTTACAGATAGGAAACCAAAGTACATGGTGACTTCTTTTGAAAACAAATGTGGAAGTAATTTCTTCTGCAAAATTTATTAAAGTCTTTGAATGAAAGACTGAGATTTCTTCTGATGCTTTCTTCTTTTCAGTCAAACAGCCATTCCATTTTCCCTCTTCAAACTACTTGGGTAGAAACACCAGTGACAGATTCTGATCAGCAGTAAGTATTTGATTGCCCTTCAATAACATTGGCTTCCCAACTTCATAACTAAAGAATGAAAACTAAATTATTACCAGCATAATAAAGACTAGTGTTGGGTGCTTAATTACTGTTATTTGCCAGTATCTTACCTCAGCAGTCATCTTCAAGTTACCAGTTTTTGATTGCTTCTGTTGTGTTTGAAAAATTGCTTAGGCTTTCACTTTGTAGGGAAATCAGTATATTGGTCAATTTGTGTCTGTAGGCACATGCATTCAAATGTGATTTGCAGGTGTGCACGTACTTTATTTTCCCAGCTTTACAGCATTTTGTGATCTCGTTGCAGCCACTCAATAGTCATTATGTCTCCAGAAGACAGACTAGAACTTACTGCATCTTCATCTGCAGAAAAAGTAAGAGTGTATATTATATCAACATTTTTCCTTTTGTGTGTTGATACTGTATGATATTTCTGTCAGTGTGCATGCTGACTACTGTTTCACTGTTGAATGTGCATGTGATGGACTGTTTCTCTAATGAATCATGTGTGCACACAATTGACTGTTTTCCTATGATAGATATAATTCTAAAGTACAGTGGTACCTTGAGATTCGAGTTTAATTCATTCCGTGGCTGAGCATGTAACTCAGTCAGCTCGTATCTCAAACGAATTATTCCCATTTAAAATAACTGAAATAGAATTAATCCGTTCCAGCCCCAAGAAAAATTCCCAAAGTGTCTTTCACCCACAACAGCAGAAGCTTCTCAATTTCTTCATGGATATTTGTCCTTAACTGGGACAGAATTTTAGTTCCTTTCGCTGGATTTGCACCTTTGATGCCATCCTTTTGTTTAATGATGATGCAAATTGTGGATGTACTGCGGTCATACATCTTGGCAAGATCCATCACTCATACACCACGCTCGTGTTTTTCAATATTTCTTGCTTTATTTCTTTTCTTCTTCTCAACACTGTCCTTTTCACTCACTTTCTTCGGCCCCATCGTAGCACACAAAAAAGTTAGTTAAAACTGCGAAAATGATGCAAAAACGAGCACCACGCACGAGATACGACTTAACTCTGTGGGTAACATGCGAGAAAGAACGAGACAACACTGTGACGATACTGTGATGCTGCGATCTGAGTGCTCGACAAGGCAACTTCCTGAATTACGGGTCAGCTTCCCGAATGGCCGCCGGCTCATATCTCGGAATTCAGCTTGGATCTCAAACAGGAAATTGGCCCGAGTCGCATCTCGTGTCTCAAGAAACTTGTATGCCGAGCAGCTCGTATCTCAAGGTACCACTGTAGTTGAAGATTATCACAAATGAGGAAAATCACAAGATATATAGTAATTCTAATGACTTTGCTATACAAAACTTTGAGGAAGTATGTGAAAGATTGCCTTGTGTTGATATGTTTATTTGCGTTTGAAAAAAAAACAGTATCCTGTCATACAAACAGTGGGAAGTTTCTTGTAGAGAAATGATACAGTTTTTGTACACATAATTACCTCCCATGTAGTAGCTGTAGCTGTGTTATCTAGCATGCCAGGTGCAGCACAGTGCTTTACACTGTGGCAGGCCAGTGTGCTTCTGTTGTATTAACAAAAAAAAAGTCATCTCATCACCTTTTAGAACTGTCATACCATATTGTACGTTGCTGATTTCATTCTTCATCAGGCAGAGTGGGTGATGGCTCTTCATTCAGCCATCAACAAGGTCCTGAGCAGCCAGAAAGATGTTGGTCGCCGTGGCAGTGCTGAGCGCTTAACACCTCCTCTTGTGCGACATGCAACACATACTTTTGTGAAACACCCTCGGTGGAAGGATGGTGTATATGTGGGCACTTTCCTCAGCGGTAAACTTCATGGCCAGTGAGAAAAGCACTTTCTGTATTCTGATTTCTGAAATGTTTTCATTAAATTTGGGGGCATATGCATTTTTTTAAATATAGGAATTTCTGCATTGCGGGTAAGATGTATTTAAGTTAACTTTACAAATACTTATAACTACTTAGAAACATTACTAACAAGTCCCTATTTATTGGACCATTGTTTTTTTCTGGCTTGGACACAACCAGATCATGACAGATTGAAGGAAGAGAACTGATAAGAATGAACCATGCATAGCAGATAATTGTTAACAAAAAAAAATCATTTAATGTCCTTTATTAACCATAAGCCAGCATGTTTAGGATTGTGTAGTTTCTAAGCTCTCTGGTGAGTGTTTAAATTTGTCTGGGTTGGCAAGTGGATAATGGTTAGATTTATATGTTAATGCATATCTTGATGGTCAGAAGACTACTAAATTTGATATTTGCAGGGGTGAGATTAAGTGGTTGGATGGCAGGAGGTACACAGGAAAATTCAAACATGGTCTTCAGAATGGGTAAGATGTTTTTTAAACATAGTTTCATTTAAGACTCAACAAACTTTTCATTTCTCATAAGGTTTCTGAATAATGAGGATAGTTGTATCAGAGAAATTAATGCACTGCAAAAGAATGACCATACATTGTGAGTGAGAAAAACAGGACACGCTACAAATAGCATTCTCAAAGACTTTTTGTGTATTCTGACCTCTAAGAGAAGTCATTATGGTTGATAATTTCTTTTAACAAATAAATGCATTATTTTTTTTTCTTTCGCTTATTTTGCAAGAAAACATTTTGTATGACGTTCCTGTCATGTTTCTCACTTGTGGGTATTACTCTCTACGGCAGACATGGTGTCTTTGTTATTCCACGAGGTGGGACCAGCAAAGAAATTCAGGAGGGAAACTGGAAGGATGGGAAACTCAATGGCCCGGGACATATCAGGTGTGGAGATTAATTTACATGTTTTCTCATTTATTGTGCATTTTTGGTGATGTAGGCATCTTTAAAACTTTACATTTAAATATATGCATTGTCAGTATTGGTGGTGTCTGGATATGTATTTGTATGAAACGTGTGTGTGTGTGTGTGTGATCAAGCATGCATGAGAAGCTGCTACTATTTTTATTTTTACATGAATTGGTAATTATTATTCCAAACATGATGAGAGTAATATATAATATGTGACTTGCCACCACAAAATGAGTCCTTACTCAGAAATTTGTAATTTTTTAAATTGTAGATAATTAAACTATACAGATTTTGATCGTTCTTTTTGATGCCGAAATTTTCCTTCTAGTCCCAAGATTGAGTGAGTCATACAGGTTTGATGTGTGCAAGCACAATATTGGCCATTTTGAGAAAAGTAGGTTCAGTTTTTCAGCAGTCCCACAATGTTTCTCCTTAGCAAAATGTACTTCTAATAGTTCTAATTATAATACATTTTGCACAATGATTAAACACATCAAGCTACATCATTTCAAATCATAAAAATGTGCATGGCATTGAATATTTGTAATTTTTTAGTACACTGCTAGTAAAACTAACAGCAATGGAAGAAGAGTGTTAGCATTCCAATCTGCATGCATACTCACAGAAAAAAAACACCAAAATACTGAAACATTTCATGGCCCCCTTCTCTGTTCAAAAGATGAATTAAGTGAGTGGTATATTAACATCTTTGTGAGTGTGATCACTGTTTTCTGAAAAGTGTTCCCCTCACACTCAGATTTATCGAAGTCACTTGCTAAGTTGTCTGCAGTGTCATCTTTCCCAAAATATACTGTAATTTATCTTAACAGTTTTTATTGTTCTGAATCTGTTCTCGTTACCAAGGACAAATCACTATTTGTTTATCCCATTGGGTAGTGTGGGGATCAACTTATTCAAAGCTTATTCAAACTTTTGTGGACAGATCTTATGATTGATTAATATTTGAATCCGTCATTGCAGAGATTGAAAATACAGACTCTGGGTTCTTTGGTGAGGTATAATAGGATAGGGTTCTGACGGATGGAGTAACAAATGGCATTCGAATTTCATCATTTTCTTGTGGAAATCAAGACTGATTGCCATGGGGTACCTTGATTAAAATGTATATTAAGACGATTTCTCTCTTCAGTTTTAACACAACAGTGTATTTCCATGTTAGTTTAATGAAGAAGAAATTCATTTTCACAAAAAAGTGAAGCTGCACGAAGTTGACCCTGATCACTTCTGATCACTTATGTGGGCCTCTGCTATCAACCGGTGGTGTTATGGTTAATGCCTGTCACCAATCTAGCGAATGTTGGCTGTCCTGGTTTCAGCTCTAGTCTCGGACAAGCTGTTCTTTCTCTGCTTGTGGCATCTGTTTACAGGGCTGACTGCCTTGCTTTGATAAGCCTTAGTTGCAGGCTCGGTGTAAAACTCCAATTCCCTCCCCACTCTGCTACCAAACTGCTTCGTGCTGGTTAGGACTCATTTCATGGTGGTGGGTCACATATTTGTAGATAACATTTCTACTAGATGTTTAAAGCACCTAAAAGATTAATGTGCTAAAAGAATAATGCTAGTGAAATAAATTAAACACATTATGAATTGTTTGCATTAAGAGAGTGCAAAATGGGATGTTTCAAGCATTTGAGCAGATGCATAGGATACAGTTGTTGGAAAATGGTTAAATTGAAGACAAGTCTACTCTTCTTAAATGGGAAGGGTTATTGATCTATAACTGATTGTGGTTAAGATAGGGAGGTCTCATTTCCCAAAAGGTAATAAGTAGCTATTGATATATATGAAACCAAAAAGGATACTAGTAAAAAAAATGCTTGGATAAATCAAGGAGTATTTAACTACTAATGTAGGCTTTATGTGTTTGACTGGCTAGGTATGCCAATGGTGATGAATACAAAGGCTACTTCAAAGATGGTGAGCGTTTTGGACATGGAGTGCTGAAGCAGGGCCGCCATCTGTCTTCTGCTGCCAGCATTTATGTTGGAGAGTGGCTGGATGATCGACGGCATGGATATGGAGTCCAGGATGATATTTTGAAAGGTGTTTCTTTCAGCCATGCACAGCAGCAGCCTTTACATACACTTGAGATTTGGTGTTCACTGATTTTGAGCATATGCTTCTTAGTTCTTTTCGTTTTGTTGCTTAAAATTGTGAACAGGAGTAAAGACTAAAACAAACTGTGTTTTTCTGTTTGCTGTTAAAGGGGAGAAATACATGGGTCAGTGGGTGGAAGATCATCGCCATGGTAGTGGCATCATTGTGACCTTGGATGGAATGTACTTTGAAGGCAACTTTTACATCGACAAGCTGACGGTGAGTCCATATGTTGACAGTGTTTTGCATTAAAAGGTAGCTGTAAATCTGTTGTAAATTTTTCTCACCTTTGATCCTGTCTTCTAGATTTTAAAAGATGAGAAAAAAAAAACTTTGAAAGTAAATTATCTTTCTTTGAGACTTACTCCTATGGTCATGTCATCTGGTACAGTCAAAGAAGAAATAGCTGATCCTGCTGCCTTTCAACCTAATGAAATTTTCTTCTGATAGATAAAGCCATATAACATTCTGTTGGTTTTTTTTTCCAAAATGTGGGTGCAGGGTTTTGGTTTGATGCTGACTGATGACAACAGCTGTTATGAGGGAGAGTTCCAAGACATAACACAACTAGCTGGGAAGGTAGGTCATGTGATCCTTAAAAATTGATTTATAACAAACCATTCACAAATTTTCATCATGAAGCATTAAAACCCTTTCAAACTTTTTAGGATAAAAGCCACCGTTTTCTTATTTTCTAGATTCGTGTTCTGTTCTTTGTCCAGCTCACATCCAGGTAAATCAAGCCATCTTAAAATCTTGATAGTAAAAGTCTTTTTTCAGAATGAAAATTACTGTTTACCTACATCCTAGATCCATGTTGCAGAAAGTCTGTTCATTATACTGTTTTCATCCATGTGAATCATCCACCATACCTCATGAATGTTCCTCTGTTACACATGCAGGGCACCCTAACACTGCCTACAGGGGACAAGCTTGATGGGACATTCAATGGTTCTTGGAATGAGGGTCTCAAAGTCAGTGGCACCTTCATTAAGTGCATCAGCACCACTCCTGAGCGGCGCTCACAGTTTTCTCAAGGCATCAAGTCAAGGTGAGCCAAGCTTCATTTTGTCATGTGTGATCTCTTGAAGTATGCTTAACATTTTTAACATTTTAATATTGATATTTTGTGTCCATCAGTGTATGCCAACATATATTTTACAGCTATTGTAAACAAGTTTTGGAGTATCTGTGGGCTTCCTGCTATACATAATTTGGTTTTTGTACACTTCTAGATTTTTCAAATTCCTCATTGTCTGTGACAGATACTATGGACAACTTTCAGTTAAGGCAGATCAGAAATGGGATGATATTTTTCGGCACTGCTATGCAACTCTTGGCCATGATATAGATGGACGACCAAACACAGCTAAAGCATGGGAGGTCGTGGCTGTTGCTTTGTCAAGTGGCAAGAAACAGCTAAAAGAGATGCAACAAAAGTGAGTCTCTTATTTTCACTAGTGCCAGGTCTTTGAGAGCACAAGTATGGTATGCCGCAATAGTTGGGAATGATCTCATTCTGTTCTGTCATTTAAGGGATTAGAGTATTTCTTTGACTACTCCAGATGGCATGACCGTAGGAGAGAAAGGGTTGCACTAACTCTTTTAACCATTGAAATATGTCTCCCTGACAGTGAGCTAGCACATGCTGGCATGCTCCACTGAGCAACAGCCCTCTGACTGCTATAAAGGCAGAGGCAAAACCATTAAAGCACTTTTTTAATGGTTGCAGTGGTGTTCACTGGCTCTACTTTTACCACATACTACACTCAGTCACCTTGGTGTCTTGTGCTCAGTTTTCTACATGCTGGTCTGTGCCACCTGTGCTTCTGAGAGTGTACAGCTACAGAGATTTTGTGTGAAATTTCTTGTGCATCAGATTTTCTCCTTCAAGGAACAATATTCCATTATGTCGGATTCACAGACACACCACGTGTTCAAGCTGTGGAGCAGTGAAGTCATCAGACAACACACATCCGCTGTGTATGCAGCGCTCAGCTTCTTCTTAACAATCATATGAGGTTTGTGCTCTTTAGTCTGAGGAGCAGAGGAGGCAACTTGGGTGTAACTAGCCTTTTCAGATGGAATGTAAGTCACAGGGGGAAGGGTTATTCTGCTTCAGGTAAGGCAAGATTTTCGCTTTCTTCTCACACCTTGTCCCAGGTAATGCAGGTCAGTTCTCCATCTTCCACCTAACAATTCCTCCCTTCCCCACTGTGACTGCAATCTGTTTGATCACGCCACCAGTGGCACGTTTCAGGTACCCCCAATCCCAGGTGGTGAGTAATAACTGGTTGATTGTGGGAGCTACACATGTTGGGTTCTTCCAATGTTTCTGAATTATTAGACAAGATAGAAGAACAAGAGAATCTCTCCTTTTCATTGGGTGTAAAGGCGGTTTCTCTCTTTGTCAATACATTTTGCCAGTGGCCAGGTGTCCTCTCTTTGAGGAGCTCCCTCGTTCATGTTTTGTGTTGGCTGGGGCTGACTGGGTAGCTCGCACCCACATCAGAATATTATGCTGCTCTCACCTCTTTCTCGGACTTCCTTCAATTATTTGAAGAGATGCTTCCTGGGCTGAAGAATAATGAGTTTGTTTCCTTGACTAATTTACCATGGTGTGCTTTTCACCCTTGCCTTTGCCAGATGATGGGTCAATTTAGCTTTTTAACGCTGGACCGTGACCTAGAGACACTTTTTCGGTCCCATTTTGCTTCTATTGACTGCTCACCGTGCACCACTTTACCATCTTGAGCTTCGTGGTGTGATGCTTTGTTGCGACATGTACTCACTGTTGGCTTTTTATTAGATTTGGATCTTGAGGTTGTGACCTCCAACCCTGAGTCTGTTCAGCAGACTTCATCTCAATTTTCTGAAGCCATAGGCTGTGCTTGTGTCCTCAGTAAGGCAGTTCAGCATAGTCTTTTATTGATCCAAGCTGGCATTAATTTGACACTGGTCCCCCATGATTCAGTGTTAAGGTTAGTTTTATTTGAGAGACCTTTTCCGTGCACACTGCTCCTTTGGCAAGTGCTAGCTCTCACTGTCATGGAGACAACTTTTGATGGTGAAAGAGTTGGTGTGACCGGCTATCTCCTATAGTCTTGTCACCTGGTAAGTCTGAAGTTTGAAGAAAGAAAATTTACTCTCAAAATTTTATTTTGCAATGCAGGGATAATATCACTTATACAAGTGGGATGATTTTTTGTGAGTGCAAAAATTGTATTTCTGTCATATTGTAGATTTAGATTATCTGAACAGAATAAGTGTTCTTGTGGTATGGTGTCCTATTACCTATGGGATAATCCCATATTAGATATCTTATTCCCTTATCAGAGTGCCCTGTGACGAAAAGATCTACTAGAAAGGTAGTCTATCAGATGTGATTTAATATCAAATTTATTCAATACTGAAAAATGATGCTGGGGTAATTTTAATTTCATGCTGGTTGACAAAAATATCTGTTTTCATGCACTTACACATCCTGTTATTTAATACAACTTTAGAACTGTTTTAATCAGAAATTCAGGGCAGAACAAAACTAGCTGGCACAAACTAGATTGATCAAATCATTCAGCATTCTCTACTTTGTACCTTATGTAGGTCAACAACAAAATCAAAGATACAAGTAGCAGGACTGGAACAGCTGGAGACCATTCCACACCAGGGTGGAGGTACCCTGACCACAGAGTCTTTCTTAGCAATCAGCAACTATCTTAGAAGGGTGAGTCCTCAGTACTGTTATATGTTCTTGAAAAAATGGTTCATCAAAAGACACATGGTTTATTTTTTTATGCTTAGATTGTCTTATGCAGATCTTAGATCAGCATTGCAGCTTGTGACTTAACTTGTGCTGGATCTACCACATGTAGGCTTTTGACACAACCTACCACCCACTGGGTCAGCTAATGGAGAACCTGGTGGATGTATTTCGAGCTGCTTATGTAGGTGTTGGAGCTCACCCAAGGTTGTTACAGCCTGCAGTCAGTGAAGTGAGGTCATACATCCGACGCATATATCAAGTGGTCAGGTTGGTAACAGATTTGTCCGTACACTTTTCTGATTCTGTTGTGTTTTTTTAATTTTCCAGATGACATAACCACCAGAATGTTGAGGCTGTTTTATGTTACTCTCAACCATGTAATCCTGTCCAAGCACTAGTGTAGATGGTGCCTATGATCACAACTGCATGTGTTCCCTCGATGAGTCAATCTTTGCTTCAAACTAATGTTGACAATCTTGTGCCAGCTTCTGTTCTTTTTGTATGATCTGCACCAACTGTTCCTTGCAAAAAGATGTTTTTGGCTTGCATCGCTGTGGCTTCAGAGACTGGTGTTATGTTTTTTAAATGTCAGGTTTTTTTTTTTGTTATCTTTGTGCATTCAGATGAGTATTGAATGTGTTACTGGTTATGACAACAGCTAGCATACATCATCAAGATCTTTTCAATCTGATTTAGCTACTGTGAAGTGCAGCTTAGTCTTTGGAATAACCTTTCTGTACAATTTTCTGTCAGCATAATCACTTTAGACTTTGTTAAATGGGCTTGCTTAAGAAGTTATCGTGCCTGTTAATATAATACTACAGTACATTGAGATTTTTTTTAACTGTTAAAAATAGAATTTCAGCATGATGACTTTTTGACAATATAGTTTCCATATCATAAAAATTGTTTAAATTTGAACATTTTGGAGGGAAAATACAGAAAATGACACATTTATGGAAAGATCTGTCAACTTATTTTGAACTATTTCCTTCATGCTGTGACCAAAGGATCCTCTTCCCAGAACTACCTGTGAGTGGAGCTCCCTTACACATTTACCCCAAAGATTTTAAGCATGCACCAATCTCCACCAGTACAGAGGAGGTCAACGAATTTCTCCAGCAGCACAACGAGCAAGACTTCATTGGGTAAGTTCCAAGCTGATAGCGGTGAGGTGATTTTTATTTCTATATTATTTTCATTTCATCATTTTTTAAAGCGGTAAGTGGTGTACTTACAAAGAGATATATTAAAAATGGAGAATGCTACACAAAAACATACACAAGAACAGACACTTCTAAGAGTTATTGCAAGGTTTATTTGATAAAATGTTTTAAAATATGCATAATGAATTCTCAGACCTGATAGATTTCAAGAATTTTTTTTTTTTTTTTTGGTTGTGGGAAAGAGAATTTTGTTTAATCTTTTGTTTTCTTTCGTCCCCTGTGTTCTGTATCTACTTAGTCCATGTCTCTTCCTTGTTTTTAAGCGCTAATAGCATGCTCTCTATGAGTGTGAATATGTGCTATACAAATCTTCATTATTATTATTATTATTTAAAGTTTCTTGTTGAAAGAGTTTTGGAAATGATTTGTATGCATGCAGAGAGATTGTGACTGCTTCTGGACTGCTGTACCCCATCCTGCTGCCCAAAATCTACCCATCTTTGTTTGATCTCTATGCCCTTTACAATGATAAGGATGATGAACGATATTGGGAACGTATCACCAGGCTTAATCGTCAGGGTGACATGGCCCTGATGGCATACTTAGGGATTGACCAGTAAGTACAACACTTAATCCTATTAGAGCACATAAGATGTCAAGCTGCAGAACTAATCGTTTGAGTGGGAAAACATGTTTTACTTCGCATGGTGGCATTTTTTGGTGTATGTCTTGCTCAGTGAGCTTGTGTCATATTGTTCGAGTAGCAAATAATTACAATATACAGCTATTTTATTCATGTATTTGTTTTGAATAGTTTGATTACTTTTTTTTTTGAAGAAAGTTCTGGTTGATGGATGATATTCTGCTTGAAGACAAAAATCAGGTGAGGTCATAAAATTTGTTATAACAGTCATAGAAATAGTTAACAAATTTGTAGTAAAACAGAGAATTACTGTTCATATTTTTTTCAAAAAATAAATGGCATCAGAATGCTGCTGTGCTATTGGACAAAGTCCAGTATTTAAGATAAAAGTCAGGTAATGTCATAAAATTTGTTATAATAGTTATAAAAATAGTTAAAAATAAGAGTAAAACAGACAATTACTCTTCATATTTTCTTTAAAATAAACCACCAAAAAACAACAGCATCAGAATGCTGCTGTGCTGTTGTACAAACTCCAGCATGTAATAAATCCCCCCTAACCTTTACAAAATGTTAGTTTAGAAATAAAGCTTGCTTCTTTATTGTGGGTCATCAAGATACATTCTTCTATTACTGTAACTTCACAAATTTGTAGGATTTTGTTTGGCATCACTAGATTCCATTCTTTGCCTTTCAGAAGCTGTCCAGTACAAAAGATGTGTGTTATGCCTCAGCAGTGGATGCTCTTCAACAGCTTAGGTGATTGCACTCATTGTTTTCACAGAGCATGTTTTTTCTGCCTTGAAAATGGTAAACACTATTAAGTGATTCATGAAATGTGTGTGTCCTTATGAGGAAGTGTTGTTACTCATAAAATGAGTCTTTTTTATACATTCATGAATTCATTTATAATCACATCAACACTTTTTTACATATGCACCATGCCTACTGTATTCTTCTTTCTTTATCTCCTCTCAGAGAGAATTCATTCTGTTGTGGGTTTTTTTTTTTCAGCACTGCGTTCAGTCCCTTGGAGAAACTGCTGGTGATTGAGAAGACTTTTAATGAAATTACTCAGGTACTTTGGCAGCAACATACCTTAGATCTAGGATATAATGACTGATATATACACATATGATGCATAAATCTTTCAGGTAAAGATTGAGATATTAAACCTTGTTAAAACTGCAGAAGTTGTATAGTGCCATAAAAAGGGGGCAGACTAGACATCAAGCTTCTCTTAAACATGAAAAACAAAAATGCTGCTTTTTTTAGTTTGGAAGAACATATGCTTTCTCTGACATTTCACACCTAGTGGAGATTAGGAGCTGAGCGATTTCTTCCCACACAGCATTTTAACTGCAAGACATATGTTCATCCTCACAAATGTCCATCATTACAGCAGTATGAGTTGTTTTTTTTCATAAGTTACCAATTAGGTTTTTTTGCAGTCTAATTTAATCTGGGTAATTTTTAAATAGTTTGTCATCTGCTGTTTTCAAATTACATTAAACATTAATGAGGCTTTATTTATCTCACAGACAGTCCAAGTTACCCTGAGCAACCAAATCGTATGGTGCATGGATGACCTGTTCCCCATTTTCCAGTTTGTGGTGGTGCGAGCCAAGATTCACCATCTGGGAGCAGAAATAAATATGGTTGATGACCTAATGGAGCTTCACATGGAACATGGGGAGTTAGGCATAATGTTCACAACACTCAAGGCATGATTTTTCTTTGATCTAGACTTATAAATGCATCATCTCAGTTAAAAAAAAGTTTTATTGAAGGCTTTTCAAAATGAGACATCAGTTTTAGAGCAAAATAAAGTAAAAACTTGTAGCCTGATTTGCATAGGTTTTGTGTTAGCAGTTTTGGGCATTACTTTTATCTTTGGTAAAATGTTTCATCAGTGTGTAGAGGTAGTCATCGACTTACGACCTATGCGACTTACGACTGTTCAACTTTGCAACCATGACTGGTATCTCTGGCCATGATTGGTAAGGGAGAAAAGAAAAATTTTAAGAAATCTTTACTATAAAAATGCAATAATTTTTATACAAACTTGTAGAAAAGTAATAACAGTACACTACTAAGAAAAGTGGCTATAACATTAATGCACAGAAAATGGAAATAAAATAGGACAAATATCATTAAAAAAATAATGAGCCAATAAAATGAAATAATGAACAAGGAAAATGTTCCTAAAATACCATATGGCTTAAAGATTATGAAAATATGATTACCTAGCATAATATACTTACAGTAATTTAACGTCTGACTTATGACCAGATCGAGTTATGAGGTCGTAAGTCGACGACTACCTGTATTATCTGATGTCTATGAGCATTATGTTCTGTTATTCTTACAACATGCATTTAAATATCTTCAGATGATATGTTACGGTATAAGAGTAAACATTTAATTTTGTTTCCAAGCTATCATTTTCTTGTTTATTCTTATTCTGTATTTCCTATACTTGTGTTACTGGACTAAATAGTGTGTTATTTTCTCTGCCACCATTGTATTTTTACTCAAATTCTTGCATCCTCAGCCATTATTTTCATTTTATTTTATTCTTTTATCTTTAAGATTAACGTTTGATTAACTCATTGCATTCTACTGTTCTCAGGCATGCTACTTTCAGATCCAGAATGAAAAAATGCCTCAGCATTAATGAAGAACCTTATACATGCCAGAACTCCAGACCTCAGCCATATTGTAATATTGTGTGTGTGTGAGAGAGAGAGAGGTTTGGGGATGGGAGAAAGAAAGATCATGTGTAAGTCAAAGTAGATGCCAGACCTTCCTGGAAAAGTTCTAGGCATTCCAGGAAAAGTTCAGAAGTGTTAGACATTCCAAGAAAGGATTTTTTTTTCTTTTTAATTTCAAAATAGCCTAGACTTAAAAGTATTTACAAGTGAGTCTAGATAGATTCATATAGTCTATTAGCATTTTGTAAAAGTGAGAAGAGGGCTTGATTGACCTTCACGAATCGACCACTTTCATTAGAATAATTCAGTCTTATTCAAATAAATGATCATTTGTACCCTTAGACATAGGCAGGCCCATGTTGGTACTTGGTATAAGTGCATTTGTGTTTGCACGCACAGATCATCCAGTGCATACAGCCTGTATGTATTCTGGTCATTAATTTCTGTCATCATAGAGTAAAAGACTTCTTTTTTTCATTTGTTCTTCTGTTTGTAGGACTTTGAGCTCAGTAATTCCTTATTCTGTTTTTATTTTTTCAGGTTTTTTTTAATCAGTTTTTAGTATCTTATCACTTATTTGACCTGCAAGAATTTAACACACCTTATGGTAACAAATGTTTTTAAATAGTTTTCAGATATTGCTCTGAACAGCTTTTTTTAATACTAAATTAGACCAGACTTTTCTAGGAGAGTCTATGGCTTAACAATTATAAGGAGTGTATGGTTTTCTGCTTTGACTGTGACATGCATGGCCAACAATTGTGAAACATTTAGGCATGATGCCATTATGATCATGAATGTTTCTATACACGGCATAAAATATTTTAAGGTGATGGGCTTCTTGCTGTGGACAATGTTTCTCTGTTGTTGCACAAGAAGTGTGGGGAAAGGAGTGCTTCTGGATGTATGGTAAAAGTGGCATTCAAATTCTTTGATGTATTTCATAAGCTTGCAAAAGCAGTAATCCACTTGTCAAGCCAGCTTGCTAGCAAATTGTCATTCCCCATACTCTCTTGTGCCCCAGGATGTTTGTGAGTTATAAATAGGTCAAAGGTCAAAACTTATTTTGAATGTCTGTATACAGCTTACATAGATCATGAAATTGTGTTTTGAATGTAAAAGTTTGTCAGCTTGGCAAACAGAAGACATTTTTCAGTGACATTTTCGCCATTGTTAGTCTTTCTTTTGTCATCATACTTTTATGACACTGTTTTGGGGCATTGCGATGAAGCTTTTTTCCCCACAAAGCAACCTACATGATTACGTGCATCAAAGTTGAAATATTTGATATTTGGAAAACTAAAAGAGATACTAGTTTATGTTAAATATGATGCTTAGTCTCTTTCTTCAGTAAAGAATGTTGCAAAATACTGTCTGTGATAGTATGGTTGTATAAATATTTGGGCATTTTTCATGCACTGTAAAAATAGTTTCTTCAACTAAAGCTTTGTCTATGCAAGCAACTGCACCAATGCCAAATACAGATATGGGTTAGTGTGTATATAAACATTTGCAGGCATTGTACTGAAATTGAGCTGAAATTGCTATCTTTTACATTCTCTGGAAGTCTTTGTAGGACAGTGGTAGCATCTACCGAATTTTTTTATAGGTATTTATACCATACGAACTGAATGTTGCAGAATCTGTTTTAGTTTACTGCTTTGTTATATTTATCCTGACTGATGCACTCATTCAGTTACAGTTATGGAATTTTTTAATGTCAGATCATCCAGGAACTGTAGTTATGAAGCTAGGGCAAGTCATTGTACTGGGGCAACACAAGGAAGAACATCTTGTTTCCAAAGTTATAAAGCGGTGTTCAGATCCTGCTTATGTTGTTTTATCCCTGGAGCCATAGTTATAAACTGATAGCAAAGATGCCCTGGTAATAAGAAACATGAAGTCTGTAATGTAGTGTCTGAAGTAATGCCAGTAAAGTCTGGGAATCACATTGTAACTATAAGAACAAGACATTTTTCCTTGAATTCCTGATTTTGGCTTGGGAAAGGGACTTGCTCTCATTTCAAAACTATGGCCCCAAGACTTTAGTCAGCAGGATGATGTTTGATGATTAAGATAAAGTTATGTACATCATTTAGTTTGCTTTTGCATTTGCACAATATGATCACTCTTAAACATCAATTTTAATATCACTATTAGAAGTGGTCTGTACTATATGCTGTATACACAAAGTTGATTGACTAATCTTCATTGAAGTCAAGTTAGTACAGTCTTTTGTAAGTTCTATCCATTAATCCTCTTTGGTAAAAAAAAAAATTATTCTTTGCCTGAAAATGATACTGTGGATGTGTAGTGCCAGAACAAGAGTATCAGTAGCTTAAAACCATGAACACTTCTTATAAAAAGTCCCAGCTACTTAAAACTACAGTGCAAAAGTCCCCCTTCATCACTTCAGGAGTGGTACTATAGTGCAAAAATAAAATCCTTTGACAGAAATATTCATCTTCTTTGGCTGCACTATTCTTCGATCTCCCAAAAACCTTTTGACTAGATAGGATTTAGGGACTAGTGTGGCCAGTCACCCCCTCCCATCCTGCCAAAACAGTAAGAGGGTTTTTGTGAATGATGGTAGCCTAGTTCTCATGCATATATTGTCTTTTGGCTTTATAGACTGCGATGCTATGATAATAGTGGGCAAAGTGCAAATGGGTGACCAGTTGCAAAGACAAATGACTAGTTTTCCTTTAAAGATATCCCATTGCAATCTAAGTATAAGCGATAATTTACATATATTGCTTTATTAGAGGACTACTTCTAGCAATGTTGTTGCTTCATTACTGTTTTGTCACACAGTATGTTTTAGTGTTATTTTGTACAGGATGGCAGATGGTCATGAATCACTGTTTACAAGCAACAGTACCATGTATTTTTTTTCTTATTCCATTTGGTAATAGATGTCAGTGTTGTGAAACATTTCTTCCAAGAATGTGGTGTGCATATTATCAAGTACTGCTGCTGGTTTAAGGTCTTTGTGGTTGGATGCCTGAAAAAAATGTTCAAATTTTTACTATACCTTCACAAATTGGCTGCCACACATTTGTTGCCATAATTTTTGGAAATTCAGATTCCCAGGGTAACATAGAATGAGGTTGGTATCAGTGGTCACAAACTGTGCCATACTCTTTCACACCCCCACCCTGTTATATGAAAGGTCACATTACAAATTGTCAACCTGCCTTCATGAAATGAGTATGGGAGTGATCTCCAAATTTTCTGGTTTGGCCACTGGTAACATCATCTTAATAGGCAACATTAATATTAAAATAAAGATACACTGGTACCTTGAGTTACGAGCTGCTCCATATACGAGGATTTTGAGTTACGAGCAGCGGCTGGAACAGAATTTCTGCTCGATTTACGAACGTTGTTCTAAGTTACGAACAGCTGAGCTTCAGGATCCTACCCGAAAGTGAAAGTGCAATTGTAGTTTTGTTTAAAGTGTAAGAAAGTGCTGTATCTGCGCTTTATTCCAGTATCCCTTCCTCCCTCCCTCTCTCCTCAGCCGCTCTCTGTTAGCAGCGCCCATCTGTCGCCAAGGTAAGATTACAGTACCGTATTTTATACATTTTTCTTACTGTATTTGGTACATTTCTCTTTTATTTATTTTGTTGTGTAATTTGAAGTTTTTCATGTGTTTCTTAATTTAAAACATGTATTTTTCATAATTTAGGAAATTTTGGGGACTTGTCAGAGGGCTGGAACGGATTAATCCCATTTCCATTATTTTTTAGTTACGAGCACGGCTCTGGAATGAATTCGTAACTCGAGGTACCATGGTACTTTTGGAAAAATAGTCAGCCACATTAAACCTTTTCCAAGTTTTTTTTTTATTATTTTCCTCATTTTATCAGAGGGCGCACTTTTTTGATGTTGCATCATTAAAAGAATTTCTGGTAGTGAAAATCTGGTAGTCAATTGTTGTTCCCATTTGTTTTTGTATATTTGCTTGTGAAGTCTTGCCAGGACATTGGGTCTTGTTTCTGTTGGTTTTTTTTTACCCCCCGAGTCTCTGATGACTGAATTCGCCTGCAAATGATACAAATCCATTTTCCTTTGTGTGAGATGTCAGTTGCCAATGATGTGTCAATAGTCCTCACATTTGTCTTTTTGTGTAATATATAAGGTGAAGGCTATAGAATATGTGATACTTTTAAAAATTAAGTAGAAATCATCAGGTGAAAATTTAAAATAAAGTTTGAAGTATTCTGTGGTTTAGTTCTGTAGTTACTGAAATGAGAAAGATGTGATGTAACGACAGCTGACATTAATTATATATTTCTTGAGGTATGCCATTGTTTTAATCCCTTCTGCATTCCTTATGCACAGGGGAGATAATAGTCACCAGGAGTTTGCTTCTTGTCATCCCAACATAACATTACATTATTTTTTCAAAGTTTGGTGCATGGTGTTTTTTTTTCTGTCTAGCCCACGTACACACTGATAATTGAAAGAAATAGGCATGTAGACCTGGAATTTAAAAAAAAAGGTAATAATTAGTAATGCTAAGAGGCACTTACATGGTGCATTTCCCGAGCGAGCCCAATGCATTTGAATAAAAGAACAGCACAAAAAACAAATACAGATACAGTTGCATTTATCAACTACCAAAGCAAAGGAAGAAAAATAGGTAAGAAGATGTAGTAGTGTGAAATTTGGCATGTGTGCATGTGGCATGACAAGGCGACAACCCCGTGACCAAGGAGGGCAGGATGTGACACACAAGCTCAAGCGCAGGGACACAGGTGGCATGACCGGGTGGTGACTCTGTGACGCACACAGGTTCCAAAAAATTGGGTGTCAGGATTGACAGGAAACAGAGTTAAATAGGGACAGTGTAGAGGTGTGGGGAGGGTGCATCACTCTCTACCAAGAAGTTTAATGATTTTTGTTCTCTTTTGTATGCTTTGCCTTTGCTGGAACCATCAACTGGCATTCAAGTAAAAGAACTGGAAACCCATGACAGTGTTGATTTTTGTTTTTTATGGTGAGACTGGGCAAGCAACCCCCATCTAGCCTGTTACAAAGAAATAGTGGGAAAGGATGAGACAATCAGCTATGGAAGGCATTTACAAAAAAAAAAAAAAAGGTAGCTCTCGAAGCCAGTCTTGGAAGTATTCACTTGAGGGGCAAGACTTTTTCTTGATGATATTACATTCTATGTGTAAGTACTCGACTGAGATTCAGCTTATCAGTTGCAATCACAGCTTGAAGGAAAACACACTTTACAGAGACTGAGGCCAGAAAAGGAAAGTACTGGCTCCCGAATTTTTCTGCTGCAAGAAACATGCAGATCTGCATGTGCAGACCGCAACCACTGACTTGGCAGTAAGGCTTGTACATCTCAGACTGGTATCCCGGAACCAGATCATAACAATAATAGGACAGTCTGGCCACTTTATCGTCAAGACAATCCTGAAACGGCAGCTGGTACAGTTCATAGGGCATATTTATACATCTTTGTGCAGGATGACTTTTTAGATGCAGTCTCTGTTACGGGTGTCAGCATGGTTTTGCCACTACCTCTACACTCTCTTGCATACCACGATGTGGACGCCTTCCAAGGACATTCAGCATCACCCCCACATGACTGTGACACACTTGATGATGTTGAGTTATAATGCACAGGTATCCATTCAAAAGAATGCTCATTGCGCAGCAAAAACAGAAGAGAAGAAAAAAAATAAAGCAACAGGAAAGTAAAAAAAAATAAAGACAAAAGTGGTGCTAGGTTGTTATAAGTCCGTCGTAAGTAAACAAATGAGTCTTCAGTCTTTTTCGAAAGGTGGTTGCTGAAGTGATGGTGGAGAGTGACGATGGCAGAGCATTCCACAGTTTAGGTGCCGCGTTTTTGAAGGCCCTGGCTCCAGTGCGCTTCTTGTTTGTGTCTTTCACTGCAGGGAGACAGAAGCATGACTGGGAGCCAGAGCGCAGGCCACGTGACGGCTGGTAAGGAGGAACTACCTCTTGCAAATAGTCAGGAACAGTTTTGAACATGCAGGACTAAGCAATCGAAAGCACTTTGTGGTCAATGCACTTGTTCACTGGGAGCCAGTGAAGGCTCTGTAGGATAGGGGTGATGTGCTCAGTGTTACGGATGGAAATGGTGGTGTTGTCTCCGTATTTGAATTAACGGCGTAACATAGGACCCAGATGCCTATGCCGTCGTCAATGGCTCGTTATGGGTCCACGATCCGCGGTGCCAATCTCTCTCAAGAAAACAGCCCTCACAGCCGAGCCGCTTAGCAAAACACTTTATTTACAGCAAATGTCTCCTCTCTGGCATTACACGCTGGCAACCGATGACACACAGTCCAACACAGTTACAACAGCTCTCCACAACCTCTGACCTCTCAGCGACACGTACGCTAGCTACACACGTCACGCTCGCCTGAACACGACAACCAACACTCTAACGGCAACACAGTCTCTCTACTGCTGTCGCTCGCTTCAACCTTTCTGTCTGCTGCAACCTCGTCTTCTTCTCTTCTTTCTCCTCCTTTTGACGCTCACTCACACCGCTTATATATACATGTACACAGTTCTCTAGAATTATCCAGCACCTGCCCGTCACGCATGCGCTCTCCCACACCGAACAATCCAGATACTAAGTCTTGCATCAGCCTCACTCGCTCAGGCACACACTAGAACAGTCTAGATACGCTTTGTCCTCGCCGCGCTGGCCGCTGCTGGACAGGTCAGCCGGGGTCAAATACCACAACAAAGCAATGGCGGCGCCGGCTTACACCTCGCGCACACCGCTACACTATTTAATTCGTAACATATCCCCTACTTCAAGAAGAAATTCCGCAGGACTTTCTTCAAACAAAACATACGAATTAAATGTACATCTCTCACAACTCAATTATAAAACAGCAACCACTACGTTTCTACGACCACACATACATCAACATTATCCCATTACTCACTGTTTGTCAACATCGTTACATTTCCACTACTCATACATTCAGTTACATCTACAGCTCCACTAACGCTAGCAATATTAATGACATTATTCAACGCTTACTTAAAATTTCTCGAACACAAGATCGATTAACACCAATTTCTGCAAGCATGAAGTCTTATTCAACACAGTCTTTCTTTACCACGACAGACTCAGTTCTTTACACACAGTCACAGGTCAGTTCCATTTCCTATATCCGTTCGCACACCGCCAATCTGTTACCAGTCTGTTATCTTCCGCGCCAACCGCACGGTACCTTGGCTCGTGATGGTGACGTGGCCTCACTCCTCTCGGTCCCTCCTCCAGACTCGGTGCTGCAGGTCGCTGACGATATCCCCTCTCCCCAAATCGTCTTTCCCCACCGAACGCTGGCGCTCTAACCCTGCTGAATGATGCCCGTCTCGTTGTCTGACCCTCCCGGTCTCTTGATGGTCTTGACACAATTTCCTCTGGCATCTGCGAGTAAGGGACACCAATGTCTCTTGCTCCTGGAATGTTGCCAATTATCAAGTCGTACGGCGGGTCGTCTACACACGCTGCCGTCACCCGACCTCGAAAATACGGCGTCGACACCTCGACCTCTGCATCTGGCACCTGTTGGGTGTGGCCGTGGCAACACCGTAGGCTGGACACTCGCCCCGTGTACTGCCCTCGCGGTACGAGGCTCCTCCTGACAATGACACCATTACAACCAGTGTCTCTCAGCACCGACACCGTTTTGTGGCCGATCCTGCCGACCGCAGTTCTTATGCCACCTTCTTTGGCGCTCGCCACAACCGCCAGAGCGCAGTCCACCACCGGCAGTTCTTGACTGGTAGACCCTGCGCGGTTCTCTCTTCCATTGCCGTTCCTCACACTCTGTCTGCTCTCAATCAACGCAACGTTGGCTGACGTCATCGCTCGGTGAGCATACTGATCACCGCTCTCTTCAAACAACCTGCGGCTGGACCTTTGCTTATTCAATCCACCCGGACACACCACTGCCTTGTGACCTCTCCCTCCGCACGAGAAGCAATGCTGGTCTTTATTCGTTCTCTCGGGGACAGCGGATGATGGTGGAGGAGTCACAGGCGACGGATCCCCTGATTCACAAGCAAAACTTCTCCCCTGAGATTGCAAATATCTCATTGCAGCATTTGAAAGTGCTTTCAGGCTCTGATCTTCCTGCTGTTGCAAGAAGACAGCCACGTCCTTGGGGCAGGCTTCGATAAATTGTTCTTTAAGGACAATATATGAAAGTCCTTCAAAGTCCTTTTCTTGCCCGGCCAGCTCGATCCATCTGTGTAAGTACCCTCTAATTCTTTCTACGAACTGCTCAGGGCTCTCACCTTTCTCTGGCTTGCTGGCACGAAAACGGTGTCTAAATCCGTTTTCCGTGAAATCATAGCCACTCAATAAAGCTTGCTTCAGCTCATCATAGTCTTGAGCTGCTTCTGCTGGCATGCGGGAGTAAATATCCAGTGCATGCCCTGACAACAGTGCACTCAGTGACACTGCCCACTCTATTCGCGGCCAACTGGACAACTCGGCATGGCGCTCGAAACGTTGCAAATAACTGTCCATACTGTCTTTTCCATCAACGAACTTTGGCAGTCTTGGCCTCTCATGTTTCATAGACACTTCTGAGCTGGTGACTGCTGGTCTCAGTCGCGCCATCTCTAGTTCGTGCGCTCGTTGTCTTTCTCTTTCTTCATGTTCAAGTTGTAGCTGCAGTTTTTTAAACTCTCGTTCTGCAGCTCTTTCTTCTCTCTCCCTATCCTTCTGCTCCTTCTCTTTCTGTTCCACAAACTTTCTTAATTCGTCTCCTTCGAGACCCAACTCCTTGCCTATCTTCACCAAATTCATCACGTGTTCCATGATTACACGTTATACGTCGCTTCCTATCTCAAACGAGAGAGAATTCACTTACAGTTTCTGTCTTGACTGTCGCAGCTATTCTTGTAGCAGAGCAGGTTGACGATGCAGATCTCGGACGATGCCCCCAGATGTTACGGATGGAAATGGTGGTGTTGTCTCCGTATTTGAATTAACGGCGTAACATAGGACCCAGATGCCTATGCCGTCGTCAATGGCTCGTTATGGGTCCACGATCCGCGGTGCCAATCTCTCTCAAGAAAACAGCCCTCACAGCCGAGCCGCTTAGCAAAACACTTTATTTACAGCAAATGTCTCCTCTCTGGCATTACACGCTGGCAACCGATGACACACAGTCCAACACAGTTACAACAGCTCTCCACAACCTCTGACCTCTCAGCGACACGTACGCTAGCTACACACGTCACGCTCGCCTGACCTCGACAACCAACACTCTAACGGCAACACAGTCTCTCTACTGCTGTCGCTCGCTTCAACCTTTCTGTCTGCTGCAACCTCGTCTTCTTCTCTTCTTTCTCCTCCTTTTTTTGACGCTCACTCACACCGCTTATATATACATGTACACAGTTCTCTAGAATTATCCAGCACCTGCCCGTCACGCATGCGCTCTCCCACACCGAACAATCCAGATACTAAGTCTTGCATCAGCCTCACTCGCTCAGGCACACACTAGAACAGTCTAGATATGCTTTGTCCTCGCCGCGCTGGCCGCTGCTGGACAGGTCAGCCGGGGTCAAATACCACAACAAAGCAATGGCGGCGCCGGCTTACACCTCGCGCACACCGCTACACTATTTAATTCGTAACATATCCCCTACTTCAAGAAGAAATTCCGCAGGACTTTCTTCAAACAAAACATACGAATTAAATGTACATCTCTCACAACTCAATTATAAAACAGCAACCACTACGTTTCTACGACCACACATACATCAACATTATCCCATTACTCACTGTTTGTCAACATCGTTACATTTCCACTACTCATACATTCAGTTACATCTACAGCTCCACTAACGCTAGCAATATTAATGACATTATTCAACGCTTACTTAAAATTTCTCGAACACAAGATCGATTAACACCAATTTCTGCAAGCATGAAGTCTTATTCAACACAGTCTTTCTTTACCACGACAGACTCAGTTCTTTACACACAGTCACAGGTCAGTTCCATTTCCTATATCCGTTCGCACACCGCCAATCTGTTACCAGTCTGTTATCTTCCGCGCCAACCGCACGGTACCTTGGCTCGTGATGGTGACGTGGCCTCACTCCTCTCGGTCCCTCCTCCAGACTCGGTGCTGCAGGTCGCTGACGATATCCCCTCTCCCCAAATCGTCTTTCCCCACCGAACGCTGGCGCTCTAACCCTGCTGAATGATGCCCGTCTCGTTGTCTGACCCTCCCGGTCTCTTGATGGTCTTGACACAATTTCCTCTGGCATCTGCGAGTAAGGGACACCAATGTCTCTTGCTCCTGGAATGTTGCCAATTATCAAGTCGTACGGCGGGTCGTCTACACACGCTGCCGTCACCCGACCTCGAAAATACGGCGTCGACACCTCGACCTCTGCATCTGGCACCTGTTGGGTGTGGCCGTGGCAACACCGTAGGCTGGACACTCGCCCCGTGTACTGCCCTCGCGGTACGAGGCTCCTCCTGACAATGACACCATTACAACCAGTGTCTCTCAGCACCGACACCGTTTTGTGGCCGATCCTGCCGACCGCAGTTCTTATGCCACCTTCTTTGGCGCTCGCCACAACCGCCAGAGCGCAGTCCACCACCGGCAGTTCTTGACTGGTAGACCCTGCGCGGTTCTCTCTTCCATTGCCGTTCCTCACACTCTGTCTGCTCTCAATCAACGCAACGTTGGCTGACGTCATCGCTCGGTGAGCATACTGATCACCGCTCTCTTCAAACAACCTGCGGCTGGACCTTTGCTTATTCAATCCACCCGGACACACCACTGCCTTGTGACCTCTCCCTCCGCACGAGAAGCAATGCTGGTCTTTATTCGTTCTCTCGGGGACAGCGGATGATGGTGGAGGAGTCACAGGCGACGGATCCCCTGATTCACAAGCAAAACTTCTCCCCTGAGATTGCAAATATCTCATTGCAGCATTTGAAAGTGCTTTCAGGCTCTGATCTTCCTGCTGTTGCAAGAAGACAGCCACGTCCTTGGGGCAGGCTTCGATAAATTGTTCTTTAAGGACAATATATGAAAGTCCTTCAAAGTCCTTTTCTTGCCCGGCCAGCTCGATCCATCTGTGTAAGTACCCTCTAATTCTTTCTACGAACTGCTCAGGGCTCTCACCTTTCTCTGGCTTGCTGGCACGAAAACGGTGTCTAAATCCGTTTTCCGTGAAATCATAGCCACTCAATAAAGCTTGCTTCAGCTCATCATAGTCTTGAGCTGCTTCTGCTGGCATGCGGGAGTAAATATCCAGTGCATGCCCTGACAACAGTGCACTCAGTGACACTGCCCACTCTATTCGCGGCCAACTGGACAACTCGGCATGGCGCTCGAAACGTTGCAAATAACTGTCCATACTGTCTTTTCCATCAACGAACTTTGGCAGTCTTGGCCTCTCATGTTTCATAGACACTTCTGAGCTGGTGACTGCTGGTCTCAGTCGCGCCATCTCTAGTTCGTGCGCTCGTTGTCTTTCTCTTTCTTCATGTTCAAGTTGTAGCTGCAGTTTTTTAAACTCTCGTTCTGCAGCTCTTTCTTCTCTCTCCCTATCCTTCTGCTCCTTCTCTTTCTGTTCCTTCTCTTTCTGTTCCAAAAACTTTCTTAATTCGTCTCCTTCGAGACCCAACTCCTTGCCTATCTTCACCAAATTCATCACGTGTTCCATGATTACACGTTATACGTCGCTTCCTATCTCAAACGAGAGAGAATTCACTTACAGTTTCTGTCTTGACTGTCGCAGCTATTCTTGTAGCAGAGCAGGTTGACGATGCAGATCTCGGACGATGCCCCCAGATGTTACGGATGGAAATGGTGGTGTTGTCTCCGTATTTGAATTAACGGCGTAACATAGGACCCGGATGCCTATGCCGTCGTCAATGGCTCGTTATGGGTCCACGATCCGCGGTGCCAATCTCTCTCAAGAAAACAGCCCTCACAGCCGAGCCGCTTAGCAAAACACTTTATTTACAGCAAATGTCTCCTCTCTGGCATTACACGCTGGCAACCGGTGACACACAGTCCCAACACAGTTACAACAGCTCTCCACAACCTCTGACCTCTCAGCGACACGTACGCTAGCTACACACGTCACGCTCGCCTGACCTCGACAACCAACACTCTAACGGCAACACAGTCTCTCTACTGCTGTCGCTCGCTTCAACCTTTCTGTCTGCTGCAACCTCGTCTTCTTCTCTTCTTTCTCCTCCTTTTTTTGACGCTCACTCACACCGCTTATATATACATGTACACAGTTCTCTAGAATTATCCAGCACCTGCCCGTCACGCATGCGCGCTCCCACACCGAACAATCCAGATACTAAGTCTTGCATCAGCCTCACTCGCTCAGGCACACACTAGAACAGTCTAGATATGCTTTGTCCTCGCCGCGCTGGCCGCTGCTGGACAGGTCAGCCGGGGTCAAATACCACAACAAAGCAATGGCGGCGCCGGCTTACACCTCGCGCACACCGCTACACTATTTAATTCGTAACATATCCCTACTTCAAGAAGAAATTCCGCAGGACTTTCTTCAAACAAAACATACGAATTAAATGTACATCTCTCACAACTCAATTATAAAACAGCAACCACTACGTTTCTACGACCACACATACATCAACATTATCCCATTACTCACTGTTTGTCAACATCGTTACATTTCCACTACTCATACATTCAGTTACATCTACAGCTCCACTAACGCTAGCAATAATAATGACATTATTCAACGCTTACTTAAAATTTCTCGAACACAAGATCGATTAACACCAATTTCTGCAAGCATGAAGTCTTATTCAACACAGTCTTTCTTTACCACGACAGACTCAGTTCTTTACACACAGTCACAGGTCAGTTCCATTTCCTATATCCGTTCGCACACCGCCAATCTGTTACCAGTCTGTTATCTTCCGCGCCAACCGCACGGTACCTTGGCTCGTGATGGTGACGTGGCCTCACTCCTCTCGGTCCCTCCTCCAGACTCGGTGCTGCAGGTCGCTGACGATATCCCCTCTCCCCAAATCGTCTTTCCCCACCGAACGCTGGCGCTCTAACCCTGCTGAATGATGCCCGTCTCGTTGTCTGACCCTCCCGGTCTCTTGATGGTCTTGACACAATTTCCTCTGGCATCTGCGAGTAAGGGACACCAATGTCTCTTGCTCCTGGAATGTTGCCAATTATCAAGTCGTACGGCGGGTCGTCTACACACGCTGCCGTCACCCGACCTCGAAAATACGGCGTCGACACCTCGACCTCTGCATCTGGCACCTGTTGGGTGTGGCCGTGGCAACACCGTAGGCTGGACACTCGCCCCGTGTACTGCCCTCGCGGTACGAGGCTCCTCCTGACAATGACACCATTACAACCAGTGTCTCTCAGCACCGACACCGTTTTGTGGCCGATCCTGCCGACCGCAGTTCTTATGCCACCTTCTTTGGCGCTCGCCACAACCGCCAGAGCGCAGTCCACCACCGGCAGTTCTTGACTGGTAGACCCTGCGCGGTTCTCTCTTCCATTGCCGTTCCTCACACTCTGTCTGCTCTCAATCAACGCAACGTTGGCTGACGTCATCGCTCGGTGAGCATACTGATCACCGCTCTCTTCAAACAACCTGCGGCTGGACCTTTGCTTATTCAATCCACCCGGACACACCACTGCCTTGTGACCTCTCCCTCCGCACGAGAAGCAATGCTGGTCTTTATTCGTTCTCTCGGGGACAGCGGATGATGGTGGAGGAGTCACAGGCGACGGATCCCCTGATTCACAAGCAAAACTTCTCCCCTGAGATTGCAAATATCTCATTGCAGCATTTGAAAGTGCTTTCAGGCTCTGATCTTCCTGCTGTTGCAAGAAGACAGCCACGTCCTTGGGGCAGGCTTCGATAAATTGTTCTTTAAGGACAATATATGAAAGTCCTTCAAAGTCCTTTTCTTGCCCGGCCAGCTCGATCCATCTGTGTAAGTACCCTCTAATTCTTTCTACGAACTGCTCAGGGCTCTCACCTTTCTCTGGCTTGCTGGCACGAAAACGGTGTCTAAATCCGTTTTCCGTGAAATCATAGCCACTCAATAAAGCTTGCTTCAGCTCATCATAGTCTTGAGCTGCTTCTGCTGGCATGCGGGAGTAAATATCCAGTGCATGCCCTGACAACAGTGCACTCAGTGACACTGCCCACTCTATTCGCGGCCAACTGGACAACTCGGCATGGCGCTCGAAACGTTGCAAATAACTGTCCATACTGTCTTTTCCATCAACGAACTTTGGCAGTCTTGGCCTCTCATGTTTCATAGACACTTCTGAGCTGGTGACTGCTGGTCTCAGTCGCGCCATCTCTAGTTCGTGCGCTCGTTGTCTTTCTCTTTCTTCATGTTCAAGTTGTAGCTGCAGTTTTTTAAACTCTCGTTCTGCAGCTCTTTCTTCTCTCTCCCTATCCTTCTGCTCCTTCTCTTTCTGTTCCACAAACTTTCTTAATTCGTCTCCTTCGAGACCCAACTCCTTGCCTATCTTCACCAAATTCATCACGTGTTCCATGATTACACGTTATACGTCGCTTCCTATCTCAAACGAGAGAGAATTCACTTACAGTTTCTGTCTTGACTGTCGCAGCTATTCTTGTAGCAGAGCAGGTTGACGATGCAGATCTCGGACGATGCCCCCAGATGTTACGGATGGAAATGGTGGTGTTGTCTCCGTATTTGAATTAACGGCGTAACATAGGACCCAGATGCCTATGCCGTCGTCAATGGCTCGTTATGGGTCCACGATCCGCGGTGCCAATCTCTCTCAAGAAAACAGCCCTCACAGCCGAGCCGCTTAGCAAAACACTTTATTTACAGCAAATGTCTCCTCTCTGGCATTACACGCTGGCAACCGATGACACACAGTCCAACACAGTTACAACAGCTCTCCACAACCTCTGACCTCCCAGCGACACGTACGCTAGCTACACACGTCACGCTCGCCTGACCTCGACAACCAACACTCTAACGGCAACACAGTCTCTCTACTGCTGTCGCTCGCTTCAACCTTTCTGTCTGCTGCAACCTCGTCTTCTTCTCTTCTTTCTCCTCCTTTTGACGCTCACTCACACCGCTTATATATACATGTACACAGTTCTCTAGAATTATCCAGCACCTGCCCGTCACGCATGCGCGCTCCCACACCGAACAATCCAGATACTAAGTCTTGCATCAGCCTCACTCGCTCAGGCACACACTAGAACAGTCTAGATATGCTTCGTCCTCGCCGCGCTGGCCGCTGCTGGACAGGTCAGCCGGGGTCAAATACCACAACAAAGCAATGGCGGCGCCGGCTTACACCTCGCGCACACCGCTACACTATTTAATTCGTAACACTCAGTGGACGACTTTGCACGGATGACAATCCTGGCGGCTGTGTTCTGAACTCTTTGGAGTCAATCTAACTGCGTAGCAGGTATACCCCACAATGCTCTATAGTCTATTGCAGTAGTCCAGTCTCGATATGATGGTAGCCACAGCAAGTGAGATGGCAGCAGCCTGAGTTAGCATGGGCCGTAATCTACCTTAAGTCCTCAAAAAGTAATAGGATTTTGCCACACCAGAACTAACATGGTTGCACACGGAGAGCTCTGCATCAATAATGAGCCCTAGGTCCCGTACACAGCAAAGGCTATGGAGGCGTCACCGACCTGCACGGCACTAATGCCGATCTGCTCCCGTCTGGCCCTGGGGCCGCACAGTAACGCTTCTGTCTTGTCGTTGTTGAGTTTAAGACGATTCCTGGTCATCCAGGCCTTCACCCCAACACAAGAAGATTCAAGTCGTTGAAGCACAATCCTAGCCACTGCTGGGTCGGGGGGAAAACTGTTCAAAATCTGTGTATTGTCTGCAAAGAACTGACGTCCCATCTGAAAACATTAAATTACACGTCCAAGCTGTGAAGTGTATACAGAGAATAATAAAAGACCCAGAACGGATCCCTGTGGCATGCCACACACCAGAGGAGCTTCCTCTTAGCTCGCAGAGCCAACAATCATGCACTCTCTGAGATCTATCGGCCAGATAGGAGTCAATCCACTGCAGCGCAGCACCCTCAATACCAGCATCTGAGGACAGTCTCTGGAGCAGCAAGTGGTGGTTGATAGTGTCAAACGCACTACTCAGGTTAAGTACAGTACTAAAAGCACTAAGTTGCAAGAGTTGACCCTAAAAAGAATGTCATTGGTCACTCGAAGAAGAGCAGTTTCCGTGCGAGCAGTTTCAGGACAATAGGCTGAATGAAATTTATCTAGGAAGCCATAAATAAATGGGTCATTATAGCTGTTTTGCGACCACCCTCTCAAGTAACGTGGAAATATATGATAAATTTGATACTGGACGATATAGTTTTTACAGTCAGATGGATCCAGGTTTGCCTCTGCTGCTAGATAAGAGTCAAATTTGTTTCCGCAAATTTTAATTATTAACTAGACTCATCCTAGAGCTTAAGTAGTATTAGCCATCTAAGTACATTTACTTGCACTTACTATATAGGCCTATGTGTCAAATGTTTTCTTGGCTCGAGACCCAATATACCCTCGATTTCAATAAACTTCTATGCAGTGCAAAGCCCCCCCCCTCTTTCCAGGCCTACAGGAAGTAAATCTTCGAAGAAATATGAAGATGGGTCACAGACATAAAGAGAGAGACACTTTGCAGCAAACTTTCCGCTAATGTATTATTGTATTAATTAATGTATTGCTAAAGGAAGTCGTGAAATACAATGAGAAGCCGACAACTTGTGGAAGGTTAAGAATTAGTAAACTGAGTTGTGATGTTAAATATCTATAAACACTTTTTAAAGCCTAAATCATACCAAGTGACACAAGCATTCTCTTGAAATCTGTCAGTAATCGAAAATTATACGGCAACAATCTTTGTCAAGCTGTCTTGGTGTCATCTCCAATTTTTCGCAAAGTTTATGAATTCATCGTTTCACGAATAGGAATAAGATGGCCGCCCGAGGAAAAGGAAAAACATCTCCGTTTTCATGCTAAAGATTCGAAGCTTTAAGTCTCCACAAATTATGTTAAAACTTCAATTTACTCTAGAATTCAGCTTCAGTTTGGAGAAAGGTGAACGGAAACGAACGAGTGTTTGTCAATGACGTGTACATTCTACGTGTAAGTAGCCACTTCAACATTACTAGACTCGGTCTACAGTGGCCCTAGTTTTAATTCTATAAATCATTTTATTAACATAAAAACAGAATAAAACAAGGGGTAAAAAAGCTAGAATACCCAGTAAAATTACGAACATCTACTTTCAGCAATCGTGTTGGTCATCAGTGGAATCACATGAGTTTTGACATGAAATGTTTATCGAGTTCTAAAACTTTCAAAATTCATTTGGATCCGATTCTAAATCTGCACTGAAAACGCACCTCTTCCTTGAGCAATACTCCTAACACAGTCCACAGTCCACAGAATGCTTGTCCATCTTACCCTCCCCCCTTCTGCTCTTGTTAATTGTCTACCATCTTTCTCTGCAGAATCGCTATATTTTCTATGTTCTGTTACTTGGTGTCGTTTTGTGTTTTCCATCTTTGTTTTCTGTTTGTCATCAGTACTGTCGTTTATTCTTACGCCCCTCGTTTTCTATCCATTTAGTCCATGTCTCTTCCTTGTTTTAAGCGCTAAGAACATGCTCTCTATGAGTGTGAATATGCGCTATACAAATCTTCATTTATTATTATTATTATTAAAATGTGTGGAATTATTTCTAAGTTATGAGCCATGGTGCTGAGCACTGATCTGATTTATGCCACACTCGCTGTATTGATGACTGGGACACTGTGGCTTTTAAGTCCCAAATTATTAATAATAATTGTTATTTTACTGGTTAAATATAAACTCAGTCAGAAAAATTATTACTTTGCACGAGTTTATACAAATACAAATAATAATGATGTTTATATGCCTTTGATACTGTCTTGTTGGATTTGGACTTCAGGACTTGCCCGGTGGTGTGGGATTCATGTTTTCATCAGTGAACTTGAGCGTGTGCTGGCGTTCCAGTGAAACTTGTGCCTTCTGTTGGATGTTGCATTTTCTGTGGAGTGTATGACATGTTTGATATTTGTTCTATGGAGTGTATTCCGGATTGTATGACATGTTGGATATTTGTGCTGAGGACTGTGTTCTTGCTGTGTGTGGACGCTGCCCTGTGACGTGGAGGAGACGGGCCGCTACACACCCACATTTTGTCGTCATCTTATTTTTTGACGTCAGCGCCTTGAGCTGTCCACAGGCCAGGATTTGGCGCTATACAAGCCAACATTATTATTATTATTATTATATGTACAGGACCTTACCCAACCACAGATGACGGCTTTAAGGGACTTTACATACATAGCGACAACAAACACATGAACACACATCGTCAGCAGGCGTTAAAAGTCGGTCACTGTTAATAATAATAATATAGTGAATTTATACAGCGCCATATCCCAATCCTATGAACAGGCTCATGGCGCTTTACACCACCACCACCACCACCCCTCCAAAAAAGACAAACAAACCAGACATGGATGCATGCAACATAACATGCAATTAATATTGTTGTCTAGAGAATGCCAGATGAGATAGTGTGAATGTTATCTAGCAAGAAGGTGCTCCACTGTGCACAAATCATTTGAAAAACTTATCCAGGCTGCAAATATTCATGTTATTCCCTATCTCAGAGTAAACTGATTGATGATGATGATAATAATAACAACGAGCACATTTGTATAGTGCCTTTTTCCCGCATCAGCCAGACTCAAGGTGTTTAAAATATAAACACACAGACATAAGAATTATAGTGGTCTCAAAGGTGAATGCCATCAGCATAGATGAAGTCACTACAGCTCAGTCATACTACCAGCTTCAGCTGTGATGTGTAGTTGTAGTATCAGTGGAATGGTGGCGGTGGTGGTGCCAATAGTATAAAGTTGATTACAGTAGGTATTTCTGAAAGAGAGATTTTAAATCCAGACTTTGTAGTGTCCCCACTGTGTGGAGAGACAGAGGCAATGGATTCCAAATACTGGTGCCAGAGAAAGGATGACCTTAGCCAGATAGGAAAAGGAAGAGTGGAGACTGGGTAGTAGTTCTTCAGGTCATTAGGGTCAAGGTTAGACATTTTAAAAAATGGAGTGACAGGGGCGTGTTTAAAGGAAGGAGAAACAAAGCCCATTGATAAGAAATGATTGATGATTTTGGTAATGATTGGAATCAAGGCACTCAAACTAGATTGTGGTTGAAACAGGATATCTTCAGTGAGTAATGATATCTCTGTCAGTCAGTCAATTGTCCCTTGACTGGCACCTGTCGCTGGGGGGAGCACATGGAAATACGTGGCAGCCACTCTTGCCTATTTTGGGCGATAGTGAGCAGATCCTGTTCAGGATGATCAGATCAGTTCAGTCCAGTCTTTGATGCTCATAAGCCAGTTCTGTCTCTGGCCACTGCGTCATCGACCACCTTCCAAGGTGCCTTGAAGGATGGTCTTTGACAAGGTATCATGCCGGGTCATCCTTGGAGAGGGTGGCTTCCAGTACTTGAAGCTGCTTACCTTTGTGAGCTGTACCCCACTCATATAGATCTCTGCTTTGCCGTTGCTGGTCTCCATTCCATATGCGCTCGAACTGTTTGTCAGTCTGTTGGTAAGGTCTTGCAGTTCTTTGTTAGTGCCTGCTAACAGATCTATGTTGTCTGCAAAGCATAGGCTACAGATCGGCCTTCCACCATTTGAAATGAAAGTATGATGGTTGTGGAGGGTTTTGAGCATGATGTTCTCCAAGAAGATATTAAACAGCACTGGTAATAGGGTACATCCTTGACGTGCGCCTACTGTGCGAAAGTAAGCTCCTATTTGGTTATCCAGCAGTACTACCCTCATTGAGCTCCTATAAAGCGCTTAGGTGACTTGAACAAAGCCTTCTTCGATGTTGAATTTTCACATCACATGGCAAAGCCCCTTCCGCCAGACTCTATCAAATGCATTTTTAAAGTCAATGAAGTTGTGGTAGAGGTATCTCTGACATGGTGCTCACTTACTGGCACAAACTTTTTGAAGGGTGCACCAGCAAAGTCAGAGAAGCTGGAATTGATTGATGAGTGATCAAGGATTGCCCTGTTGATGTTGACTTTTTCCAGAAAAAAAATTTGACGGACAGTATCAAACAGCATGCTGCTCAAAGAAGAATGTTCCAGTTTCTCATTGATGTATTTAATTAACTAAATCTTGGGTAAGCCTAGAATAATTGAAACCCAAGACATCAACATAGATAAATGTATACCTATTTGAAATCATATGCAGTATAATACTAATAGAAAGAGGAGTGATAGACTGAAAGGGAGCAATCCTTGGGATGAGTTTTAATAAGCTGGTTGTGCAATAAATAATGCTAGTTGTAGGAAATGGGTGGTGTTGCATAACAGAATAAAAGCTGTTAACTGTGAGAAACAGAAATGTCCTTTAGGACAGAATGCTTTTGAGTTTTGAAAGGGGGTAGGTTTGTTGTAGTGAGCTAGCTCATAGGCACATTTACACCAGAAACATGTTCTAAACTAAGGAAAAGCTGTGCTAATAGTACTTGCTCATAGTATCTGTTTGCAACATTTAAACGAGACTGGATACATGTTTACCTGTCACTTGAATCTTGTGTTTCAGACAGTAAATTTCCATGGATTCGGAAGATCACTTAGTAGACCCAGGCCTCAAAGACATAGACTATCTTACAAAAAATCTTGGTACTGCCCGTCCTTGTTTGAAATCCACTAGAGGCAAAGTACGACATATTTCTGCTGCTGGTAGGAATGTCACTGTAAACTGGGACGCTTCACTCGACTGGTGCAAAGACAAGACCAGCAAAAAGAGAAAGAAGAAGAGATTTTTAAAACTGAGGAACACAATTGGATCATTCTTTTCTTGTGTCAGTAAAGGTAAAGATGAAAATATTAGCACTGCTTGTACTCAAAGAAAGCAAGAGTTTCCAGTTCAAAAGGATGCGTCTGCTGAAATGTCTGAAAGGTCTGTGCTTAGGCTTTACAGAGAATGTTCAGATCGAACTCAGGCTTTGGAAGAGCCACCAACAAGAAAAAAATTCCTCTCTGAGACAACAAAGAATAATGTCTTATTAGAATTTAAAGATTTGTCTTATCATCGTGTTGATCATAGTCCTGAACAAAGATGCCTGGATCTTTCAGAACAGACCTTTAGAAAACAAAAGAGTAGGGATATCCGAAAAATGGAAAATAACATTTCTGAAGCTAGAAAATGTGTAAATGAAGCAAAACACTCTGTAATAAGTGTTTTTACTACTCGAAAAACAGCCATAGGGAAAGTAGATTCTACCTCAGAACTTATTAGCAGTTCTCATTCCAAAGGGAATCATATTGCAGGTGTTTCACATTTTGTGTCTGAAGAAGTCCAGCCTATCTTTGATCGGTTTAGCAAGTTAAGAAATAGTTCTACAGCTTATCCTTCTCTGTCAGGAATGCCACGATCACGACATAAAAGTTTTGAAAGAGGAGGAGTGAACCTGGGTAAGGATTTCAGACATACCCTTCATAGTAAAGCAAACAGAAATTGGGGTGTACGAGACCTAGAATACATTCTGATGATGATGCATGTTGAGGAATGGTTTTCACCACGTTTTGCTGCAGAAGCAGTCCGAGTAGACACCATGAATCGATGTTCAAGCCAACAGTTACGAGGATTCCAGCCACAAGAACTTGCTCGGGTAGGGTGGTACTTTAATGGTCGCACCTTGCTAACATTCTGCTGTGGTATGGAGATGCCTCAGCAGCCACGTGGACAGCCACTTGATGTCCATCGAGGGTTGTCACCACAGTGCACATTTGCTTGTGGGGTTCAGTCCCCAACTGACATTGAAAGGGAAAGGGCAGAGCAGAGGCAAGAGCAACTGCAGGCTTGTGGCAGTCAAGCAGACATTGGCTATGGTTACCAGCCAGTTGATGACCCTTATGGTCTCCATGGCCAGGAGTTTGATGCAGCTTTGTTTGATCTAACCTTCAATCAGATTGTTGGTGTGCAACAAGAAACCTCCCCCGATCAACACTGGAGGACAGATGGCGATGGAGCGAGTTACTCTTCACCGATTCCTTCCGCTCAGGAGGGCAGGTTGTATATGGAGAGTGTTGTCACCAACACCACACCTGCTGATACAGACAGGCGGCAGCCAGTTGGTGGCGTCACCCGGGCATCAGATGCTGCTGCACGGCCAGCAGAACTGACTCGTAATATACCTCCAGCCATTAATGATCCACTACTCATGTCAGGTGGGCTTGCAGCAGATCCTCAAAATCATGGTCTTCTAAGCCTGCTTAGGGGATCCATCCAGAATCCAGATCTAATTAATCCAGGCATGTTTTTTGATGAGTACCAAGGACGTGAAGGGAACCAGAGACACCCACGGCATCCCCAGTATGCATTTCCTAACCTGAGGTTGCTTACCTTTGAAGGCTGGCCTGCAACACACCAGCAGAAACCACATGATCTTGCTGAAGCAGGACTATTTTATGCTGGTGAGTAAACTTTAAGGTTTGTAGATTTTTGGTGGTAGCAATCATTGTTCCAGAAGCAAAATTTTGTGAATTAATTTATTTGAAGGTGTTCTTTAATAAAAATGAAAAATTGCATCAGCTGTTTTTATTGTTTAATGATACATCTGTTTTAAAAATTGCTCTCATAATTGTTATCGTAATATGCAAGCATTTTCTTTAATTGATACCATTCCTCTGCTTTTTAATGGAATGGTCTTTTTTATGCAGATTCTATGTATAGAATATTAACTTATTCTTAGCTGTTGGTAAAGCGTAACTTTTCTCATTTCTTATCATGATGTCATGTTTCTAAAATAATCCACATTTCTACTAGCTCATCATTTTTGAATGCAAATGTTAATCACTGTACTTCACTCTGTTTTTCTTTAAGTTTTACAAAAATGAACTTTTAAACAAAACTGTACGTGAATCATGAGTTCATAATATTATAAACCTTAACTGATGTAAGTTTTACTTGGTGCCTTACTTTTTGATCCTTAGTTTTTTTTCCATCGATGTTTCAGGTTATGGAGATTATTGCTTGTGTTATTTCTGTGGCATTGGTCTGCGACACTGGGAGCCTATGGACAATCCATGGATTGAACATGCTCGATGGAAACCTACTTGTGAGTTTGTGCTGGTGAATCAAGGACAAGATTTTGCTCAAGCTGCCCGAGAGTTGACAAGTAACAATAGACATGTAAGTGTGTGCGTTTACTTGTTTTTTCCTCCTGTCCCCACCGTTAAATTCTTTTATATGTTGTCCCTGAGATGCTGATCTGAACATGGCATGTCTGGGTAAGAACAAGCATGTCATAATCAAATGTTTCTTTTAAATTAAATGTACATTTAAAATGTACTTCTATATGGATCCTTTAGTTGAATTTACTGCTACTTTCAGTAGGAAGCTCGGGTACTTCATGCTCAGCTCTCCAGAAAACTTCAAAGGCCTGCTTTCTACTTTTACATGTGACATTTTGCAGTTTGGTCTTAATATTATCACTATAAGTTTTAAAATGAGGGAATAAACTTAAGTACTGAATAATTTGGTCAGCAAATTATTACCAGATCAAAATCTAAAGTTTATATTGCAAACTCTGTTGTAGCTTTTGATAGCTAGTCTGTCACAAGAAACGCTAGCTACTTTTTAATTAAAGTTAAAATTGTATTTTTAAAGTATGCTTTTAAAGGTATTGACATTTTAACAGTTATGTACTTTGTGCACATTATTACAAAGAATAAATGGTACTTTGGGATAGGATGCATTTACAAAAGCTTAAAAACTTCTTTCTGATCTGATTGAACTGAAGCCTACACTAGAAGAGGTCACACAGGCAGCACAACAAAAACAGCGCCAGCGAGAAGGTAAGATGTCACTGTCAACAACTGGCCAAGAAACCCAAAAAGAAAATACACCCCATCCCCCAAACCCTGCTGTAGTAAAACTGAAGCTTGTTCAAGTCTTTTAAAAGGGTGTAAATTTTCTTCCTTTTTTTATTTCATTTGGGTAGAGCTTGTAAATTTCTGATCCTTGGAGGATTTGTCTAATTATATTATTTTTCATTATGAAAGCATTAAATATGTTATAGTATCTCTGTGTTTAGGGAAGTTTACATAATGAGTTTATCCTTTTTTTAAAAACTGATCTTTTTAGTTTGTCACCTAGATCGCAATACATAAAAGTAATAAAGTTTTTGTTTAATATGTGCAGAAGCTTTGTCTGTAGCAGGTAAGAAATTGTTGCTTAAGTTTTGTGTGTGTTAAATACTGATACCTTGAATATCACAAAAATTTGTTAACATTAATCAACTCAGCGGCAACAGTAGTGAATGCCAAAATTATGCCATCTGCTCTGGCTGAATTGAAACCTGTTCAATAATGTTCATCTAAAATCCTAATTTAGTATTGTGCTACATAAATATATATATATATAAGCCAATGCAGCACATGCACAAGCTCTCGCTTCCTCTCTCTCTCACACACATATATGCATGTGAAAAGAAAAAATGGTGAGAGATTATCTCTTTAGATAGAAAAGCATCTTGCAGGATGCAGCATGTCAGTCTTAAGGGTATTGTTAGTGAAATGTTAAAAAAAAGTGACAAAATCTCTTTTAGTATCTTAAGCTTCTAATTATTTCTGCAGAAGTCAGTACAGAGCCAGTTATGTTTCATTAAACTGATATATCTGTTTAGGAGATGTTTTGACATTTGTAATAGAATAAAGGAAAGGAAAAGGGATTGTTCAGTTCTGTTCATGTCTTGCTTTTGATAGCTGGTTCATTATGTAAGACTGAAATAGAGCTGTGTGTCTGCAGCCTCAGGAGAGACAGAAGATGTGGATTCAGACGAAGAATCGGAACAATCCTTGTGCAAAGCATGCGTCAGCCGAGAAATGGACACTGTTCTCATGCCATGCCGACATCGGTGCCTCTGTCACCATTGCAGTCAGAATCTTACATCCTGTCCAATTTGCCGTGCTGTAATAGAGTCAGTTGTGAGAATAAACCGGGATTAAATATTTTTTGTCTTAACGATGGAACTCTCTGAACTTTACCACTATTCATTTTTGTGTGCATTTACCTGACGATATTAAATGTGAATGTGCTTGTTATGGTTATGTTTAAAATGGTGGATGAGCTCCCTGAGAAGTTTATTTTTATAGTGACATGTACTTTCTTCATATTTATTTGGAGATTGGCTTTTGGGACATAACATTTTTCAGCATTCTGTCCAAAAAAAGCTTGCCATTTTATTATACGAAAATGGTACATTACACAAAGTCATCTACTGCACTCAAAGGTTTTTTTTGGCACATTACATGGCTACCTTATTTTGCATGATTACTTTGTGATCACTTATGTTTGCCAGATGCACATTTAAAAAAAAGAAAATGATTGGGCAGAGTGTAAAAGTTAATGAGCTTTTCTTCAAGCACTCCTTTTGATTTTCCAGTCCAGTAAAATGTATAAATGTTACATTTTGTTAATCAGTGAGGAGACTATTTTTCATTAGCTGTTAAGAGATTGTGGTGGATTAATGTCCATGTAATTTTATGCCATCAGCTGTATGCCTATATATTACTGTATTATCCTTCGCAAACATGCCTTCCAGAGACAGCAGCATCTTTTGTCCTTGCATAAAGTTATTGATTAAAGAGTCTTTAACAAGGCATAATAAAAGAGGATAACTTCAGTTTTAAACTCTTCCAACATGGTTACAAAATATATCTTGGAAAAAACAGAAAGGTATATTATTGACCATGCTCGCCACATCCACACTACCTTAGCCTGTGAGACCCCATTTAAAAGGATAAAATGTATCCCTATTGCCTTGATTAGATCTGATAATTATTTACTACAGCTATCCATATTTTTCTTTTTCACAATTTAACCAACATGCTATCAGAAATAGTTTATGTTTTTGTATATTGATGATCTTAACTTCATACAGTAAGATTTGTTATTCTTAATTAGGAGTTATTCTAGACTCTTTTTTTTTTTTAATGGAATTTTTTTGAGAAGAAAATGCTGGAACCTATAAAGACAATATCATGACAATATCAGTGTTCAGTTGACAGGTGTCAACATAGCATTTATGAAATTCAGTGGCAGCTAGCTGCCAGATGATGAACAATTGACAGACAACGGTGCAGCAAAGCCAGCGCCTAACACAGAGTCTTGGCTGGATAGACATTTGAATCAGTTTTCCTTAATGGCCTTCTTAACCAGGCACATGTGTATATGTTGGGCAAATGTTTACAATCAGATGAAAACTTAATTCATATACTAGACTATGGCACAATTAGGTCACTTTTCAGTTGAAGCAAGCCCAAACTGGCAACCAGTGCAGTTAATGATAAATTGCTTTAAAATGGTGCTCTTAAATGTCCATTTAAGAATCCCCTTCATGCAGACACCTAGACTTTCTAAATGGAAAAGGACTTGATTTGTACAGTAGTGCCTGTGAAACTAACAGTAAAAGCAAGAAAAATGACTGGTGTCTACTTACAGCAAGTGGGAACTGTTAACATTTGTGGTCTTTCATGTATCATTTAGCACTTCTTTCATCCCATTAATGTATGGTGCACATGCAGCTTTCTCGAGTATGACTCGCTGCTTTTAAATAAACTTTAGTTTACAGAATTAGCAACAGGTTTTGGTGTCTTGTATGCACTTGCTTATCTACATTTATTTACTTGCATCAAAGTTAATAGAAATGATCTTTGACTTAAGGATGAACAAGGCTGATGCAGTTAACAGTACTATCCATGGTGATGCCATCAAGATGGTCAACGTATAAATATTTAGACACCCATCTTTGATAACCAACTTAAATAGGACATCAACACTAGAATGATTCTGTCAGAGCCTGAAGCACCTGTACTTCCTATGGAAGCTTGGGTCTGTCTCTGCCAGCTGTAATTTTCACTCAGTTCGATCAGTTTTTTGTTGACAATTTTATTTTTTTCTTTCACTTCCAGGTTCTGCAACCACTCACTAGGGAACAGAAACAGTTTTGTCTCCCTTGTTAATATCAGATCCAAAATCAATGGAAGCAAGCAGAGGGACTTAGCAGTCGTAAACAATCAGCCAATCAGAAAGGTGTCCCATATCCTCACTACTGATGTGCTAGCATGCAAGTTCTCTAATTTTGCAGTCTGGCTGCAGCTATGTTATACCTGTATTCAGAACGAATTGTCACTGCAACTCATTCATTGCATGTGCCATACACTTGAGTAATACTGGTCACGATGCTGTGTTAACCGAGGTGACCTAATGCAGCAATTATACCAACTGTTGCTTTGTGTGTGTGTGGTAAGAATATAATCAACATATACCTGTATAGAAATGTATATTGCTAGCACATGGGCACCTGTAAATCTCACCTGTAATTACCCTTGCAGATAATATGCTGTATATATACAATCCATTCTTGTACATCATCCCGTTTCTAAAGCTTAGGGAAGGTTAGCATTTCAAGCTAGTAGAGCTGAAAGAATATTGCAATGTTTATGCTGTCACTAACCTGCCCCAGCAGAACTTTGTAACTATACAATAACTGTCTTTCCTCACGGGTGGACTTCCGAAATAGTCTGCCTTCAAGTGATTTTCTTTTCCACCCTTCTTCCCAAATGTTTTGCTGTTACAGTTTCTTAACATTTTTCCCTCCCTTCTTGATTACTTATTCCTTTTTAAAGTCTAGTGGGGTGCATATTTTTATCTTAACAACTGAGTAAAACTCATTACAAAACACTAATTCCCAAAATCCTAGCCAATTCTCTCCATGCAGAGAAAGAGGTCAACAACACAGATATCAGTATTATACATGGTTATGTTTATGATGTCAAGGTTACACCCGATATATTAATTAGGCACTAATGGATAAATATAACATCATGAATTTGATATTTTCCTGTGAATAATGATGTCCTCTATTTATCTTGAGAATTGAAGGGGTTATTCACCCAGATTTGGGGAAATTGTCTTTAGCACTTTATCCAGTCCTTAGGAAAAAATTTACTTTACTTGATCTCTAATCAAATCTCCCAAGGATGAGGTCTGTCAAATACAAAACCATGCATGGCCTGTTCCCTATTCAGCACACATGAAAAAATGCACAGGTAGCCATGAACACTCCTCCTCTCTCTTTTTATCCCTTAACTGCAACCAGTTGAGGAAAACATGATGAGATGCAGTAATGATGGAGATGTGCCAGTGTGGCCTATCCTGCACCCTATTCAATAGGTCCCGCAACTGTCAGCCTGTCCACTCCTTAATGTTTGTCAGCCTCCATTCTTCTGCATCATGTGCCATAGCCCCTCATACCAGACTGTCAAAGGCTTTCTTGAACTCAATAAAGTTATGGTACTGATCTTTACTATGTTGAAGGTTATTTTTATCAGGATGCGGGTGCTATTTGTGCTCCTGCTAGCTCTGAAACTGGCCTGCTCTTCAGTGAGTAATTCCTCTGGCATCCGTGTGAGGCGATTATCACCTCCAACATAACTTTACTTGGGTGACTAATCAGGCTTATTGTACCGTCATTCTGGCACTCTTTGGTTGACCACCTTATTATGAAAAACTAATGGTGAAGTAATTATGAATTAAGGCAAACACTGTCTTTGGCATGTGAGATCAGGAAAGAGATAAAGGTAACCGGGGAAACTGAACAGAAGAGAGATGTAACGAGACAGGCAAACGAACGGCTTGGGGTAATAGCAGTAAGGCCTTTTGCTTACTAAAATCTCTAAAAAAAAATTCATCCATCATCAAAGACAGAACCAGTAATCTCCTTACAGAAAACAAGGCTGTACTAGACCAATGGACAGAATACTGCTCTGATTTATGCTTCCAGCTGACGACAGATCTGAACACCTTCAAGGCAACTTGGCTATGAAAAAAAGAGTGAAGATCTTGTGAAATAATGTCAACATGGCCATCTGCAGGTCAATATGGCTATCTACAGCCTGAAGGGTGAGAAATCTTCAGGGTTGGATAATGTTCAAGTGGAATTGCTCAAATGTGGAGGGGAAGAGACAATGAAAGTGCTCCCTGATCTGTGTTGCAAAATTTGGAATGCCAAGCAGTGGCCACAAGAATGGATGCAATCACTGGTCAAACCCCTGTGCATGCACATGCACACACACACACAAATATACACATCAGAAAAAGTTATCATCTGTGCCAGAATGTTTCAGATTTAGTGTTCAACATATCATGTCTTCTTTTTCTCATATGGATAATCTTTCCAGTTCTCTGTCTTATGGAATGTCCATGGTGCATTTAGTTTGCTGACCTCTAGATCAAGCCGAGTGACATCCCAGCTGCACAACACATAATAAAATACAATTACGTTGTGCAACATACTCAAAGTTTAAAAAAAAACTGTGTTGTATGGATCAACATGCATGCATATATATATATACACCATGTGACTGGTAGCAATTGAGGAGTGGTTATACTGGTTTGTTAGTACTGGTTGTGAGGGGAACAACTGATGGGTCCAGTGGCCAAACAATTGTGCCTCTTAGGCCTGTCTTAAGCAATTACTATCTACATAGAGCATAACGCATAAACATGTACACAAACATGCATATGAAAGTAAACATTAAAACTGGTACCTCAGAGCACAAATATACTGGCACCAACTGACAAATGATTATGTTGGTCTCTTAATACTGGTCATCAAGGGAAACAACTGGACAGTGCCATACAAAGCTTTCCTCTTAGCCTGCCTCGAGCAGTGGTGAGAACCACCCATGCCTCTGTCCACCTTCGTTCTCACTCCAAGATACCCTATAGGAAAGTTTTAGAATGCTAGTTTACATGGCTGAACGAGAGAAGCTTGTGCCGCTTCAATATTGTGAGAAATGGTTCCTCTTGAGCCAGGAGGGTGGCAACTGTGTTCCATACAGTTGTTGGTTTTGAGTCTCTTGTACAAGATTTGGAGCTGCGTCAAGCAGCTGATCTTGATTGCCTCCTCTCTGTATCAGCAAGCAGAGTCCAGGCCTCATATGTACAACAGAGGATGGTAACTAGTAGTTTGTTGCTGTCACTGTTGTGATCCAGATCCAGAGAAGATGAATGCCACCAAATGCATAAGCCCGGAGAAAGGCCCATCAATTAATCCATGCAGAGAAAACATCATGCTAACTACTCAAGGCCTGAATGAACAAGGTCTGCACACTGTACCAGCAGACTCCAAGGCGGGGTCAGTGAAAAGTGTGCCACTTGAACCAAATCATGAATAAAGCTGAGAGAAGGAACTTCCATTGGTATATGGAATGTCTGCACCAGCATGGCAAAGTGAAAGAATTCACCCATGAGCTACAAAGATACCAATGGGACATTGTGGCACTGGAAGAAATCAGATGGCCAGTATCAGAAATCCAGTATCGGAAAGCCAAAATGAGAATGTATCCAGGCACTGACATAGGCAGTGACTATTATCTTTATCAAACCTGAAGCTGAAGTGGAAAGCGAAATGCCAACCAACCAACCACTGCTTCCACTTTGACGCTTTTAAGCTGCATGACCCAAACGTTGCTGAAATCCTAATCCAAAGGTAACTTTGCTGTCCTAAACATGGTGGACTGTGATGTATACATCCTTGCTGAAAATATCAAGGAGGTTCTACTTTCAATAGCCCTTGAAGTACTAAAGAGGCAGGAAGAAGAAAAAACAAAGGTTCTTTTGGTTCTATGCCACTGAATGTGGGAACACATGCAATCACTAGTCATATCCATTTCATGGTAAGGAAACAGTAAATAGTGCTCAGGTACAGAACCATAAGCCTAATCATCCACCCAAGCAAAGTCATGCTGAGAGTAATCCAGAATCTCACTAATATCACTGCCAAGGACCAGTGTGCAGAAGAACAAGCTTGCTTTAGACCAAGCAGGAGCACAGTTGTATCCTGATATAAAAACATCTCTAGTACCAGTAACATCCCTTCCACAACTCCAGTGACTTTAAAAAGGCGTTTGCCAGAGTCTGAAATAATGGGCTATGGTCTGTGCTGTGAAAGTTCAACACTGAAGAGGACTTCAACATCAAAGTGCTGTACAAGAGATCAGTAAGTGCAGTACTAACAGAACTAACTTTCTCACAACAGAAGATGTCCCCCAAGGGTGACTTCCTACTGCCTATACTGTCCAAGGCTCATATACAACCTATGCACCAGCAGTGAACTGCAAGACATTATCGACAAACTGACAGTGTGCACATGGAATGGAGAACAGCACTGACAAAAGCAAAGTCACAGTTAACAGCAAAACAGGGATAAGAATCAACCCCATAAAGATGAATACAATAAAGATTTTATAAAATAACAATAATGTTCTGGGGACAACCAGAGAGCTAGGTTTTATGCTGGATGTATGAAGCTTAAATAAAATGTGGTCAACTTCATCCACATGGATCTGCATCACCAGAGTGACCAAAATGGCTAATTCAACCTACAAAAATGAAATTTTACTGATTAGTGCTGTCAAAATTCAATCTTCGTTATATATTCCAAATTATGGCTATGAGCAAACCATATGTCATCACTGAGTGGTTAGGTATTAATTCCACAATATTTTAAGCAAATGTAAATAAGCATCTGGTCAACGGGGGTGGGGGGTTTACCTGTCTCCTGGCTTTTCCCTGCTTGCCCATGCATATAGGGTTCCTGTATCCTTGGATCCCTTTAGAGGGATTGTGAGCTGAAAAATTTAAGATTTTATATTTTTCTTTCTTAAAAAAATCTTGGAACAATCCATATATCTCTGAAGAAATAATGACTCTAACTGGATAATAGATCTGAGTTTCAAACATTTGCACATGATTTTAAAATATCCATTAAATTTTACTACATTCCAGGAAAACGCCAAGCACCCTGTCTATCTAGCATTATATTTCATACTGCCTTATCTGTAGAAAAATAAAAATTTCATGGCATTCTAAAATCAAACACCAAAGTCATCCTCCACTTTTTAAAACAACAACAACAAAGCCAAAATAATCATATGCCTTGCAGTTGGGATAAGACAGGTGTCCATTAAACTTTTCTGCACACTTTCTGATGCAGACCTAACAAATCCCTACCGCTATCATTATAAGTGTAGTTGCAGGCATAACAAGCAACAATAACAACAGTTGTTATAAATATACAGAGTGGATAAATGTTTAATTTACTTTTGCTTGCAGGCCATCGACTCTGTTCTTCTCGAAGTCACCAAGATCCATACGCTTTGTTCTGATAGGATGCCCAAGGAGTTCTACTGCAGGACCATACTTTCGCAGCATGGCTACAGATTTCCTGTAGTACTCTCCACGTTCAAGATTTTCTGAAATATTTAGGCAGAAATGTGTGACGCTTAAGAATGCTACTCAAGAAAGTAAAAGTAGGCTGCAACACCATGCAACTGGCACACGCTGTAAACAGCAATGAATGCATATTCAGCCTCATATAGTTACACTCTTCTTCTCTCATCTGACCTGGACTTTGTTGACTTGGATGTCTGATACAAAGCAGCTCAGTGATGCGTTTATTCAACAAACACTGCTGTTTTTGAGTTAATACTTTGGACTAAAAGTGAAACTATGTATCTGATAAACACCGAAGTATTTTTTTTCTAATCAAAGAACTTTAACATACATATGGAATTAAAAATTACACGTATTCTACATTAAAAAAAAAAAGAGTACCATGAATTCTTTGAGTTAAATATGCTGCTCCAGCAACAGATGCAATAGCACCATAAACTGCTATTTTTCCCAAGGTTGCCGTCTGCACCATGGTGTGGAAGAGTCATTGCCCTTCGATGACGTCTTTCTAAAAATGCTATCGTACATGATAAAATCCGGTGGCATAAATTGAACAGTCTGATAGTTAATGGTATTAGTGGCCTAAATAAATACTTTAACTCTAAAATACCGCGTATCACTAACGATTCATGAGGTCACACGCATACGAGAAGCGCCTAGCAACGGATCTCAATGCGCCGCCATCTCGTTGTTGGTGGACGCCAATGCTGGTGTAGCAGACTTCCCACTTGTGCACATCTTTTGTGCCTTAATTATATCCTTGTTAAGGGATTCATCTACACATCGCCTTAAAAACAAACAAAAAAACTGGACTGCTAAATTAATGGCGAATGTAAAGGTATGTTTTGGTATTGACATTTTAATGGTGTGATATTTACTGCATTTATCATAGACGATTTCGATGGACACAGAATGTACAAGAAATTAATAGATATTTATTTTTCCCCATTTACATACCTTGCTATAATTTTGTAAAATTTATTTTAAAAGCGAATGTCGACAGCTCTTCTAGGAGATCAAACATGAGATTTAGTCAATGAAAAAGAAAAAAAACGTCGATCAGCATGCAGTGGGTAAAGCGCAGTACGTTTGTGTGCGTGTTGGGGGGGGGGGGAGAGTAGTTAATACCAGGGTTAACCCACTATCCCTTAGTAACCGGGTACGAAATGGAGAATACTTTGTGTTAAACTAGATTAATGTAATCTTCATTTTCATCAAATATTTTCTTTAAAAAATCTTGTATTTGTGTTTGTTTATAAGACTGTATAAATAGATACATGCAAATGTGGTTAAAAAGCACTTTGAATACTCATAACTCTTTACTGTTTTGCGTCTCTGGTGGTAAGAACTGAATTTTCTGCATAGATTTATACTTTTTTTTACAATGACTTGAAACTTATTGATTGACCAATTAACTTTGTTTACAAATTTGTTTGTTTGAATGACTTGAAATAGTTATTTGTTTTATTCCCTTTATTTTGTATTATTTCATAATATGAAATAATTTTCAGAAATAATATTGTTTCATTTCAGTTATTTTATGTTATTTTTATGTAAAAAGCCCTTCAAAGGCTGCAGAAAATAGAAGTATTTAAATGTATTGCTCATCTTCTGATTCATTATATGTGTATAGGTATATATGGCACATAAGAAACATATTATTTTTCTGCCATATATATATATACAATTTGGCCTAAGCTTTTAAAAACAAGAGAGATTTTAATAATAACAATAATATAATAATCACAGTCTCTAATAATAATCAAGGACTATAGATATTAAAAGCTATACATTTAAGAAAATTATGGAATTCATGTTTTGTGTAAACTGTTCAAATTACCCCATGTTTAAAAGCATCTAATAGAATATAGTATAAAATGTAGAAAGGAAAACCAATTTAAAAATGGAGGATAAAAGGCTAAAAATTAGTTACAGCTCATGTTTCATCTTTAGTAAAATCTGTTAAAAGTTTGTATCTACACCTCCCACTTTTCTCATGTACTTTGATCTCAATTTTTAAAAAACCGTTCATACTGTGTAATCACGGAATTATATAATCTAATGTAACTCCGTGGTGTAATAGTACGCCTTGTGTGTGTGTGTGTGTGTGGGCATATATGTGTGTGTGTGGACGTGTGCACATGTGAGATTAATAGGTGTTGGTGATGTAGACATATTCACCAAGAATTATAACTCGTTACAGATTGATAGATGACAAAAACAGTTTTTTTTAATATTCTCTATAGTATCAAACATTTGTATATGTGTGGGGATTAAAGTGAGCCATGTCATCGGTTTTAATTTTACATTATGTCTGTAGAAAGAACTTAAATGACACTTTCTCAAACAATTTGCCTAAAGTATGCAGTGCAAATCTCATATTGAGTAGAGTTTGAATGTAGCTGCTTGATCATTCAATTAGTAGAGTCGCATTACTACTGAACAGAATGCAAAACAGGTTTACTGAAAATAGAAAACAAATAGATTGGGACTGTGATTGTATTCATAGAATTAGAACAGGAGGTAAAGACATGGAAATTTGGGTACATATAAATTCTAAAGTTTTGGTTTGGGATTCCCAACAATGAATATAGGAATTTTATGAATGTATGCACAATGATTACATAACATTCTGAAATTTAAGGGGGTTTTAAAATCATGATATATTTGCAAGACTGGTGTGCTGTCAATTTTTATTTCATTTTTTGGAATTTTTGATAATTTTATAATAATAATAATAATAGTTGTATAGTGCCTTTCTCCACCTGCAAATGGGCTCAGTAAACCTAAGGCTTGAAATACAAATAGTGTCAAATTTGTATATCTTACATTCAGCATTGATTCTGGGAAGTAGACACAGGACTATGCTGTGTTTGCATAGATTCATGATGTTAACTTATGTATTATAATGACTAAATAGCTAGACAAGTATGCTGTATTAGATATGGGCACAAGTTTGCCAAAATTAACAATAAGTATAATGAAAATAAAAAGTTTTTGTTCATGGCAAATGTTTCAATAATGAGCACAGCAACTACTGCTATTCAACAGTAAATGTATAAGTTTTACATTACGTGTAGGTCTTATTCACATGGTGAGGGTGGTAAAACCTTTGATAATGAATATGTAGTTAAAGTTTGCTATCATCTCTTTACTTTCTACCAATACTAAGCAGGTTTTATGAGAGGAACAATATTTAATAGCTACAAGCTAACATTCCTTGGGAGCTCTGATAGGATTATACTGTTTAAACAGAATATATTTATACCTTCTCAAAGAACTGTGATTACTTGATTTTCTGATACAGTAGCATGGCACTTGTCTTTCCTCTGTGAATTGATAATTTACTTATTTTCTTTTAACGTTTACTAAGTTGGATTCATTGCATTTAACATTCACACTAATTTTAATTACAATAATGAGCACTGTTTGTGGTGACAGTGGTTGTTCTTAATCCTATACAGCAGCTGACTCCCCGAGCAGGGGGAGGAGGCAGCAAAGGAAAGGGTACAGATGACCCCATCCGATTCCTGCCAGTCCTTCCACTGAAGCGCAGTAAACCTGAATGGCATGACAACCCTCCATCTTTCGTTCTTTCCACCAAATCAGAAGATGAGCAGCAAGGTGCCATTGACCTCATTCGAGAATTGACGGCACGTGAGTAAAGCTCATGAATCAGTAATAACATTGCAGCTGTTAATAACACTTGTAGGCTTGTAGCATAAATAATGCAAGTCAAATGGTGCATTGTTGCCATATATCTGTTTTTTCCTATTTATGTCTTGTTCATTAAAGATATTTTTCTCACAACTGGATTGCTAAATGGGAGCACAGAATAATTATTAAAACTTTGAGTATGTTTTGTCATAGCAGAAGGAGAGATCATAAGATCAGGCATTGCATACCACAGTGCTGCCTGTCTGGTTTATTTACGAAGCTGTCTCATACCCTACCAGGTGTGCTGGCAGGGTTCCAAGTAACATAATCATGCAGTCTTCTGAGTGCGACACTTTACTCAATTTTCTTGTTCTTGGCAATTGTTTACAATATTTTCCAGCACAGTAATATTGCAGCAGTGTTAAAGTACCTACCTTTTTGGTGCTTATCTTTATTTGAATGCATTCAGAAAGCTAGATATCATACCAAAAGTTGCCAAGTCAAGTTTTGATTTATAGCTTAGCTCTTTGAACACAAATTTTACAATTTTATATCATTATAGAAATAGGATCTGTAATTTATAATGATAAATGAAATCTTTACAAGAGGTGCAATTTATTTTCTCAGGGGATTCACCTCAGCGCAAAAAACCATCCCGTTTGAAGCCCATGGAAGGGACATCTCAACAAAGTGGGACTGTGGACTCCAGTAAACAGCCCAAGAAAGACAGGGAAAACTTTCGTAAAGCTCTTGTGGACATAATCCTGTAATTTGCCTCATGTGTTTTGAATTTTATTTTCCCTAGGATATTGAACAATGAACCAGGGCATCTGCGTACATACCAGTTAAATGTAATATTCTGTATATCATCATGTAGTACAGAAGAAGTGACATAAGTAGAAAAGTTTAATGAGGACAAGATGACATGTTTATTACAGACAAGATGACACATCATTACCAGAGCCTGCACCTATAGCAGAAAATGGGGAACTGCCAAGCACAGCTAGGGTGGGATCCCCAACACCTGCTGAAAAAGACATTCTGGTGAGTTGAGAGTGTTAAAATCTTAGCTTGCAAGTATAACCAGATATAGCTGGTTTGCATATAAGGTCAGTGGTGAATTCTTCAAATGAATTCTGCATGACATACACTCAGAAATCAGGTCTTTGTAACCGTTAAACAGTTGACCTTTTAGTTATGTGTCTTTATTTTTTACTTTCCTGGTGTTTATCTATTTATTTACTTTATTTTTTTTCTTATTTTTTATTTATTTTGTTTTTGCTGCGCAATGAGCATTCTTCCGAATGGATACCTGCGCATTACAAATGGACATCATCATCATCATCATCATCATCATTATGAAAACCTGTACTTTATTTTACATTTTCACGAAGCATTTGGTTGCTGGGAAGTGAAGTGTTAGCGACCATACTTTCCTAAGACCAGCTCTTTTTTGTGAGGGCAGTGCCCATCTCCTCTTCCCCACTGCCTTACCTTCCCCAGACCTATGATATACACCATATGAGTTTTGAATTGGTGTACCTGTGCTCTAACCACTTGCCTATCCACTTCCCCATATAGATATAATCACTCATGTTATATGGGAAAGTGAATAGCTGAGTGGTTAGAGCAGCATATTTGCCACTGGACCATCACACATACACACATGCATATGCACTATAAGTGCAAGTTTCATCATTTGAATTCTTCTCTTAATTTTTTTATTGTGACAGCGCTACTACTACTATATCCATAATGGAATTGATACAGAGCATGTGGCGCCCATGGAAGACTACTGGCTTTACAATGTGCTTTCTCTTATTTCAAATGACCTCAAGGTGAGCCTGTTGTGAAAATAGTCTCTTTAAATTCACTTACATTTTGAGACTAGCTGAGACATACATACATATTAATGTGTTCTTTTGAAACCTAATGATGTGGAAATGTTTCATGTTATCTGAGATTAAAATCTTATCCTGGCAAGAAATGACATACATAATTTTTACTGGCTCATACAAGAATTCAATACTAGATACACTTGGATAGAGTAGTGACACAGAATCTAAGGGTGTCATCTCACTGAAATGAGAAGACTCCTGAAACTTCCAACTTGAGTTACTTATCCCTCATCTTCGTAACCATAAAATTCTCTCAAACTTCCCCTGTTGTCAGATGGTCCCCACCCAGCCCTCTTAGTGCATGCTCTGTGACTTGAGCAACCCAGCCTTGGCCAGTAATGGACTTACTGGCTGGCACTTCCACCCTAATCCTGTCTGCAGACCAGGTCTGTGAAAAATTATAATGGTCACACTGCAATCGGCTAGCAGCTGTCAAAGCAGCACAGTCGATTGGCGGGGCAACCATACTGCCCAGGGTCATGCCACCACAAATGCATGTGTTTGCATGCAACTTTGCATGTGTGTGCATGGAAATGCATGCATGTTTGCAACTGAACATGCATTTGTGCATGTGCCAGTCTCCTATAATATCCTACCAGACCTAGGAACCAGACATCCTCAAAACCCAGATCAGACCTTGCCTCCAATGCTGCATCCTGGGAATGTAGGTAAAGCAGGGCGGTGGGTTTGGAAAGTCCTAGGGTATTTGAATGGGGTGTATATGGAAATAACAGTGTCTATTCACTTCTGTGAGATTGACACAGCATCAAAATATAATAATAATGAACATTTATAGAGCGGTTTTCCAATGATTTGTTCACACTGCTGTACAGAAAATATATACAGAAGTAAACTAAATCACCAACAACCATACAGTCATATTCTCATATAACAGACACTGCTCACTTCTACAACAGGTTGATGAGGATTTACAGTTAGGCTAAGTTTCAGAGAAGAAGAAACAGAACAAGCAACAAGAATTAGATCTAACATCTATGTGACGGTGAAGAATGGCAGCCGTTAAAGTAAAATCAGCAACAAACAGAAAATAAGGCAGTTATAAGTAGTAAATCAAAAACAAAATAAAGCAACAAGAATACAACATGCAATTAAAGAAACCTATAATACGAATAAACAGAGAAGTTGAAAAAAGCAGAAAAATCGCTGGAAAACGAAGCAACTCAGCCTGTGAGGCGCAGCCTCGTTTCCAGCATCAGAAATATACATAAATCACAAGGATATATCACATCATAACAAGTTTCTTAATACTTGGATTCATCCTTTATGCATTCATGTCTAACTTAAACCAGAAAGTGTTCTGCTTGGAAGGAACACATAAGAAGTGTCTTTATGTGAAGTGCCAAGTTACGTCATCTATGATAACATCATCCCATTGTTGCTTGCGTCCCTTCAGCCTTGAGCATTGGGCAACATAGGATATTTTCTACTGTTGTCATGACTGTGTCTCTCCAGCTGATTTGCATTTCTTGTACGAGTGAAGGCTAAGGAACACAACTTCACAAAGGGGAATAATGCAGCCCACATGAGTTCTTCATGGTTATTTAAAAAAAACAAAACCTAGTGCCACACAGTGTTAAAAAACAATTGCTCAATTTTTGGCAAAGCATAACTGTGTCACCATTTAAGCATTCACTGTTCTGTATGTAATCTACACATATACAAAATGATCAATTCATTTTCTTAACAAACACAATATGGGATGCAAATGAGCTCAAAGATCAATTTGCTTTAGCATCTAACAAGTATTGTACTTGGTGTTGAGCCTCCTCAAGGTCCTGTTAAAGCATTGGCCTCAGCCTCTTTCTGACTGACAAAATCTATTGCAGGAAATGACAACCAGCCATTATTTTTATATTGACCATAATGTATTTTGGTGGAAGATATGAAACAGTAAGTCTGTCACAGTTGTTTAATGTTTTTTTTTTAGCTTACTCAGTCACAATTTTTTTTCTTCAGAATGGCCGCACAGAGACCATTGAAAACTTGTCTGATGAGATGCGGGAAGATTATCTTCTCAGCGTCAAGAAAGCCATTGGTGTGTGCATGTTGTATTTCACCCACAGGACATTGTAAAATGCTAAATTTGAGTCAATCGGAGAATATGAAAAAAATGTGTATGCTGTCATTATAATGTGATAATAATAATGAAGAGCTATACACACATACCTTTTTTTGATGGGAAAGCTTATGATATTCGTAATTCATCTTTCTTTTGTTTGTTCATCATTCTCTTTTTCACTGTGATTGTGCGCATGCGTGCATAGATGTCAACCTATCTTTTGACCAGCTTCTAAACAATGTGTCTGGCAGTTGACTTCGTACTGAAAGATCCACGACAGCCAGAAGATGAGAAAAAAGAGAAGCCACTACCTCATCGAGAGGAGATGGCTGTGGTTCCCAAACCCTGGCATCAGTCCTTTGTGACTGCATTTGAAGCCATTGCGTCCAATCTGCACAACACCAACCCTTGCATGATGCAGGTTCTCAACCTGTGGCACACTTCCTTCAGGTGCTATGCCATGACATTCAAGCTTTTTCATACATTATGATGCTGTAATATAGAGTGATATGATGATTTGTAGCATTTGGTACATCTGAACAAGGAAAGTTGTTTTCTGTTGACTGTTTATGCATAAAAAATATGGGATACATATATATATATATATATGTGTGTGTGTGTTAGTACATATGTACAATGTACAAAACCTCAACTGTGTCTGTTGTTACAATTCATTGGATGACACTACACTGTAATGTGCATCCATGCAAATGAGAGAGAGAGAAAACAAAGTGATCCTGACAAATTATATATCGTATATCCTCAGTGGTCTGCGATTTATTGATATCGAAGAATTTCATAACCGCACTGACTCCATGGAACTGAAGAGTGCTCAACAGACATTCATTCGCCACATTGAAGCTGCTAAAGAACGGCTGCTAAAAAAGTGAGTGTTTATAGAGCAGTGGGCAGATTCATAGTTATCAGTACATTTGTGCTTTATTATTGATGTAAACTATGATGGGAGTGTTACAGGCTCTAAAAAGTAACAAACGACTGCCTTGTATTGAAGTAAAGAAGATACAAGGGAACTGATTTTGTGGCATCATTTGGAGAGCACTACCTGGTATGGCTAATATGGTGACTATTTTGCAGGTGGTTCCCTGAGGTTCAAACCATCTTTTACCAAGGAAACAAACGCAAGCAGGTGCCCAGCAACCAGGATCAGGCCAAGCTAGAATCCTTCTTCAACTGTGCAGCTACTCTCATGACAGAAAACTTGCAACAGCTTACTCTTAACTCAATCAAAGACTACACAGATCTGCTTTGTCAGCCCCCAGTATGTCATCCCATTGTGATATATTTTAGTCTGGGCAGTCTTAGTTGTTTTGCTGTGTTGTGGGGAAGCGGATGGCCGAGTGGTTAGAGCGCTGGCGTCCGAACCGAGAGCGCGCTGGTTCAATTCCCGATAAGCGCAGCAAACTTCCCCCAGTCGACCCAGCTGACGGGAATGGGTACCTGACTCCTTAGAGGGTTGGGGAAGGTAAGGCAGCGAGGGAGAGGAGATTGGCACCACCCTCATGTAAATGCTGGCCCCGAGAAAAGTGGGGTCTCTAACACCTCACTCCCCAACGACCTGAAAAGGTTATGGGATGACCTTTACCTTTTTTTTTTTGTGTTGTGTCATAAAATTTTCTGGTTTAGTTACAGTCTTATTGTAACTTGCCCAGTCTCACTGCAGTAATAAACAGTTTGCTTTGGAGGGAGGGCTGGCAGCCCCCTATCCCACTATCTCTGAGGGTGTGGGGGTGGGGGGCATTGCTGGACCTTGGTCACCTTCCCCATTGTGCTCCACATGTGTACCAGCATGTGTTTGTGTTTGCGTTCATGCATGCATTTCAGTCCCTGCCTAACACCACACTACCATATTTTGTAATTAAATGTATAATCACCAATAAGGAATCCAATGGTTTTTTGGTATTTTCTTTTTATTGTGTATGAAATTTCATATATTCTTGCTCCTTAATAACTTTTTTGTGTTTCATATTAGCTGTCAACACGGGCTTTTGAGCATCCAGGTTTCATACAGCGTTTGATTTTGGAGGATACTCAGATCAAATTTGAACCAACATTTGAAGACTTTGAAGCTGTTTTGCTCAATACCTTTGACTGCATAGTGAAGGCGTCTACAGTTGTACCCAGGGTGGAGACTAAACTCTATTCAGAATGGGTCAGTTTCAATGAGCAGACTGAATTCTATGCCTACAATAGATTTAAAAGTAGATTGGATATAATTGTAAATTTCTTTGCACATATGTATTTGTCTGTTATTAGTCTTTGTATGCAGCCAGTGTTGGCTAACATTCATTTCTTTGACATTACCAGATGATATGACCATATAGGAGATAAAGGTTTACAATTGCTTTTTAACCATCAAAGGTTGTCTGCCTGACAGTGAGCTAATATATGCCTGGCATGCATGGTGCTCCACTGATCAGGTGAGCACAGCCCTCAGACAACTATAAAAGTGACAGCAAAGCCAATACAGCAGCTTTTTCAGTGGTTACAGGTTACCCAATATACCATTTCTGCCATGTGCTGTGCCAGTTGGCAGCTTGTTTTAGTTTTGATTTACCGCTCTACCAGCCTTTTTTCACAAGTGCCTCAGACACTTTTGTTGTGTTTTACATGTCAGTGTCTGATGTGGGAACAGTGAATGTCTTTCTTCTTGCTTTTTTTTAGTGTCATTGAGTACACCCTCTGCCCACTACCTGTCTTCAGTTGCAGTCTGATTTCTGTCTCCAAGTCCTTTTGTTTTTTTGCTAAGAACTGTTAAGAGCAACTTCTTCTTTGTAGGATGGGATGCAGAGACATTTTTTTTCACTGTGCTGAGAGTTTTCCTGTGCCATTATGACTTCTGTAAGGACACAAAATGTGTGTACCAACTGTGGGGCAGTGAAGTGTTGGACGATTCCCACCTTCTGTGCATGCAGTCCACATCCTGTATGTCTTCCTGTTATATGATATATGTTCCCTTTAGATTGAGGAGTGATGGACTCAATTTGGCATGAGAGCTCAGGCTGGATCTAGGTCACTGGGAAGGGTTCATCTGCCTCAGGTAAAGCAAACTGTTTGCTTTCTTCCAGCACATCATCACTTGATTCACATGTCAACCTCCCATCAGAAATGTCTCCCTCTTTTGCTTGCTCATTGTTTGTTCTAGATATTGTCCACTATGCTTGTTTCCCAGTCATTACGTTCAAGGTGGGGTTTCCTGTGCTGGAAACCAACCCTTACTTTTTCCTGTGGGATATGTTGGCAGTTTTCCTGTACATGGTCATGGCTCTTTTTGAGTGCTGTTGGGGGCTGACCTTTGCAGCCTGTGTTCCTAGCCTTCAAAATGCTATGCCATTTTAGATTTCCTTCTGCTCTTGAAGGATGCTTCCAGAGTTAAATCATGTTATTCTTGAATAACCTTGCCGTGTTTCAGTTCCTTGCCTTTATCATACAGCAGGTCACTTTGGTTTTGTGGCACTTCATCGAGATCTTGACCTTGGCACCCTTTGTCATTTGACATTTTGCCGCACGTTCTGCTACAGTTGGGACCATACTTTACACTAGGGTAGCTTGTATCCTGCAGCACATTCATTATCACAGCTACCAGTAGAGAGATTACACGGACTATTTTATGTACAGTTGCCACATGTTTCCTTGTAGCCTGGGCCGTACGTACCAGTTGTACATAGTTTAATGCAGGATGGTGGCTGATATCCAGCACCGCATAACCTTACACAATCTCCTGATGAGGCATCGTAAGTACTTCCTTTGGAACACCTACCACATGTGTTGCTGCAGCCTACACCGAATTTCATTCCAATACAGCGACTGATTTCCAAGTACATAACCCGTTGAGTACATTCGACGTATTGGGTTTCACACTCTTACCCTGAACGGTGTAACAGCTGCTTGTGTAGTGGACACCATGTGAGTCCATGTTGCATGCCTCATTGCAGTATGGCAAACAATATCCAGCTGTACAGCCAAGTTTGCATGCACCTGTTACAGGGTGATGTTCCCAACAAGCCATTTCCATATCTTTCTATGCAGTTTACACTGTAATAAAAATTGCTGGATACTCACACTTAAACTGCACACAAAGCCAATGATGAACTGGAAATGTGGGTATTCTCAGGTATGTTCCTGTAGTCCGTGGGAAAATGATGGCATTCCACATCATCATTGCTTACTACTGCGTTCGTCAAGGTATTTCTGTCAACTTAACTGTGAACGAATCTTGCTGCAACAGGACAACATCAAAACTTGTTGGAACTAGTGCAGAAAAAATTGGAATCTAAAATCAACACCACTTATGCATAGATCTAAAATAAGGCAAGAGGGCGCAGACGCTACAGTTGAAAGAAAATGCTCCAGAAAAATAAGACAAGTGGCGAAGATGCAAAAATCAGTAGAGAAACATAGACAATGATGCCACGGATCTACGGATCACCAGCACACAAAACCTGACTCAGACAAATGGGTAAAGATGAAATGTGATGAAGAGCTGTCACCATCTAGCCGGTTAGGCGAAGGGACATCACTCTCATATCGGTCAGGAACTCTGTAATGATTTCATCTTAATTGTTTCATCCATCCAGCTTTATCTGTTTGATACTCTTTGAAAGCCAGGATTAAGTCATACTGATATCATTGCATCCAATTCCTCAGTCTTTTTTTTTTCTCAAACACTAAATGTGTTGTCATTTGCTCAGTTTTATGTCTTCATATAATTAATTTTTTAAAACTGAAAATGAAACTTTAAAAATAACACACATACATTTGGACTAAAGTCTGCCGCTTGACAGATAATTGTCATTGTTTTTGTTTACAGCATGGGAACAAAGCAAAAATGTACTTGAAGCCTGTCATATTAGAGAGCATCCTGGTGACCCACATGAGGAAGGTGTCTGATATCATCAAGAAAGAGAGTGCTGGCCCCATAGAGTACTGCAAAGTCTTTGACAGATATTCATTCCTCATCAACAAACAGGTTAAGAATGCTGTATTATCAATGTGTCTTTCTCTATCAGTTCCTCAGTGCTAAATTTTGCTGATGACATTTGCCAAAGGGGATAAGTGTACTTTTTTGTACAGGAAATTTAATAGAGCAAATAATAAATTTAAGAGTGCAAAATAAGTATTGCCTAACATTTCAAATTTCCACTAATGATAAAGGTTAAATGTTGCCTGATGGTAACTTAGGACCTAGTCAGAATGATAAAAGTCAGGCTTCAGGCAAGGATAAATTACATCATACATAGGCAGAAGGCGTTACATTTAGGAGATGTCTAGAATGCATCAATCAAAACAGTTGAAGTTGTTGAAGAACAATGCTCAGTAATAAGTGTCTTCATGGTTTGTCATTGGTGCATAACAGTTATAATATGTAATTTTTAGTTTTCTACTCTGAATCTGAGTTTTCAATGTCTTTTACACTTAAACATGAAATTTCTGAAAACTAACATCTGTTTTGACTTCCTTTGCATGAACAGTTTTTATTCTTTTGCTATGTTGACATGTCATGTTATTATAGAGAAAACCGATGTTATTTCACCACAAAATATAGTATTTGCATTGCTCTCTTGCAGGCTGATGCAGATGTAGACCGTTTCATCACAGAAGAAACTCATACATTTTCAGAATATTGCAATGAAGTCAAGAAGTACCAGAATCTTTTTGAAGAAATAATGTACAGTTCTCAGAAGGTGGGTGTAGGCGACCATGTCTTGAACATTTTAATAACAATTAACCTTACGACATCTAAGATCTCAGCTTTTCTTTTGACTTAAGAATTTTTTTAACATTACCATGAGATATCTTTCATTTTAGTCTTCTGACAAGTCTTATGGGCTGGGGAGTTAGAAGAACATACTTGAATTCTTTATTTTAAGGCATTGAAGGTGGGAAGAATGAAAATAACTTTTTAATATATCTTTCCTACAGAAAGTTTGCACTATTTTTTATTTCTATTGTAAAGAAATGGGCACATCAGGCAAGTGGGAAATTCTGTATTTCTTGTTTTGTTCTTTAATTTCATGACTGTACTTTAAGTTTCTTTTAAGGTATTTTATATTTCTCATGACATATTTTAAAGTTTAAGAACCTTAAGAGATTTTGGTGACATTTTCTTGTTAAAAAGACTTTGGGATGTCATTCGGTATGTCATATTTTGAATTATTTCTTTAGCCACCCCTTCACACTGCACGATGTCTTAAATTATTTTGTTCAAAATAAAGCAGAAATATTGGTATACTTTATTGAGGTACTGCAAATGTGCTTCATGTAAATAAAGGTCCACCACATTTTTCAGGAATATTATGCATACTTAAATGCATCAGCTTACTACAATCATAGCTAGGGTTTACTCAAGCATTGTTTCACATTACAAATCTTCCAGTTAATTTTCTCTTGACTGTGCATATGGATGAAATACAGTAAAACCTCCTTATTAAGACTTCCACATTGTGATCACCCGCTTAGATATGACCAAAAAACTTTTCATGCATTTCACTATATAAACACCATCTCTATTACAAATAACTCCCCAATATTGTTTATGACCAACATATGTGCTCTGTTATTATTTGTGTGTGTGCAGAAGTTGCATCTTGAAAAAGATTACATACATTATAAAATAGACTGTTTCTGGCTGACTGTTCAGCCTTTATATTGTCATTTATTCTTTGGTTTGGAGGTTTGTATTAAATGTAGTAGGTTGTCCGAAAAATCATGACGTATTTTTCTATGTTTTTCTAAGGGGATCTATTAATATAAAGAACAAAGATCAATCAATGATACATTGCCCATTTTGTTCGATTATATTTTGCCATCTTTCAGTTACATTCATAATTATTCATTCATAGAAGGACAACATGTTGATTTAGAGCTTTGAGTGTTATAACCCACAAGGAGTTTTGAAGAGAGTAAAAAAGTCAAAGACTGACAGCGCAAGGTTAGGCAAGTATGGTGGGCATGGCAACACATCCCATTCAAGGTCCAATAAGTTTTGGCGAGTGATTAAACTTGTCTGTGGTCTCATGTTGACATGACGGAACATGACTCCTTTATGCTAGATGTTTCTGGATGACAGATTCATTCAAACTGTCCAAGGGCTGACAGTACACATTCAAAATGATTGTTTGGTTCCTTGGTATGAGCTACAAAAAATATGGCACCTTTAAAATCCCACCACAGTGAGAGCATAACCTTCCTCTGAAGAATGTCTGCTTTCAATATTGTTTGAAGTAAATCTTCATATTGGGAGAAAGATCATTTGTGTATCACATTGTTATAAACAGTTCACTGCTCATCACCAGTTATCAGGCTTCAAAAAAAGGATTGTTTTTCTCAGGTTTAATGAGCATATCGCAGATTTTTATATGTGCCATCAAATAAACATCTTTCAGTTCATGAGGAACCCAAATATTGAGCCTGCTTATGCATACCAGATTATTCAGGTGTTCGTAAATGTTTAAATGATGAACAATCAATGTTTCAGCAAGCGCTTATCTCTTGTAAGGTGAGTTTGACTTGATTGATGCCTTTGCTATGACGTCATCAACGTCGTTGAGCCTCCAAAACCGAGGACCGTCCTTGAGATTTAAATCACCAGCATGGAAGTTCTGAACCATTGTTGAGACTGATGTTCTCATAGAGCATTGTGACTGTAAACTTTATGCAACTTTTCATAAGTGTGACGCGCGTTCTTCCCTTTACGGAAGTAAAACAGTAAATTATGATGAAAATGCACAGCTTGGTCTTCCATCTTCAACTTGTAAAATCTCCAGAATTCAACCAAATCAGTCAATTTTTATTTTAGAATGAAGCTAGAACTCTCAGCTGTCAAATGACATACAATAACATAGATGCAAACGACTCAAATACTTCCAAAAATGAACTAGTGTCATATGTTGCAAAAATGCGTCATGACTTTTCCAACAACCCAGTGTATGCAGATTTTTGGTTAACAGGTGTTGCTGCTTGGGCACTCATTTAGCCTGGGCCTGGATCAATTTGACTTTGGTTGGTTAATTGATTTGGCAGGAAAGTGCTTCCATCCAGAGGTGATTTTGCACTTAAAGGAGAAAGGAAGGGGGAAGGAAAACTAAGTAAGGATGACTGACGGAAAGCAAAAACAACAAAGAAAAGTCGTATATGACATGGTTTTAAGCTTTATTTTCAACATTTAAATAAATGAACTTGAATTTATTGGTGTTTGAAGTCATAGTTTCTGGAATGAAAGTAGATTGGTCAACCCTTCTCAGTTGCAACTTGATTTTAATGGATTTTGTCAAGTCTTAATAGGGAGGTTTTAACTTTTGTCAAGTATGAGACACTTGAGTTTATTAATGTTTTAAGCTGGAAGGTGCTTTATTTAGTTATTCATTATGGTGCTTTAAGCCAATAAGGATATTGACTTAATGTCATTGTCTCAGGTGCCTTTTTTTTTTAGAGCATCAGGTAAAAGGTGACAACTGGAATTAGGAATCACTTCAAAAGTGTAAAAGCATAAGAGTTTTATAAGTGTTTTACCTGGTAAAATTCTGGGAACTTGCATATTATTTTTCTTATATAAAATACTTGGTATGTATTATGAAAATTGAATTGTTTTATTGATGTTTTTACAAGAACACATAATAGAATATTGAAATGTAAAGCTACACTTTATGAAAAAAAAGATTTTTGTTATTTAATTAAAACATTTCATTATATTATTTGGGGCAGCACAAATCTTGCACATCTCTTGATGTCATTTAAATGTTTTTCCTCATATAGTCACACTTACACTTTATACATAATCCTTGTCTTTTTATGTTGAAATGTTTTTTTCTTTATAATACCACAAATACACCTAAAACACTTTAAAGCACAGACTTCTTGCATTCTTTTTAATCCATACATGGATAATATATATAAACTTTCTGAAACTTAATATATTTAGACAGATTTTGTGTAATGTATAACACTACTTGACTCTTAGCACAATACTGCTTTATGTTTGCTGTCTGACATCTTCATTGGTACAGTTGTACTGTTTGGGGTAGGGGTGATTGAAGAGGGCACAGAGTTCAATGACTTTATCTGTCTGCTGAGTCTTTTATGTATTCTTTATTCTGTTTATTTTGTGATAGATTTGGTAGTCATTTATATATAATTTATACTAATAAGGAATTTCAAATATTCTCCATATTGGCTTTGTGACAAAGATATAAACATATAGAAAATAAAATTATAACATCATCAGAAATCATATGCTTAAGTACTCTACAGGCTTCTTTTTAGATCTGAAAGTATGGTGTAATCATGGATGTGTAAAGGATTTTTAAATCATAATTTTAAAAGAAGGATTTCTATTAAAAGGCGCTTAGTATTAAGACCAATTCCCTGAGCAGAGTGGTGTCTACTGCTCCATTTTTTGGTACCCACATATCAGTAGATGGTTGTTTCTCACCTGACAGGTGAGTAGGCTGGGGATGTTTGAGCTACACTGTCAGGACCTGATTCATCATCTGAGTAGGCGAGCAGAGAACCTGCGCAACAAGCTGATGACCAAGATGTGCAAGGATCATCAGGAAGAAAACAAGCGGTTAGTACCTCCTAGCCTCAGCTGATAAGCTGTCCTTCTTCAGCTTCATTATCTAATTTTGTCAGCAACATTTTTTAAAAGACTTTGCAGAACCAAATTTTGTTAGCCTAAAGAAGTTGTTGAGAAATTGTCTGAAACTGTTGTTCTGACTAATAGATAACAGTTTCCTGATATACTCTCATCCTGTCAAAAAAGACCAACAAATGACTCCAGAATGGTACACTAATAATTTAAATTGGTCTCTTGTAATTTTTCTCGCACATTCATAGATTTAGATTGATTTGTAGATGAACTTCCCATTTAGGTAGACGAGTTTATATATTTGTTTGTAAACATTGTTCTATTTGTACATATATTTTTTTAGAAGATTTAATATTGTGACTATGGATATTTTGTTTACAGACTTTGTGATGACTATGAAGCCATTGCTGAGAAAGCGTTGACCACGCCTTCCAACACAGAAGAACTGATGGACTTGAAAGCATTCATTGAAAAAGTGGAGTCAGACACTATCTTCTTGATGGAGAAGCGTCTCATGGGTTCCAGGGAACGATTGAGCTTCTTGTCAGATTTTTCTAACTTCTCACCTGCTGAGATTCGTCTAAATGCACAGGTCTTCATGTGGCATGGGCGCATGGCAGCTGTCTTTGAGGAACACAAGCTTATTGTATCAGAGAAAAAGGCACAATTTGAAGAAGGGCTCAAGGTAAGAAAGAGATTATTACCACAAACTGTTTTCAGCTTTTCTCAGACAGCAGGCATCAGGATATTTTTTCCTCTTTAGCATCTCTTAGGTTAATTAAAAACTTAATGCATATGACTTAAGTAAACAACTTTTGACATAATTTTATGTGGTTTAAATGAAACTATCTGTCTTGAATGCTATTTAATGTAATTGGCAGAAAAGGAAAGAAGAATCAGTTCGCTGGCAATAGTTAAATCATAACCATTTATTTTTCATCTGCTGCTGCTACATCCACTATATTTCTGGCACATATACCAGGAACATGCCCACTACTAAATGTAAAAGTTTTTCTTTGAAAATATTTATTTACAGCTTCGCCGTGAACGCTTTTTGGAGGAACTTGAAAGCTATAGCAAGCAGGTGGAAGAGTTCCACAACCTTGGAGAGATGGCTGAGATCAGTCGCTATCTCAAAAGGTCCCAGATGCTGGACTCCAAGCTTCAGGCTGCTGCTGAAAAGGTGCCATTCTTTATTTATTGGCTTCAGATCTAAATGAACATGGTAATCTTGAACAAATGTCACGGTCATTATATAAAGACTTCTTCAGCGTTGGTATAATGCCAGTTGCGTTTGCTATGTTCCACTCCTGCTTTATCACTGGCAACATGTACAGCACATTTTCTGAATAACCGATTAAATACCCTAATTCATATTTGTACAAACTTAATGGTTTATTTGACTTATTTGTAGAAAGTAATTCCCTAGTTATTACCTATTCTCAAATCACAAGCCCTCAAACATTGACATTCTCACCTGTGCACAGAGAGAGGCCAAAAGGGCATTTTATCATAACATAGTTAATTAGTATACACTCCCATCTCTTCTCTTGGATGTAACCATGCAGACGTCAGCATCTTATGTTCCATAATTATGTTACAGAAGTGAACTCTGTGCATATTGATGTTTAACTCATTTTTACAACTTTATTTTGCCAAATTCTTAATCAAAGGCTACACCTTTACATGGCTTTTATGTGGTTAAAGGGAACGCTTCCAATTAGCAGCATTATCTCTACATCACAAGTTTTTTTCCATTGAATTTTGTTTTTTCTCTGTGAAAAGAGCAACTGCCTGTTACAACCCTGTACAAATTCAGAGATAACTGGTTTCTTTCAAATTAGATGAAAATGGTTATTTAGGTGAGTATTAGTAAAAGCTTTTTTTCATGACTTGATCAAATACTAGTAGTGCAGTAACTGACATTGGTAAACAAAGTTTTTTTTGATGATAAAATGTGGTCTGGTGCAGATTGAAGCCTTCAATATAGAGGAAGAGGCCTTTGGCTGGGAAGTAACAAACTATCCTCAGCGCCTGGCTGTCATTGGTGTTCTAAAGCCCTATCTCAATCTGTATGAGGTCACTGTTGACTTCAACAACAAGTACAAGTAAGCAGCTTCTCAGACTTATCCACACTGCATAAGGTAGCCTCAAAACAAAATGATAAAATAGTAGGAAGAGAACCTGATAATTGCAGACTCTGTGATGGTTCTCACAGACCCTTTATTTTATGAAACAGTAAATTTTTTTTGCTTCATGTGAATTATTACTTGCACTGCTGACTCAGGTAACATGATTCAGCAAGTCCCAATATTGGTGTAAGGCTACAGGTGCATGAATAAATACAAAGCAGATATCTTCATGAATGGAGCGCAGAGAAAGCACCTTTAAGTACTTGGGAGCCACCCTCTCCAAGGATGGCAGCTCCATGACAAATATCCACAAAAGGACTACAACAGCAACAGCAGTGTTGGTTAGGCTGGATAGGTTCTGGTGCAGCTATATTGTCAGGTTTTCCATGATAAATGATCTGTACAAGTCTCTCAAAGTACCAATCCTGCTTTTATGTTAAATGTGGACTCTGCTTACCAGGCGGGGAAAATAATCTAGGCATTCAAGAACAAGTGCCTGAGAAGGGTGCTCTGGGAATGCTGTACAGAGAACATAAAACCAGTGAATTTTTATGAAGTGCAGTCACCAAAGTCATCATCATCAGTCAGTCAGTCGTCCTTTTTGTCGTTAGGGGGAGCACATGGATAGACGCAACAGCTGACAAGGCCCGCTACTCTTGCCTATCGTGGGCGATAGTAAGCAATTCCTGTACAAGACTACCAGTCCAGTCTTTGATCCTCATAAGCCAGTTCTTCCTCTGGCCACTGTGGCGTCAGCTACCCTCCAGGGTGCTTTGAAGGATAGTCTTTGACAAGGTGTCATGCCGGGTCACATGGCCAAAGAAGACCAACTTACATCACTTGACTGTTGATAGTAGAGGTTCCTGGTGTCCTACCAGCATGACAATCTTGTTTCTTACAAAGTCGTTGGTTTTATGTTCTTTGTATGAGATCCGAAGCAGCCTCCTCAGGCACTTATTCTCGAATGCCTGGATTCTGGATATCTGGCGTGGAGCCGCCATCCTTGGAGAGGGTGGCTTCCAAGTATTTGAAGCTGCATACCTCTTCGAGCTGTACCCCGTTCATAAAGAACTCTGCTTTGCCATTGCCATTGATGATAACTTTGCTTTTTTATATGCTGGTCTCCATTCCATATGCGTTTAAACTGTCTGTCAGTCTGTTGGTGAGTTCTTGCAGTTCTTTGTTAGTACCTGCTAACAGATCTATGCCTTCTGCAAAGCGTAGATTGTAGATCGATCTTCCACCAATTGAAATAGAAGTATGATGGTCGTGAAGAGCTTCGAGCATGATGTTCTCCAAGAAGATATTAAACAGCACGGGTGATAGGGGACATCCTTGACGTACCCTTACTGTGGTGCGAAAGTAAGATCCTATTTGGTTGTTCAGCAGTACTGTACTCATTGAGCTATTATACAGCGCTTCAATGACTTGGGTGAGGCCTTCTTCGATGTTGAATTTTCACATCACACTTGTGCCATACTCTGTCAAATGCCTTTTTAAAGTTTTTGAAGTTGTGGTAAAGGTTCCGCTGGTGCTGAAGATGCTTTTCTATAAGGAGAGGACAGTTGAAGATCTGCTCAACTGGGCTTTTATGTGATCTGAAGCCAGCCTGTTCTTCTGCTAGCAGCTCTTCTGTGGTGGTTTTGATTTGGTTCTGTATGACCTTCAGCATGACTTTGCTTGGGTGACTGATAAGGCTTATGGTTCTGTAGTTCTGGCACTGCTTGGCTGTTTCCTTTCTTTGGGAGGGGTATGATTAGTGACTGTGTCCATTCTTTGGGCCATTCCTTGCACTCCCAGACTCTTTGGCACAGGACAGTGAGGGTCTTTGTAGTTTCTTCCCCACCCTGCTTGCGCAGTTCAGCTGGTGCATTATCAACGCCTGGCGACTTTCCTCCCTTCAAACTATGTACAGCTCTTTCGACTTCTTCCCCTAGGACTGGTAGGTCTGCAGGTTCGCTGTCTCTAGTCTAGTTGTTTTGGAGAATGTTGGCGTCAGTCTTCAGCTGGTAGTTGTACAGGTCCTTGCAGTACTCCGTCCATGGGTTGAGTACAGCATTTGCCTTCTGTGAGAACGTGACTATTGCTGTCTTCGATGACCTCATGCCATTCCTTCCTCCAGCTGTGGCCTTGAAGACCTCCGCAACATTTGGGTCTTGCAGCTTCTCCAAATCAAAGCGAATTGGTGGGGGGGGGTGTGTTTAAGAGTCGCTTTGCATTAAGCTTCAGCTTCAGGTTTGTTAGAACAAGGTCATGGTCGCAACCTATGTCAGTGCCTGGGTACATTCTTGTCTTGGCCTTGTTGATGCTGGATTTGAAGTGTCTCAGCAGTAGGATAAAGTCGATCTGATTATGGACCAATCTGTCTGATAAGTGCCATATGGCCGTCCTTGATTTCTTGTGTGGATGTAAGGTGTTGGCTAAGGTGAGTCTCTTGCTCTGCACAAACTCTAGGAGTTTGATGCCCCTGTCGCTGGTTTCACTAAGGCTGGTTTCACCGTTCCTGCCTATTGCTGATAGGCATCTGGGCCGACCTATGTCTCCGAGTAAAACGTGGATGTCCTTTTTCAGAGCAGCCTTTACAATCTTGTCCAGTTGTTGGTAGAACTCTTCCACTTAGAACTCTTCCACTTCATTGCCTCCATGCATAGAAGTTAAAGCGTATACTTGGACAATGGTGACATTGTGGGGCTTAGCTGAGACACGCATGGAGATCAGCTGGCTGGATACGGGTGTATAGCTCCAGCCACTATCCTGTGTACTTGGAAGCCCATGCCGTACTGATGCCTGGCGTTCTCTCCACTATACCACAGTTTGTGGCTGTTGTCAGAAACGCCAGAAACCTCTTCTCACAACATTCAAGTGGTGTAAGCTGGTCTGGCTCAGAGGTGACCTGGCAGGGCACTCTAAGACTGTCCTTCAAAGAATTTTGTTGATGCCAAAGTGGCCAGAAAAGAAACTGGCTTACAAACATGAAGGAGTGGACTTGTCATCCAGTGCAAAACTTATCATTTCTTAAGACGAGCCGGAGTGGCGGGCCTTGTCATCTGCTGCATCTATCCATATGGTCCCCCTAGCGATTGGTACAAGTCAATGGACAAATGAACAAACTAAACCTAAGCGTTGTCTGACTTAAATTATATTTTTTATTGTAAATTGTTTCCATAAACTTTCTTAATCGCTGTTGAACAGATTTGCTGTTTTATACATCATGCACTTATCTGTGACAATTTGGCAAACACATGAGCTTAATAGGATTAAACGAGAATGAGTAGGCAACAGTTATCCACCTATGAGCAGCTTGTTAGAATCACCTTATGTCTTTCTGAATAGTGCTTCCCTTCTTTTACATATTTGCATGTATATGTATAATCAGATGAGATTTTTTTTATAATATATGTACTTAAAATAAATGTATTGGAATGTCAACAAAGAAGACGGTACAAAATGGCAGAATTAAGGCTATCATAACGAATGTTTCTAATCATATATATTGAAAATAATGGCTGTTATTGCTTTATTGATGCTAATGATGGCAGAACATGGATGGAAGGGCCAATGAGCAGTGTCAACCCAGATCAAGTGGACCAGGATGTTGGGAACCTCTGGCGTGTACTGTACAAGCTGGAAAAAGGTTTTGAAGGAGTTGCTGCTCCAAAGAAGATTGCAGCAAAGGTGCTGAAACTTCATTATAACTATTTAAGACCTAGTCATTTGTAACACCCCAATACTGTACAGATAAAGTGACAGGATGTCTATTTCAGCCATCATTTTCTTGTAAGACATTATGTCTGTTCACCTGGTATTTCTCCAGTGCCTCTGAGGTAAGAAAATGTGGAGAGAGCCAGTCATCAGTCTTATATTTCTCAATGATCGTAGATAATTCTCAGCTGAAGTGCTGCCATAAAAAAGAAACTACTAGATGAGTAACAAATATGAAAGCAAAATGATTTACTTTGAAAAAAACCTGCTATGAGGGCAGAGAAGCATCATGGTACAGTAAAATCTCCTTATGAAGATTTGCTAAAATCCACCTAAATTGGGTCATAACTTAGAGGGATCGTAGTGGGGTAATCAACCAGTCTGCTTTCATTTCACAAACCATTACTTCAAACACCTATAATTTTGTAGCGGGCCCTAATTTGGAAGTGTTTGTTTGTTGGTGTGGAAACTTTCTATCATTGCCAACACGTAAAATTGTCAGCAGTTTTCCTTTCTGGGCTTTAGTTAAGAAACCAAGGTGTTGAGGAAGAAACAAAAGCTAAACCAAGAACAACATCAAAGAACGTTGAAAATGTTGAAATGTCAAAAAAAGAGAGAAAAAAGAGAGTGAGTGAGAGTGACATTTGCCCTCATTTAGAACAAACTTTCTATGGCCCTGCTGGTTCTCTTTTCATACCCAAAAGAAAGCTAACAGAAAACTGAAAGGAATAAATACCCCTTGGTAATGGAAGTCTCGCGAGAATGTCTCACAACCAAATAAAATTGTGTAAATACACATGACATGGCAAGGTGATTTTCATTACTTTTTATTGCAAAGTTCAACTTTTCTCATTTCCAAAAATGTATAGGTTTCTTGGTCTAATGTTTATCTCAGAGCAGCAATAATTAAAAACAAACTTCACCCACTGTCGTCTTCGCAGTCTTCAGTTATAAGCCAGTCATTGTAATGTTCATTTTTATCTTGAACCAAGGGGGTTAATAGTTACACTTGTCATTGGAGATTGATTCATCATTTGAATCTGGTTGGTGCTGGGACAATAAGGTAGCTATGACTGGAGCAATGTGGTTTGGGTCGAAATGACAGGTGACCCATAGAACAAGCATTCTCTTTCAAAATGCACTTATTTTACATGCTGTTTGCAGAAAATCATAATATACAGTATGTGGCCTGGCAGAAGCAGTATTTTATAATTTACTTAATTTTTTTTGTCCAACACGCAACATTTCCAAAAGGTTGTAATAGAGCATAAACTGGCAGTCGTAAGTCGTGTAGGGAGGTAGTCATAAAAGAGACGATGTTTATGTAGCAAAATACATCCATGAAAATTTGTTGGGTCATAACTAAGAGGGGGTCATGATAGGAAATGTCTTAATAAAGAAGTTTTACTGTATCTGGTTTTAAATGGTATCATTAACATGTGGGCCAGCAGCCTTAAACTGTGAGAGCACCAGAGCATTTGCTTTTTCTCTGCATGTACACTCAGAGTAAATGTATTCCTTTAACCAAACATAATGCAGAAAAGAATTAAAATTTTTGTTACAGATATAAGTGATTGATGTGTTACTTGGCAAAGCCACATTTGAGTAGGAATTTTTAAAGCATCCTCTCAGCACTAATGTTGATGTGTATTTACTTGTGGAAGTCTTTGTTTTACATATGCCCTTTCTATTTGTAATGTCAACAGGTCAAAGCTAAGGTTGAAGAGTTCAAAGAGCACTTACCACTGGTGCAAACCCTTTTCAATCCTGGTCTTAGAGACCGACATTGGGAAAAGATTTCTGAAATTGTTGGCTTCCCAGTTAAGCCAGATGAAAGTTCATGCCTGAGCAAGTTTGTTGACATGAACCTTGAACCTTACATTGCAAAATTTGAGACCATCTCTGAAGCTGCCAGCAAAGAATATGGATTAGAGAAGGCTTTGGAGAACATGAAGAAAGAATGGGCACCCGTAAGTTGATGGACCTTTTTTCTGGTACTAATCATAAAAGAATTTGCAGTAAGGTATTAGATTGTCAGTGGGAATATCTAAAAACCTAATGAAAACACAATTGCAGTCAGGTGTTTACTTCTTTGTGCAAAATATTAAAATGAAAGTTGTAACTGTATCTGGGTGACCTACCACATAGCTCATACTCATGCACGCTTTGTGAAGATATTGGGTAACATGTAGCCAGAAGTTGCTGATACCTTTATTATGGCGACTGCTTGCTGGCCACCTGCAGCTACCTGTGCAACCACTGAGTAACACAGAAACGAGGCAAACTTTCTGCTAAGTCCTCAGATGAGCTGCTGGCTGAGATGGCAATAACTTCTGCTAGCAGTGTTGGGGCATGTCTTGCTCTTGCCAAGATTTTCTTGGGCGACACCTCTCTCAGTGCATTGCTCCCTCCCCTTTTGTACCCAGGGCAGGGGACTAATATACTATGGGTGCCTGGCCATATTGGGAGACAGTGCTGATTGTGCTGCCAGAGTCCACCTAGCAGGAGGTTGGATCCATTCTGAAGCCCCCTCCATCCCCTCTGGACAAACAAAAAACTTACCTGTCAGTACTGCTGACCAGTGTTGCCAACCAGCCAGCCTTCAGCTGGCATCTAAGCCAACCTCTGTCACATAACATTTATTCAAAAAGGTTTCAGATGAAAACTTTTTCCATAATTTTTCCTGAATCCAGAAGGCACTTTTCTTACTTTGCAGTTCTTATTGAATTTAGGTACTGAAATTCAAATCTTCAACAAATAGTTTACACACATGGCTGATAGATGGTAGAAAATTATTATTATTATTATTATTATTGTCAGTTATCACATATTGCTTATCCGATTCACTTTCTTAATCACAATCTTTGAATCGATTTTAATATAATTGCTGCCAATAGATGTGTTTTATCATGCTTTGCTCTGTTCGCCACCTTTGTAATAAAGTGGTGAGGAAAATCTCCTTGCTGTCTTTTAGGTAACCATTTGTGGTCTCACAGAGTAAACTCATATTTGCAGTTTTCTAATCATATGGTTACTTCTATTTGTACATTTCATATTTTCAGGAAAATATGTCAAAATGCTTGTTTGAATAGCACTTGGCTACACATTATATAAAGTGCCTACTGAGGATAACAATGTGGGTTGGCATTATACTCAGCCTGTGTAATTATCTGTAAACCAACAAGCATGGGTGCACTCATATCGTTATTCAACTTTAAAGACAAACCAGCTGAAGAACTCTCATGTGACCAACTAAATTTTAATCATTTCTTATGTGATTTTGGCCAACAGATGGAGTTCACCATCATCCCCTACCGAGAGACAGGCACCTCGATCCTGTCTTCGATTGATGACATTCAGCAGCTGCTAGATGACCACATTGTCAAAACACAAACCATGCGAGGCTCTCCCTTCATTCAACCCTTTGAGGCCGAGATGAAGTACTTGTTGTTGATATTTGTGCATTGGAGTTATGTTGGGAAATATGAATGATGTGAGATGTGATGCTTGAGTGATGCAAGAAAATGATTTATTTTTGCATCCGTTTGTCTTTTACTGCACACAAACTGCATGTTTTTTAAAATGAGGTTGAAACTTTATTTTTATAGTTGTTTAGGCATTCATTAAGGGTGCTTTTTATATCAGCTGTTTTGTAATTCATAGCCCTCATCAGTATTTAATATTATGTATACAGCCGTTATTTTTGTGGGCACTTATAACCATGCACATTTGTTTATGGCTTCATGGTTCAAGGAGATGAGCATTTAGTGGAAACCTAGAGTATGGCATTAGGCACAACAGATGAAAGAAGGAACAGGTTGGAAATGACGTTCTATAACAGGGTTAAAAATATTGAAGTCATATTTTCAGAGTGTTTATTTTCTTAAAAAGTCTAAGATTTACCTCAGTGATGAAAACCATGAAGATGAAGAGTTTGATGCTAATCCTTGTTATATTGTCTTTCAGGGATTGGGAGAGCAAGTTGATGACGCTACAAGACATCCTGGATGAGTGGCTAAAGGTACAGGCCACCTGGCTGTACCTAGAACCGATCTTCTCCTCTCCGGACATCATGGCTCAGATGCCTGAGGAGGGACGAAGGTTCACCACTGTCGACAAAAACTGGCGTGACATAATTAAATCTGCACTTCTTGATAAGCACGTGCTGGCTGTGCTCAACATAGAGAAGATCCTAGATCGCTTGAAGAAGTCCAATGAACTTCTTGACTTGATCCAGAAGGCAAGAGAGTCGCTTTTCTACCTATCACATGTGGTCTTTTATTGAAGCTTCATGTATATATTTGATATCTATCTCAAACCAGTAAAGTGACCGTGTAGGTGGATAATATTTATGTGTCTAGTCTAGTCTAGTCACTTGAAATGTGTTTGATGGTGGGACAGGGTTTGAATGAATACCTGGAAAAGAAGCGTCTGTACTTCCCCCGCTTTTTCTTCCTGTCTAACGATGAGCTGCTGGAGATCTTGTCTGAGACAAAGGATCCAACAAGGTGAGGCTTTTCTAGATCATTGAAATATACTCTTCTGCTTATCTAGGATGATTATGCAAAGAATTGAAGGAAACAGGTGAGAATTACAGAACAGAAAGTATCAAGAGATAAACAGAGTGATAAAAAGCAAAAGGAACTGCGGCAGTACCTGCTGTACTACTACTTATTTCCATAGAAACTACAACAGGTACATAGAATACAGTGACAGTAAGAACAAACTCACATGCCATGATTGAGGCAGAGGTGACCCACTCTTTTATAGCCCACACAGTCCCTTTTTCATTGACCCAAACAGATAGAATTCAGAAGAAACCAAATCTGGACTATACAAAGGGTATTGTAGGACAGTCCAGCCAAGATTGCCAATGTGCTCCACAGTCTTAAAATTGGTATGGGGTCTGGCATTATCATGAGAAAGGTTGTCTTCTTCTCTGGCCTGTCTCTGGAAATTTGAAACTTCAGCTTAGTGTCATGATGTAGTGGTCAGGGTTAATGATGTCTCCATGTTCCAGGAAATCTCAAAGAATTACCCTTTCCCTCTTATCTCAAAAGGCAGCGTAATCACCTGCTGAGGGCTGTGTCATGAACTTCTTTGATGGGGAATAGTTGTTTTGGTTTACTGTTTTTACTCTGGCAGATAGTGGTGATCCATCTCATCAATGGTAATGATGGGATCTAGGAAACCTCATATTGGTTCGGTAGGTCTTGATAATCTCGCAGACACTGTTCTTTGTTATTTTTTGAGAGCTCATAGGACCCACCTGATGTATTCCAATGTTGCCTACATTGTTTCCAATGCATTGAAGTCAATATTCAGCTCCTTACACAGTTCCTTGGTTGTAATCTATCAGTTCACATTTATGAGCGAATTAAGATGGTTTTCATTTTATGATGTGATGGCTGTGCATGGCTGTCTGAAATGGAAACATGGCTTGTCTTTCATGTTGCTGTCCCCACTGCCTCACTATGTTAGTGTTCACTATTTGGTCTCCATAAAAGTTCACCTGTATGTCACTGGGTGCATTGGAGAAATTTAGTTACACATCTTTTTCACACCTTTTTCATATGGTTATAGGTAGGTCATGTCTTGCAAAAATAGAATCACATCCTATCCATGCAAACCTTGCGAGCTCGGAGGGCCTTGCATAAGACATGTAAACCCCGCAAAGTGTGGTATGTTGCAACATGAGAATAGCCCTTGAGGAGCAATTAATATGTGATTTTGTTAAAATTTATACTGAGAGATAAGAAAACATCTGATGCTAAGTAATCTTTCTATTTGTGCATGTATATGTGTATGTATGTGTGCATGTGCATGCATTCATGTTTTCAATATGAATGTGTTTGTTTGTAATCAGAGTACAGCCACACTTAAAGAAGTGCTTTGAAGGCATTGCCAAGCTGGAGTTTACTGATGTGCTTGACATAACACACATGAAGAGCAGTGAGGGAGAAGTTGTGCAGCTGCGTGATGTCATCTCCACGTCGAAAGCTCGTGGGCAAGTGGAGAAATGGCTTTTGGAGCTTGAGGGGGACATGATTGCATCTCTTCACAAGGTTAGGTGTTTTATTTTCCCTAAAGTTTCACAATAGAGGCAGAAGGCTTTCAAGAGTTCCAAGCAGCTCTCTGTAACTTTTTACCAGAAGGCCCAGAAGAGTGAATTTTTTTTTCAAACCACTGAGGAGCTCAGGACAAGATTCTACTTTCCAAATAACTCCATTTTCAATAAACATCACAATCCACATAAAAAGGCCAAAACCATGACATAAATGTCCACAGATACATTTTATGACAATGCCTGACAATAATTTAGTGTAGTAATGACTTCATTATTGTATTTTTCCTTAAGGTGATTGGAGAAGCTATAGCAGCTTATGATTCCACACCTCGAGGGCAGTGGGTACGTCAGTGGCCCGGTCAGGCAGTCCTTTGTGTTGGTCAACAGTTTTGGACAACCTATGTTCACCAAGCCATCAGGGAAGGTCATAAAGCCATGGAAATGTATCTTGATACCAACAACAAACAAATCGATGAAATTGTAGCCCTGGTTCGAGGAAAGCTATCCAAGCAGAATCGTGTCACCCTCCAGGCATTGATTGTGCTAGATGTTCATGCTCGTGATGTTTTGGCACAGTTGACCAAGGACAGGGTGGCATCGGAGCTTGACTTCAAATGGCTGTCACAGCTGCGTTACTATTGGGAGGTCAGTGCAGCATAAGTGATGTTGTATGAGGATTTGAGATTTTTGGTGGTGAACTATGCTTTAGGTATGATAAACTGTAGGATGAATGAAGCTATAAATTAGTTTTGTTTCACCTGGAAATTTGATGAAGCTAAAATGTACATACAAACTTTTGTTTTTCCATGTTACATAGAAACAAATTTATTGCTGTGGATTTCATAGAAGTTCATCGTAACTGCTCACTAAAAATACAATATCTACGCATCTGATATTGGTTACTGTAGTTTTCTGTACATCTACATTTGCACATTTTTTTAAACAGCCTACAGAGTTCAAAGGAAAAACGGTAAGGTGTCAGTCATTCATAATGGGGCACAATTTAGAATTGGCTTTGCATTAAATTTCAGGATGCTGAAAAGTTGGCTTTTTGTAGAATTAGTGATGGCAGAGATGAGAAAGACCATATGCTTGTAACTGTAGATTTTCTTGTAGACTGCACCATAGTTGAGTAAAATTGCTGAGATCAATGAAAAGTATACTTATTCTTTACATAGATATAACCTTCTTGTTGGCACAAATCCATAAAGTTGAAATGTCAAATTAATCCCTTTTCGGACTGTCCTCTGCTTCTGTTTCATGGCTGTTTCATGTTGCTGTCCTCTACAGAGAATCACTGAGGAAGTGCATTGCATTTTCCAAACCTGACGGTGACTTTAATACTTTTTAGCTGTGTATTGCTGGACTAAACTACCTTGACCAATGTACAACCTTTATGTGTGTTTATTATACTCCTTCCAACAAAAGAAACAAGCTCCACAACTTTGAATCCCTTACTAAATTGCCTTTGCTTCACACCATCAAACACCAGCATCATTGGAGACCAATTTTCATCAGGATTCTTCTACCTACTGCTAAGTGAAATGCCTGAAATCACTTCTGCATGAGTTCATGCTAGTTCAGTTGAGGTACAGACCCATGCCCAACAAAAATCATGTCATTGACTGGCTGAAGATAAGATGTGCTCATACAGAATAGAATCTCTCTGTCTCCAACAGGTTACTGTCATATCTTTTCCCAGTGTCGTTTGTCATCCACACCAACTGCATGAAATATGGGGTGCCACAATTAAGGCTCTGTTCTCAAGCCAGTCTTGTTTGCCATCTGCAAGCAACCACTGGGCCCTGTTATTCACAAGTGTGCTACCCGAATCCCAGACACTTAATCCCCGACACTTAATCCCCTAGACACTTAATCCCCAGACACTTAATCCTCAAAATGAAATTTCAACTCAAGAAATTATGAAGTGAATGAAAAATTTAATTATGAAGTAAATGAAAAATTTAATTCAAGTTCAAATAATTATTTTCATGTAAACATCAAAATAAGTTTGACAATTAAAATAATACTTAACTTCAACATTGATTACATTGGGGGCATTTTTGAGGATTAAGTGTCTGGGGATTAAGTGTCTGGGGATTAAATGTCTAGGGGATTAAGTGTCGGGGATTAAGTGTCTGGGGATTAAGTGTCCGGTCACCGTGCTACCCAGTAGCATGTGTACACTGACAGTACACAGCTACTTGTGTCTGGCTCTCCTTCTGAGCTTCAGCAGCTTGTTACCATCACAGAGAATATTTTGTACTTCTACCACTCTTACATTCTCTAGTGTAAGTACCTCACTCTCTCAGACAGTGAAGAATCTTGGTGCAACCATTGACACAGCATGCTCACTAGAGAAATGCATAAATGGTCTGTAAGTCAATTTTTCTAGAATGAGCCAGGTGAGACCTTCATTAATATAACAAGAAACTTGTCTGCATTTGTGCTGTCCTGGCTGGAATATACCATATCCCACCTACAAGACTTACTAACAGCCTGCTTGATGAGCTTCAATAAGCCCTAAACAATACCATCTGCATTGTCTATGTAAATGCAAATCTGACCGCATCTCCAGGAGCTTGACTGGTTGCCTGTCCATGCCTTTATGGACTACAAGATGTCCAGGCACCCTCTATTGTTGTCTCTTTATGTCGTTGCTCAGGATATCTGTCTAATTTATTAATACCTTATCAGCCCATTTGATCTACCTGAACTGGTGCTGAGCTCCTGCATGTGCCCCTTATCAGATAAGTTTGGCTATCCCTCCTGTTCTTTCTCTGGCCCCAGTTTCTACAATGCTTTGTCACTTTCATTTTGCGTGAGTACTACCTTTGATGTTTTCATATCTAGCCTCAAGACTCACTACTTCCAGGAATTCTTTAAGTATCTGGTGGCTTTCTGTTTCATATTCCACTGTTATGTGAGTGCATGCATGTGTGTATGTTTGTGTAGGTGCCTTTGTGTGTGTGTGTGTGTGTGACAGGGATATCTTTTACATTTATGTTTATGTTGAACCACATTGAGCTTACTGCTGGCAGGAAAATGCACCATAGAAATGCTTTTAGTATCATTATTAGAAATTTAGCATGCACTAACTGATGCAAATGACATTGCTTAAGCCTACTAAGTTATTACATACTTTAAAAAATCTGAAATTTATTTTATTTATTTTGCCTGTGTAGTTAAGAAATGCCAAAAAATTTGGATTTGGTTTCTGCATGATACAGGTCCCTATTCCTAGAATGATTGGAGGCATACATTGATGCAGCAAGAAATTATACTACTATGAGGCAGTACTTGGATAAAATATTTATGACTTCTTTTAGCAACATTATGTATGCTTCACTCTAACTTAATAACAGAAAGCTGTTAATTGTGACTGGTGCCTTGGCCATGTTATGATTGTCTGGACTGTGAGTCCAAAGTTTATTTGAAAGCAGTATAGTCCCTACACAGCAGATGTTGGTGTGTAAACAATGACTGCAGACAAGCAAACCTATGAAAATGTTACATCTGTAACCAAGCAGCCCTATTTTATTGATGCAGCAGAACAGTGATAGTGTCAGTAAGAGTCAGTTAATACATTACACCATTTAAGGTGTATCAAAACAATCACCATTCTGAAGTTAATGTAGATGTACCCACTTGAACATTTCATGTGTGTACTTTTTTAAAAATAAACTTTACCTATTTTCATTAATATTTTTCATAATTTCTTATATTGTACATTTCCCACTAGCTTGCTTGAGTGTAAAGAATGCTTTATTTCATAAGAAACTGCTGTGAACCAATGCAGAAACGTCTTGTGATGAACTCTAGGCTTTAAAATCCTACTTCATTATTGGTTGATCATTCATCAGCAGTTCAGTAGATTTTTGATGTTAATGTTCCTTTACTTCGGCATTAACTCATTTTTATTTTCTTTCTAGTTCTAGCTGCTCATAGATCACTAACTGCCTGGTCTTAGATACTGAATGTTTTTATTAAAAAAGGTCCCCAGACCAAAGAATTTTGTTTTTATAATGGGTGTCTTTAAGGTAGCAGATAAATCACTCTTCTGTATGGTATTTTATCTCTCCATATATCAGTATTTGCTTCCCTACGATTAGAAAACATTTTAATCTCTAGGACCATAAAAGCATTAAAGGTGTGCCACACGGGTTACTACTGGTATATCCACTTTACAGTATATAAATCTGAATAAATTTTAAAACAATTGGCAAAAACATAATTTGAAACATAAACAAAAGGATAAGCACTTAAGATGAAGCAAAAAACATGTTGAAGACCATGTCTTAATAAACAACTTATTTTTCTGAATACTTAAGAAATTTGTGTGTGTGTGTATATGTGTGTGTGTGTGCGCGTGCATGTGTGTGCATATGTGTGCCTTGGAATGGATGCTGTACAGGAAGAAAACATGGTCACTCGCATGATCAACTCCATGCTCAAGTATGGCTATGAATACCTGGGCAACAGTGGTCGCCTTGTCATCACCCCACTCACAGACAGGTGTTACAGGTGAGTTCGTGAGTTCTAGCTTCATCGACTATTTTTCTGTGATGGTTTTTGTTGTCATGCATCCTTAGACTTCTGATGCATGTAATATGTTACCGTCTCACAGTTGGGAATAGAGGATGTATGTCTGAGGATTTGCCAAGTTTTTTTCTACCTCAGTCACTGCAGTTGAGCTGTAGCTATAAAGACATTCACATCTGTGGGTGTAAATTGTACAGGAAGAGTTAAAGAGTAAATGTAACACATCATCTTCTATGATCATGTCATCTGATAAATCTCAGAAAAAAAGAATTTCCAATACAAATTTTTTTTTTTTTTTAATCTCATATTTGGAAATTGACAAAATTTGTGTACAGGTTCATTTGCATCAGAGTGTATATTTGTGTCTCTGATATGTATTGCAGAAATCTTTTTGGAGCTTATTTCTTGTATGGATATTTAGGTAGTCTACATTTCTGTCCTTGGCATTGATTGCAGAACCCTTTTTGGAGCTCTGCATTTGCATCTTGGAGGTGCTCCAGAGGGGCCAGCAGGAACAGGCAAGACAGAGACGACTAAGGATCTGGCCAAAGCTGTTGCAAAGCAGTGTGTTGTCTTCAACTGTTCTGATGGTCTAGACTATATTGCCCTTGGGAAGTTTTTTAAGGTTTGTTCAGACCTAATAAGATATGAAAATGTTTGCTCCCATTTTTTGCTGTTGTTCTGGGTAGTAAAAATCTTAACTGTAGATAATGTTGTTACTACATATTTAGTATAAAGTCTTACTCAAGTAAAACCTAGGTCTGTACTGATTAGAAATGTATGTGCAGAAGGCATGCATACAACTGCCTTCTAACTCTTTTCTTATAGAATTGTCCTATTTTGGTTTTACAAGATTTCTACACTAACTTAAAGATGTCATCAGGGTTAAGGATTAGTCATTTGTGAATGCTGCTTTTGTAACTTTTATTGGATGTTGTTTGTTAGGGACTGGCATCGTGTGGTGCCTGGTCATGCTTTGATGAGTTCAATCGCATTGACCTTGAGGTGTTGTCTGTGGTGGCACAACAGATTCTTACCATTCAGAGAGGTTAGCTTCCATGGTTTTAATGAATGCCTGCTTATTTTGTTACAGTCTAATTTTTTCACAAGACCCAGTACATTTTTATTGACCTATCATGAGCTTTTACAAAAACCTGATTTTAATAAAATGCACTGAGTCTATTACAAGGTAGTCATCAAGTCTAAATAATGATGTGGGTCAAAAAGAGCAAAGAAGATGTAAGTTAGTTTTTGTTGACCATTGACGTGAAGGTTTGGTTTGTTTTAATATTCAACAGGTATCCACTAAATATTCAACAGGTATCAGTTAAATATTAAATATTCAACAGGTATCAATTCTGGAGCAGAAACACTGCTGTTTGAGGGTACAGAGATTAAGCTGGATCCAACCTGCTCTGTCTTCATCACCATGAATCCAGGTTATGCTGGTCGCTCCGAGCTGCCAGACAATCTAAAGGTAATCTGAATAGACTCTTTGTTTACAAGTATTGCACAGATAAAGCAGTGTGTGTGTTGGGGAGGTGGGCAGGGGTATGGTAAGGAAGATGAGAAACATTGTTGACTAATATTTTTACAATTTAATATTTTTTATTTTTTCACAGTTAAGAGAGATTTGTTCAGGCTACATGTTTGCATGACTGGATTCTAATAATATTTCAGGCACTTTTCCGCACAGTGGCTATGATGGTTCCTGACTATGCCCTGATTGCTGAAATCTCTCTGTACTCATGTGGCTTTGTACAAGCTCGCCCATTGTCTGTGAAGATTGTGGCTGTGTATAGGTTGTGCTCAGAACAGCTGTCTTCACAGCACCACTATGACTATGGCATGCGTGCTGTCAAGTCTGTACTCACAGCTGCAGGCAATCTTAAGGCAAGGAATAACACTTGTTTGATTCAAGTTGTGTGAGGGGTCATCGCAAGCTTGAAAGCACTGGAGGCTTTTTCCTTATAATTTTTTTTCCTTTAAAATGGCCATTGTCTTGAGAGAAATATTTGTATTCCACAAGCATACTGATGTTATCTTCCTTAATTTTAACACTGAGCATTATTCAGGCTTATATTTTATATAAAAATTTGTGTATATACTGAAACCAAATTTAACATAGACTTCTGATAATCAGAAAAATCAAAAACTTGTGGTGGAACTCAGAATCTTGAAATACCTTTTGTGGCTTTCTCTCTGCTGAATCAAAATATTTATGTAAAGATGTCCCATTTGTGCTCATTGTAGATTATGGAAAAATGTATGAACCTGTTTTATTACAGCTAAAATACCCAGATGAAGACGAGAATATTTTGATGTTGCGTTCAATTATTGATGTCAACTTGCCAAAATTTCTGAACCATGACTTGCCACTGTTTGATGGTATCACATCTGACTTGTTTCCTGGTATCAAACTGCCTGAACCAGATTATGATATCCTGAATACAAATGTCCGTAGCAACTGTGAAAAAATGAACCTGCAGTGTACAGACTTCTTCCTAGAGAAAATCCAGCAGGTCTGTGCAGATGATTTACCTTGTTACTATGTAACCTTCATGCTATAGTGTCTCAGTAGTTCTTATCAGATTTATCTGAAAACTTAATGACAAAAAATTCAACATTTTTGTGCACATAAACACAGGCATGCATGCGTACACAATACACCTTATGTTTTAAATATTAATGTATTTAAAGTGGGAATGATATCAATTTTGGATGAATTCATTCTGAAATCATTAACTTTTTAATAACTGAAATAATATATGTAAGCTGAATTCTTTTAATATTTGTGCTATGCTTTACAGATAGTTACAGTTTCAGTTATTTTTTTTATCTTGCTACAGATTTACGAAATGATGATTGTACGGCATGGCTTCATGATCACTGGGCTTCCTTTGGGTGGCAAAACCTCTGCCTACAAAGCACTAGCAGGAGCTTTGGGAGACATTGCTGATCAGGTGTGGTTTGAACAGGCTTGGCACGGTGTAATGTGCATGAACTGGAAGGTTTATTAGATAAATGTGTGTTAAATGGTGTGTTAAATAGTAATAACAACTGTGAAAAAAATAGTCTCACAGAATCATACCAAAGTGTTTTACAGAGAAAGATTGCTAATAAAGGAGCTGACCAAGCTAAGAAATATGAATTTTAGCACTGTATTTTCATTTAGATGAATGCATGGTACAGGGTCTGATGGAAGAGAACAAAGTACAGATTACTGTCATCAACCCCAAGGCCATCACAATGGGGCAGCTGTATGGTTGTTTTGATCCTGTCTCCCACGAATGGTCTGATGGTGTCCTGGCTGTCAGCTACAGAGCATTTGCTGTGTCAAATGTGAGTGACCTGCAAGAAAATTATTATTTCAAATGAATTATCATTGTTTGTTTTTGCTACTGGTCTTGCTAAAAAAACGTTAAGATTTTTCTCCTGACCATCTATTCTTGTTGCCTCTTCCAAATACAATTGCAGATACACATTTTGAAAATTGTTGCAAAATTAATAATGAACTGATTGCTATAGACAATTGGTTGTTAATAAAGACTACACTCTGGTTTAGTAGAATGTCTCTATGACTTGCACGAGGCCCTCCTGTATTGAATGAATGTTTCCTCTTGTAGTTCTAATCACTCTGATGGCCTTAATGTGAATTTCTCTCTATGGTGTTCCTTGGGATCTCAAACAAGCAGTGGTTAAGCCCCTTTTGAAGAAACCTGGTCATGGTTGTGATGAACCTGTGCTCAATCTCCCATTTATTTCTAATACTGAGGAAAAAGTTACTTTGCAACATTTGCAGACATGTCCCTCAGTAATCTCTCTGATGTTGTTCAGCATGCATATAGGAACATCCCATCATAGAGGCTGAATTGCTGCATTTCTTGGATGGCCTCCTTAATTGCTAATGCAGATAAGCTTCTGGTCAACTTGATCTCACTCTTGGACATCAGTGCTGCATTTGACCTGCAGGATCACTTCATGCTGCTTCAGAGATTGCATTCAAAGCACTGGTTTACTTTTCGGGATCACCACTGATCTGTGTCAATGGCTCACTATCAGAACCAACTTTCATGTACAGTGTGTCACAAAGCTTTGTATTTGGTCCTGTTCTCTTCAGCCTCTACACTCAACTGTTGTCAGATGTTACTTTCATATGGCAATTCTTTTCATAAATATGCCAGTGGCACTGAAATTTCTGACGTTGGTGTCTCTGACCTTTTTCTGTCTGCTCATTTTCTGTCTTGCATTGCACGTCTTTATCTGGATGAGGAGTAATAAACTACTGCTTAATACTGACAAAATGGAAGTGATGCATGTTGGTTAACCTTGGCCTGAGCAATATACTGATTTGACAATTGTAGGGAGTAGCAGTTTCTTATCCAAAATCAGTAACATAACCTGGTGACAGATTCATTATATAGGAATACAACATAAAAGTCTGCCACATGTTTCTTCGAAATCAGATGGATTGCATATATATATATATATATGGCAATATTTTTCAGAATTTATCTGTGCCAGACTTGTCAATCAATCAGTCAATCCTCTTCGTGCTATTTGCACATAACGCCTCAACCAGAGCCCACCACTGAAGTCGGTTGGCTGAAACCCGCTCCAGGCGACCCCATGTCCAGCCCTTTCCTTTCATCTCCCTTTCCAGTGTTCTTCTCAAGGTTTTCTTTGGGAAGCCTCGTTTTCTTCGGCCATCTGGAGTCCATCGTAGGGTGATTCTGGAGAGGTCTGCTGTCTGCTGGCGGAGCACATGTCCAATCCATCGCCAACGCCTTCGTTGAACATGCGTGGTGATGGACTTGGTTTCAGTTCTTCGGTGGAGTTCTTCATTGGTGATGGTGTTTGGCCAATTAAGTATGCACCTGAGGCATCTGTTTTGGAAGACGTCAAGCCTGTTACCGATGTTTTTGGTCATCTTCCACAATTCTGATCCAGTGCCAGACTTGTGACAGCCCTTATTACCTCTTGTCTTGACTGCTACAACTCTGTACTCTGTGCTTCTCTTGATAAATTGATCTCTTGCCTAAAAGGGTACAGAATAGTGCAGCCTTGTTATACTATAGAAGAGAAGATTTGACTATGTCACTCCCCTACTTGGTGACTACATTAGTTTCCTGTTACTACACCTGAAGTACAAGCTGGAGATCCTAGAATAGATACTAAATGGAATTGCTACTCCCATATCTTTCTTTGCTGCTGTCTGTTTATGGTCTTTTGCAGAATCTTTCTTTATTGAGTGTATGACTTCTTGTAACCTCTAAAATGAATTTAAGAATCTTAACGGTTATGGCCACAGAAGTTTCTGTGTGGAAATGTGAGCAATGTGCCAGCCCTGGAGCAGTTCAAGTGGTACCTAAAACATACTTGTTCTGCTGGCTGGATTACTCATGTGTATGCGTGTGTGCATGTGTGTGTGTAAAATGAGAGGCGTAGGAAAGTTTAGTGTATTATTGTATGCAACCTAGTGCAATGAGTCATTTTTTTCAGATATATTGCACTTAACAAGAATTCATCATCATCATCATCCTTGTAATATTGAGTATGCAATATATAGAATACATGACTTTTCAGACACCAGATCGCAAATGGCTAATCTTTGATGGCCCTGTGGATGCCATCTGGATCGAAAACATGAACACAGTGCTTGATGACAACAAGAAACTGTGTCTGATGAGTGGTGAGATCATTCAGTTGGCATCCACCACCAACCTTATATTTGAACCTATGGATCTAGAGGCTGCCTCACCTGCCACGGTACACCAATATGTGTTGCTAGTGACACACCTTGGAACTGTTATTTATATTTTGATTAATTTTGTTCATTTTATTATTAACAAGAATCCTTTTATAGAAATTAGATAACAGAGGTAACACCAAAGTTACTTGTTCACTGTTTACAACAAAACGAATATTATTAAGGACTCATGCATTTGTAAAGGATGATATTCTAAGGGAACCATTCACCTTCATTAGGAGGATGAAGAATTTAGACAGGGAATATGTGTGTGTGTGTGTGTGTGAGAGAGAGAGAGAGTGTGTGTGTGTGTGTGTGTGCACACATATGCATGCATTTTTATATAGTTGTACATCCATACAGGTATTTATAGATATAACCATGCATGCATTCACATGTGATGAACACAGATTACAGGTTGGAGCAGGTTATAGGATTTTTTTCACATCATCTAAGTGGATGTGCATAGTGCTGTGTTACCATAGCAGTTTAACAATAGAAATTCACCTTTCAGGTGTCTCGATGTGGCATGATCTATATGGAACCTCAAACACTGGGATGGCGTCCTCTTGTCAAATCCTGGATGAACTTGATGCCAAATACCATAACAGAGATGTACAAAGCTGTCATCACTGAACTGTTTGAACGATTTGTTGACCCAGTGCTTTGCCTCGTACGCAGATGTCTGAAGGTTAGGTCACCACTTTTTAAGCGTTATCAATATTTACAATAATCTAGTTAACTTTGTATCTTCAATGAGGATTTTGTGGTATATATATATATATATAAATTTGCGGTAACCTACTATAAAGCACACTGTCATGTGCACTCTGCGGTGACTTTCAGATGAGATTATAACACAATAGTTAAATTTAAAGAAAAATATAATTTGAAAGAAGAAATAATAATTAACAAAACAAACAAAATCTAAATTCAAGTGCAAAAACCCTAACCCAGTTCCCTTTTCAATCAAGAATCCCATGTTCATTCACAGTTCCATCTCCAGTCAAGAGTCCAATATTTATTCCCTTCTGAAAGCCCAGTCCTCCGTGAAGCCAGTCTCTCCAGAAGAAAAAAAAACACAAACCACACACAAGAGTCTCAGCTCCTGTCGCTGTCCTTTCCAAAGCTAGGTACATTCCAACCCCTGACAGCTGATGAACTTACAGTAGATATAGCCAGAAGAATGAATAAAGAGAAAACAACCCATAAACCTAGACAGAAAATAACGATCTTTAACAATCGGTCTATCAATTTCTAAAGCATTCCCCCATCCCCAAATGATAACCTACGTTTAGCTATTTATCTCATACAAAAAACTATAATCACCCTCTCAAACTCCATCCATTTAAATTTACAACAGTCAAAGAAATATCAACCACCGTTTAAAGACAAAAATTGACATAGATACACACTCACCTCAACAGGTTCACCATGACAAATTTCACTCTAAAGTCTGGTCAGGATTTGTTACACAAGTTCTGTTTAGGACTTTCAAGCACACGAAGGAGACTGTCACGTTCCAGCTCCCGTCAAGGATGAGACCAGCACACGAATAAAATCAAAAGCACAACCAAAACGCTCTTTTCATTCTTCTCTACTCTTTCCATTTTGTCCTTTCAACAGCCCTTACCCCATTTTCCCTCCCTTTCCTAGTTAAAAAAAACCCAGCAGGTTTGTGACACACACAATGAGATAATAGTAAAAGTGTAGCCATTGGATGGTAATGCTTCATTATGGCGAGAGCTTGTTCATCAACTACAGCTTCTAGCATGACCATGCAGCAGAGAAAAATTTCATTGCAAACTTTCACAGTCTCAGAATCTAAGGCTGTACATAAAAAGTCTTGGCCTGCACACCATATAATATAGTGTACATGCTGAAACAGTTGTGGCCAGCAAGCTAAATTGGCATTTTGGAGGACAGGCATCCATCCATTAACTTTTGTTATTCTCAACCATGCTGATTGTTGAGGTGGCGAGGGGCTTCTTCTCTCTTCCCATTTGAAGTCTCTGCTGGCTGTGTAGTATTGGGCTGCACCTTGAGACCCTAGAGACCCTGCTTCCCTTTCTCCACTGGGGAACGTATTTGTGATGGATGGTTGACTTATTGGAAGACACCACTATTAGTGATGTTGGGTTGTAACTAGCAGCAGGCACTGCCCCCTCTGTCTCTTCTGAACCAGAACATATCTACATGCCAAACAGCATAGCTGATCAGTCAGCCTTCAGGTCATGTCTAAGCCAGCCTTTATATTTAAAAAATGTCTTTAGAGATTTATTAGAATGGCTTGCACAAATGGGAAATAAGGTTTAGCTGGGTCATACATAGAATATATTTTCTGAATTTTATAGTTAACATGGAATCCAGTGTAATATTATGAAAAAGAGGGCTATTACAGTGCATAGTGTTTGTGTAATTTACTGCATATTTTATTTTACTGGTATAGGAATTGTCACCCACAACTGACTCCAACATGGTGAGGTCCCTTATGAGCCTGATGGACTGCCTCATGGATGAATTCAAGGATGAAGCTAAAATTGCACAGCTGGAAGAGAGAGAAATTATTACTTGGTTGGAGGTGAGTACAGTTAGAATACAGTTCAGTATATAGATATATTATAGGAAGGGTAGGGAGATGTAGAGAAGGGCCATCACTTGGTTGGAGATGAATACAATATATATTAACACATTTGATATATGACATCAGTACTATATCACATACTTGTGCCCCAAAATTATTTTGGTGACTATTAAAATAAATGTTTACACAAAAACTTTGCCAGAAACAATCAATCCATGCTGAGATGTAACTCCACAAACCTTTAGCTTCACATTTCGAAATTGACTATTTCCCTTACCTTGCAAATGGCAAGTAAAGACAAAGAGGAAGATGGACAAACTGATATAGAAATTGATGTATATCAAGACCAGAGACCACTGTGTAGAGAAATCTTTTTGGAAAGTTTATAGGATGCACCAAATTTCTTTTAGGCACTTTAAAGAACAGCGCGTGTGTCTGTAAAATTCAGCAGATGAGTCTGATAAATAAATACCCTGGCCATAATTTGAAAAGAGGAGAAACTTTAGAAGTATTACAATGGCTTTTGATTCTGTATATTTTGGGAAGTGTATTAGGTGTGTGTCTATATATTTATATATTACTGTATCTGTGCTTCTTGAATGTGGATGTTGATTTCTGTCTTTGATAGAGCATCTTCTTTTTTGCGCTTGCTTGGTCCTGTGGTGGGAGCACTGATGAAAATGGTCGTGTTAAAGTGGATATGTTGATGAGAGAACTGATCAGTGTATGTATTATATCTTAATTATTGCTGGGTCGATAATAATAATAATAATTTTTAAGGGTGCCTAACCTATAGATCTAGGCACACCCAAACATTTGCACAAGTAGTCAACCCAGTCACAACACCTAAAAACAGCAAAAGCAAGAGTTCATTGAAACACTGTCAAAAGTGGTTTTGAAAGTCCGTTTGATTAATAAGATTTCAGGGTCTGCCTGTCACTCTTTTCCTCACTCAATATTTTCACGAGAGTTCCATTTTTTTCCCTTCCTTCTCTCTCTTTCTCTTTCTTACAAACGCACATACACATGCAGATGCACATGCATGCACACACACACACATATCGGAAGCAGTCAACATTGTCAAAGGGACAGTAGTATAAATCTGTTGTCAAAGTTTATTATTTAATATGCAGTTGAAGAATAAATTTACTCCTGAAAAATAGTTTTTAAATGTTCAGTAATCTAACCCCATCAGCAAAATGTCCAGTTTGAGAATTATTTTAAAATCAGGTAAAAACGTTTGCCATTCTGTTTACAAACTGTCCATGATCAAACTATCAGTTTGACCAAAAGACTTTATGAAAAGTTTTTCAGCGAAGGTCCAAGCACTCTTAGTTGTTGTTAAATACTCTTTCCATGCATTTTTGTTTACACTTTTATAGACAAAGAAAATCCTATGTAAGAACTTAACCTAAGGGTCTATCTATATTTATTTTGCTATGATATATCAGTGCCAAACTATCAAGTTTTTCTTTAAAAGCTAAAGATATATCAGGAAACTGTTTAGTTTTATGAAGTTCTGTTTCCTACTAAGCCAATGTAAAAGATCTACTGTGTGTTTCAAAATATACATGTCCCATAGAACACAAAATATTGATTATGAGTATGAAACTTTCTAATTTTTTTTCTCTGATTGGCATTATTTATGCAGCGCAGATCAAAACCTACCGAAGAAGAACTGGTACAGATTTTCTGTACTTTTGCATGCTGTTATGTTTTAAAGCACTTTTTTTTACTGTGCATGGACAAGACTTGAAAATAAATTTGAATCAGATATATAGTTTCTAATATGTGTACCACACATGGTGTGCAACCACTTGTTGGTAGAATCATTTGCAGAGTCAAATTCTTGTGGCATGTGAGTTCTTGTTGCTTTTCTGTCATTAGAACAGCACTTTTATTTTGAAAGATTGGTATCAAACACTATCTGAAACTGATCACATTGTTACTGATTTTACAGGGAACTTTTACAGGAGTAGTCTTGCAAATGGGCTTAATCACTGCTTGAATTTTATCGTCAGTGCATTAATTAGTTTTCCTGGGTACTATACGTTTAACAACATCGTGAGCCTTTTCAGTTACATTTAGCATGAACATATATTATCTCTTTAAAAAAAAGAAAACATTCAGCCGAGTGTTTTAAGTTATTTGATTGTACATGAAAAAAGCATTTATGTAAGGTGTAATAGAATAATTTTTCTGTATTGGTAATTTTTTAGAAGCTAAACAGTTTCAAAATGTGCATGACTTAAGTTGACCTTATTTACTTTTTTTAAGGCCTCTATTTGCATGTGGCACATCGGTTATTGCCCATCACCACTACAGTGAAGGTTGGCTGTCCTGGGTTCAGCTCTCGTTTTGGGCATGCTGTTCTTTTTCTGCATGTGGCATCTGTTTACAGGGCTGGCATAAAACGCCAATTCTTTCCCCCTCTATTTGCATGTCTTTTCTTTTTTGCTTCTGTTTGCATGTCTTTTCTGAAGTAAATTTGGTTCACAGGGTGGCATGAGTGAAGAGACTCGAGAAATCATCAACATGGCAGATCTGGTTGAGCCACCCATGAAACCCTACTTAAACCCTCTACCTCCTAAAGGCAAAGTCTTTGATTACAAATTCATCAAGGAGGTAAGCACCGTTTCTGAGTACTTCAATGTCGAATGTTCAAGTTAGTCATAAGGACACAGTTCTTTTGTCAGTGTTAGTAATTTATGATTGGCAGATCTTCCCCTTCACCTGCTGGTTTGCTTGCCCTTGTTCCTGGCTGGCTGATAGTCATCAGTGTAGTAAAATGTGCTGCAACTTGAGACATCAAGTGCCAAATGTACTGTACTTGCCAGCTGGAGGATGAGAGGATAGTGAGGGGTAGGGCTGTGACTGTGCAGTGGTTGTCCATTGCATCTGTAGTACTGTGTCCTCCATCCACCATGGACCAAACAGGCTCATTCAGGCCACACAGCACTGCTGGTCACTCAGACATAGGACTAGTGTCTAAGTTGCCTCTACCACATTTCTGTTTACCAGTTCCATTTACTTATTTATTTTTACATTTTTTGTATGCTTTACTTTTTTATTATCCTGAGCTTTTATTATGAGAGCAAGATTTATTTAAAGAAACTATTGGTATTATCATTCTGTATTGTAAACTTAACTCGTAATGGGTGAAGGAGTGGCAATTCATGCAACAGTGTCACCTTGTCCACATCGCAAATTTTAACCTCAGCCATATCTTTTTGTATCTGACAAACTGATGGTCAAGGAAGCAGTAGTCATATGAGGTTAATAAAAAATTTGATCTTTCTGTTTTTGATTGTTATGTTGGGCTGAGAAAAACTTAACAGACCATTTGACTGATAATTGTGATGACTGAGAAATCTCCGTCTGTATGATATATGGTTTCCTTCTGTAGTCAACTTCTTAAATGCAGCAGCTGTCCTACTGACTGATGTGCAGGGTTCAGGTCGTTGGGCCTCCTGGAATGAGGACATCAAGGACTCTCCTCCCATCCCTAAAGATGCCTCATTCAATGAGATCATTGTGCCAACAGTGGACACCACGCGCTACATATACCTCATGAACATGCTGGTGCGTCATGAGAAGCCATGCCTCTTTGTTGGACCCACAGGCACAGGCAAGAGCTGCTACATCAATGTAAGTGACTGGAGAAGGAGGTTGCTGTAAGCTTCTTATATTGAAGGAAACTTCTGTTTTGTCAACATATATTTTTGTTGAAACCTGCTGCTGCAGGAAAAAAATGCTGCATCAGCTTAATCAGAGAAAAAAAAACTGGATTGATGTTTTCAGCTTGCACAATACCTCATAGGAACAAGTGTACTGTAGGTTTATTTGCTTCAAGTGGTGGATGACTGATGACATCTTATTATATATAGTCTTTAAACATTTTTCTTAAGCTTGCTATATATGATTTAAGATATTTGAAATAATTAGGAACTGTTTTTAACCACAATCCAGACTCATTCAAAGGGAATGTGTTTTTTAGTTTGTTTGTTGTTTTATATGGCCTTTGGCACTTTCTCTCATTTTAGGAGTTCCTGCTGCACAAACTGGATAAGAATACCTACAAACCCAACATCATTAACTTTTCAGCCCAAACCACAGCCAACCAGACACAGAATATTATCATGTCCAAGCTGGACAAACGCCGCAAAGGAGTTTTTGGCCCTCCACTCAACAAGAAAGCTGTGGGTGAAGTGATTTTTAATGCTATCAGACTTACGATTGGTGGATTTTATGGGGCATGGAATATTTTTAGTACTTTCAGACTTACCCACTTGTGGATACTATGAGGCATGGAATATTTTTAGTGCTATCAGACTTGCCTATTGATGGATGTTATGGGGCATGGAATATTTTTAGTGCTATCAGACTTGCCTATTGATGGATGTTATGGGGCATGGAATATTTTTAGTGCTATCAGACTTGCCTATTGATGGATGTTATGGGGCATGGAATATTTTTAGTGCTATCAGACTTGCCTATTGATGGATGTTATGGGGCATGGAATATTTTTAGTACTATCAGACTTACCCATTTGTTGATGTTATGGGACATGGAATATGTTTGGAAAATTTGATAAAAACTTTTTACCATTTAGGCAGACATCCAGTTTTATAATTGATAGTCCTCTTTGCTTTGTTTCTGCATGTGTGCTTATATCTCAAAACATTCATAGTCTTGTTCATCGGGAAGGGATGTTATACCAGCTGACTGAACATAGCTTTTCATTCTTGGCAGTGTGTCTTGAGAGATTTCATGTCTCTGTTGTATATTACACTTTTTTTTATAGCAGACCTTCATGTCTGTTTTTCATTTATTTTTGTCTTTCCTGATAGATTGTCTTTGTAGACGACCTAAACATGCCTCAGCGTGAGACATATGGCGCCCAACCTCCAATTGAACTGCTACGGCAGTGGTTAGATCACTGGAACTGGTATGATCTGAAAGATACCACACCAATTAAGCTTGTTGATCTGCAGTTTATGGGAGCTATGGGTCCACCTGGTGAGTAGACAATTTGTTTGAAAATGTATCTTTGACTATTGCTTGATTAAGTGGAATATTTTAGTTTTAACTTTTGACTTCTTTTAAGGTTTTGTCTGAACTTTACGCTTTTGTCTTGTACTTCACAACTGACAATATTATCTGAAAAACTAGGTGGAGGCCGTAACCCCATTACACCTCGTTTCTTGCGTCACTTGAACACAATCACTATAAATGAATTCAATGATGAAACCATGATGACCATCTTCCGCAGTATAATGGAGTGGCACATCTCAGCAAGGTTAGTTACTTGTGTTCTGTCCACATTTTTGTTAACCCTCTTTTTTCTTTGTGGGGGGTATTTTAATGGCTATATGCTACAAAGATTTCTGTTCTCAAAAGATTTTCCTAGTCATCAGTTTTGTGACTATTTTAAAACATCGATAAAGGAGCTTTCTTGGTGTACATTTCTATTTATGCTGAATGTATAACTGACCTCTTTTGTGGGGAGTAGGACGAAGATGATAACTGCCGAGTTAATATTCAATAATGCATGAGCATTAGGTCACCTATTGAACACATTTCTGCTGAATTAACAGGGGATTCAGCAATGAGTTCAAGCCATGTGTGGACCAGATTGTGCAGGGTACCTTGAGGGTGTACAAGGAGGCCATGAAGAACTTGCTGCCCACCCCTGCTAAGTCTCACTATCTCTTCAATTTGCGAGACTTTTCCCGTGTGGTGCAAGGTGTGCTTCTGTCCACGCCAGAAACCATGGAGGATCCTGCCGCGCTGAAGCGACTCTGGGTCCATGAGGTAACTCCAAATATATTTTTTTGATAGCTTGGTCAGCTGTCACTGGTACTATGTTCATGACCTTAAGATTGGGTACTTTACCTTATTCACAGATATCAATTTTTAATTTGGTTAAATTTCTGTTATCAGAATGTTATGTTGGTAAAATGAAAGAGACATCATAGCCTGGTGGTTAACATGCTTAGCTTTGGAGTAGAAAGTCACTGTTTGGAGGCTTATGGAGACCTTTCTCCTGGCCACCCAGTAAATTGGTACCTGATTTGTCAGTGACGGTTAAAGTTAGCAGAAGATTGCATGCTACTTTCCATATGCCATGCTCTAGACTTTGTGAGCCATTTAACAGTTTGGTACCCTGTGACCTCTTATGTTTGCAAAATAGTAAATTATGTGTGGTCAGTTTGTGACATTTCATGGAGAACTGTGCATTGGTAACTTAGCATACATGATGAGAAGTTATAATGTGATTCTAAAGGAAGAATTGTTGTCAGACTTGGTTGAGTGATTTCTTTTTTAACTCAGATGTATCAAAAGGAAAATGGTAGCTTTCGCTATGATTTTTTTTTTTGACTTGTGTTCAAAGGTTTTCCGTGTATTCTATGACCGCCTGGTTGATGATGATGATCGCAAGTGGTTGTTCAAACAGTCTCGCGAGGTGATCAGGGAGAACATGCAGCAGAATTTTGATGAACTATTTGCCCACCTAGACTCTGACAGTGATGGAACTGTCACGGAGGATGACATCCGCAGCCTCATTTACTGTGACTTTGCTGATCCCAAGTCTGATTCTAAGCTGTACGTAGAAGTGCGTGACTTAGACCAGCTGAGAGTGGTAGCAGAAGGCTACTTGGAAGAATTCAACAATATCAGCAAAAAGCCAATGAACCTTGTTCTCTTCAGGTGACACTAGGAGTGACTTTAATAAGCTATAGTCTTCCAGACATGACAGAAATGAATTCAATAAATTTCTGACCTTTAAGAGATAAGGCAGATATGATACTCTTTAGTATCAAATTGTCTTGCAGGTGGTATTTCAGTACTGATATATTTAATCCCATATAGTTGTCAGTTGATTGAGCAATTATGAAACATTTAGGCATAGAAAGTTTTGACATTCTGAGTCAGAGGTGAATATGTTTGTAAAGTTGAAGAGGCTGTGAATGATGTTGGACAATTTTTTCTTAGAAAGTTTGGGAGGATTTTTTAAAAACATAAGCCATATAAACTTCATTAATGTTTCTCTTGTTGTGGAGGTAAATTGAAAGCATTTTCAGTGCAGTGAACAAGTTACCAGACTAATTTTTGTCTGTATTCAGGTTTGCAATAGAACATGTGTCACGCATTGCCCGCATTATCAAACAGCCCCGCAGCCATGCTTTACTGGTTGGCGTAGGCGGTTCTGGTCGTCAGTCACTGACACGCCTGGCTGCACACATGGCCGACTATGACCTTTTCCAGGTATTCCATGATCTCCATTTTGGCTATATTTAATGACAGCTTACAGGTACAATAAGAGATAGATTAAGAGTCAGATAAAATTAAATGTTTCATAGCCTCCTTAACTGTTACTAGTAAATATGATGTGATCAGTGTTTTAGTGAAAAGCTGTACCAAATGGGCTTATTGATAAGTTTTTCCCGGGTCTATTTTACAGGTGGAGATCACTAAGAGTTACACAACTAATGAATGGCGGGAGGATCTGAAGCGAATCCTCCGTAAATCCACTGAGACAGAAAATCATGGTGTCTTCCTCTTCTCTGACACTCAGGTATTATCCAACCCTGAAAATTGTCAGCGTTGCTTTTCATTGGAAGTTGATTCTGAAATCATATTTGTTCATAAAATATATTACACATCTATGATTTAAATACACATGGCAGATTTATCAGGAGGATACTCCTGTGGACAGTGCACTTGACAAGAGCAGAATGTTTTAGGTGCAGACCTTAAGTGGAAAACCTTCCCTATCCTCTGAGCAGAAAATATGGGCCTGATTACCAGGGAAGTAAAAGGCAGCCAAGGGAGAGGAGTGAAGTCTTTCGCATGCAGTGGCTTATACATAGAGAACTAGCATGGGCAGTTTACCTTGTATGTTTTGATCTTGAGAGACCATGTTAGTTGTCCTGTTTATGAACTAGCTTTGGACATGGAAATATTAAACACGTGGAAATTTTAAACGCATGGAAATATTAAACATATACCCTCTTTTAAGATTAGACTTCTGTAGCAATGATATTGTGCCACAAAGTGGGGTCAAGTGTCCAGGCAGAGCAGGATGTGCCTGTTTAAAAGCAAATTCTTGGTGACATTCTGTCGCTGACTGAGCTGCCTGTAAGTCAGTACATGTTAACTGAAGATGGCTGATATTTTACTTTTTGTTAGGTTACGAATTTGTAGAAAATTGGAATTAAATTACTCCATTCCCGTTGAATCAGTTTTGGGACTGTAAGGGTGGGTGAGTGGGTGAATGGAGCAGGTGTAGTCGTACTGCCCTCTTGATGAGTATTTTAGTTTCAATGTAGTTGTTTTCATGCCTAGCCATGCAAAAAGTATTTTGTAACATGACAATATCTGTAGTAAATATGTACACATTTACCAAACCCCCCCCCCCCACAAATCATGGTTCAAGTGATGTAAATGTCTTGTCTACAAGCTGCGGGATTATTTATTCTGCGAAGAAGGGCAGCATCTTGAGGAGTCTTTAGCTTTGGTAACTGAGTCTGCCCTAATTGCTTTGTGTAGCTCACACAACACAGAGCATGGAAAAACTATGATCATGTTTTGTTTCTTGTTTTTCTTTAACTCACTTTATTCACTTCATAAATATGTACCATGATACTCAATATGCATGTGGTGGGGGTAGGGTGTTGTGAAGAGGTTATCTATAACTATGTGCCATGTGTTAGCAAAGCAATCTTGGGCCGTTTCTACCAGTCGTTTATTGAGAGTCTTTTTTTTTCATTTGTATGCTGGTTTTGCAGTCTGTCTGTCCATGATAGAAATAGTCTGAACAGTATTGTTCATATCTGTTAATTTGTATTGAGCAGAGGGATTTAGCTTTTTTTCTGTGATCAACAAATAGTCAGGAAAGTTTCCTGCATTTAATCAATACCTGAACATATACTAGTGGGAGAATTTGTGTTACTAAGTTCAGGTAAACGCTATGACATGCCTGCATGTAGAAACAATAGGCACCTTAAATAGTTTGTGCCATCTGCAATCCAGCTGCTTAGTTACAGATGAATTGTCAGTTGTGTGTGTGTGTGTGATGTTGTTTGTGTGCATTTGAATGGTCAAGATGTAAGTTTTTTTTAAGATTGTGTCACTTGCTCATATGTTCCCACTTGCTCATATTGTTTTCATTTTGCATTGTGTAACTGTTCATATATAGTAACTGAGCACCTTCTCATGTTTAAATTGCCCACTGGGGACTAATAAAGATGGTCATTGTCATGATAGTCATTATGTATGTGGGGTGTTGTGAGGAGTTTACATAACTATGTTCCTTACTAGTCAATATGTATGTGGGAGTTGGGGTGTTGTGAGTAGGCTATTTAACTATGTTTCATGATAGTCAACATGTATGTGGGATGTTGTGAGGAGTTTACACAACTATGTTCCATGATAGTCAATATGTAATTGAGAGTTGGGGTGTTGTGAGGAGGTTATATAGCTATGTTCCCCAATAGTCAACATGCAGATGGGTGTGCTGTGAGGAGTTTACATAACTGTGTTTCATGATAGTCAATATGTATATGGGGGTGTTGTGAGGAGTCTGCAGTATTAATTTAGAATCCTCAAGAATTTGATTTCACTAAAAGGACAGTAGGAAAAGTCTTGTCAATTATCCTGTCAATCTATGTTAGTCCACAATCTGCAGATTCTGGCACAGCAGTAGCTTAACAAGAATGACTGATGTTCCTAAATATGAAACATATTATAAACTAGAGGAGCATGATCAAACTGTTAAATACACACTTTACTGGAAACTGATGTCCTGTGTTTTTTGTAGATACACGTTTTGGCAGTTTTGCATGCTCTATACCTTATTCACAGTATGAAAATATCAGTTGCAGGCTGTCCAAGTTACTGGACAAGTGCTCTTTAGTCTTATACTGCACTTATATGCACATTGTTATGCAGTGTTATGAAAATGTAATTATAGATTAATATCACCACAGCAGTTTGCCACAAAAATCATCTTTTATGTAAACATTAGAATCATAATTTTGACAGATTAAGTCAATCCAGTTATTCCCTATTAAAGAAAGATTGTTGATATACAGTATATTATTTTTAGTACTTTAAATTGTAACTGTATGGCACACATTATTTTTCCCAAAATCAATCAACTTGTCTGCCATCTGGGTGCTTCTGTTGACAGTTGCAGGTTTTCAGTGTAATTGGAGCTTATTTAAAAGTAGAAATTGTATTTTACTGTGAAAACAACTTCTGTAATTAGAAATGCATTTATAATTTCACAACTCTATTTTTCTTATTAATAAACGTTTTGTGATATCTAGATTGAAGATGTTTGGAATAATACAGACAGGTATTTTCAATGAAAACCAGTGGGGGGTTAACTTCTTTTGTGGCACACAGCTAAAGCTTAAAACTTATGTGCTGTTTTTAATCAGGCTGAGAGCTCATTTTCCTTAAGTTTTTTAACATGTTAAGCACTTTTACTAGACCAAATATTCATCATAAAAACTATGTTATCCACAGATAAAACAAGAATCCTTTCTAGAGGATATAAATAATCTGCTGAATGCAGGTGAGGTACCCAACCTGTTTGCTATTGATGAAAAACAAGAGATCTGTGAGAAAATGAGGACGATTGACAGGTGAGAAACGACTCCAGTGAAAACTTACTAGTGTGCAGCTCTTGGTGTTGACTTTTTCATTTTTAAAACAGTAATGAAAGTCTATGGATAATTATATGCTTATTTCTGAAACAGCCAAAGTTTTTGTAATTGTAAGTGATAAGAAGTAGGTTGAGCCATCTTTATACTTTCTTATGTTAATTAGTAGTGATTAAGAATAATGGTCAGATGACCAATTTTTGTTGTTATTTTTCCCCATTTTGTATTGGGGTGCTTTGGTTTGTATCTGTAGACAGAAAGACAAAACCAAGCAGACTGATGGGTCACCAGTGGCTCTTTTCAACCTTTTTATTTCCCGAGTCCGAGACCAACTTCATGTTGTACTGGCAATGTCACCCATTGGTGATGCCTTCCGTAATCGCCTGCGCAAGTTCCCATCTATGGTCAACTGCTGTACCATTGACTGGTTCCAGGTGTGACATTATTTCATTGATAATATGAGATAATAAATAGTATGAAATGCATGTATAGCAGCACTACACACTTACTTACTTCACATAATAATAATAATGAAGATTTTTATAGTTGGATATTCACACTCATAGAGAGCATAATACAAAGATGCAAGTTTCTAAAATGCAGTACATAGACATGTCACTCGATCAGATTGCATGAAGAAGCTTGTTTTAGTATATTTTTAATGTTTTGAAAATTATTATACTTCATGAACTCAATCCTATCATGTGATAAATGCAACAAAATATTGTTGCATGTATACAACAGTCTTGGCCAGAGGATGCCCTCCAGGCTGTGGCCACACGCTTCTTGGAAGAGATTGAAATGTCTGAGGATGAGCGTTTAGGATGCATCACCATGTGCAAACACTTCCACACATCAACACGTAACCTCTCTGAACGTTTCCACCTGGAACTTGAACGTCACAACTATGTGACCCCAACATCCTACCTGGAGCTTATTAACACCTTCAAAGTTCTCTTAGACAAGAAGAGGGAGTAAGTACCTCAGTGACTCTTTGCTAAGCCTTTCTATTTGTTTATTGTAAAACTGATGGAACCTAGATTCATCTAGGTTTAGTGTTAGGATTACTTTTAATTTCAAAGACTTCCACCTAACTTTGCACTGAAAAAAACTATTAGAATAATGTTAATATATGTACACAACATTTTTTGTCATAGCTTTTTGGAAGCTCCAGGTGACGGTTTATAATGCTAGTATTACAAAGGCATTTTGTCTGCAAAAATGTCAACAGATGTTGTGGAAGTGTGGCTTGCTCTTTTTTGCATCTGCAAGAATGCTTGATGAATTTAAGACATTTTCTTCTGTGTGCTACTTTTCTTTGAGTTTGATACATTTCAAGTTTCCAGCTTATTTATTGAGACTAGTAAACCTGTGGAAAGCTAACAGCAAGACTCACAAAAACTATGTTATAAACATTTCTCTATGCAGTTTAACAAAACAACAGATCTGCACTTCTAGTGTTTTTTTGTTCAAGAATTTAATTTTATATTATTTAGGCAAGACACTGATATCTTTTGTTGCTGTTCTGCAGGGAGGTTTTAAAGCAGAAGAGGAGGTATGAAGTGGGTCTGGAGAAGCTTGACTCTGCAGCTGGTCAGGTGGCTGTCATGCAAAAAGAGTTGACAGACCTTCAACCTCAGCTGGTTGTTGCCTCCAAAGAAGTGTCTGAAATCATGATTGTCATTGAGAGAGACTCGATAGAGGTTGCCAAAGTGGAAAAGGTATGCTTTATCTTTTTTTTTTAAGTCCAAAGAATCTTTGATGCTGCAAGTGTAATCTTACATGTTCACACACAGACACAAAAACACATGCATGTTAGTACATGTGTCAGACTATGTTTCCTTCCTTCCAATATTGTGAGTCAAACAGAAGCAGAACAAATAATTCATACCAGTTGAACATAGGACTGTACTGAACACAGACTTAACACAGATTTAACACAGATACAGAAGTGAGGTATTGTCAAAATCTAGGTTCACTGCAGACAAAGTCATGTCAAAGTTACATCTAACAGGTGGTTAAAGCAGACGAAGCTGTGGCCAATGAACAAGCGCGTGCTGCTCAGGCCATCAAGAATGAGTGTGATGCTGATCTATCGGAGGCTCTCCCTGCTTTGAATGCAGCTCTAGCTGCTCTGGACACTCTCACACCACAGGTCTGGCATCTTCATTTTCCTAAATATTTATCACCCCGGCTACCATCTGACCATAGGTCTGAGGTCTCTTTACAAAATGTTCCTTATTTCATATTTTAGATTTCATAGTCTTCAGTAATGATGTTTTCTCAGAAGCGGTGAATTTTCTTAAGTGAATGTAAAAGAGGTTTTTAGACATGCATGAAAAGATTGATGAAGGTTCATGGTGATATTTTGTTCAGGATATCACGGTAGTGAAGAGTATGAAAAGCCCACCTGCTGGTGTGCGACTGGTGATGGAGGCTGTCTGTGTGCTGAAAGGTGTCAAGCCTGACCGTATTCCAGACCCTAGTGGCTCTGGCAAGAAGATTGAAGATTACTGGGGACCATCTAAAAAGATACTGGGTGACATGAAGTTTCTTGAGGGTCTTCGTGAATATGACAAGGTGTGCTTTTGTGTTGAACTGTCGTGTTAGCTTTTAGTACCTTGATCTATATGGCTTAGGAGGAGACAGGAGATGAGGCAGTGGAGAAGGCTCTGCTTGGCTCAAGAGGGCAGGGCAGGCCTGGGCTGTCTACAAAAATCCACTCTTTTATGGATTGCTATTTTATATTTTTATTATCTGACCATTTTGTTTGCATGTGTATACATGTGTGATTTCTGAATGAATGCACATCCATTTGCTAAAAGTAACAAGAAATGCTGTTGCATGTTTATGTGTGCTTGAGTGTAACTGTGTCAGAAACCAAATAGTTTCTGATTTCACTAAAGACAAGTGTCTCTGAAATGCTGTATTCCTCCATAGGACAACATACCTGTGGCTTATATGAAAACTATACGGACCAAATTCATGACAAATCCAGATTTTGACCCTGATAAGATCAAAGTAGCCTCCACAGCCTGTGAAGGCTTGTGCAAGTGGGTGCGTGCAATGGACATGTATGACAAGTAAGTACAGCCACATATCCACAGAACTGTGGACATTTATGACAAACAAGTACACACATGTCTACAGTACTGTGCAGTAGATCACAGTCTTATTAGAAGTGCCAGTGGCATTCATAGTTATACTTAAGAATAGAAATATACATTCTCATGTTTTATTTGGTATTTATCAGCTATAAAGTTGGGAGAAAAAAAAGACCATAATAAATGTTAAAGAATCACAGCTGATGTGAAGTTTGTTTCCAATGAAATATTTTTGTTTCAGATGGATTTTGCTATTGTTTTAAAGTCCACTAATATTTTCTGTGACTTCTATCAGTTGCATTTGAAGAAGATCAGGACTGTAAGTCATAACTTGAAAAATGGCTTAGACAGCAAATTTGGATTGCAGAGTAGCCAAGGTTGTAGCTCCCAAGAAGGAAGCCCTGAAAAAGGCAGAAGGAGAGCTGGCAGAGGCCATGGGTTCCCTGGAGAAGAAGCGTGCATCACTGAAGGAGGTGCAGGACAAGCTGAACAAGCTGCAGGAGACACTGGAGGCAAACAAAGCCAAGAAAGCCGAGCTTGAGAATCAGGTTGACCTCTGCACTAAGAAGCTAGAACGTGCTGAACAGCTCATTGGAGGACTGGGAGGCGAGAAAGACAGGTAGATTGACAAACCCAAAATTCTTGGGTTTTTTTTTTTTAACCTTTATATGTGCTGTTTGCAGTATCTGCTGCAAGTTTGATAAATTTTGTCAAGACTTAGAAAAGAGGTGCTTGTATAGGTGTTATAGTAAGTGCAGGTTTTTTAATGTTGCTAGGTTTATGTTATATAACAGTCTATAACATATACAAACATGTTATATAACAACTTTTACTTTGTAAAACTTTCAAGGAGTTTATATTTAAAACATTCTCTTGGATAATGCAAAATACAGGTGGAACCAGGCTGCAAGAGACCTTAGCAAGAAATACATTAACCTGACTGGAGATATACTGTGCTCTTCAGGCATCATAGCTTATCTGGGAGCATTCACGTCTGCTTTTAGGCATGTATGTATCAATCATCAAGTCATTCGTGTCTGCTGTAAAAGAGCTTTTTGATGGTTGTCATATCCTCGCACCTCTCAAAAGCAGCCATTTATAACTGTTTATAGAGAAAGGTGTCTGATGAGCCTTAAAAAACTTTCTGTAATATTAGCTTCGAGCAAATGCATGTATCTGTTATAATCATTAATTAAAGTTGATGCTGACCAACCTTTCTGAGTTTTAGGGAGATAAAAATTTATTGCACTTGCCCAATGAACTATTGTAGCCTTTTTATTTTATTCTCTAGACTCACGCATAGACATGCTTGAAACATGCACTTAGTGTCACCAGCCTTAACAATAAACACTAGAATACACACACACACACACACACAGAGCACTTGTGTGCCTAGACAAGCTTGCATTACAGACACATATATTTGCTTGCACATGACTTTCTCAACAGGCACAGTAAACTTTAAGAATCAATTGTACAACATTGTTGGCATATAATGTGGCATGAGATTTCTTTCTGCATTTTGAAACATACAGGACCAGAGCAAGGAATGGCTTCAGGCCATAGTTGAAAAAGGCCTGCCCTGCTCTAGTGACTTTTCTCTAGTCAGCACGCTTGGTGAGCCTGTTAAGATCCGTGCCTGGACCATTGCTGGCCTCCCCACTGACAACTTCTCCGTTGAAAATGGCATTATCATCAGGTACACCCGCCTACTCACCTTGCACAGCTATACATCAGCTTTAGCCACCAGAATGTTAAAAATAGTCTATTTCTTAAATAATATTTTTTGGTAACAAAAAAAACCCAACAAAAAACCTAAAAGAACTTATTATGGTTTTGGCATGAGACAAGAACAGAATGAATCTTGACTTTTTGTTGAAAGTTGAGAGATGTACACTTATGCTATAGGGTGGGGATAGAGATCAAACAGTGGTAACAGAAACACTATGGATGGTGTTTTTACTCTTTTGCAACTTAGAGGAAAGTTTGAGATATTCCTCTGAACATTCTACTGTGACATCAGATATTTAAAAATAATTGATTTAGGATCAGTCATCACCATTGACTTAAAATCCCTTTCATTTTCAGCAACTCTCGGAGATGGCCTCTGATGATTGATCCACAGGGTCAGGCTAACAAGTGGATCAAAAATATGGAGAAAGCTAACAATCTGCATGTCGTCAAGCTTTCTGATTCAGACTTTGTGCGCACACTGGAAAATTGCATTCAGTTTGGCACCCCTGTTAGTACATATTCTTTGTTCACATGCATGCATGTTATATTTATGTCTACAGTTCTACATGCACATGCTTGTGGGTGTGCATGCATCCAGATGAATGTGTGTGTGCTTCTGTGTACACATGCATATTGACATGTTTATAAACATGACCGGTATCTGGCTATATTGTATATGGTCACAAAAGTCTTGCTACAGGTTTGGTACATGAAAATTTGTTCTTTTTTCCCAGACATAAGTCGATGTTTGTTGTTTTTTAAGCTCTGTCTTTTGCCTGCTATGTAAAGACAAAATAATGTTGGCTGCACTTCAATGGTCTTGAGATATTTAAGGGAAGATAGACTTTTCCCTGCAACTAGAGTGAGCTCAATTTCCATGACTGGCTTATAATTGCAGAACCTTATCCCTGTGCTTGAGCAAGTAATGAAGAAAGGGATTTTAGTTTTTACAAAGTCTTTTATCTATGGATTCTTTTTGCCTGCCTCAGGTGCTGCTGGAGAATGTTCTAGAAGAGCTTGATCCCATCCTGGAGTCATTGCTGCTGAAGCAAACATTCAAGCAAGGTGGCAGTATGTGTATCAAGCTAGGTGACTCAACGATTGAGTACTCCCAGGATTTCAAGTTCTACATCACTACAAAGCTTCGCAACCCTCACTACCTCCCAGAGACTTCTGTCAAAGTGAGGAACGTTGGATTCAGACTGTATATCACATCCGATCAAGTTTTTTTCTCTTTGTCTCATTCGCATGTTTGCACACACACACACACACACATATACACGCTCTTACATTCACTTGCTTGTTCACTTTTTGTCTGGCATATTCACACCCTTTTCCAGCAGCAGATAAAGACATTTATTGAATAACAAAAAAGGAGAACTCATTCATATATTTTGGTCCAACGTAATGAATTGTAAATCTTTAAAATTATACAGTCAGAAGAAAAGAGACTGTACATGTTCAGTTCTTGTACTTTAACCCTCTTGGTTCGACAAGCCACGATCGTGGCTTTGCCGGGTAGCATGGGCAAGGCGATTTTCATTACTTTTTATTGCAAAGTTCAAGTTTTCTCTTTTCCAAACATGTATAGGTTTCTTGGTCTAATGTTTATCTCAGAGCAGCAATAATAAAAAACAAACTTCACCCACTGTTGTCTTCGCAATCTTCAGTTATAAGCCAGTCATTGTAATGTTATATTTCTATCTTGAACCAAGAGTATTAAGTTGCTTTGATTAGTTTTTATGTTCTATTATGTGTCAGGTTAAATAACCTGTACCTGTAATGTTGCAAGCTTTCCTACTTAAGTGTGTAAGTAACCATTTAAATTCCTTTTGTGCTGTGTAGGTGACGCTGCTCAACTTCATGATCACACCTGAGGGTCTGCAGGATCAGCTGCTGGGGATTGTTGTTGCCAAAGAACGGCCAGAGCTGGAGGAAGAGAAAAATGCACTCATTTTGCAGGGCGCTGAAAACAAGAGGTAACCTTCAAAACATAAGCGCTTCTGGCATGTGCATTTCAGCTGAATAGTAGATAAAGGATGAGGACATCCAAGCAGAAGATAGAATGTCAAAATCAGCTGTTCAATTTTAATAGATATTTATTAAAACTGGCATAAAGCAGTGGTTGTATTAGATGTGCTTACTTAGACCTCTTTGAGATATATATGTTCTCAAAATTTGAGGCTTAAAGGTCAACATGAGGACAGCATTTTTTCTCAATGATCAGGTTTAGTTTATTTTAAAACAATAATTCTTCAAATATGAGTACATAATTAAGCTTAAGTTGCAAGATATAAGCTTTCGAACAACAGCATTCTCACCTGCTGCTCAGACAGCAAAAAAAAAAAAAAACTACTCTCGTCACATGAGAGCTGACGTGTTACACAATTCTGGTATTTATAGCCTCAAGTATGGATGAGCTCAGTGATGATGCACAAGTGGAGTCAGAAACATTACTTATGTTCTCTGGTTTGAGCAGCTCAGAAGATTATGCAGCTGTTTTAGGAATTCAGCCATACAGCTTAAACCCGTATGCAGAACCTTATGAGCTGGCTCAAGCTTCCAATGAAGTAAAACAAGATTTAAACCAACTTCAGTCACTAGTCTGGTAATAAAGTCTCCAGCTTCAAAACCCCTCAGCTCTAACTCACCAATTTTTCTGCCCCTAGTTTACAGTGATCATGCTCTGAGTCACTGGCATCTAGATTACAATAGGGTCAAATACCTAACCCCAAAACTTTGCCTTCCTAAGTATGTCACGCTTGGCATTTGACACTTAATATTCCATGTGTATTATGAACATTTCAAATGTGTAAGATAAACTCCTGTAATTTTTATCTGGCAGATAGTCAATTTCCAGCTGTGTATTTTTATTTAATGGAATATACACTACCAGCATTTTAGTTGTTTATTGATTGTAAATTGCCATTATTTAATGTATATTTGATGGATGGTAAGTTGTAATAAATTTTCAAAGGAAGGATCCAGGTACAAGTTGCACTGAGTTTCTTGGTTTCTTGTTAAAATAAGTGCAGTTTGAACATCTTTAGAAAAACAAAATACAATTACTTTATCATAAATCTGCCCGACACTTTGCATCTTTTCTTCACTAAGCTTAAATACCTAGGAAAATGTGTATCTATAATTTTTTCCTTAAAAAAATCAGTATGCTATATTATATCATTTGCATATAAATGTATATCTAGAACAAAAACTACCAGTAAAATTAAAGAGAAGTGGTGCAAACAGGGCAAGAGAGGAACTGGAACATTTTTCTTTACAAAATGACCATATATCTATGTTAATAACAATAAGACACATGTAAACTACATAGATTTCATTACCTTGTGGGTGGAGAGGGAAATGAGGAAGCATGGGGGTTTATCTATGGAGGAAAATGAATGGTTACAGGAGTGGGAAATGTGATTCATGATTTTGACCATTATAATAACTCTAACACCTTTAAAAAGATCCCCAATAATGCACAGTTGAAAATTATAAATACTCATTTATTCTGTACTCTCAGTTTTCTAAGAAAAGATAGGAGCCTATTAAGGTTCTTACTATTTCAAGAGTTTGCTTGCTTATGTTATAAACTGGTGGCTAAACAGATACTTCCAGTGACTCCTGAAGCAGAGCCATCTCACTGTTGTCAGCTGTGTTCATTACTTTGGTGTTATTTTTACTCTATTCAAATGGATTTAGAGCTTCATTGACTGTCTAAACAAGCTTAAAGTTGTCTTTTTTAACATTTTCTCTTAATGCACCAAGCTATTCAAACAACAGTCACAACTGACAGCAGATGATAATATTTTATCATTAAAAATCTAATATGAAATTATAACTTTTATACACTTTATTTATATAAAAACTTATTTCTTTCTCATTTCTAATTGTTAGCTGCATGACAAATTTACTGTTTACTTATTCACATGTGTTCCTTTTTAGTGTAAGCTCTTCTTAGATTTGTCACATATTGTTCTTTTTTTAGCTGTTTCCAGCAGCAGATCAATGCCTCAGACTGCCATTTGTTTTAACTTTGTGCTGGATAAGGATACCACTAATAATGTTGTTGCATTTGTGACTAATGTCACCATGTTACTTGTAAACCAGAACGATGTAGAAAGTGTTAATGTTGCATATCTTATCCTTGATCCTTGTTGCAGGTTTTTACAAGCAGTGTAGTTGGTTTTGATGGCTCATGCTTTTGTTGGGACAAAGTTTTGTAGGCACCCTTTGAGCAGAGTTAATCCACTGGGATTTGTAGCCAGTATCTTTAGAAAATGAGTACAAACTAACTCCTTCTGACTGTATAAGTGAGCACTCAGCAAAAGCACATTTGTTTCCCTGTTTTCTTTTACCAAGGATTGCTTTGCTTTCAAAGTCAGCTCATCCAGACAACACTATTTTTAGATATACTGTCCTTTTGTCACTTCCTGCTTTCTTGACAAACCCAGATGTGATTAAGAGAAAAAAGTTAATAATCTCATGCCTCTTTGTCAAAAAATACCACCGGAATATGTTTTTCGTGATGCTTTAGGCTCTATTTCCAGCAATTTTTGCTGAGCACTTGGCTTAACCTTTAAGTGATACCCTTTTGCAGACATTGACTGATATATGTTTCAGGCAACTGAAGGACATTGAGGATAAGATCCTAGAGGTGCTTTCGTCATCCGAAGGTAACATTTTGGAGGATGAGACTGCCATCAAGGTGTTGTCCTCGTCCAAGAAACTGGCCAATGAAATCTCCGAGAAACAGGTTAATAATGTCATGATCATAATGAACGGTTGGAAAGTCCTGATTTGAGTTTAAATCCATGCATATCACTTTTTTATATTACATGCTTATTGTGATCAGTTATTGATACAGTCCAGTGTGAGGCCATGCATTGATACATAATAAACAGATCTTCAAATGATATATTAAAGAAAACAAGGCTGTATTGATGAAATATGAATAGATTAATTTCAAGATTTATAATATAATATTTTACTTTTGATGAATTTCCAAGACCTTAAGTGGTACAGTGGTTTTTGAAACATTTGAATGAGATTCTCACATTTGAGATCCTGTGCCTGTAAAGTGTTTTTTCGGCTTTTTTTATTCATTAGGCTGTAGCTGAAGAAACAGAGAAGAAGATTGACACAGCTCGTATGGGCTACACTCCCATCGCTGTGCACAGCACTATTCTCTTTTTCTCCATTGCTGACTTAGCCAACATTGAACCTATGTACCAATACTCCCTCACATGGTTCATCAACCTCTTTGGCATGTCCATTGAGAATGCTGAGAAGTCTGAGGACCTCAAGACCCGGTTGCAGTTTTTATATGACCACTTTACATACTCCTTGTACTGCAATGTCTGCATGTCACTTTTTGAAAAGGACAAGGTAAGAAGTTGTGACTTTTGTGTGATATGTCACTTCTGAATTGTTGGTTCTTACCATGTTTCTGCAACTGATGTATCTTTCAATATTTCTTTTTTATTTTCTTTTTGATTTTTGATTTGAAGGACTGACCATTTAGTGACTGTTACAGTCATGTTAGGAGAATTTTTTTGTGGTTACAATCAATTGATTATATTTCTGCTGCTGTCATCTTACGGATCTTTGTTGGTGTCCAGCTGCTGTTTTCCTTCCTCCTGTGCGTTAACATTCTCAAGCACAAAAATGAGGTGGAAGACGAAGAGTGGCGATTCCTCTTGACTGGAGGGATTGGCCTTGATAACCCACATTCCAACCCAACTACATGGCTTCCTAGCAAGTCCTGGGATGAGCTTTGTCGTCTTAGTGAGTTGACCAACTTCATTGACATCCGGAAGAAGCTGATAGCACAAAAAGAGCATTGGAAAATCATTTATGACAGCCTGGTTAGTGAGTTTTGTGCTTTGTTTCTGTTTTACATTTTTTTCAGTACATTAAATTCTTACAAGTGACTTGCATATTGGCATCTTTCTATGTTAAATGTCTTTAATACAGAAATATTTAACATTTCCTATGCCTTTTTTGTGCATGAAGCAAATAGACTTATTTTCCATTTATGTAACCTCGTAAAGACTGATTTAAATTATTGTATCTCTAGAGCAACAGTTAATTTAATGACAGGAACCTCATCATGAGAAACTACCTGGTGAGTGGGAAAATAGCTTGCAGACCTTCCAGCGTCTTCTCGTCCTCCGGTGCATCAGGCCTGATAAAGTGAGTGTTGGTCATTGAGTTAGTGGCTTTGTGTGGCTTTGCATACAGTGTGCAGATCTACAAATGCTCACTTATGGTTATGTGAAATGAAAACATACCTCTTCTTTAAGCATTACTCCTAACAATGTCCACACAATGCTAGTTCTATGTCACACCCTCTCCCCATTTCCGCTTATTGTTACTTACCTACTTGTCTTCCTTTGCAAAATCATGATACCCTCAGTCATTGTTACTTGGTTTCTTTTTTTGTTTTCTTTATTTGTCTCTTATTTTTCATCAGTACTGTTATTTATCCTTCCATCGTTTGTATGTTATATGTTTGTTCTTCTGTCCCTTGTATGTAGTCCATGTCTCATTCTTGTTCTTAAGCGCTACGAACATGCTCCTTAAGAGTGTGAGTTTGGGCTATACAGATCTTGCATTTATTATTATTATTATGATTTTTATAGGGATCTGTTCTTGGATTAGTCCTTTTCGTCATGTACAACAAACCACTCTGTTCCCTTATTAACTGCGGGCGGTCCGGTGGTGCAGCGGTTAGCGCCTGTTACCAATTAAGTGAGGGTTGGCTGTCCTGGGTTAAGCTCTCATCTCAGGCACGCTGTTCTTTCTCTGCATATGGCATCTGTTTACAGGGCTGACACCCTTGCTGTGATATACCCTTAGTTGTTGGCTCGGCATAAAACACCAACTCCCCCACCTCCTTTATTAACAGGTATGCTGTTTACAGCCAGCATTTGCTGATGATACACAGGCCTCAGACTGCAACTCTGATGTTGACAACACTGTTGTAAGGCTGGATGAAGTCTTGAATGACCAGTAACAGAAATTGAATGTTGACATTACAGAATTTATGCTTTTTCACCCCTGTCATTCTGTCATCTGCTGTACCATCCAACACCAGAGTGGGTTAGTGTGGAGAGCCTGCCCACATGCTGGGATTCTGCACCTTATTTTGCACCATTGTCATGATGATGATGATGATGATTATTATTCATAGGCTGTTTAACATGTGGGTGGTTTATTTTATAGATATTCATTTAGTATTTGGTCATTTCCTTTTTTTGCCATTGATAGGTTGTGCCAGCTGTACAGGAGTTTGTCACAGAGAAGATTGGCAAGAAGTTCATCGAGCCTCCACCATTTGACCTGCCCAAGGCATTTGCAGATAGCTACTGCTGTGCCCCTCTATTGTTTGTGCTCTCCCCTGGTGCAGATCCTATGGCTGCCCTTCTCAAGTTTGCTGATGACCAGGTAAGGACTACATGCAATGGGAATGTCAGTGTATAGGGGAAGCGGATGGCCGAGTGGTTAGAGCGCTGGCTTCCGAACCGAGAGCGCGCTGGATCAATTCCCAATAAGCGCAGCAAACATTCCCCAGTCGACTCAGCTGATTGGAATGGGTACCTGACTCCATAGAGGGTTGGGGAAGGTAAGGCAGCGAGGGAGAGGAGATTGGCACCACCCTCATGTAAAAGCTGGCCCAGAGAAAAGTGGGGTCTCTAACACCTCACTCCCCTACGACCTGAAAAGGTTATGGGATGACCCTTACCTTTTTTTACCAGTGTATAGTAGTAGCATTTTGATGTCTTCATGACTATGTTCTTGTTTTTGTTGCTGTATATGTAAAACGAGGTATGTTTTTAAGTATGTGGTATTTACATTGTAATTTGTGAGCAAAATACAGCTCTGTATTGTTAACCCTGAGCTCCTGACCTATTGCGAGCCTTCCTGCCTGAGCTCCTGGGCCAAAACTGGCTAATAATGGGTGTACAATGTTTACTGCCAAATTTTAGTTGTAATAAAAGATATAAGATTGGTCTGCACTCAGAATCATGAAACTCAATGTCATTTGCCTGATATAGCTTATTCCAGCCATCTCAAGCACCATCAACATCACCTGAGTCTGTGGGGACATGCCTCCTTTGATCAGCTGAAAATGCAGACTGTGGTTCATTTTTGATATCACTGTCTGTGGGCAAATCGTCCAATTCAAAATCTATCTTGCTGTCAGAGTAATCATCATCATACTCTACTTCTGATAAATCCTCCAGCATATCCTTTACTTGCTGCGTTGTGTAAAGTTACTTTTGTGCACGCTTTGTTGCTGAGTTCATGAGTTCACCCCTGACGGGCCTGGTGGAGGCTCTGTACGTTTCATGGGGAAAAACTCGATCCAATTTTATCCAAAACATGTACACAAAACACAGTGAAAGGGAGCAGTCATGTTGTATTAAATCTGCTGATGTCAAATGGTATGGCTTCTCTGATTGGCTGGTAAAAATAGGTTTAAACCAATCGCAAAACCCATCGCAAGTGTTACAGACTGCTTTACCTGTGGCTTAGCAAGACAGCATTTTTTTTCTGCCACCAGTAAACTGGTGGTGTGGGCTCAAAGGGTTAGTGTTGAAAAAACTGAACATAATATGCAAGTTTGAATTGTAAAAACTCAAAAGTAAAATGCCTATTGAATTTGGACTGTTAGCCATGGTATGACCATGTGGTTTGTGAATGCTTTCCTATAGTTAGCATCTCTGATGTGTTTGTGGTCAATGTGTATTTACAGGGCTTTGGCGGTGCAAAATTCGACTCCCTGTCTCTAGGACAAGGTCAAGGCCCTATTGCATTGAAGATGATTGAAAAGGGCATCAAGGAAGGTACCTGGGTCATGCTGCAGAACTGTCACTTGGCTGCCTCATGGATGCCCACGCTGGAGAAAATTTGTGAGGTAGGTGGAGAGATTTGGTAGTGGTAATGGTGGGCTTATATTTAACTATTTACTGGAGACAAGTCAAACATATCTTTTGACTAACTTGTCACTGAATATGCTGATCTATGAACCAAGAAGTATACATACAATTAAGTAAGCTGAGAGAATTAAAGGGAGAAAATTAACAGTTACACAACATGAAATGATAGCAGTTGTAATTTTCTCTTGTTCTAGGAATTTAATCCAGAGACGACTCATCCTGACTTTCGTTTGTGGCTGACCAGCTACCCATCAACTACTTTCCCAGTTTCCATCCTGCAGAATGGTGTCAAGATGACTAATGAACCACCAAAGGGCTTGAGGTTCAACATCATCCGTTCCTACCTCAGTGACCCTATCAATGATCCTGAATTTTTTAATACCTGCAAACAAGCTGTGAGTTATGGTGGGATGCACTGGTGGTTGAAATCACTCGCTCAAATTTTATAATTGTGAAAATTAGCACTGATATACATTAATAAATAACCACAAAGCTGTGGTATAATAAACATTTAAGGAACAAAGCCTTGGAGAAACAGAGATATGTGAAGAGGTATGTTTTGTCTACTGTCTTTAAATTTCACCTTGATGTGCTTGCCAAATCACTACTATATAGATAAATATAGAAATAAATAAGAAATAGTACTTTTATTACAATTATGAACAATTTATGAACATTCCTCTTACACACTCATATGCTCACACAAGCATGCACAAAGAGGGTAAACATAATTTTCCTAGCACAAAGAGGAGCCTGTCTGTATATCAGTTAAGTACATAAAATATATACTTTAGCAAGAACAGGCAACTGTGCAAGCAACTTTGTCAGACTCTGAACTCTTTGATTCAAATTGCTCTTTATATGGTTTATGCACAACACTAAGAAAATTGCTAAATGCTAGCTAGATGTTGCCGTAGGACACCAATCTAAACAAACAACCCTCATTATCCTGTTGTTAGAGCTATGAAAGAAATCTGCAAGCTGAACAGGGGAAATGTGTTCATATATATGGTTCTGGTTAAGAAAGAAGGGTTGGTATCAAGCAAGAAATCCATGGGCTAAACAAGTGAACGAGCTTTGTTTATTGTCTTTTTATGCAGGTCAATTTCCACAAGATGCTGTATGGGCTGTGTTTCTTCCATGCCCTGGTGCAGGAGCGACGCAAATTTGGTCCTCTTGGCTGGAACATTCCTTATGAGTTCAATGAAACTGACCTGCGCATCAGTGTCCGGCAGCTGTTCATGTTCCTGAATGAGTATGAGGTTTGTGTGATCCACTTCATATTTTATTTCTCCTCACTTTGTTGGAGTGCTGCTTGATTACACAAAAAAACAGAGCAAACGGTCATCAGTCTAACTTTTCAGATATTTAAGACCTACTAAGATTACAATTTTATGCATGAGTGCATACCTGTGTGTGTGTGGTTGCGTGGTTGCATATGTTTGTGTGTGTGTGTGTGTGTGTGAGTGATACATTCCTATGTTACAGGAGGTCCAGTATGATGCCTTGCGCTATCTGACAGGTGAATGCAATTATGGTGGGCGTGTGACAGATGACTGGGATCGCCGTACACTGTTGACCATCCTACAGAAGTTTTACTGTACAGAACTTGTGGAGGAAAGACTGTACTTCTTTGATGAGAGCCAGCTGTACTATGTACCACTTGAGGGAGAGGTGAGTTGAAACAGTAGTCAAATAAAATATGGATCATTCTAATGCATTTGAAGCAATATATATGATTTGCTAGTAAAATGATTTTTAAAAAAATGGTAGAAATGGATTGATATCAAAATTTGCGTTAAGTTACTGTCTGTGTTTGTGTGTTTACATCAGTTCATTTTATTCAGTTCAATCTAATCATTTTATTTTGTCAAGTAAGATTGATGGGTGGTCTGGTGGTGCAATAATTAAGTACTAGGGATCAGTACAGTGAGGAACGGATGTTCTGGGCTCAGATCTTGGCCTGGTTTTGCTGCTCTTTGCAACACCTGTTTACAGGTCTGTCTGCTTTGCTATGACGTAGTTTTAGTTTCTCGCTTGGCGTAAGGCAGCGATTTCCATGCACCTTAGGGGAATAGACAGATTTATTTTTGGCTTCTTTGCTTTTTTATGTACAAGGGAGAAATTACAGTATAATATTAAATTCATGCAACAAGGTCATCTGTGTGTGTGTGTGTGTATATATATATGTTGTGTGGGAGTGTGTGTTGTGTAACATAGGCGCAAATAAAAAAGTGATTCCACCAACCTTTTTGTTCTTTCTTTGCCAGCATGAAACATATTTAGAGTACACTCGAAGTCTTCCCCTGAACCCATCACCAGAAATTTTTGGCATGCATCCTAATGCCGACATCACAAAAGACAATGCTGAGACCCAGTTACTGTTTGACAACATCTTGCTGACACAGGTATGATAAGTCTTGACTAGAACTGTCTTGGATTTCCTCCTGTCTTTGTGGTATGCAATGGTTGCAATGATCCATGCTAGTCATGAGGGAGATGTGTCGTTGTAAACTGCAGAGAGTGAGAGCAGGGACCATGTTAGAAAATCACCTGGGAGGTGTGAAGGAAGATATTGCAAATATAACAAGGTTGGGCAAGACCTTTGAAAAAAAAGTCTTATTTTTTGTGGTGTGAGCTCCATTGTTTGTTTTAGTAGTTAACGTGAGAGGCCTAGTGCTCAGGTTTTTAACAAGATTTAACAGGTTTGATGTGTTTACATTTTATATAATTTTGCTTAATTTGCACGCATTTAAATTTTTTAAAGCATTAGATTTGCTAAAATATGAAAAGGGAAGATGTGCAATATTGTACAGTAAGTTTGATAATAGTATGCACCTGTTGCTTTCTAATATTGTCTGCCTTTATATTTTAGAAAAGAGAAGGAACTTTGTACTTTTTAAAAATGATAAAAAAAAGAATAAAGATTTTCTTCAGAACATTATTTTTGTTAAAAACGTTTTGTTTAATGCACACTTTGAAGTGGAGTATTTTTTGCTTTGGCAGATAATTTAAAGCATTGCTTAGTATAGAGGAAAAATGCAGCATCTGCATGTGTCTGCACACATCCTTGTGCATATAGATGCACTGTAATGATTGAAGATATTTGCACAAATGTCAGGAATGTCACTGCTTAAACATTTTGTTTGGTTCACTACTGCTTAAACATTTTGTGTGGCTGACACTTTGATGATTAAACAACAGTAGATGATACCATGTAGCTGGGGAAGTGACCAGTGCTTGTTTATGCCACGTGTTCGCTGTCATGCAGTATCAGTCGGTAACTGATTGTTTGTTTCACTTGTTTGTGTTAATGTTCCTGTGGCGTGGCACAATTGTCAACTATGGCATCTGTGTTGTGACAGAAACGGGTGAGCCAGGGTCATCTGTATGATTTTAGTATTATCTAGGCTTCTTGTTTTCTTTGCCTCAAAGATCTAACGCTTTTTTACCTTTTATATGGATAGTTTAATGTTGATATTTTATTGTAATAGTTTACTTACACTTTGGGCATAGTTTACTTGTATGTCTTGGTATGTAGTGTTGATTACACTAGTTTATCTTGTATATAGTATTTGCTTACATATATCTCATTGCTTGTTTGTACTTCATCTGTAGCTTGCATAATGGGACAATTGGTCTGTGCCAGGACATTGAAACTAACCAGCTCTTCTTTGCTTTATTTAGCCCCCAGGACTTTTGGTAATGCTTTTGATGCAGGCACTAGAGATGGCACAACACAGCAACACTCCCCCGGGTCTCCCCTTGCCCATTCGTAACAACCTGGTACTTTATACACTGTAGGCCATCAGGATTGCTTACCACAGCTTCTGTACTGGTTGGCATTGATCCACGTATGGTTATCAAAGCGGCTTCTAGATGATTAGTGAACCAAAGCTGTGACTGCAGCATAGGGAGAGCTTCCAGTTGTGCAGCTTTTTGTTGTTTGTGGTGTGTGTACCACTGTTCCATTAAATAGGATTCACCTTCTGATGACCATAATAAGCAAGAAGCAAAAGTATGTATAACTGAGAGAGGGGATATAGATTGTGTGTGTGTGTGTGTGTGTGAGTGAGAGAGAGACTTATGGTTTTTTGAGATTACATCACTCTCAGAGTGATCTAATTTTTTTCTTTTTGCTTTTATGAGAGAGAAAAACAGAGGAGGGAAACCAGAGATGGAATAAGGGGGAGGGGAAACCATGCCCTCGTGCTTATAATTATTTGGTGATGTGTGTATCTGTGTGTGGAAAGTGTGTACATTTGTCTTTGGGATCAAAAATCTCTTAATTTACCCCTTAAAAATATGGTGGATACCTTTGAGTGGATCACACGCTAGTCTTTCCTGGCAATCTTGTTGGAGAAATAATTGTGTGATGTAGATTGAGAGTTGAAGATCTGTCTTTGAAAGGGTCTTTGTGTACAGTGCAGGCTGCTGGAAGATTCTGTGTACAAAGCACCAGGTCTGGCTCCAGCCAAATTAGGCTGGAGTAGTCTTAAGGGGGGATTCCCAAGCATCAAATCAAATTTTTTCAGACTCACAGCATGTCATTGTGACAGATAATGCCTCAGTTTCACTGTTGACACTCTCAACAATAGCTTGGCTATGTTTTTTACAAGCTGTTTATACAGAGTGTTTACTGCAGGCTAGTGTCAGTCATGGAAGTTTTACTGCATGCTGCCTTACTGTAATGCAATATTGTGCACTGAGTCAATTGTGTTCACATTAAAAATATGTGCATGGTATTCCAACATCATGATTTTCAGGGATGTGTTTTCAAGACAAGATGTTTCTTAATGATTCTGCTGTTGCAGAATCTGTCACCTTATGTCAAGGCACGAATGGTGTGACCAGTACATGCACACACCTCACAATTGCATGTTCTTTCAGCAACTAACACGATTTGCCTGAGGCTGCCCAGATCATGTTATTTTTCTGTAGTTGGGGTCTCAGGACTTCACAAGTCACAACAGCATGAATAATTCACAAAATTAAACATCAAAGCAGGGTTCTAACAAGAACAGACACTTCAAACTCGGCAATATCTTCTAGACCTTTAGTACACTCAAAAATCAATCTCTATCAATGATGGTCATCTGAGCACATTCCTATCACAAACAGGAGATGAAGCTGAAGGATCAGCACTGATCTGTACTTGGTATCTGAAGACAATTCTAGCAAATAATGATGATGGTTGCACACTTCAGAACATCTAAACATACACCATCTTCCCCATCCCCTCCACCCAGTGTGATGCCACTGAGTTTTCTATCGAGCACATTGGGTTGATAATTATAACAGTGCACGATTTCTTCACACTGAGCACCCAAACTGTCACACTTTCTCTACAAATCTTTTTCTTCAATGTAAGCATGTCTTTTTTCAGCGGTCAATCATGTTATGTTTGATAATAAGGGAAACTTACTGGTCTATCTGCTTCATGATATTTATTTCTCTTACACAGTGTACATAACTACAATTTATTATTGTGTAAAACTAATTGCAGTATTATATAAAGGCACAGCTGAAATGTATTTATATGCAATATTAGACTGTTGGAACCAATATTTAATATCTAGGCATTTCACCATAGAATCACTGGTGCTTCAGTTACACTCAAAACTATATAGCCAAAGCTTTCAGCTAGCTGATATAGCATAGGATGTAACTCATGAATTAAAAATAAGAGGTTATTTTCTCTAATAATTGCATGTGTACCTGATTCAAATGTGAAGGAAATCTCATTGAATAATGTATATGTTGTTCTTCTCTGACCAAGATTTGAAAGAGTAATTAATGGACATTCTTTATGATTATTCATGGTTTATCCAACAAGTTTTAGAAAAACTTCAAAATAAAAAGCATGACATTGAAAGATATATTCTCTTTTATATGAACTGGATTTTCTTTTTAAAAAAATGTTCTGACTCTATGAGCATGACACAAGCTAGAAGTTTATTTTTATGATTTAAAACTTTTTAAAAATTAGATTGCCAGCTGATGATGGCTATGTTGGCTTTAATCTGCAACGTGTAACTATAACCTATAATACTTCTTGCATGCATGTATAGGCAAAAGCATCTGCCAAGGGAGGAAAATCTACAGATGATGTGGTAGATGAAGTAGCTGCGGACATTCTGAGCAAACTGCCACCCAACTTTGATACAGACTCAGCATTGCGCAAGTATCCAACATCTTACAAACAAAGCATGAACACTGTTCTGGTGCAAGAAATGGTGCGCTTTAACCGCCTGCTAGGTACAGTTCGTGAATCACTCTCCAATATCCGCAAAGCAATCAAGGTAAGCCAGCAGGGATCGCTTTCTTTGGAGTTGCATGCATGACTGGGGCAGGTAAGTTGAGGGAATAAGTAATGAAATGACTAAGGAAAAAAAATGCATAATTTTATTATTTCTCAAAATAAAACTTGTTTTCAATTGAAAACAAAACTGGTTAATTACAAGCTGTAAGATCAGTTTTAAGCTGTAATGAATCTGTGAATATCTCTAAATATTTGAAAAACTATTGCCACTGTCAGGGTTTGGTGGTGATGTCATCTGACCTAGAGGAGGTGGTGGTGAGCATCCTGAAAGGCAAGATTCCTGGCAAATGGATGAAGGTCTCCTATCCCTCATTAAAGCCTTTGGGTTCTTATGTCAATGACTTCCTCACCCGGCTAAAATTCCTTCAGGTAACTTTCTTACACTTATTAGTCAAGATTACAGTTGATATCAATGTTGAGAGGTGAGTGGGGAGTGGGCATTCTGCTCAATGTTTTTTTATCTCCGAAGAAGAAAGGCCCACCAGTTTATGTAACACAGAGGCGTCATATGTGCACTGTATGTTGTTCTCCCCTCTACTCTACCACATCATTTTTTTGTTAATAAATGGAGAGAACTCTGTTTTGAGACCAGAACAAATGATTCCTTTGGTGCAAAGTCTTTGTGTGGTTTTACTGGTTCTTGTTTTTTTTCAAACTTTTTGCTGTAAGTCGTCAAGTTTTAAGACTAGATTGTTCATGTGACAATTATTTTTGCATGATTTCTTATGGCAAACTTCAAAAGGGAAACAGTTTCTATACCATGCAAGACCTGTCGATAAATGTGCAAAAAATATGGAGAAATAGTGAACTAAATATTTTTTCATGCTCATTTAATTGGTAACAGCAATAACATACCTGCTGTGCACAGAACAGCTTCTGCCTTCTTGGTGTTCTTCATTTGCATAACATTACATAAACAAAACAGTGATTTCGCACTCTAACTGCTTTTAGTTTAAGGACTGGTTTGAAGTGTTGGATTGCCTCTGGTTTCAGGACTGGTATGAAAGCGGTCCCCCAGTAATGTTTTGGATTTCAGGGTTCTTCTTCACCCAGGCTTTCTTGACAGGGGCACAGCAAAACTTTGCCCGAAAATACACCATCCCCATTGACTTGCTGGCCTTTGACTATGAGGTATTGGAAGACAAAGAGTATAACACTCCACCAGAGGATGGTAAGGCTTTAATAAGTGCTCTACACTGTGGGTATTTTTGAGGGAATGAAGTTCATTAAGTGCTTTTTTGAGCTACCCTATAAGTGCTTGTACCAACTGCATGTGAACAGTTATCCTCCTTTCCCACCAAACTATAATGCCTGCAACTAATGCCATGAGATATATTTACATTCACTATGCACACTGGACAGAAACAAGTGCATTATTCAACTACAAATACCTCCAAACCCACAATAAAGATAACCATAGTTATCACACCATTTTCAAAAGCATTTTTTAACCTATTAAAAATTTTAGCATCACCCTCTTACATTCTGATTTCAAGAAATTTTTTTTTGTTTTCATATAGTAAATAAAAATATATATTGAACTATATATATATATTAAACTATATAAAAACAAAGAAAATATGTCTTGAAATCAGAATAAAAGAGAGTAAGTGAGTGGAATAGAGAGCTGCAGTAATGATGGTCTGTCATGAGGCATCAAGTTTAAAAAAAAATCATTTACGCCGTACGTACAATGGAAGGTACAAAACAGTTGAATTTATTTAGAAATATTTTGTCATTTGTACTTTTTGTAGTGTCCAAAGCTAAGCACAGTATGACTTTGGATTAACAGCTTTTCAGATACTTTCAAATCAGCAAAACACTCTATTGAACCCTTAATTTATCTGTTAATGTCAAGATAAAGGCCGTCTCATAACATTTTAGGTTGTTGGAAGTGAAGTATAAGAGATGACAATTTTCTCGAGGCTAGCTTTATGTGAGGGTGGTTGTGAGGGTATGGACGCCAATGTTTTAACAATTAAGCTGTTAATTCATGCTTGAAAGGACTAAGGGTATCTTTTCTTGTTTACTTATTTACTCTTGACCAGCATAGTATATTTTGCATCGTGAGTGTTTTTAAAAGAATATTACGATGCAGGCAGTTATGATCTTGTAAGTGTGGGAGGAAAGAATGAATGAAGAGTGTTGGACCTACTTAATTAACAGATGTTGCTCACCTTATTGGGTACCTCATATAAGCGTTCTAGAAAAAGTCTGATTCATAGGAAGTAACTGTCCATATCCAAGTATTTTCTTGAACTGCGCACTAATTGTCTGCAGGAGTGTATGTGAAAGGCCTGTTTTTGGAAGGTGCACGATGGGATCGGAAACTGAAAGTACTGAATGAGTCATATCCAAAAGTGCTGTTTGATGCTATGCCAGTTGTAAGTTTCCATTAATTCTGTTTTTTTTCAAATACATTTGTATTTATATGTATGTGCATTCAGATATATATATATATGCATGTTTATTTACATATTGCTTTCCTGTAAATTGCCTTTCTTCAAATAAAATGATGCAAAGAAAAGAAAATCAATTAAACTGTGTAAATTCTACCAGTTTTTCTAATCATAGGCCTAGATTTCTGCTAGTCACTAAATTTGCTTTGACTATTTGTGTTTGGCATGGCTAGTATAGTGTTCAAACAAACCAAAGCTCCTGTTAGATCCCAAGTCTGACAAGTATCATGTTGCTTTGTTTTCTACTTCTTGATTCTTCAGATGTGGCTGAAACCCATCAAGCGTTCAGACCTCAGAGATACTCATTCCTACCTGTGTCCAGTGTATAAGACCAGTGAACGCAGAGGAACACTGTCCACCACAGGTCACTCCACGAACTTTGTCATTGGAATGATGATTCCTTCCAATAAACCTCAAGAACACTGGGTCTGCCGTGGAGTAGCCCTTCTGTGTCAGCTGGACAATTAGTGTGCCAAGATATTGTTGTCTGGACAGTAAGCTTGCCAAAACAATGAATCTTGCAAACTTGAGCAACACTTTTATTACTTTTACATGTGGGTGCAGCATCTTGGCAAGAGTAAAAAACAGTCTGCACTACACAGTGTACCCCGGATAAAACATGATATTTAGGAGAATTTAAAGACAGTTCTGTATATAAAAATCCCAGTCATTGTTTGCAGTGTTGCAGGACATGAGAAAGTCAGTCTTCTTTTGGACAAGTACTGTTGTTCCACATCTTTATTGGCATATTGTGTATAATCCCTTTTCCAGCAAGATAGCTATATACATTTATATAATCTTTTAATCTGTTCTGAACTTTTCTCTGCAATCTTTATTTATTCATGTCCTCAGTTTTATGGGATATGCTCTTTTTTTATTAGTGTGTGTATATATATTTTATACATACATTTCTCTCACTTGCCACTTTACCTAATGTGCTCTACATTTCTTGTTACACTAAGAATATTTACAGAGGTTATGCCTATTGGCTACAGTTTTAAGTGTGAGAGATATATATATAACAAAGTATGCAACAAACCAAAATCTTTTTTCACATTCAAATATTTTTTTCATTGTCCTTCTTGTAGAAGGAATAATGATACAAAAGACTGTAAAACATCTCACTATCATTAATGTCAACATCGATCTTATTTTAGAGGCTTTCACATGATGGACTACTGTGGTGGAGCCATTTTTGAGTGGGTGGTGTTTGAGACAATGTGTAAAGGCAAAGGAATTACACAAATGGCTGCTTTTAGTGAAATATAGTGAATTTCAGAAAAACCTAGGACATGAGATCACCGAATCATCAAGCTTCGAGTAAAGGTACAGAACCGAGATTGTCCAACCACTGCGGGTAACCTGGAGTGAATACATAAATCCATCTTTCTCAGCAGCATAAGCAAATGTAATGCAAGACAGAAGCGAGATCATATCATCAGCAGACGTTTTGAGAGGAGGAGAGTGAGGTTACCACACTACGGTTTTCTGCATTCACTGACTTGCCAGAAGTCCAAGTGTTTTAGGGTTGCAGTGAATTTGGTGCTGTTTAGAAATGGTTAATACTGTGTTGGTAGGAGCAGTGGACTTTTAAAGGTTTTTTGTTTTTTCAGGCCACATTTGTAATGGTTTTCCTGTCCACAAATTTTGTTTGGAGATAGTACTTGAGCTGATTAGCGGATATATCAACCAAATTCTTGCATAGTTACAGTCACAGATTTTAACCATAACAGTATTTAAAGGACTTCTTGAGGTTCAGAGGCATTCAGTATAGCTGGAACTCGGTTATGTAACTGCTGACATTTGTTCACATGCTGTTGACTGAATGTAATGTACATTTTTTTCAGGTCTGTGATACTTCTGTATACATATCACTGTAGAGCAATGGAAATTCTGTTTGCCATAAAATTGATTTTTTTCTTGATAATTCAGCTCTACCCTGTAATGGCAAATAAGTTTTGTTGAACAAATAGAGTATGTTGTCTAGTGATAACATAATGAAGTTTATACCAGAAAGAGTGGATAGGACTTGGTGTGATCCTTACAGTTGGTGTGATGATCAGAATTGTTTTTCTCTAAATATTAATTAAGCAGCAGGGAGACTTTAAGTGTAGACTGTTTTTCATTGTTAGCTATGAGACGGTGTTAACTTTCCAGATGGAAACTATTTTAAAAAATACTTTATGTATATTATTTTATAAATATTGTGTATTTTTCAGGCTCCTAAACCATTGTTGTACATTTTTTGTTGTTGTACAGATTGGAAGTAAATTTTTTTTAATTATATCAGAAACAAAATTTGAATACTTTAGCATTATTACCACAGTTTAAGCACACACATGCAAAAACTACTCTTGAAGGCTTCAATAAAAATTGTAAATTACAGCTTTTACATGTAATACTGCAGTGCAAACAACAACAAAATTACTTCTATTGGAAATTTTATATCGTATTATTTGTATTATTCAAATGTCAGCAGAAAATTTCACTCTTGGTTTAGGCAGAAATCAGTGAGCGATAATCAGTTGTTTCAAATTCTAGAAAGAGATTAAAATGGGATGATGAACACCAGTCATAGGAAAACATGCACTGTTTAGACACTGTGGAAAGAGTAAATTGGCTAAACTGAAGGGATATTGTAACGATGCAAAGCATGAAAGCCTTTGAAGGAAAAAGGTGGAAGGCAGGAGGCAAATCTTCTGTAAAAGTATGATAGGAGAGAAACGTGCTGCAATACAGTAAAGTTCTTCAAAGTTAGTTTGGATCCCCCAATAATTCTATTGAAGGAGAGATGTGGTTATCTGCTAGATAGAGAAGCAGAATGTCTAGATGAAGGAGAAGATGGGGTGACAGGAAAGGGCGAGGAGAAGCTTCGTTTATCTAAATTCATCTCCTGTTTACCAAGAGAGGTCAAGCAATCTGAGGTAGATACAGCTGCTGAGGGAGCATGTTCAGTTGTGGTAGCCACAGGTGTGTGGTTTTCACTGGTAATTATCTCTACCATGTGTTATTCTTTCTTCTTCTGCATTCGGAGATTTGCTTGATGGTGTGCACTGATTCCATCCTCCTCCGGCACAGATCACTTTACATGACAAAGGAGGCTGTAAAAAAGAGACCAAGGGCAGAGAAGGCACAATGGAGAAAGACAAGACAAAGACTGGTAAGAAGATAAAGCAGCAGGATAGAAGGTGGAGAGCTGGCTGGAAAAGAATATAGATAATATAAAAAAGAAAAGTGAAGGGGGTGGACCAGTGCCGTCACCCTGCCAGAGAGGCTTTTGAAAGTGGTACCACCTGTTTGTTTTGGGCAGATAGTATGTGCAATGCTGAATTAGTCATTGACAAATGATCGAGACAAACAAGTACACATGACTACATAATTTGACATGTTCAACAACTGTAAGCTACATCTAGTGACAAATAACAGCTACTTTAATCATGTTACACAGACAGATGTCTTCTCGCCACACTGCCAGCCTAATAACAGCTCACTGTTGTTCCACAAGTTCACTCGAAACCCAACAATTAAGATCAGTAAATAAATAAAACAAAAAAGACTCAAAATACCTATACACAACAATAATTTAAATACAGAAGTATCTGCAACAATAATTTTAAAAAAGGGGTAAAGAAATATACTCTTACAAATTCAATCATCATTAAAAGAAACTGCTATTAACCCCCCTCCACCCCATTTTTTTTTTTTGCCTTTGCTCCTCGATTTCTGGGCATATTGATGTGTCACATACACAGCTACATTTGATAGTATATTTCTCACAGCTTTTATACATCTTCCTCCAGATCGCCTACACTTGCATCTAAGACTAAGCACACTAGTGCATGCACTCACCTACACATACCAACATTACACAGCGGCAAATGCTTGTTCAAGCACCGTATTTGAATTCAAATATTGCTGATACTAAGGAACGTGCTAAAACTCAAATAGCTCCTTGCACTTGAAATAACTGTCTTTAAACTTCTATCAGCACTGCTTTATTGCTACTTCTTAGTGCTTACAAAGCAGTGGAAAATCCTTGGATTGTCTGGAATGAGATCCTGGAGAGAACTTTATTAACAAAATAACCTTTCAATGGTTAAAATTAGCACAATATAAAAATAAAACTGTTAACACATCTTTCCATACACTAAGGTGTCATTTAAGAAATCTACTAATCAAAGACATTTTCATAATGATCTTTGTTGCATAATCATCTTTAATGTTTTTAGATGGGTAAACACATCAACCATATCCTTGACAATCCATTCAATGATAAATCTGAAAGTATTACAATTTTTGTATAAGCACAAACACAAGTCAACTATTCTCATGTAGGTCTGCTACAAAAAAGTTAACTGATTTTTCTCATGCCTACAGAATGAAAGAAAATGTGAGCAGTGGGCATATACAGTGAACAAATGATCACTGTGACTTGACACACTGAATCATGTTTTCTGATGAAGTATGTTCTTACACTCTTCTGAGCATATTGCTTATTTGTTCACCTTTTATCCAGGCCTCTTGGAAATGCATGGCAGACTGCTGTGTATTAAATGAGTATATAAAATGCTGCATAGGACAAGAGATAGAAAAATATAAAGAAATTCACATTCCAACCTGAACACTTGCAATTCAATTGGCTTTCAAAGCATTTACAAACTACCAAAAGTATTCACGCTTACAACTATTTATTCTTGACAAAAATACTTCCACGAAGAAAAAAACAAACTATGAGGTACAATACATCAAAAAACAATTGTCTAATAAAAGAAAGTTGGGACCATCAAAAATTTAAAAACTGTTTTTGACTGAAAGCTCAAGTACATTATTATTTGCTAGGATACCAACCAAAGGACCGCACATCAAGTGCTTTTTAGTGACAACAAAAAACTGTTTTGTCATGATGAAATAACAGGAGAAGGAAAACTCCATATAACACCCGGCCAGAGGATGGTCGTTAGCCTTGGTCGGCAAGTCTCTCTACGAGAAAGACACTCGGACAAGAAAACTGACGCCGAAGACGGATGTGCTGGGCCATCGGGCGCTTAACGGCAGCACAACGCACTGACACTCGCATGAATGGGCAACATGATGAAATAACGAGACGTATGTCCAGTTTATCAAGCTGTCATTTTGTATATAAAAGTTGCAACAGTGTCAATTTGTGCATCCTCAAGATTGATGCAAGAGAAAATAACAGACTGAATAAGTTATTCACTTAGCAACAAAGCATTAAAAAAAAGAGTTAAATACCCATAACTAAATGAAAGGTTCAGAATACAAGTAAAAACGTGCACACTAAGTTTTGCATTATTGCACATATTACCTTTGAAGATGCTAGTCTGATATATTCTAATCAAACTATAGATGCCTAATAAATGCAGATAGGATGAAAACTTGAAAGATGCCACATCTATGTGAAAGGGAAAAGTGGATTTAAAAAGACAACAAAAACACAACCCTTCCCTCTTCCAATAGTTAAGTAGATGAATAAATGTCTTATTAATTTCTAGAAAAGGCAAAGTTAAGAAAACAGAGACCTTGACAAAATCCTGAACAATAACTGACCCACATTTGCAATTGCACGAGTGTGCAATCTGCTCAGACTAAATATCTTGAAAGATAGATTACTTGAGAGTTGTAAATCTGCCACCGGAGTTAAAGCAAAAACAGATATGACTTGCTAATATTGCCTATAGGGACGCTTCATCATGCCCTACTTTGTGAAATCTAATGTACATGTACTGTAATCCTGTAACTTCGAAAAATATTATCTTGTAACCATAGAACCATGCACACACATACTGATCTGAACATTGCTCCAATAGCAGCATTAGATTACCCAGTCATCAGCCATTAGAATAAGGCAAGATAAAACTATTTAAAGAAAATCTAAGTAGTAATTCATTTGGAAAGTCAAAACCCACTCTTGGACTATCCCTTTAAATATTTTGGGGTTTAATATTTTGCTGAGTGGTCATGCAAGCCATTAGTGGTGAGACACCAATCCACTTTACTTGAAAACATAGCTCTGAAGGTTCCCAACTAAGGAAATCAATACAATGTAGAAAAATAAAAATTGCTGCCAACAACATTCAGGTCACAGCAATGGCATATAGTTTCTCATTTCCTTTGGCCTATTAAAGTGCTTGTGTGATTACTTAAAGATCATCTTTTCTAAAATGAAGAAACTGTAGATTTAAGAAAACCATCAGCTGCACATGAAAGGTACAGCATAAAAAAGAAATATCAACAAATCTTTAACATTTGCCCAAGAAAGATGCATAGCCAGTAGACTCAAGCCCACTGAAAAGTGTCAGAAGTAGAAAAAAGCAGTGAGTGTTTATACACAAGCACACCCAAGGGGCTTCAACCCCGATCTACGCAAGGTGAACTGCGGCAGAGTTAACAAAAACTTCTGGCCAGAGGTGGCAGAGTAAGGAACTGCAGGGACCAGCTGACAGCAAAGAATACACTTTCTGGCATTCACTTAACAATGGACACAGGTAGCAGACTTTCAGGTTCTTGGGTTACAGGCTTGTGTGTATCATCATTTTATTTAAATTCTCTAAGGTTTTAATTCAAGGCAGATATCAACAGTATCAAAATCACAAAGAAGGAAATTTCATATAATTTTTTTTTTTACATCCCTACAGGCTTTAAAATCAGGCTGCATCTGGGAATATACTCCTGCCATTCTCTTCTGGGTAGCAGGCAAACACTTGTTCAAAGGGTGGAGATTAGATAAAACCAGCAAAGTATGCTAAGCGTAATGTGAATGGACACTACCAAAACGTTCAGTTGTTAAGTTTCGGTCTTAGGGCAAACTTTGCAACCTTTTTCTATGCACTTTAGCTACAGCTGGCTCCCATGACATATATTGCACACCTAATTCTGGCAAGTTGGGTAGGAGAATCACAAAGGGGCATAATTACATACCAAATGTGATGGATACTACACAGAATTCACCATATGAGACAATACTAACATTCATCTGGAAGAGATCAAAAACTATGTACCGTATGCCTTCTCGCACAAAGGTATGTACACTTTTGTGCTTTGCTGTTTGTAGTAACAGTTGTAATATTTAAGTAGTTCTTGAGAATTCATTTATGTTATAAATATTTTTTGCCCTTAAAATATTTCCAAGGTGCATATATTTCCCCCCAAACACCAAGACAGTTCTTCTGTTAAGATTCATGCTGTATATCAGCGTTTCTCAACCTTTTACTTGTGACGCCCCCCCAGACGAATAAAGGTACGTCCGCGCGCCCCCCTTAGCCACTAATACCTATATGAGATATGAGAAAATGACCGCCTTTGCGGCCCCCTTTTCAGCAGCTTGCGCCCCCCTTGGGGGGCGCGCCCCCCAGGTTGAGAACCGCGGCTGTATATACTCCTCAGAATATTTTTCAAGTATAGTAATGTGCATGAGTGTGCACACAAGTAAAATGCAAATCAAGGCATCAGAAGAATGAGTGCACATACTACATTTCAAAACTATTCCAATTTAAATAAAAGGGATGTTTACCTTTACAAATAAATAAAAAGCATGTACTGTATTGTTTCACTTACAAATTTGAAAAAATCTCTAAAGGGCTGATATGTTACAACAGAGACAAGAAGAGGAAGAAAAAAACCTCTATTGCAAATATGTAATCAGTGAAACAAAAACTGCAAACTTCTAGTCCTTGAAAATTTTTAAAAACATGAGCACGAGTTACACTTTTCTTCAAGTTCTTAAAACTCTAAAAAATAATTTGCAGCAGTGAATGGGATTCATGTTGCTCCAACACTTACTTTGTCCAAGGAATGTTGCTCTTTGTAAGGGAAAAAAAATTGTCTTATAAAAACTGCACCACATAATCAGATGCACTGTAATAAGAATTTTTTGTGAACGGTGCTTAAATTTAACCCCTTCCCACCTCCTCATCTAAAAATGAGAAAAGCTTTTGGGTAAGCCTGATGGTTTACATGTGGTAAGCTTCATACCATAGCTCTCCCGACTTGCGCAGTGACCTGCAAAGCATAAACAGATTTTTCAACATCACTAATTAGTAGTTGTAGGTTGTCTGGATAAGATCTTAACGGAGAAATCCGACTAAAGTGGCACATCTACAAGTAAGACATACCCTATAATATCTGCAAATGCTGTGAACAGAGTCTTGGACTGGTAGTCTAATCCATGCTTCTTGCAGAGAGACTTCACTAGTGGTGCTGCCTTGTGTAGATTATGTCTTGGCATGGTTGGAAATAGACTGCAAAAAAGAAAGAAACCTTGTAACTGAGGTGAAAAGCTTGCATGTTCAACTTTACTGATGCAGGAAATCTCTGAAAACTTAAAAAAAAAAAAAAAAAAAAAAGCAACCACGATTTGGAACCGTAATGCCAAAACAACTTTGGCTAAACACTCTACATAAACATTGTTGGATTGTTTAAAAAAAAGCCTCCAAAATACAAGTTAAACAATGCCTTAAAAATTCCTACTCATCTTCACTATGCAAAACATAAAAAGATGTAGAACTTACTGATGCTCAATCTGGAAGTTGAGATGACCTGAAAACCAATCATTGAAAAAAGACTGGTCCACATTACAAGTAGCCTTGAGTTGACCTGTGACCCAGTCTTCATCCTGGTCTGTGTCTACATCCATTGGAATGTGATTCATTTGTGTTGTCCACACAAACCAGTGGCTCTCCAAAAACCTGTATGAATATAGAACACAATGAATATATGAAAATTTATTATGAACCCATCTAGGATGGGTAAAATGGTTTTGCTTCTCACACACATACACTTTAAAATCAACTATATAAATGATCACATGGTATTAAAAAACATATCCATCCTGAATTTTAATTAGCATTTTGAGACATTTAAAACTAAAATCATGCAGAGATTATATGACAGGACCTCTGAATAGAATAATATCCCTTTCATTTAAAGTAGAAATGTTATAGTGCACAAGAATTCTTTCCAGTGTTCTGTAGCATGTTTTAAAAAAGGCAAGGTATCAGCAAAGTCATGGACAAAGACCAATACAAAATTCTTGCATCTTTAAAAATGTCTCATTACTATTTTTGTTTCACCCATTATCTTGACTAAAACATGTGAGCCGCATGTCAGTCACTAAAATATCAAGTTAAGCCACACTACTTTTTATTACATGACTTAATTGTATAAAGCCAGCAAGTAGTGAACCCATTAAAAAGAATATAAACCTGTTAAAAATGTTACTTTGAATAGCAAGGTCACGGTCTCTAGGGTTAGGGATCAAGCTACTTTTTTATCAAAGAACTGATAAAGAGGCCTGTAATAATCAAAAGATGTCATCAGTACTCATATCTTCAAGCCCTGTGCATCAAAAACTGTGACTGTGTGACCAGGTTTTACATTTGCCATTGGACGTTGATCCCAATTAATTTCTGGCCTTATAGGCCCACTAACCTGATCCAAAAGTAAAGGGCTAAAGTTCCTCCAATACCCAGGAAAGATGAAAACATCACACAGTATCGCACAAAAAATGCTACCATCCACAGGAGTTCCTGAAAAAACATGTGTTATTAACAATGAGCTTGCTAGATATAAAGAGACATTATTTTGTGTGCTATGCTTTTTTATTTTTATCAGTCACAACAGTATCCATATTGTTGAATGGATTAACACAAGTTGAATGGTTCATCCATCACACTTTTTTTCTTAACGTGTACTTCTTGCCTATATCTGTGTTTGAATATGTTACTTTATCAACATTTCTGCATGTGCATGAGAAAAGCCAACAGCACTAACATTTAAAAAATATTTCTAGTGGCATGACTCATGGATACAGCAGTCATGTGACCTTTAGGCACTCTGTGTAAACATAATAGCAATTAGAATTATGCAGTCAATAGTCTTGGTCCAGTGAATTAATGTTCCAATATATCCCTGCTCTTACAGGGTGACTTTTAAAAAAGCTTTCACTGCCAATTGTTTTAATTTTCCATTCATTCATGGACAACAGTGTAAAACAACAGGGAAAAAAAACCCCAGCTGAACCTCAGATTAGAAACTTGCAACATGCACTCACCCCCCACAGTTTTCTTGTGATGAGAAAATACGGTATCTCAAAGTTGAAGTATAATGGTAGCAGAAGTGGAGGCATTACTGAAGAGCAGATAAACAGGAAGTTTCAGAACGCAGAAATTAAAGCATATAAAAAAAGCAGTTCACAAGATAAATTAGCTTGCAAAGCTAAAAGCTGCAAACGCATACTACAACCTGTTAATACATACTGTTTACTTTATGCCGTACTGTACAAAGAAGTTTGAAGTTACGGGTTGGTCGTAGATGAAGAAGGGTTTTAAAACAGGCATTTATTCCAAAATAAAAAGTAATAAATTCTGTAATTGCATCAATAAATAAGATGACACTATTACCCAGATGATTTTTTTAAAAAGGCAATGAAATAAATTCCTAAGCTAGCAAGTACAACTGATAGGCAAAGTGTAGGACAAGGAAGTAAGCAATTACAAGATTTGTTGGAAAAAAAACTGAGCAGATTTCCATATTATATAAAACTATATATTTTTTCCCAGCATACTTTATCTTCTTAATAATGACCACTGGTAAACACTCACTCAGGAAGAAGTATTCATGCTGATGGTTGAATGGCATTACCCCTTTTTTCTTCTGACCCCACTGGGAAAGAAAAGCAATTTCACGAGTTGTGCGAGATAATAAAAAATACTTTTTCATTCAATATTTCTTTACTTCCTCACTTAATTTACCTGCAGTCATGCCTGCACAACGCCTGACAAGAAAGTAATGGGAACACATTAGCAATGTCTATACACATTCCAAGTTACTGATTTCGAATGTAGGGTTCTTAAATGTGTCTTATGCCAAGCCAGCAACTAAGGCTATATCACAGCAAGGCAGCCAGCCTTATAAACAGATTCTACATGCAGAGAAAGAACAGTGTGCCCAAGACAGCCAAGCCTAACTGTATTGGTGACAGGCACTAGCTGCTGTGCCACCGGACCGCCCCTCCTTAAATGTGAGACCACTGATGAAATTAAACAGTAATTTTTGTTTATAAGACAATTCCTACAAAATCAGAAATAATGGAATATATTGGTTACAAAATCATATGTATATAGACTGAATACCTCAACAGGCTGTTTTTTCCCCAGCACAAATAAGTGGTCAAATCGTATATCAGGATCTTTACGCATGCGGTTGGGCTTTGCATGATGAAGGAAGTGCCTGTAATTCCACCAAGATGATGAGGCTCCCTGCGAATGACATATTTTAAAGTTTCAAAGTACATGCTTAATTTTTTCAAAGTGGAAAACAAACAAATCCACTATGGTCAATTTGCGCCTGCTTGTTTGAGGACACATTTCACACACCCCACTATAGTTATAATGTAAGAATTTTAACTTTTCGTTAAAAGATATGATGTGTTAGTGAAGAAATTTCCCTGAAAAATAAAGGCTAGCACCAAAAAAAAACTTTTGAGGGGAGGGTAAGAAACAAAACTTCACTCAAAGTTTAAGGAGGGGGTGAGACAGTTTTTCATATGATAACAAAGTGTGCATCATACCTTGAGAAAATTTATGATAAATATATGCATACTATGGTTGATCCATGATGATTTGAATACTGAAAGGTGCCCATAATCATGCTGCGACCAGCCAGCCTGTGCCTAAAAAAAAAGTCATGTTATGAGGTGAGAGAACTATAGGCAGACAGATGGAGAAATGAACACTTAAGATGGCAGGCAGATACCAAAAACATATGAAGACCCAGATCTGTAGATTACCTTGTCTATGTAAAGAGTAATTCTTAATAAACTGAAACACAAAAAGCACAATATATGGTATGTGGTATGTCCCCTACATCATAAGTTGTGATGTGAAAGCTTAAAATGGCATAATTTATCCAATTTCAACAGATATAAAACACTTAATGACAGCTATAAATTCAAATCTGAGAAGGAAGTGCATGCTGATACGAAGTTTCTGTTCTTGTCTTTACCATCACTATCATTGCTATTATCATCATATTTGTGCAAAGGTAATAATACCTGTGCAGTAACAAGAAGAATGGATGCCCCCAACAAAGTGATCCAGCTTGTTCCACAGGTGTAAATGAGGAACCAGGCCAGCGCTTCAAACGCAAGGATGTGTAGCATGATGAAAAAGAAAAAGAAGGGGCTGGCTTTAAACAACCCCATTTCTTCCACTTTAGATCTCAAATCTCGGAAGTCTTTTATCAGCTCACTCTGAAAGGCAAAAACAGAAAAAAACAGCATTTCTTTAATCTGCATATAAGCAATGACTGTGTAAGAGATGAATGCTTGATCAGCAATTACAGTCTGGCAAACAATGCATGAGTTTTACACTTCTGTTCATTTCAGATTTCACAAAGTGAATAAACAAATGAAAATGCTTAAGCACTTTTATTATGTTTTATGTAATATTCCAATTCTGTTTTAGAATTACATGCAGAAATGTGTCCTTCAAAAATTATTTTTTTCTTATTTGCATGGAAGTCACTGGTTTGTTTTAACGGCTGTTTGGGTTTATCTTCATTTCTCCAAGTCTGATGAGATGACACACTTTACCTACCACAATGTCGGAAAAAACGAAGTGCTAGACACTTTACCTCTTTCTTCTCTTCATCTTTAAGAAGCCCCACCAGCAGAGGCTGCATGTACTTCCACACAGCTTTGCGATCATTGTGAAAAGCCACCCAGGCATCCTATCAACAACGTGCAAACATATATGCAAATATGTTCATGTGAATGTATGGGCATAATAATATGTGCATTTATCTGTACAATAATAGACAATATTTAAACACACACAGAAAGCAAAAAACATCTGAAATTATATGTGTAAAAGTTTCACTAACACACCACTTACAAAGAAAGCAGACCACAGTTTCAGTGATATTATACCTAAAATGTTTATTTTAGTTATAAGTTCTGGAATGAAACATCAACAGGAGTTAGCTTGCTTAGTTCAAAGTTCTTTGAAATATTTGAATGTGTCTATATTATAAAAAATACCAAAGAATCTGTCATTATTGTGCATTATTCTGGAAACCTATTTAACTAACAAAAACTTATTCAATTTTTCTGTTGCTTTCAGAATGTAAAAGTGTTTTGAAAGCCTATTCATCAATGCATTTTGCTCTGCCAATGTCAGAGTGCGAACAAGAATAAAATCATTCAATGCCGGGACTGTTCACCTTCGAAGAACCCTGAAGCGACTTTACAGTCAGTTACGTAAAATCCCAAAGACACGCGCGCACGCTTGCTCAATCATCAAAAGATTCACTCAGGAATTACCGTTGCATCCTGTCCGCAATGATGAGCAATGATTCTCTCACCACCTGGATGTTTTTTCGCCCACCTTGTTACATCGTAAATTCGTCCATCCACCACCAACCATCTGTCGTTTTTGTCTGCATGCTTACGAATTTCATCCCATCCATATACCGGTAACTTGGACGTGGCTTTCTCCTCCTTGCACATAATGTATCTTCTGTCAGTACGTTGTTGGTAAGAAAATAATTACAAGGGAAAAAGAAAAATAAATTAACACCAGTGATCGATGACGACAGTCACATTCAAGTCAGCGAGTGCGCTCATTAATTAACAACCTTAGCAGACGCTACACCATGCCGCTGTTCACATGCTCAGCGCACTTCTAATATAATCAGCGGGTCATCCACGCGTCCTTGACCCTTTTTGTGAAAGTTCGTGCATGATCGGCAGACAAAAATAACCAATGAAACACGAGGTTACAAAAAACATGACATGTCCATCAATGAAACTCGAGGTTAGAAAAAACATGACGTCCATCAAGAAAATGTGTCGTCCGCAAGGAAGACGAAGCTAAAATGTATGTTTTAGAAAATGGGGAGAGGAGGGAAGAATATTTAGCAACAAGCTTGGCAGTTAAGCGTTGCTATTAGGGATATCAATTAAACGAGAAGCAAATATATCTGGCTGGGCACGCGCGGCATTTATTTGCAACCTGAAGCAATTTTTATTGTTACATTAAATTAAGCTGTAATTGGGGCTTTCGCAGGCTATGTCGGTGAACTTTGTCGACCCCATGCCGTTTCGGCTTATCTGTGCTACTGGGGAATTAATTAATCATTGTTACATAAAATTGAATGTATACCCAGAGATGATGGAGTTGCCTTACAGGTCGCAGGCCTGACGAGAGGCCGGGGAGGGGGAGGGGAGGACAGGGGGTGTGAAGGGGGCCCGGACGTCTTGCTGGTCAGTGGATTTTTTCTTTGTTCTTTAAAAGTAAATCTCAGAAGAAAGACAATAAATACATAAACACGGCTGAAAATGCAAAATTATTTTTCATTATTTACTGACCACTGATGTGTACACCGCTGTAAAATGCTCATCTCGTGCAGTGGTGTAGAGTTGTTTATTGCTGTCGTACGTTACTAAAGGTAATATATACAGATATTGGCAGTCTGATTATAACTTGCAAGCATACTACTGTATACTGGGGAAATAATTCACGATTAGAGTTAATGGCTAATGCAAGGGGTCCAGAAAGTTCTCTAACTTCCCCGGGGCCCGCAGGCTGGCTCTCGGCGGCCCTGACAGGTCGTGCAGTTGCATCGGTCAGCACCTGACACCCGCGCATACCTGCAGTGATTGTAGCTATCATCACGTACGACGTGTGGACGTGCCATGGTGGTGATAACAGCATCGCGGCGATGACGTGCCAACTTCTCGCACGTGACAGCAGCCTGCGCATGTATGCAGCATAGTCATGGACAAAACGTTCAAAGTCTTTCTCACGTATCTACCATGCGTGCGTGCGTGTGTGATTACAGATGATCGGGTCACCGTCGTAACCAACGTTTTCGAACAACATTAAATACTCCATTGTATACTATAATTTTCTAGTATTTGAGCAACTTTCGAGCTTCGTCTTTGTTATCTTAAAGTCTTGATGACTCGATCCGATTGTTCACAAGGTCCTTCTCGGGTTGCAGTTCTGACTATTAATAAGTGGTTTTGCACTGTTTCAGTCGGTAGAGAACTTTAAAACTTTCATAGCTTGATCACTTTTCTGATTGCCTTTGTTTTTGCAGTTTTCTCTGACTCCTATAGCTAAAGTTGCGCCGTTTTATTAATTGTTGTCAAAAGGCGTTGTAGCCCTCCAGGGAGGGCGAAAGACAAATACTGTGCCTCTCTTCTCACCTCAAAGGTGAGCTATTTATCAAGAAAAATATTGGAATAATTATACGTTTGGGCTTAACTCTATTTTAACTGAAAATTTAAACCAACTTAGGCTTACACATTACCATTCATATGATTGTCGTGGTCTGTCTCAGGACTCATCAGATTTGCATTAGCGAGCACACATGCAGCCAAAACAATTAACAGTCATTCGACAAGTCAAGAAACGATGGCAATCGATCCGTATAAAATGATTTTTGGTGACAAATTAACATTTTAACCTAGCTGAATGTGCATCACGTGTAACATTCTTTTCTTCCACACAATAGCTGTGGCAAGCTTATCCACTCGGGTTTTTTTCCCGTTGCCGTCCCGCCTACAGACCTCACCCAGCGTGATTGCGACGTGATAAAGACAAGAGACAGGATTGTAACGTATTTGTTCGCGCAGTGGAATGCTTTACAACACCACTAACTCAGCCACTTGAATCCACACAAGCAAGAAAGGTAATATAAGAAATAAGAAAATATAATTAAGGCAAAGAGACAAATCGTGTTCATAAAATCTACACAGCTATATGACAGTGCATAAAATCGTGCAAACTTGTCTTATAAACTCTCATGACGTCGTGGTTGTGGGACCATGGGCGTGTATCGATCCATTAGTTGAATTGATTTGTTCACACTTTTCTCCTTCGGACACAGTCTAGTCGACAAATATCTTTTTTCCGCACAATTTAGTCTACAGATATATTTTCTTGTTACAGAACAACTCAGTTCAGTTCATAGATATTCGTGACAGCAAAGTCCCTTCTCCACTAAAGCTACCCCACTTCAGTCCTTTCAATCTTTCTCCCTCATTTTATGGACAACTATCAAGAAACACCGTACCGACTATGTCTTTGCTGCGTTAAAGAAGAAAACTGGTTTTCTACCTCTTCTTTGTCCAGTCCTGCTAATCTGTTCTGACTGGTCATTAACTGTTGGTCGGATGTTACAAGAAAATAGATTTTGGGAAATATCCCGGACAACGAGCCCCCACTTTGTAACGTTTTGGGTGAAGAGTGCGCTCATAAATGGATGCGAGCGAAGAGTGTACATCTACATGTAGCTACGCTCGCGGCACTCATCTTCCTTTTTCAGACAAAAAGGGCCGACCAACGATTCCAACATTTAATGTTACAAAATAAAAGTAGAAATGAGATGTTAAAAGAAATAATGAACAGTCAAGAACTACTATAAGTGTCTAACGCTAGGGTCCCCTTTTCCCAGGCAAATGTCACCTGTCACGTTGTCGTTTCGCTGGTCAGGAATATCCAAGGTAGGTGGACAACTTGCAGACAAGGTACACTTGGGTTGTTGACCGGCAACTGTATCCAAGACGAGTGTAAGAATCACGAGTCACAATACAAATTCCCTCAAAACATAAGAGTATATCGTGGCCTGAAGATTAGTCTTGTTGGAGACGTCTCGGGCGGATCGCAGTCAACCAGTTCCGTGTCTGTGTCAAACAGTTCCTGCAAGAAGGGTGTCTGCTGTATCCGGCGCTCACATTTCTACACCCAAAAGTGTAAGCGGGCTCCCAGTTCTACCCTTCGGTAGCGAGAGATGTCAGCGACCGTTGCAAGACGTTTGCTGATGGTGCGCAGGTCAAACTACACTGATAGATTGTCGCTGAATCTGGAATACGGCTTGGGTGTGCAGTTCTTCCCGGTGTAAGCAGGCTTCGAAATTCTACACTTCGGTAGAGAGAGATTTCAAAGTCCGTTACGAAAAACGTCTGGTATTCGTGTACAGGTCAGTCTACACTGACAGATTGCCGCTGAATCTGGAGTACGGCTAGTAGTGGTTGCACCCTCGGTGTAAGCAAGTTTCCAAGTTCTACCCTTCGGCAGTGGCGTAGGAACCGGGCGGGGGGGGGCGCAAGGGGGCAGCTGCCCCCCAGATAAAATGCTGGGAAGGCAAGAATGAGAACGCCGTTCATTGTCAGCATGGAGCTTGCCCCCCCCCCCCAAAAGCCAAGCATCTTCCTACGCCACTGTACAGGTCTGCTATTCGTGTACAGGTCAGTCTACAGTCTACACTGACAGATTGCCGCTGGAGTACAGCTAGTAGTGGTTACACCCTCGGTGTAAGCAAGCTTCCAAGTTCTATCCTTCGGTAGAGAGATGTCAGCGTCCGTTATGTACTTCTGCTCGTAGTGTACAGGTCAGTCTACAGTCTACACTATGCCGCTGAATGCCTGGAAGACGTTCTGCCCGCTAACTTATTACCCGACCCACCGGTCTTGACCAATCGCATGCTAAGCAGCTGGGTCACCCAGGTGATCGCCTAGCGACACTATAGCTATGGCTACGTGGAATCCACGCCGATCAAATATATTAATTTACTTAGCAGACTCTCACCTGATTTAGACCGTGTCGGGTACATCTACACCACACCATGACGACTTACTCCGAAAATTAATCCTTCGTAACTAAGAAGTCTTTCATTCTTAGTTGCGTCATGGTGTGATGTAATACGCAGGTCTGCGTCACACGCTCACGAGACTATTCAAGAACGTGCCGCTGTTCCACCCAGGCTTTTGAATACTTAATAAAATAAATAACAACAACAATAATAAATGGGTTTGAGCCGCGAAACGTTACACTTATGTGTAGGGGGATTTCAAACACTTGTGTAAAAGGCTTTATGGAGTGTCGACACTTACACACTGATGCAGACAAAAAAATAAATAAATAAAAAATCTGCAGACCCTTTCTCTGGTGTTATTTTTATTGTTTAGTCTAAAACTCAAGCTATCACAACTTCTAACATCTAGACGGTTAGACCACCATAATCGCAGGCTTTTATCCCGAATGTTGTGCATTACACGTGGGCGTGGCGGTACGAAGGACATTCTTCGAGACGCTAACAATACAAAGCGTTGTAAACTTGTAAATCACTGGTGCCCAGGGGCCAGTTGCACAACACATTTCTAATTTTAAAACACTTTTATGCCTTAAATCTATTTAGTTAATCAGCTTAAAATGCACACCACAATTAAAAATTTTTTAAAACTAAAACTGCTTTAAGTAAGATAAAGTTGTTTAAGTATGTCTTTCCATCCTGTAAAAGTACATCACACAGAAACACGTAACAAAACTCTAGGTCGTCAAATCTCCCTCCCCAGTAGTGTCACCGCTGCACACATCTCTAACAAGAGAACAGGCTCGTGACAGTGAATTAAATAAAAATGATCTGAAATTTAACAAGAAAAATGTATATTTAACTTCCTTACTTCATGTTTGTTAACGGCTTTAAGACTCTTATTAACTAAGAATGCAATCGTGACATTAATTCCCTCGGGCTGAAAGTTCGTAAGTGAAGAAAATATTGAGCATAAAACAGTTGTCATAACCAAAGAGAAACATGCCTAACAAAGTAAAGTCAGTGTTGCTGTCCCCGAACTCATCTGCAGTACGTGTTTCCTATGCATGAGTGCGGAACTTCTTCCGACTTAAGATAAAGTAGAAAAAGGTAAGGCCGGCATGCGGTCCTATCCATCCTAGGAGTCCACCCTAACCATCTCCTTCCCTACTACCAACTCCGCCCCTCTCCCGTACCATCTAACTCTCCACTCCCTACTTCCCCGCTGGTTAGCTGGTCACTTCAAAATCCTCCCTCGAATGATGGGGCTTTCTTGTAATACATGTACAGTCAAACCTCGGTTTTCGTCGATTTTTTTCCACGAAAACTTTTGTCGTCGTGCTTACGCGACCTCGCCGCTAATTTTGCGAAAACAAAGGGCGACCTCTGAGTTCTCCTGCTCAGTGTGGCATTGTTTCTCGTTGTGTGAGCATCATCCCGCTCGTCTAGCCAAACAATTTCATTACTCTTTCCAGTATTTTTGTGCTTTTTTATTATTGATTGCGAGTGCTAATACTACAATTATATTAAGTGATTATTGCGTACACAGTATTCGGTATAATGTGTTTATTTTCAGTTTCAAAATGTACGTAACGATCGTAAGATAAAATCACTTGTTCAAAATATCATTGTCCCTGTTACTTCCTGGTCCTATTGCCAAAAGACCAAGAAGGGAAGTGACCCCAGAAAGAGTCTTGATATCTATGGTCCTCATGGAGGGGGATTCCCCTTCCAAACAATAATATCTGCATCTCTCTCTCTCCTCCATTCGCCAATAAGTCTTCAGAAAGGAAAATGCTTAATGTTTTTAGTATTAAACACTATGTTTATTCTCTATAAAATGTGTTTTTGGTATGTATTTTGGAGTGTCTAGAACGAATTAATTGGATTTACATTGATTCATATGGAAATAGTTGCCTCAGTTTCGGATTTCGCCGATTGTCTTGGATTACCAACAAACCCGAGGACTGACTGTACAGAGAAACTCGCGTGGTGAAGTCATCCTACAAGCAGAGGAAAGGTGTCCTGCAAATGCCATTCTATGAAAATGTCTAGTTCGCCTAATGGAAGAAAACCAAAAACCATATTCTTTGGTTCCTGGTAGGAAATTTGACTTTCCACACAAACACTTGGTTTTGAATGATTGGATTTTTTCCGTGTCATCAAAAAGCCCGCATCTCGCCCTCGTATAGTGGGATGAAAACTACAAGGAACTTGAACAGTCTGCAGACAGTTGGTGGCGAAACTGATGATGTCGCTGTGCCTACTCCTACTCCTGTTGCAATCCTGACGCGCCCGCGTTTTTTGTTTGTTCGCATTGTACATTTGTTTGAATAGAAGAGTTACGAGTAGCAGTATAATTGTATTTTTTGCAAATTTTTGCATCGTACACTTAAGGTGCGATGGCTTTTTCCAGAGTCCGAAAGTTTGCTGTTCGTAAAAGTGATGATGAAAGTTTGCGCTTAGGCTGCATTTGCAGACTGATATTTAGTTTGTATTTGCAGACATGTTATTCAGAGTTTTTGTTTTGCTATTGTTGTTTGTCGTTTCAGTGTTTTTTTTCTGTTCCCCTAAGCGAACGGATGACAAAAATAATGAATTAAGTGCATGGATGAAGATCTGAGGGGTGAGCGGAACAACACATGCATTGTATTTCGCAAAGAGATGGGTTTTGTAGCCGGATTTGAAGGTTTGAGCGTACATTTCGAAGGGGAAGAAAAGTATAGTCATTGGTTTTTGCCCTTCCTGTGCAAGATTTGGAGCAGCCTCCTCAGGCACTTGGTCTCGAATATATGCATTCTCCTCTCCGTATCGCTTGCAGAGTCTGCTATATAAGGGCTCCCAAGTATTTAAAGCTGTTCACCACCGCGAGCTGTACTTCACTGCTACAAATCTCTTTGTTGTTTCCGTGAACCTTGACTTCGCTTTTGTCAGTGTTTTTTCCATATCCACGTGCACTCTCAGTTTCTGCGTTGGCATTATCTGGTTTGGGCAGGGGTTGATCTGATCCTGGGTCGAGGTCAAAGTCACCAACCCCACTGCATTTTTGGAGTAATGAGCTTTTCCCGGAGACCAGACATAAAGGCAGATAAATTTTGCGGCCAGACATGACGGTTTGGGAATAATTTTCCAAGTTCTTAAAAATATTCCTTGTTGGAGGTCCTCGGGCTGTAGTTATGAAGCGAGGGAAAGTCTTTGCCCTGGGGTAATGGGGGGAACCCAAGGAAAAGCGTCTTGTTTCTGAAGTTATAAAGTGCTGCCCAGACCCTGCAGGTGTTGACTCCTGAAGCTGTAGTTATAAAGCAGTGGCAAAAGTGTTTTAGGGTAAATAAATTGAATCCTTCGAATCTGCACTGAAAACACACCTCTTCCTTGAGCATTACTCCTAACAGTCCACACAATGGTAGTCCTTCTTACCCTCCCCCTTTCTGCTCTTGCTACTTTTCTACCCATTTTTCACTGCAGAATCACTATATTCCCTGTTCCTGTTACTTGGTGCCTTTTGTGCTTTCTTTGTTTTCTGTTTGTCATTACTACTGTTGTTTATTCTTCTGTCCCTCATTATCTATCCATTTAGTCCACGTCTCTTCCCCGTTTTAAGCGCTAAGAGCATGCTCTCTATGAGTGTGAATATGCGCTATAAAAATCTTCATTTATTATTATTATTATGTTTGCAGGCTCTGGATACTGCTTTATAACTTCGGAAACAATAGGTTTCTCCTTGAATTTCCCATACTGCCCTAGGGAATTGACTACCTCTTGCTTCATACCTACTGCCCAAGGTAGTAACAAACGGCTGTGTAATAGTATAGCATCATGTTTTGGCCAGGCATCATAAATATGCATGATGAGTATAGATCAACTTATTCATGTCTTTCTTGGATGAAATTAAATATGAACAACATTTAAGCAGCATCTTCAAACCACTGTTTTAATTATGATGAAGGATGGCTTTCAATGCTGTGCTTCATAGTGGCATATAATCACATTGTGTTTGAACCTGTCTCACAAAGCCATGAAAAATCAAAAGGAGTAATTAAATTTTCACTAACCGAATGAAACTTTTTTTAATCACGTAATGGAAAATCGTCAACACATTTTTACCTGATGCTTTCCAGTTAAAATTTGATGCATGAAAAATGCTTACACAGACATAAACAGCCTTCCAAATCTCCAGTCTCTTAAATTATATTCTTCTCAGCACACCACAAAAGAAAAGTACTGTTCAGTCCATACAAACATTTACCTAGGATACTTTGGGGTATTTTTTAAAAAAAGTCCTCTTTTACTGGAGTATTTCTGCACTTTAATGCAGTCATTAATGAGATTGAGTTCAATGAATCATTAATCATATTAAAATAATAATTAATGGCTTTTAATATCCAACAAATAAACATTTTAAGAATAAAAGTAAAAAAAAAAAAAATATAACGCATTAACCATATCATGATATAACATCTTGTTTTAAATAAATCTGCGTTTATCAAGTGCTCAGAAACACAGATCAGCGCTCCAGAGAGTGAGTCTTCAATACGACCAGTTTATAAAAAGCTACTGCTAACAGAAGACAGGTTGATAATCTTTCTTGACCCAGAGACTTCTCACTCCAATAGGTTCCCCATAAGGTGGAAGGCACATCAACATTGGACACAAGACTATTTGGATCTCTCTCCGGCAATGCAGTGCGCTGGATCTCCTGTATTATGTGCCTGCAGCTCACTCGCTCACCTCCAACAGAAAGATTGAAAAATTTCATGACTAAGTTTGGTTTGAGAAAGAATGTTCGATGCTGACATGATTGGGCCAGGTCTGGATTCAGAAGCGTCACAAGCATGGCTTCCATGATACGAAGACCGGTGAGATAGGGAACAACACGCAGATTAGTGTAGCGGTAAATCTGATTTTCTAGTACATAGATGTCTGCTTTTGGTAGCTTTTGTACCACCTGCACAAGCTGTAAGTAAAATATAAGAGAAAGTCAGATGTCAAAAAAGTTGGGAAAGGCATACATGTAAATACAGAAAATCTGTTTACCATAAACTATTAAAAAAATTGTGTACTGTTATCTTAAGTTTTCAAAATCCAGGTCTAGTATAATACGACTGACAATTTTGTGCAGGACCGCTTGACTTAAAAATTATAATGTGAACTTCATTCCAGAAATAATTTTGTTCTCAATTAGCTTTTTATGAGACTAACACCACTGCAGTTTAGAAAAAAAACCTGTATTACACAATTTAGAAATTACAAGTTGTTTCAAGAATGTTCACTTTTTTTAGCCATCTCATTCAATCACTGCATTAGGAAAGAAACATTTTTATTAGCTTCAACTGCATTTTGATTGATGATAACATGGGAAATAAACAATCCTTTTCAAATTTTTATCAGAAATAAAAAGAAAAAAATTCAAACAGTCTACCTTTTCTAAAAGTTGCACATGGTCAAGACGCTGGAATGGCTTGCCTAACACTGGAAGTAAACTCCATGATTCCAGTGTCATATCACGAGTTACATGTGCATAGCTGACACAATCTGCATGTATTTCCAATGCAACAAGTGACTTCAAGTTCTGTCAAAAATCAACAACCTAGAATTAATCTTCTCTTTGCTTATTTACATTCATCATTATTTATGCTTATTCTTTTGCTTATTGCTATACTAATTCACGAAGAGCCTCTATCTAGCTGATTTATGTTAAGAGAGAAAGTGAGAGAAGAATCTGAAAGAGTAGGAAAACAGAAAAGAGAGAGAAAAGATAAGATGAGATACAATGTTATTTATTCCCTTTCCATATCCGACACCTTCCTACAATTGAACTCTTCAAATCTGCACTGAAAATGCAGCTCTTCCTTGAGCATTACTCCTAACAAAGTCCACACAATGCTGGTCCTTTTTCCTCCCCCCTTCTGCTCTTGCTACTTTTCTCCCCATCTTTCTCTGCAGAATCATGATGTTCCTATTACTTGGTACCTTTTCGTGTTTTTTACTTTTGCTTTCTGTTCATTTTCAGTACTGTCGTTTATTCTTCTGTCCCTCGTGTTCTATCCATTTAGTCTATGTCTCTTCCCCGTTTAAAGTGCTAAGAGCATGCTCTCTATGAGTGTGAATACGCTTTATAAAAATTTTCATTTATTATTATTATTCCAGTGGGCTTTTAAACTAGGGATAGAACCCCACAACAAAAACAATTAATAATACCATAACACATTCATACCCACCACACCAGACAGACCCTTATATAATATGAAGACCTGCAAATGATCGCAATTCATTCACATGGCCAATACAACAATTCATACCCACCACATACCACCAATTCATACCCACCACACCAGACAGACCCTTATATAATATGAAGACCTGCACATGATCGCAATTCATTCACATGGCCAATACAACAAAGGACAGCCTCAATCTATTGGTCCTACATGTAGGGACAGAGAATTGGTGGCCCGATGAAAACTGATGGAACTTCCCTAATAAGACATGCTTATCATCATGCAGAATTGTAGACACTTTTGAAAATGTCTGCCTATTGCACAAAGTCTGAATGACACTCAGGGGTGTTTCAATAATTTTTTTTAGCAGGTATCTACAACACAATTCAAGCTGTTTTTGCCCTTCATTGATAAATTGTTGTAATAACAGATGAATGAGAAGAGGATACTCTCCACATGAAATTGATAAAACAGCTGAAGAAATCTCCGGGAATGACTTCAGCTTCTGGAGAAGGAAGAGGTGCTGCTGATCCTTCTTCATGACAAAACATGGTTATTGTATTGTAGGGAAGATCCCAGAGAAAAGAAAAGCAGCTAACTCTATTTCATGGTCAAACATTATCCATTCAAAATAGATGCCACATAAGTGAAAGACAGAAAAAAAGTAATTCAAATACTTTATCAACATCTAACTTTTTTCAGTTGTCAAGGCGTACAATAGCCAATAACATAAAGATCTGTAGTTAGAAAAAACTAATAATGTATAATAAAATAGTATAATAATAATAGTAATGATAATACTTTAGATAATTAAGACTATTAAGACTATATATTGGCATAGGCATTCTCTCCTGACACTAATAGTATTATTAACTACTATTAGTAATACTAATAGTAATACTAATAGTAACAATAAGACTTTAGATTATTAAGATTAAGTACTAGCATATGCATTGTGGTTGTCACTATATTTGTACATGTAACTCACAATATTTAATTAAAATAAACTGCTAACAATATTAAACACCTTTTCAATTGCTTGACATGACAGCCACTAGTATGCTGTAAGACAAGATACATAAATATTTAAACATAAAATGCAGCAACTTAAATTAGATAATTATGTTGCATAGAGTACGACTGTAGCTGTGTTTAAAATAATGGCATACTTACCGTGAATTTTTTTATATGGTCATCTAAGGTTAAAATATACGTTGGTAGCCTGTGTTTCTGTTAGTAGTTTCTGTTGCAGCTGGCTAGATTGTTAAAAGAGATGACAATTTCTTTAGAACTTTAAACTATATTGGTGATCTATAATGATATAGAGAGCTATAAATGCATGCATAAAAAACTGAATCACCTACATCACACATGTCTTCAGGTATGGGTGGGCTTGTTTTGATTGATTCCAGCTCTACGCTTTTCTTTAGTTTTTGAACAGATGTGTAGTCCAGGTTTTTCATGGTATCACAGATCTTTTGCAGGCCAATGATGCCTAACCCTGGCACAAGTAAAAGTTCAGGCAGAGAAGAAAAATTTCCATTCCGCTCCCTGTACTTGACTATAGCAATAGCCTTTTGGTGATTCAAAAGTCGAGTGAACTGCAGTTCTTCTGTGGTGCATTTATTGAAGGTTTCTAGAATCCTCATCTTCTCATCTGCTGTAAAAATTTCCTCCAAGATGTGATTTGATGCTTTGGATGATTTTGTAGATACGAGACGAATTTGCTTACTGAAAATCATCTAGTAAAACAGACAAATTTAATTATTTACTAAATGAAAAATATGTTAAACGAAATTACCAACTTATCCCAATGGGCAGTTATAACCTGGGAAGTGTGCTTAGTTTTTTTTTTAAAAAGTTAAAGTTCTGTTAGTACATGTTCTGGCATAGACAAAATGCTGGGAGCTTTTAAGGACTGTTGACACAATAAAACCATTTATACATTAGAAGTTGGTACCATTTCTCTTAAGATTTTGGTAAAAATGACAACTTTCAGTCTTTCCTTTATTTACACAAAAGATACAAAATCACACGGTCACTATTCAATGCATTACAAAACTGTATTAAGTATTCCTACTTTCTCTTTTAACATTGTATGATATGTTAAGGATATTTCATTGTCATATGAAGGTACGGAGTTAAAGAAGTAGAAAAAAGTAAGTACATACCCGCAAAAGGCTATTGCAGAAAGTATTGCTTCCACACATTTTTGAGAAAACGTTAATGATTTTATTACCACGGATCCTTCTCTACCTCAAAGGTTCTTGTACCGGAAACTCAAGACGGGTATGAGAGTGATTTCCCTTTATGCCCTGAGCCGTAGACAACAGTTTCTATGTGACGTCATCAAAACATGTGTAGAGGACAGCTAACCTCCAATCGCTCAGTCACCGTTACCATGGATCGAGTTGTAAACGTGCCGGTGCCGGGCAGAACTTTCTTATAGGGGGGGGGGGGGGAACGTGAAGTCATAGACTGGTCTATGTTATTTTGTCAGAGGTTTGGGGTTTGGGGTAGGGTTAGGATTAGGGTTAGGTTATTAGGTACAATTGGGCAATTGAGTGGACATTTTGTTATGGCCGCCATGTTCCCCCCACCTTCCCTATAAGAAATTAAGCTGTTCCACGTGCCGTTACTGAAAGTACAATCATAATTATTACTTTGTTTTGTGTGTGTGTGTGTGTGTTGCTTCAGCGCTGTCGTCTCCCGCGAGAGACAGCGCTATAGTCCGTTCTTGTTGCTGTGCGTCTGTTTATCGTGTATCGATGACAGCTCGCGCTTTTGATTGTAATTCCGGCTTCCCGCCACCCTGTACCCTTTCCCTTCCCATGGAAGTTTTTGTGTACTGGAGTGTAATGAAAACAGAGAAGAAATGATTGGTTGGTCATTGACCTTCTTTTCCCATATGCAAATGAGCCAGCCTCGTTCCGTATACATTTCAAGTCAGAAGTTATAGAATGCAATCTATAAATATAGATTTCGAATGTATAGATAGAATGCATTCTATAGCTAAAGAATTGAAAGGTATATATAAAATGAATTGGATAGCAACTTCTGAGTATAATAAATGAAACACTTCGGTTTTTACCGAGTTTTCTCTCTCTAGCTTTACATTGCAATGTATAATTAGACATTGCAATGTATATAGTTATACATTGCGTTTTATACTTGTAGAATGCAATGTATAGCTATAGAATGCAATCTATAGCATAGAATGAATTGCATAAATTATAAAAGTATAAGTATAAAATGCAATGTATAGCTATACATTGCATTCTGTAATTATACATTGCAATGTATAGCTAGAAATAGCAAATTTGTGAAAATTCCCCTCTTGGCGCCCCATAAGGGAAGGCGCCTGTGTCATCCGTCCCATCCCCCCTCACATGAAGTGGCGAGCACAAAAAGTTAGTGTTGCCACGATGTGAAATGGCGGGAGCTTCTCAAACTTATGCAAAAATTTGAAACACTTAGGGGACCTAGATAAACTCTCTTATTTGTGTAATAAGAATATTTAGAAATACACTTAATTCAGAGTATACTTCTGTATCTTATAGAATATATAGTGGGGACTGGTGACGGTTGACAAGGTTTTGGTCTCTCAAGTACACCTCTACAATCTCGTGAAACTCCGATTTTTTAAAACTCCACCATCAGAGGAAATGAATTACTACCGCCTTTCAACACACAAGCCATCTATAGTGTTCACTTTCATCGAGAAATGAGCATCGATAAGTACTCTTTAAGTACACTATAAAGGGCAGGTGACCTGAATGCATATAAGATAAGAGATCGAGTGCACGTACGGCCAAATAAGGACAGGTATGAAACATGAGTCGGGTGCAAAGCACGTCACTAGCCACCATACATTTCATAAGCATTTCAGCTGAAGGCTAATCTTTAGCTATCCAACTATAGATGCTTGGGTCCATGTCAAATTACCACACACCTATCAAATTACCGCCAGCAATCAGTTGACCGAACTATTCATGCATGTACAATCAACTAAATAAAATAATAATATTTATTCGGTGCATTTCGCCATACAGATGCGGTTTGCAAGAGCCAGGAGGCAGTAGGTAATGATGCCGTATGACAGAGACGGGCTTCACAATCCGGCAAAACATATTTACACATGCACAGTCAACATTGCCAGGAAAAGGAAGGAACGCAGAGATAGGAGTAAGGAAGCGTTGCTCTCTGTTTAGAAATACGAGTGAGTGGTACAAGTCGCATTCCACGTACCTGATCGAAAGAGCGCTTACCTCTGTGTAAGTACAGATCCCTCCCCAAGCCTGATAAACAGTCAACATAAAACTGTTCCATAAACCGTCTAACAATTTCGGGAAAAACATAAATATTTCACAAAACCTCTCGTGTCTAAAGTATAGGGTTCAAGCGATCGCTGGGGTGGAGATACTGGCTAAAACGGTAAAACCAAATGTATGCAAGGTTGAAGGTCAGGAAGCCAAGGCGGAATAGCGCAGTAGTACGTGTAAATCAAAACACAATTAAACCTCGCAAAACGAGCTCTCACTTCTCCACCATCTTTATTTTAATGACAAATTTGAAGAAACGAAGCAGCAGACAAATGGATATGAAAGACGACACAGTTCGACATGACTTCCTGTGTAAATGGGAAACGTGCTTGAAATGTAGTAAAACGTCGTCAGCTGGTCAGCAACATTGTCTCTTCCTTAGCTGTTACCTGTTCCATTCTAGACATAGTTCAGCGTGCTTGTTATTGCAGCAAGCACAGTGTTTAGTTCTTCAGAGTATCCACTGACGGCAAAATTTACAACTGCTGTCTTAATGATGATGGCTTATTTCACAATCAGATATCAGGCTGTCATTGTTACACTGAGTCACCTATACCACGGACTTGTATTACTGGACTGCGTGCAGACGATTTTTTTTCAGTGAAGTCATAGAACGAGGCTGGTTACGAAATAGCTTCCGATTTATTGACATTCATTGTTAAGGCTCGCCGAGACTAACAGCGGAGAACTTCGCAAGAGGCTCAGCGTTGGTCTCGGCAGACAGACAGCAATCCACCTATACACGTCCGTGCCTCTACGTTGTATACCTTTGCCATTTAGGGTAGTCGGAAAGTTTATCAGCGCCATATTTATCAAGGTTGCAGCGCCTTTCCGAGAAACACTGGGCTGTCTCTCAATAAACTGTACCCGACGAACGCAGCTCAGAAAGAGATGTAACCCTGAACTCGGCGAGACTACTTTGCTCCTGTTTCTTGCGTGCAGTTCATCGGCAAACATGTGTGACGACGACGCTCCAGCCTTGATAATAGACAATGGAAGCAGAATGTGCAGAGCTGGGATTGCTGGGGATGACGCCCCTAGGGCTGTCTTTCCGTCTGTTGTTGGCAGACCTCGAATTCCTAAGGTATTTAAGAGTGAGAAAACTTAATTTCGTTAAAAAAGATATTGGGGTAGCCATATGAATGACTGAAAGATAGATCAAAATAATTTTCTCTTGACTTATAGAAACCTGTGGGATTGGTGGATGGATAGGTTGATTGCAGAACGTGAAGAAAAATAAGATTTGGCTTTTACTTTTCAGAAAATTTTCTTCGGGACAATTAAAAAGAAGTAAATATACCCTTACTCTCTCCTGTTTTGCGAACTGAATACCCAGGTTTTTTTTGTCTTTCTCTCTACAAGAAAGATCGATACTGTAAGATCGTTTTTTGAAAGATTTTAGACAAGCAAAAGAACAACGTCCCCCCGTCTTCCTAAAAGGCATAACTACACGCAAAAATAACACTTTGCACCATTAAATGCCTACCCGAAACACTTCTGAACATTAATTGCTGCTATACAAAAGTGCAACCGTAGGGCGAACTGCCTACCATTCATCTCGTTTTATCTGTCATACGGCTGAATGACTAGTTCCCAGTTCTTGTGGGCAGATGTCATATCCGCACAGCTTAGTAGGAGAAGGTAGGGTAGGGTTGTTAGGTACGACCACCTAGCCTCTCGCGAGGTTCCGTGGACACGAAACATAATGTTGTAGATACATATCATTGCCAAGAACAATCTTTTTGAAGAAAACAAAGATACATTTTCCCTGTGACCAAACTAGTTTCTGCAAATAAAGGCCGGCTCAACCGGCCCACAGGTGGATTTGGAGATTAAATTCGGACCGGTTATAGTCGTTGCTCTTGTTGCTGCTGCTGTTATTATTATTATTATTATTATTATTATTATTATTATTATTATTATTATTATTATTATTATTATTATTATTTCCCTGCACAAACCACAAACAGAAAATTGTGCTTTAGGAGAACAGGCTTTTTTTTTTTTACTATGTACTCTGTCTCCTCTAGAAACTCTCTGTACACATTTTACACACCATAAACAGTTGTTTCTCTATGCATTTCACAGGACCAGACCATATATTTCGCGCACCCAATTACTAAAATGTGGACTGCGGTGACTCAGAGGACAGCAGTGCCAGGCACATGCTGCAAAAGTGTTAACATAACGTGGTGAAACTATACAGCTTGATCAAAAAGAGCAGGCTAATCTTTTCTAGGAATCCCAGACACTTAATCCCCTAGACTTCTAATCCCTAAGCACTTAGTCCCCAGACACTTAATCCTAAAAATGAAATTTTTAACTATAAAAATTATGAAGTCAGTGAAAAATTTAATTCAAATTCAAATAATTATTTTCATATAAACATCAGAATAAGTTTGACAATTAAAATAATACTTAGCTTCAACGTCATTTCAACATCTATAACATTAGTTAAAGTTCATGTGAGCTATTAAATTCAATGTTCTTCAACAATATGATATGAAAATTGTTCTTAAGTGTTCGCGAGGTAATTGTTGTTAATCAATATGACAGGTAAGCTAATCATCGAAGGTACAGAAGACGATCCATTGGCCCATATCGCTGTACAATGTTGCTAACTCTCATGGCCAATGCAGCCTACTTCCTCTTTGGACGTTTCTGTGTGCCGGCGCATGACTGTAGAACAGATGCCTTGTGTAGCTGACAATCCTTACGTAGACCATCAAGGAATGTCCACATTGCTGGATGGTGACAGGAGAAGAGAGATTGGAGGGCGTGATGCCAACCCTCCACAGCGTTGTTTGTTCGTGCAACACCGCCGATGACGTCCACATTTCTCTTACGGTTATAATATTTCAAGTCCACAAAATTGCCTTTCAACGAAGAACAAAAATATTCTTACTAACTCAGTACTCAGTAGAGACATTAACCCTCTGACTCCGCAGGACCAGTTTCGTGGCTTTACCAGCTTACTCCGCAACCAATCAGAAAATTTGTTTTATTAAAATGTCATTTATCTTTAGTTTGAAGCCATTTTTGGTGTTGTGTCGCGATTCGTGGGCATTTTTTTAGGATTAAGTGTCTGGGGATTAAGTGCCTAGGGATTAAAAGTCTAGGGGATTAACTGTTGGGGATTAAATATCTGGGGATTAAGACCGGACACCCTTCTCTAGTAGATAATTTTGCATGGCCCACGAATGATGTTATAAATATGAAAATGGCCGCTGGAGGAAAGAAAGGTTCCCCACCCCTGGTCCATATGTATGTATGTACACACGATCGTCTGTCTATAAGTAAAAATAAGTGGCATTTAATTGACGACTCGCATCCGAACACACTAGAAAACAACAACACGCCTGTCAGAATAAACTATATTACGGACGATTTTCTCCAAAGGTGACGTGTTTCTTGACAGGGCGTGACGATGGGGATGGGGTTCAAGGACACCTACGTTGGAGACGAGGTCCATAGCAAACGTGATATCCTCACCCTCAAGTACCCCATTGAGTATGGCATCGTCACCAACTGGGATGACATGCAGAGGATCTGGTACCACGCCTTCTACAACGAGCTGCGCGTGGATCCAAAAGAACACCCAGTCCTGCTGACTGAGTCCCCAGTTAATCCCAAGGCCAACCGCGAGAAGATGACTCAGATCATGTTCGAGACATTCGACACGCCAGCCATGTACGCCGCAGTCCAGGCCGTGCTGTCGCTGTACGCTTCCGGTCGTAAAACTGGCATCGTACTGGACTCTCGTGATGGTGTGACCCACACTGTTCCGATCTACGAGGGTCACGCTTTGAAACAGAAAGTAATGAAACTGGATCTGGTCGGTCGCGATCTGACCGAGTACCTGACGAAGATTCTGACCGACCGTGGTTACAGCTTCACCACCGCAGCTGAGCGCGAGATTGTGCGTGACATCAAAGAAAGGCTGTGCTACGTGGCGTTGGACTTTGAGAAGGAAATGCAGATTGCTTCCTCATCCCTGGAGAAGAGCTACGAGCTGCCTGACGGACAGGCCATCACCATTGGTAACGAACGTTTCCGCTGTCCAGAAGCACTGTTCCAGCCCTCCTTAGTCGGCATGGAGTTCCCAGGCATCCATGAAATTATCTTCAGTTGCATCATGAATTGCGACTCAAATATCCGCAAAACCCTCTTTGCGAACATGGTGCTTTCGGGTGGCAGTTTAATGTATTGTCACTTCAGACAAGATTAGTAATATTATTTTTTAATATTTTTGTATCTATTATTACGCATGTGTAAGTTCCCTCTGGGATAAATAAAGTATTGTCTTCTCTTAATATTGCTATCTCTGTTTTAAAATAGTTTTGTGTGATAGCTTACTGTTTTCATGGCTACCAAACTCGATTCAAATGCTGTTACTGAAGCTAATCCTACCCCAGAGCAGCTGATAAAAATGCCTTTTAGAGAATTTTCTGAAAAGGTGGAGTGGTACTCAGGTAAACTTCAAACATGGACATCTGAAGCTAAGTTACTCGCCACAGAACTAGGTTTGACAGGAGGAAAACTTGTCAAATTCGTAACAGCAGAGTTAAGTGGTCGTCACGAGAAGAGAGACAAAAAGAAAGACGAAAGACAATAGAAACCAGTTAGAAGAATGGGCGGTGGGGGGAATAGTGTTTTACGCCGAGCCAACAACTAAAGCTTTATGACGGCAAGGCAACAAGCCCTGTAAACAGAAACCAAAAACCTAAATGTGTGTAGATGTTGACCATTTTAGGACCGTTTTGCCTTCAGACCGCTTTTCTCGTCTTATCAGTCTTGCACGCACGCACGCACGCACGCACAAAATGTATATTTCATAAATTGAAATTTTCTTTCCAAGGAATAGAACATAAACAAAAGGGTTTGAAATTATGTTTATTGTATTTTTTATTTCTTCTGCTACTATTTATGTGAATATACTATTAAAAACTATTACAAATAACTAAAACTGTTAGTAGTACACCAGTACATACCATATTGATGAATTTTTAAAATAGAATCGATACGTCACCTCAGGGTATCATGCAACAAAATCATATGCCAAGAAGAACAAACACTGGATTTGAAGGAAAACGCTAACAGAGGACTCTGAACCTTTTTAATAGCAAAAATAAATTAACTTTGTGCATGAGGAGATTTGAATACAGAGCAACCGATCCTCGCTGTATTTGTTACAAGCGCATTACCATTGCACCACAGGACTGTTCTAATGAAGGGAAAGAGTCTCTCTGTGTTTATAATTATAGCAGCTCGTTGCCATGTTTGTATGACCAGGACATGTGGCAATGTTTTACTATTATGTACTAGTGCTTCTACAATCTACTAAAATATCAATAGTTGTGTGCAAAATAATAACATAATATATACAAGAGAAAGCAAGCTATGCAAGGGAAGAATATATTGTGTTGACAATCCAAAGCCTACAACAGAGTGTTGAGATATATACCTCTCAGCATACAGAACATATTGGTGTAAATTTTCTCTACCAAGACGGCTTACCTGGTTTACACGATTCTACTCGGCGGACTGCAGTAAGCTCAACTTATTGTCTGTTACTGAGTCGTCTGGCAAAGGAGGCAGTTAACAGGGCAAGAATCGAACAACTGGTAAAACCAAGCGCCCACTATTCTACCCACCCGCGACTCCTCAAAAGGACTCTTAAAAAAAAAAAAACAGTCTCACGATGTCGATCATGTTGAAAGGCGGGATCCTGAAAACCAGAGTCTTGGCGAGGAAGAGAGAGAGAGAGAGACCAGACGCGGGCAAAATATACACGAAAATATTTTAACAATTGTTAACGAAGTACTCGCACAGACCAGTAAATGTACCTGTGGAAGTACCTTGCTGCTGCAAATCCTCCCTACACTCGTGACAGCCATCTCAATGGCGCTTGATCGTCACTTCAAGCTGCACTCGACGAGACAACCTGCTACGGCCAGACATGGAGCAGTGAGTGCAAAGTGGAGTCCTACAACTCAAATACTAGCAGGACTGGCTAGAAGCATATTCTCGCCGTGAATTTTCTTTTTCCATGATGTTTATTCATTCGAATTCGAATTCATTCGAAAATCAGTAGTTGATGAGACCCTACTTAAAAATACTCCCCCATGATTATCTCCCTTCTATAAAATTTAGGTCATTGAAGAACCACTTTCCAGTGAATAAATGATATCCCTAGAAATGAAAGGTTCCATAGATTCTATAACACCTAGGATATAGGGGATGAATTCCATTATCTATTTAATTGTAAAAAAATTGTTGACCAGGGTAAAAATTATTTACAACTTTACTACATTCACAATCCAAATGCTTCTATATTCCAGTCATCATTAACTTCGAAAAAAAGACCCCCAGCAGATTTGCTCGATTTGTGAACATATTACTAAGGATGGTGAACGAGATGAATTGATAAAATGTGAGTGTGTTGGTGGGTGGGAATGAGATATTGTATATTTTGTGTTACTACTGAGAATGGTGACTGAGAAGAATCAATAGAATGTGTGTGCACGGACGTGTATAGGGTGGACTGCTGTCTGTCTGCCGAGACCAACGCTTAGCCTCTTGTAAAGTCCGCTGTTAGTCTCGGCGAGCTTAAACAATGAATGAGACTAAATAGGAAGCTTTGTACACACCAGCATCGTTCTATAATTTAACTGAAAAAAATCGTCTGCAAACAGTCCAGTAATACAAAACGTTCGTGGTGTGTGTGTGTGAGAGAGAGAGAGAGAGAAGGATTGCATATGTGAAGACATGAATATGTGTCTGCATCTGTGACCTAGGAAAGAGAGAGCGCAAAAAGGGGGGGGGGGCCCAGAAACATCACATGGAAAATTTATCCTTTGTTTACATGTGATTCTATGTTTTGATTTATTTGTTTACATATGCAGGTATACATGGAAAGGCTGGAAGAAGGAAAGAATGAGTGATACAGAAATTAGTTTTTTTTTAATATATTAGCTGTCATAAACTGACCAGTGAGTTTACGTGTGAGTGAGATACTGTATATAAAGATAGGAATGTGTGTGAATATGTATGTATATACTTTGAATATCTCAATACCCCTTAAAAAAATGAAGAATCTTGAATCTTGTCAACAATATAGAGTATAGACATTCACGTGAGTCTGTCAATATAAGAGCTTTAACTGTTTTTTTGAAAAAAGAACGAGTTTTCGCCTCGTGTCTGAAATGTCTGGAGGCAAACTTGTCAGGCGTCTTGGTTGTTTTCTGCTGAAGTTGATGGTTTAGGAGGTGCAACAGGTACGGGGGTCACTGTTGGTGACACGAACTGCTCGTCTCTATCACTGCTCTTCTTGCCTTGTGCTCTCTTCCCCGTCTGCAGAATAAAACATTTCAGTGTATTAGAATAAGGTCATGAAGTAAATTTGACACGTAGTCAACAAATATCACAACAATGCCCCCAAATAGCAAATGGAAACAACCCAAGTACCTTTAGTTCGGTAGACATTATGTCAGTCCCTTGATCTGCGCGTCGTCAAGGAGACTGGACAGATGACACACCTGACAGTTTGCCAGAGAGGCCTGAGCTAAACGTTGGCACACAGGTAAGGTGTATGCAGAGAAGCTAAATAGAGGACTGCATCTGTTGCGCGGGAAGAGATTACTTGCGACGCGCATGCGCTCCACTAAGTTATTGCTTCGCCGTTTCCTGTTTCGCTTTACACAGTGCGTCGCAGAACTGCTTTCAGAATAATTTTTAGATACCAGGCACAAACTGTGCGATTCCAGGCTGCCTTCATGCAAAAGTCGACACAAAGATTTATAATTTTTCTCTCATACAAAATAGACAACCAAGACTGGAAAAAAGCTCTGGTGAGAGCTGTGAATCCTTGGGATTCTAGCTTCAGCATTGAAAAAGCAACCATTCGCTCCAAAATTTCAAACCGGAATGTTACATTGAAGGTAAGTCACTAGGCAAGAGAAATATAACTTTTTTATATTTTAGAATAATTTGACATTCCAGTGGTTATAACTATTGCTGTGCCAGATCAAAAGATTCATAGACGTAAAAATAATTGAACTAATAAACCAGTACGTTGCGAAAAGTGTCCACTCAGCGCGAAGTGCCACGAACGTGGCTTTGCCATAGTAACCCATGAAAACACTTCTATTGGTCAATCTAGTTAAAAGCCAACCAATCAAAAAACGTGTTTTATTCTTCTTCGGTCTTCTGAGCGCCATTTGTAGTGTTGAAACATTTTTGTGCATGAGATTTTTGCGCGAAATCAAAAACGAGCCACTGTGAGACATTGTGCGCGCCACCAGTCAGGAGTAATATGTCGATGGCGATTCTGACAGTGAATTTTAATGTATTTAATATATTTATTCGATTATTTTTGCTGCAAATTACTCCAAATGCTGCCGAATATGTCTCTGGAAATTGAAGATGCTGTGGGTAGGTCCTAGCCTAACTTTTGAAGTTGTTGGAGGATGTGAACTGACAGTAGGCAAGAGAAAAAAACTGCACGGCAAAAACACAACAGTATCATGTTTCATATTCAGGGGTCATTCAAGGGTCGTGCTTTGTGGTGTAGGACTGTGACCTGGCGGCTTTGTCAGTGGACCACAGATGACCAGTACCTTGTGTAAATATGCTTGCAAAGTAGTTTGCATTGTGTTTTGGACACGTAACAACGATATTTGGACATGGACAGGACTTTGAATTGAAACTTTGTTTTCCGTGACTAAGGTCGCCATGTGAACCGGGATTATTCTTGGATCGCTGCTGCCATCGGAGTAAAAGGTAGACAAATTTCATTTCTTTTTTTGCAAAGTTCAAGCTTTTTCCTTTCCAAAAGTGTATAGGTTTCTTAGACTAATGTTTGTGGTGTTATTGGTTTGTGGGTATTATGAGTGGTGGCATTCAATAAACTCTCCAGTTAGAACACGTAGCAGAGACATCATTATGTCGGCCTTCGCGCCATCTTTTATTATTCCAAGTTCGCACTAAACCTTTTACGGATTTCTACATTTTCAGAATAAGGCCAACACTTGCCTTATGTCACATCTCCCTTTCTTTAATTAATGGACATTAATGTTTCAACCTAACTTAATTAACATTAATTTTAGCCTGTATCCTTCACGCCTAACTTTCCTAGTTAGAGCATTTATTATTACTTTTGCAATTTTCTTACACTATAACACAACTTTTAATATTCTTGAATTTCCTATTCAAGTCTATGTGCGTTTGATTCGAGTCAATCATTTACAAGTCAAGTTTCTGTGAGATCTTGATGGGCAGAGACGTGATGATTGTCCCTGGTGTCTGGGTTGGCTTCACCCAAACTGGCTGACCTGGTTCCAACTCAGCGGCTGATCTGGCACCGTGTGCTCTGTCGAAGTTCTGTTTATGTTTCAACTTCTGCATCTCGTTTTTCTTATGAAAGTCCTTCCTTTCTTTTTCCTTTTTCTCGGAAAATTGAGATGGTATGGTGGGGACCATGGTGCGTAGTCTTCTCCCAAACAACAGTTCTGCTGGACTGAGACCTTGCTAAAGTGGCGTAGCGCGATATGTGAGAATCGCTAAATAAGGATCATCTGCCTTCTTCAGGATTGATTTCACGGTTTGAACGGCGCGTTCAGCTTCGCCATTCGCTTGTGGGTAGTACGGGCTGCTTGTTGTGTGAGTGAACTCGTACTGTTGAGCGAACGTTTGGAATTGCTTGCTGAAGAACTGCGGGCCGTTGTCTGAGATGACAATTTGTGGAATTCCATGGCGGGAAAAAATGCTCTTAACATGGTTGATGACTGTTTCTGCCGAAGTATTCTTCAGGTGTGCCAACTCAATATAACGGGAATAATAGTCCACCACTAGTAAGTACTGCTCTTTTTTCAGTTCAAAGATGTCCATTCCAACTTTCTGCCAAGGGAATGCTGGTGTGACAGAGGGAATAAGGGGCTCAAGAGGAATTGGCCTCTCCTTGATGCAAATTGTGCACCTCTGTACCATGGACTCTATCTGCTGAGAAAGCTTTGGCCACCAAACACTCTCTCTGGCCAAGGCACGACATTTTACGATGCCTTGATGTCCAATATGAAGTCTGTGAAGAATGTCTGTTCTCAGTACTTCAGGGATGATCAGTCTTGATCTGTAGAGAAGAAGTCCATCATGTTCTGTGACTTCTGATCATACTGTCCAAAACGCTTTCAGTTCTTCCTGCTCTGGACTAGAACGTGGCCATCCATTGTGAAGATAATACAGTACTGTCTTACAAACAGTATCTCTTGCAGTCTCGTTCTTGATTTCTTCGATGCGTTTTTCACTGGCTGGCAAGCTCTGAATCACTTGCTTGATGAAGATCTCTTCTTCTTCACTTCTCTCATCTCTCGAGGCAACACTTGCCTTATTTCACAATGTTTACCGGAGAGAAGTAATAATGAAAAAAGCTGCACCCACTGCCATAAATTATGAATCATAAATTATTACGACAGTTGTTTAGAAGTAAAATTAGGATTTAGAGCGCTAAGAGGGAGGAAAAAAATCGAGCGCAACGTTATTTCTTTATGATCGGGTTAAGTTCGTTACAAAATAATAATTCCCAAAATATGAGTCCCGCCATAGACCACGTGTTCCCGCCTGCTCACTATGCTTAATTTTAAAGATATAAGCCTTCAAACATCGGCATTCTCACCTGCAACTAGGAAGCGGGAAAAAGTACTTAACCCGATCATAAAGAAATAATATTGCGCTCCTCTTGTCCTATAAAACCAACTAGGACTGCTCCTAAAAAGCTTAAACAAAGATCAAGCACCAGATATGCAACATCGACGGTTTCTACACCGTCTGGTCTACAAGTAACATCGTCACAGTCGATTATATGAATCTTATAAGTTTAGCTGGAATTATATAACTTCACATCTTCTAGAAAACACATAAATGAGGAAGGCATCTCTCCAAGTATGCAGATTATTTTTATATTACTATATCGAACTGATGGAAAGGATATTGAAGAATAAGTGGTTAAAACTGTTATATGCATGAAAATAAACTGACCACTTCCTGTGGATCAGGAACAGTTGTACATTGTGTGCTTGTGGATCACAACTATATTACCAATGTAAGTAGGTACAGCGTTTTGTAATAGTACCCGAGGGCATTGTCTTTTTTCCCTTCTCTAGTTTTGTTTGTTTGTTTGTTTGTTTGTTTGTGTTATGTTTTTGTTTTTGCACATATCTAGAGGTTTTAATATGTGTATGTTATATATATATATATGCCAAATTGATTTCATTTCCTTCAGTGTAAATGATCAGGTTGTAACTTATTGATCTTACACTGGTCATGTAAACCAGGAACAGTTGTGTGTTTGTGCAGCGTTTTTAGGTACAGCTTTTTGTAATGCTACATGAGGACGCTTTCTTCTTGTCCCTCTCTCTCTCTTCTCTCTCTATTTTTAAATATGGATATCAAACACTCTATGCCTATATTTTCTACCTTTAAGAATGAAAGAGGTGTTTGAAGTATGGTCAGTGAATTGTAATACGGAAAAAAAAATAAATTGAATTTGAAAAAAAACATTGTGACAGTCACAAATACAACTTCAATCGTATGCTTATCCAGCTAAATGCTAAAAAAACAAAACAAAACAAAACAAAAACTGACAGTGTGATGCACTCGAAACAGCTTAAAAAACAATACAACAACAACAAAAACTGAAGGTGATAAACGTAAACGAAAATAGAATGACATGAGATGACAGCAATAAGGTCTATCAGCTATTGTTACAAATTAAATGCTGCAGGGGTTTGTGTGAGGTGTCGCCTGGTGCTGTCAGCGCTTTGTTAGGGTATTTGACCCCGGTTGACTTGCCGTTCGGCCGCGCGACTGTACCTGAGCGCCTCAAGATCATTCTAGCGAGTGCGTAAGCGAGTGTAACTGACGCAAGCCATGATGTCTGGAATCTTCGGTGCGAGAGTGCGCATGCGTGACGAGTAGATGCTGGACGTTTCTAGATGCGTCTGTACTTTGTATATAAGCGGTGAGAGTGAGTGTTAGATTAGGAAGAGGAGTAAGGATGCAGTAGAGAAGTAAAGAGTAGTAGAGAGTGAGAGTTACTGCGAGCGTGTGATCGCCGTTAGTCGCAGACTCGCAGTGTCAGGCGTGTGTCGCCTTTACCAGCGTGTGTCGCCAGAGCTGTGTCAGACGTGTGTTTAACTCACTCGATTACATATCCAAGTATACATGAAGAGGTTGGAAAAAGGAAAGAATGAGTGGATGATTTTTGAGTATGTGTGAATGAGAGGTACTCCATATATAATGAATAGAATGTGAATGAATATGCATGGATATTTCCTAATTTCTCAATACCCCCTGGAGGGCGACAGAATAAAAGAATCTTGAATCTTGAAAAAAAAGGTACCAGACGTCCCGATTTAGGCGGGACAGTTCCGCCATAGACCACGTGCTCCCGCCTGCTCATTGAATGTCCGAGCGGGACGCCCAATGTCCCGCTCTCTAGCTTTCATCTAAAAAGTCGATCAATGTCCCGCTTGTATTTAAAAATCTGATTACCATACATTGATTCGCATCCATGCCTTTGGTTTTGGCTTTTGCCTATCGTTGTTTGATTAATAATTTCAAATTTGTCAACTAGTTTACCGCCTTCTTCATCGATCCCTGTGTCATGAGATAACTCGAGGGGGTAGGTAACAATCTGCCCACTTAGTGTCTAGAGCGCCTTGTTGACAAGCCTGAGGCCCTTTGGCGAGGAAGTAGGGGGCGTATGTTTTGGTATGGACGCCTAAATGACGCGTGGGGCAGACAGCTCTAAGTGATTTCGGCCGCCATGCGTGACCGATGGCTGGCTAACGTCAACAAAGTCTGGGCAGAAGGGAGAAAGTTATCATAAGGGCGCACCTGGTTTTGCCGTCAGACCACGTAATAGGACAGGGGGAGGGAGGTTTAGCCACCTGACCCCAACCACCTGTAGGCGTGGCCTGTGGTCAGAGAGAGATCTCCTCCTGTCGTTTGCTGACTCTAATTGTAGCTGATTGGATGATGAGTTACTGACCAATGGCATCCCTCGTTGTATGTATCTGTGAGAATGTGGAGAGATAAATAGAGAGACAAGAACACATTTCACGGGCTTTTCGGCGAACGTCTGAGCAACGGGTCACCAGCCAAAACGACTTCAGCTTTCTAACGCCAGCTACACTTCTGCCTCGGACCAAGTCTTAGCCACGAGGGCAAGACTCGGGAGGAAAGAAGTCGGGTTAGAAAACCTTGAGAGAAGGAGGCAAGTAATTGACGACGGACTGTCAAGACTGCCTGCTGTTGTCGTGGAGAGGAAAGGGCTGTGTGACTGTGGGCTCGCTCTACCGGTGTGAGAGGTAGAGGCTCAACGTTGAGGCCGCCAGAAGTCGTCGGGTCTCGAAGGACTGAGACCGTCTGCGGTGGTGTTTGCGTGGCGGCTGTACGAGGCATTGCAGTCGTCGAGGAACCCACGTGTGTACCTCGAGTGGTACAAGGCTCGAATCAGGGTCACCGGGACAAGCAGTCGTCGCTCTCTGACGTGGTGACAGTTCGAGGGAGGAAGACGTCAGACCATCAGACATCACTTCGAAAGGAAATCGTCAGTGTGTCATGGCAGTCAACTGAAGTATTGGACTCTCAACAAACCAGCTGTAACAGAGCTAAGTTGGTGCGCTTGCGAGTGTGTATGGTATTTGTAAAGAGAGGCAACAGCACTGTAACATCGGAAGTACGCTCTAGCACGGATAGTATTGGGACCCCCCCCTAGACGAGTCCATTTGATTATGTTTTGCTTGAAATGTTTTGTATGAATAAATCTTTTCTTTATTGTCCATTGAAATCACACGTCGTTGAGTATTGTGTTCGGGGAAGAGCAGGGGTGGGGGCTCGTGAGCCAAGTCGTGTACTTGAATGACCGACGTGTGATTATCGTGTGTTTTCCCCTGCAGTTAATGTTGACGTGGGCGGCTAGTGTTGAGTAACTAGTGCCCACGTGCCCATTCCCCGGGGCCAGTATTCACGTTCTGGTTGAAAGACCAGGGATACTGTCACACCCTATTTAATTTTTGTTACTCCGCAGACTCTGGTGTATGACGCGTGACCAGAAGGATAATGCGATATCTTACTGCACGGCGATGCTGGTGGCCGTCTGATCGTCCCTCCTGAGGTGCCAGCTTCTTTGGTTACGGTTGTCGGAGTTCCCCATTTCCCAGTGGCATTAACTTTCCTCCTTACCCGCCCATCCACCCACCGCGCGGACACCGTCTCATCCCGCTCCAAACTTCCCAAGGGTGACCATCTTTTTGGAGAACACCATGCGTGAAACCCTCTACGACCATCACACTTTTGTTTCTTTCGACATACAAAATTTAAACCAAGACTTATGTTGAATATATTTCTATAGGTATGAGATTTGCAAAATGTTTCGTAGAGATGGAAACAAACCACAATCAGTCACACCATTGATTATGATGTTGTTAATTTCATTCATGAATTTCTCTATTTTATCATTGATGTTTATGACTGTCATGAGATAACTCTAGGGGGTAGGTAACAATCTGCCCACTTAGTGTCTAGAGCGCCTTGTTGACAAGCCTGAGGCCCTTTGGCGAGGAAGTAGGGGGCGTATGTTTTGGTATGGACGCCTAAATGGACGCGTGGAACAGAAGGTGCTAAGTGATTTCGGCCGCCATGCGTGACCGATGGCTGGCTAAACGTCAACAAACGTCTAGGGAGGGAGAGAAAGATACCCGAAGGCGCGCACCTGTTTTGCCGCCAAACCACGTAATTAGACAGGGTGAGGGAGGCTAAGGTACATGTAACATCGGCCACCCGTAGGCGTGGCCAATGGTCAGAGAGAGAGAGAGATCTCCTGTCGATTGCTGGCTGTAATTGTAGCTGATTGGATGATGAGTTATTGACCAATGGCATCCCTCGATGTATGTATCTGTGAGAATGTGGAGAACTCGAACTCGAACATTTTATTGACTTAGGGCCATTTCAGCCATTGTCACTAAAGGTGAGCATATAGGGTTCATCCTCTCATACATACAATCACCTATCCATTCATACCCATCCCGTCGTACACTTTAAAGACATGCACTGTACAGTAGTCCTATCACACACCCACTCATCCTAACACCTCTTCATTTATGCCTCTTTCATCCCTACCCTACATAGACACATAGTATGTACAATACATTATGGCAACTTTCAGATGTCAATATTATGAATCAAAAAGGGCATTTTTCAAGCAGGGCAGCATCCATATACAGCGGGTATCATTCAAACTTCACATATATCAAACTTCGCTTATCTCCCTTCTTCTCCTTAAACATTTATGAATATACCATGCCAATTGTCGTATTCTTCCTGCGTTCTCGGATGATAGTATCTGCACAAGATATTGTTTTTGATTGTGTTGTGAGACATGCTGGAGATATTTGGGTCGAAGGTCTACATATCTGGGACATTGAAAAAGGACATGGGTTTCATCCTCTATATAATTTGTACAGAAAGGGCATTTGTTTGTGTTTTCTGTCCTTTGTTGTACAAAACGATTTTTATGGGTATTTATCTCGCTCACACCTAGCCGAAAGCGTACTAAAACATCCCTGAAAATTTTAATGTTTACATAGTCAAAGTACAGCTCTGGCACGAGAGTGGATTTGTGCGATCTGTATAACTGGTACCGTTCACTATTCCTCATGTTCGCCGCCCACGTTTGCTGGGTTTGAAAGTAGCGAGAAACATTTTATCGTCTGCTACTCCTTGGTTTACCCATACCAGATTAAAACCCATAGATCCTAGGGCTACTCTCACTTTTGTTACCCAGTTTGTTTTGCCTTGTGCATCTAGATTAAATAGTAATTGGTATGCTTGTTTGGGTATGCGGTTCGTGGGCATTTTTGTCACTCGGAGCCAGAATTTAATAGTTCTCAGATAGCAACTGACTATGAGCGGATACCTTCCAAGTTCGCCATATATCATCTCTGATGGTGTAAGTATGGGGACATTCAAAAACTTCTTACATGCGTAAAGGTGTACCTTTTGGACCGGACTATTGTCATGGAGAAGTCCCCATACTTCGGATGCATATAGAAGGGTTGGTTGTACTACTGCGTCGAAGAGTTTAAAAAAAGTCTGTCTACTCATGTTGTCAATGCTTTTTAAGGCTCTAACTACGTCAAAGGTAGCATTTTCCCTCTTACCGCTAACTGCTTAGCCCCTTGGAACGAGCTCATGGTTGTTGTAAAAGTAAAGCCTAGGTACACGTAGCTGTTAACTACTTCCAGGGCTGTTTCTCCTATGGACCACTTTTCTCGTCTTCCCAAGAAACCTCCCTTCCTAAAGACCATTACCTTAGTTTTGCTACTGTTAATTTCTAGTCCTAGCTTCTGGCATGACTTAGCGAGGCAGTTTATCTAGTTTTGAAGACCAGCTGGTGTGCTTGATAAGAGTACCAGGTCGTCTGCAAACATCAGAATGAACAGTTCAACTAGACCGGGGCAAAGCTGAATACCGTGTTTACCTTCGGTAGACACCGCATTGGCTATTTCATTCACAATAATAGAGAAAAGTGTTGGGCTAGCTACACACCCCTGTCGGAGGCCGCGGGGACAGTGAAAGGACTCAGTGAGTTCCGTTTTTGTCCGTATGCGTGCCTTCAGGGAGTCATACATCGCCATTACTGCTCTGGTGAAAAGTCCGGATACTCCGCATTTAATTAATGCTCTCAATAGGGTTTCGTGTTGGACTGAGTCGTAGGCCATCTTTAAATCCACAAAACATGTGTAAAGTTTAGCTGGTTTACTAAGGTATTTCTGGACAATAGCATATAACGAGAATATGTGGTCAGTTGTAGAGTACCCCTTTCTAAATCCTGCTTGTGATTCTGCGATAATCTTGTTTTCTTCCAGCCATTCATACAGCCTAGTGTTCAGGATTGAAGTATAACATTTACCAATCACACTCAGTAGTGAGATTCCTCTATAGTTACTGGGGGACTCTCGGTCTCCTTTTTTGAAGACTGGTACAATGATAGCTTCTTTCCATAGGTCGGGACATTTCCCGTTTACAAACATATTATTGAAGTATTTAGTCAGAAAGCCCAGTACGTGTTCTTCGGCAACTTTTAACATTTCTGCCAAAATGTTATCTACACCACATGCCTTCCCAGAGTTCAGGCCCCTGATTGCTGAGCGCACCTCGTCTTCGCTTATAGTTTCATCTAATGCGTCTACTCCGGACAATTGGTCAGTATCAGAGAGGTTTAATCTGGGAGAGCTCACAGTATTCGATTTAAAAACTTCAGTAAAGTGGTTCATCCATTCATTTGCAGAAATTTTTTCGCTAGCTGATTTCCTGACTTTTTTGTTAAGACATGAGTTAACTTCTGCCCAGAAGAGCTTTGGATTATTTATTTGTTGTGACAATCGCTCTGCTTTGGACTTTTTGAAATTTTTCTTTTTCTCCCTGATTATTCTCTGATACTCACGTCTTGCTTCCACGTACTGTGTTCGATACTCGTCCGATACATTGCGCCTCAACTTGCGTAGGTAACATTTAGCGAGTTTCTTGGCTTCTACACACTCATGGTCAAACCATTCTGCATTTTTTTTACGATCTCCTACAAAGATTCTTTTCTGCATGCATGTCGCAGCCGACTGAAGGCAGTTCACAAAAAGCCCCATGGCGTTGTTCGGGTCCTGATCTATTTCACAACTTGCACGTGTTAGCTTCTCTTGGGCTTCCCCTTTTCCTTGTCCCACACTACTTTCTCTATGTACCTCCCCTCTGCACGTGCATCAGCTCGGTCTGTCCGCGTCACGCTTACCGTCAACGCGACTGGCAGGTGGTCTGACTACTCTATTGTCAACTTTCAGCGACAAAAATATGCCTTCCTCGCACAGATCGTTTGATGCACAAAAGTAATCTAGCAAACTGGACCCAGCCTGTGAAATAAAGGTCATGCTACTATCTGCACCGAAAAAGCTACAGCCATTAAGAATAGAGCATTCATACAACTGGCACAGGTCAAGTAATTTCCTGCCAAAGGTGTTGATTACTGGGTCATCTGAAGTCCTCTCAAAAATTATTTCTTCCTCGTCTTTCGAGAATATATATCTTGGGGATATACAATTATTGGACATACCAGTTCGTGCGTTCATGTCTCCACACAAAAGGATATAGAAATCTTCTTCCATTTCCCTTAAGTCTGAGAGGCACATTTCTAAAGCATCAATACCATCTATGTCGTTCGTGGCATTATAATATGGTGAATCGTACGGTGGTATATAAGTACAAATACAAATTATATCTTTATCTAAGTTCAGTAGTTTTCTTCTCATATTGAGTACCACTATTTGGTCGTAGGCAGTACTTATATGTTCTATGGAATCGTTTAAGTGTTTCTTCACCATGACCACAACTCCACCAGACGGTCTGCCATGATAACTAAGTTTTTTCGCAGGGGCAAAGTACCACTGGAATTCAGAGAGAGTGTCTAACTGCATAATGTTTTCGATATATGATTCTGTTATGCATACAACATCAAATGATTTCAAATATTCTACCAGATCCCTATCACTAAGTTTAGGTAAAAGCCCTCCCACATTCCAGTTCAATATTCTAAGACTACCTTGCATTGTAGAGTCTGTATTGTTCCATACGGGGTCCTGCTTGGCAGCTGAGTCACAGTTCACAGTTGATGTGTTCATGCATTGTGTGTCAGCGACATGGCTGAGGCCGAATTCCTATTTGAAAGGAAATTTGCTGTTATTAGTTCGTCCGTTTGTTGATAGTCGTCGAACATTTGCCATACTGTCTGGCGTCACAGCCTGGTTTTTCTTGGGTAGTGGTGCTGTTTGGAGTTGTAGTTGTCGTAGTCGGGTTGCAGGTCGGTTGGGTTCCCCAGCGTTGTTCGGCGGTCGGTCGTTGCAGTTGGAGTTATCGTTCTTGTTCTTGGTTTTGTTTCCTGCACCATGTCTTGTTCTATTTATAGCTGGGCCCCTTCCGCCTGTAGGTAAATGGCCGCTGGTCACCTCAGAAATGTTCTCTCCAGCTTCCCTATTTATTGGGAGATTATAGTTGCTGGAAGGGGTGTTATGGAGTGGCCAAGGGGAACTCCTGTCTGTGATTATCGGGTAGTTTGAAGTGTCTCCTGACAGTGTTGCGTTGACGGGGCTCTGCGTGGTTACTATTCTGGTGGGCGGTTCCCTTATGATGTTAATGTTGCGCCCACCCTCGACTGGGGGATAAGAGTCAGCTTCCTCTCTAAAGAGAGGGGCATTTTCATGTGTTGTATTTGTTGTGGTCATGATGGTGGCGTTGCCCACACTACAGCAGACTGGGGTGGTGGGGCTAGAAGCAGGTGGTGGACTGACTGACAGTAAGGGGTGAGAGGTACAGGGATAGGGGGGAAGGGGGGAATGATTATTGTCACAATCATCTGCCTTTCCACGGCTATCACCGATCTGCCACTTGGTGGGGTCAATGCGGTCGTTGTGGTGGAGCTGCTGTGGGTGATTTTCCTTGATATGATCATCACGGCCAGAGTGGCTGTTGACTCGCGGAATATCGCTGATGTGGAGCTTACCGTTCCGGAAGTAACCTGTCTTGCCTTCTTGCTTAAGGTGGCGAAGTTGTGACATCTGTTGCTTGGTTAGATCGGCTGCCAGTCGGAAACTATCCTTGCGCATTGTTGCTCTATTCTCGTGGTCTCGTAGTAATCCCATCTTATCAGACCATCTGTAGAATTTTATAATCATTGGTCTTGGTTTAGAGGCCTCGAACTTTCCAATGCGGTGAGCTCTTTCAATATCAGAAATACTCCATGTTTTGTACCCAGCATATTTGTTCAGAAAATGTAGCACTTGTATTTCACAACTGTGCTGGTTTCCGTTTCCTTCCGGTAATCCGAAAATCTTGAGGTTGTTGCGTCTCGAGTGCATCTCTAAACTCTCAAGTTCGTTCGTTAACCGTGACAGGTCTAGCTGGATGTCTTGCTGTTCTTTTTGCAGGTGTAGAATGTCCGTGCTGTTTTTATCCACTTTTGCACAAATATTCATGACAGCAGTATCCAGATGTGTAAGCTGCTCGCACAACGATTCATGGTTATATGTAATAATAGCATGGAGTTTGGTACCTTGTTCAAGGACTATGTGCCTGAGGTTGTCAATAAGATCGTGTAGTGCAGTCGTTGTTGTAGCATTTTCCGCTTCCTCCTGAACATTTGCACTGTTGTTTGCACTGTTATTTGGTGGTGCAGGTCCTGGGTTTCTTTCCACGTCCCCAGAACTCCATAAAAGGGTAGCGATTACTACAGTCAGGAGCAGGGACATGCTACATGAACTCACTCGCAGCGTGTTTACAAACATGGCTGCCTTCACCACTGAGCGTCTTCTCATAAAGGCGATCATGACAGCATGAAAAAGACCACAATTTTCTCTAAAAGAAGATCCACACGATGGCATTTTCAAAGGATAATATTGTCATCGATGTATTAAGCTTGTGGCCACTGTTGGAAATATTAAAATATTACAAAATATTTGACTTTCGATGAGGGCACACCAACATGCGACCAGCCTGGTGAAGAGCGCTCACACACCTCTGAGAATGTGGAGAGATAAATAGAGAGACAAGAACACACTTCACTGGCTTTTCGGCGAACGTCTGAGTAGGGGAGCAACGGGTCACCAGCCAAAGCAACTTCAGCTTTCTAACGCCAGCTACACTTCTGCCTCGGACCAAGTCTTAGCCACGAGGGCAAGACTCGGGAGGAAAGAAGTCGGGTTAGAGAACCTTGAGAGAAGGAGGCAAGTAATTGACGACGTACTGTCAAGACTGCCTACTGTCGTCGTGGAGAGGAAAGGGCTGTGTGACTGTGGGCTCGCTCTACCGGCGTGAGAGGTAGAGGCTCAAAGTTGAGGCCGCTAGAAGTCGTCGGTTCTCAAGGGCTGAGACCGTCTGTGGTGGTGTTCGTTTGGCGGCTGTACGAGGCATTACAGTCGTCGAAGAACCTACGTGTGTACCCTCGAGTGGTACAAGGCTCGAATCTGGGTCACCGGGAGAAGCAGTCGTCGCTCTCTGACGTGGTGACAGTTCGAGGGAGGAAGACGTCAGACCATCAGACATCACTTCGAAGGGAAATCGTCAGTGTGTCGTGGCAGTCAACTGAAGTATTGGACGCTCAACAAACCAGCTGTAACAGAGCTAAGTTTGTGCGCTTGCGAGTGTGTATGGTATTTGTAGAGAGAGGCAACAGCACTGTTACATCAGAAGTACGCTCTAGCACGGATAGTATTGGGACCCCCCTAGACGAGTCCATTTGATTGTGTTTTGTTTGAAATGCTTTTGTAATTAATAAATCTTTTCTTTATTGTTCTATTGAAATTACACGTCGTTGAGTTTGTGTTCGGGAAGAGCAGGGGTGGGGGCTCGTGAGCCAAGTTGTGTAATTGGATGACTGACGTGTGATTATCGTGTGTTTTCCCCTGCAGTTAATGTTGACGTGGGCGGCTAGTGTTGAGTAACTAGTGCCCACAGGCCCATTCCCCGGGGCCAGTATTTACGTTCTGGTTGAAAGACCAGGGATACTGTCACAATGATCTTGAAGCAAATTATGTGTTTGGTTAGGTGGTTAATCTTATCACCATCAAGAGGTCTGATATAGTCATTTTTCCTCCTTTTATGTCATTTATATCTAGTTTGCATTGAATCTCCTTTACTATTTTCCTTGTTTAGAGTTAGGACAGGATGCCTTTCATTGTATCGAACCCTGTTAGCGCTATTTAATCAGTGTGTTAGCTAGAATCACAGCCGATCTCGACGGGTTCGATTTAATGAGTGTAATTAAAATGGATCGTTTGTAGGCATGTTTTTGTTCATACAATAAAATTATCAGCCTCCAATCTTTTATCCAAGGAAATATTAATGCATATATGTCACCGGTCATTAATGTTTTTCTTATAATGTTTTGTCTTTAGTCTGGACATGTATGCCGTACCTCCAGCTCCTTGGTACTTACCCCTTCTGTCTCTACAGTCTTACTCAGCTTTTGTATCTGCAATCGAAGACAATGATCTGTTATCTGGGCCAGTTGACTGCTATTTATCGATACTGATGTAATCTATTATCACACAAAGAACAATACATCAGGTGAAGCAAGGTTCTCTTGAATGTCCTACGTGAGCAACAGTTTCAGATTCAACCTTTTCTATACTAGCACTACTTGTACTACTTTAGCAACGAAATGAAACTGCTAAGCAGTAATTAAAAGTTTTCATGTAAATGTACTTCTATTAATGTATAGAATTCTCTTTATACTTAATTTCATACCTAATGCTAATATACGTGTAATGATAAGAGTTATCCCGGAGGGACATCCGGGGCTTTATGAACATTTGAGTGACGTCCAAGATGGCGAGTTAGTTTATTGCTTTTGTTACAATTAAATACAGTATTCATCAAGATCCACAGTGTCTTGTGTTGGTCGGCTGATAGCACGCAGCACGATACATGGTGACAGAAGTCGGGATAGATATATATCACGAAGAATATCACAAGCTGCTAAATGGCTCCGTTTAGAGCACCAGAACAATTTAATTTTTCCCAGCCAGCCTCGTGGCCTGAGTGGAAGCAACGATTTCAGCGTTTCAGATGTGCATCAAAACTAGACAAAGACGAGGAAGCAGTTCAGGTCAGTGCCTTGATCTACACTATGGGCAACGACGCAGAACGCATTTTCATCGCTTTTGGTCTCGATGCTCGACAGCAGCAAGATTACGACACTGTTCTGGAAAAATTCGATGAGTACTTCGTTCCTAAACGCAATATCATCCATGAGCGTGCACGATTTCACGCCAGAAATCAGAAAGCAGACGAAAGTATTGAAGAATACATTAGAGATTTGTACGAGCTCGCTGCAAAGGCAGAAGTAAGAGACAAAGATGAAGCCATCAGAGATCGCTTCGTGCTAGGGATCCTCGACAGAGACTTGTCCGAAAGATTACAATTAAAGGCAGATCTAACACTGCAAGACGCCATCTTGCATGCCCGCCAATACGAACAAGTGAAAGCACAGCTTTCCGACCAACGTCGCACAAATGTGGACGTAGTACAATCCAAGAAAAGTGTCGCTAGTACTAGTAGTGCTCACCAAGCACATAGTCAGTGCAAAGGTGCAACTGGCAATTCACGCGGCTTCAGTGGTCGACGTCGCGGTAGAACAGAAAGGAGCGACCCTGCATCGTCAGCAGTTAAAAGCTGTACTCGTTGTGGCAGGTGGCACGGTAGCTCATGTGTTTGCCCAGCTCAGGGAAAGAAGTGTAACAAGTGTGGTAGGCTTGGACACTTTGCTACAGTGTGCAGAACAAAGTTAGTGCAGGCACTTGAAGAGAAACAAGTAAAGGAACATTTTGTAGGGACTTTGTGCACTGACAGTAGAGAACCACCATGGACAACTGTACTACAGTTTGGCGGTTGTGATGTCAAGTTCAAAATTGACACAGGGGCAGATGTTTCTTTCATTTCATCAACACAGTTCAAAAAGTTGTCACCGCGTCCCAAGCTATTAAAGACCAATGTAGTGCTAAGGAGTGTAGGAGGAGTCCTGAAGTGTGATGGACAGTTCACTACTACAACAAGAGTTCATGACCAGCTTCATGTACTAAGAGTGTTTGTTGTGCAAGCAACCACTGAAAATCTGCTTAGTAGAGAAGCAGCATCCAGACTAGGTTTAGTGAAGAAGATAGAGACTGTGAATGCTTTATTTGGTAAACTTGACAAGACACCTGTGCAGTGTCCACCAGTCAAAATCATCTTGAAAGAAAACATTGAGCCATACAGTGTTCATGCAGCAAGGAGAATACAAATACCATTGCTGGACAAGGTGAAGGAAGAATTAAAAGAAATGCAGGAAACAGGGATTATAGAGGAAGTAACAGAGCCAACAGATTGGTGCTCTCCCATTGTGCCAGTAATGAAGAAATCAGGTAGCATACGTATTTGCGTTGACTACAAGAAACTCAATACCGCAGTGAAGCGAGAGAGGTACACCTTGCCAACTCTGGAAGATATCTTACATAAGCTCTCTGGATCAGCAGTTTACAGCAAGCTGGATGCAACATCAGGTTTCTATCAGATTCCCCTTGATCCAGATTCTGCAAAACTTACGACATTTATCACTCCATGTAAGAGGTATTTCTTCAAGAGATTACCATTTGGCATTTCATCAGCTCCAGAGATATTCCAGAGAACCATGGAGACTATCCTAAAGGATGTACCCAGTATAATCTATTTTGATGATATCCTTGTCTATAGTGAGAATGAACAAGCTCACGAGAAACATCTTGAGAGAGTCATGAAAACACTTGCCAGTGCTAACCTGAAACTCAACTATGAGAAATGTGAGCTCAGGAAGCATGAGATTGAATTTTTGGGTCATAGAATCAGCACGAATCGAATTTCACCAGACCCAGGAAAGGTTGAAGCAATAATTGCCATGCCAGATCCAACTAATGTACCCGAGTTGAGGAGGATGCTGGGCATGTGCAACTTCTTAGGGCGGTATTTGCCAAGTCTGTCTACAGTACTTCAGCCACTGACGCAGCTGCTGGGGAAGGATCGAGAGTGGAGTTGGGGCTCAATGCAAGTCAAAGCCATGGCTGACGTGAAGAAACTGCTTACTTCAGCACCAACGCTCGCATTCTACGATCCAGCAAAGACTACAATTGTCAGCGCAGATGCAAGTAGTTATGGCATTGGTGGCGTGTTGCTACAGCAGCATCCTGAAGGTCTCAAAGCAGTGGCATATTGTTCACGAACATTGACTGCTTGTGAATGCAGATATGCACAGATAGAGAAAGAAACACTGGCAGCAGTCTGGGCTTGTGAAAAGTTCAGCAGATACTTGATTGGTCTTGACAATGTTCGACTACAGACTGATCACAAACCTATTGTGCCACTAATCAACAATCGTGACTTGCAAGATACTCCTATCAGATGCCAACGCATGTTGATGCGCCTCATGAGATTCAGCATCACCGCAGAGTATGTGCCAGGAAAGAAGCTTGTCATTGCAGATGCTCTATCCCAAAGTCCTCAGTTAACCACTGCCGAATCTGATGTTATAGCACTTTCAGAAGATGTTGAGGCATATTTGAGCAGTGTAGACATTTCATGGGCATGTGCAGCTTCAGATAAACGTCTGAAAGAGATTGCAGAAGAGACAAGAAAAGACAGACTGATTCAAGCAGCAATTCGCTACACTAATGAAAGCTGGCCAAAATACATTACAGATGTAGAAGATAATCTTCGTGACTATTATGCAGTGCGCATGGAACTTAGTGTGCACAATGGTCTCCTTACCAGAGGAACACGCATTGTTTAGCCAGCACCACTTCATGATGATATCCTGAAGAGGATACATGAAGGTCATCAAGGTATCACTAAATGCAGAGAGAGAGAGCAAAAGCAGCAGTTTGGTGGCCAGGTATCAATGACAAGATTACAAGAATTGTCGAAGAATGCAGACATTGCCAGAAGAAGAAACCTACACAGAACAAGGAACCTTTGATACCGACAGAATTACCACAGCGTGTATTCCAGAAGTGTGCAGCAGATTTGCTGGAATTCAAAGGACAATCATACCTTGTGTTTGTAGATTATTATTCGCGCTTTATTGATCTTGCGCACATCAAGAGTAGCACATCAGCAGAAGTTATCAAACTTCTGAAGTGCATGTTTGCACGCCAAGGAATCCCAGAGATTCTTGTTACAGACAATGGAAGGCAATTCACATCTAGGGAGTTCCAGGAATTTGCAGTAAAGTGGGGATTTCAACATGTTACAACGAGTCCACACTTTCCACAAGCTAATGGAGAGGCTGAAAGAGCAGTTCAAATTGCCAAAAAGATTCGGCAGCAAGATGAACCTGAATTAGCTCTATTGATAAACAGAGACACGACAATTTCTGCTACAGGATATAGTCCAGCAGAATTAGCATGTGGAAGAAAACTGAGAACTACATTACCTACATTGCCTGAGAACCTTGAGTCAAGGACATTTGATAAAGCAGCTGTAACAGCGAGCGATGCAAAAGCGAAGCAGTCCTACAAGAACTGTTTTGACAAGCGTCATGGAGTGCGACCGCTTGACGAACTTCGTCCAGGCGACACTGTATTGCAGAAGCTAGATGGTGAGAAGCACTGGGGAAGTCCAGCAGTCATTCTGCAGCAGTGTGCTCCGAGGTCATATAATGTACAAACTCCAAGAGGCAGTTTGCGACGCAACAGACGTCATCTCAGAAGGTCAATAAACTTCGAGCCGGAGCAGTCCAATTCCAAACCCAGTCCTGTCCAAAATGACTTTTCCCTGTATTTTTCCCAAGTCCCAGTGACAGGTGAACCAGAGACAGCACTTCATGTTAGTGATCCTAGTCAAGGTCCAGAATCGACATCTAATAAAGGTGGTCCTGCTACAGAAGCCAGACATGGTGCTACTCCAGATCCAGGAGATTCCCATCCCAGTAGCAGCTCTGCACCTAGAATGACTCGAAGCGGCAGAATAATCACCCTGCCTGCGCGTTACAAAGACTGATCATTATGTTTTGAACATTGACTAGAGAATAAACATTCTCCCCATCAGTTGAAGAATCTCAAGGGAGGGGAGATGTAATGATAAGAGTTATCCCGGAGGGACATCCGGGGCTTTATGTACATTTAAGTGATGCCCAAGATGGCGAGTTAGTTTATTGCTTTTATTACGATTAAACACAGTATTCATCAAGATCCACAGTGTCTTGTGTTAGTCGGCTGATAGCACGCAGCACGATACAATTAACGACAACAAAAAGTCTGAAAAATCTTGACGTTATTTTCTTCTCATCCTACAGTTACAGAAGAAAATGTCAGTGCCCAGTGCTTCTTTACTAGTCATATGTCCATACATACATAGCTAAATTATGCTTCACTGGTCTTGCTCCCACTTGCTGAATGTCACTTTCACTGTTTTAAACAGGGGTAAGCAAGTGAGCAATCAATAAAATGAAAAGGTCTGTGGTAATAAGCATTTGTTTAATCAGTAATCTATTTTTCATTTCGTTTGAATATTTTAAACTTCTATCCACTTAACATACTGCCTTCAACTATCAACTATAGTCAACATTCTATATAGTATTGCTGGCTCATGCAATACTTGTTCAGATTACACAGTAAAATCCTTAGTTCAAATATGTTTAAAATATTGAATCAGTTAAAACCACCACATAAAGCAAAAAAGATGGAGGAGATCAAATTTAAATACACAACCAGTGTTGTTAACAGCCAATATATTGCTTGGCACTTTAAATGTTTAGTCTTTTCCCTAATCCTATCTAGCTTTTCTTATTATGAGAATAATATAACACTTCTCCCTCAGGAAAGCTAAAATGAACAATGCAGAAAGAACAGCAATATATATATATGTATTGCAAAAATAAATGAATATATGAAACAGCCAGGAACAAAGCATGCAGGTCTAAATAGAAAAGAAAAAGAAAATGTATCTGTGACTTAGGAAAAGTGTTTATGAAATAATTGCATATTTGTCACCAAAATGTCTTTTTTCAAATTATTAAGTTCAGTCAATTATATAGGCATTAAAATCAGTAGAAATGACTTTGTTTAACTGTTTATATATTTCCACAAATACACCTTTTATATATTTTCCAGCACACTTCACAAAATCCAATCAGTAAAAATTAACAGTGAAAGTTAAAGCACATAAAATAAAGATGCAAGTTTGTTCTTTCATTTTCAAAAACTGAGCAGTAAGATTTTTTTTTGGTTCTAAATTTGTGCAATAGTAAATGTAACTACATAAGTACAGTTATACTAGATTCTTAAATAAGTAAAATGAATTAGGCATTCAAAACACTAGTACTTGAACACAATGTGAACAGAGTAATACAATGTATATTCTACTTTGATTTTTAAAGATACTTGTGCAAAATATTCACATTGACAACCTAGTTTTACAAATGCAAGCACAAATAAGAAATTCTAGCACTTTCTAAAATTTCTTCATTAATATTAATAATAATTATTATTTGTAACTTTATTTAAAAACTGCATTATTCAGCTGCATCAATTCAGTTGCATAATGCATATTTCGTTCACTGAGCAGAACAAACTCTTATAATATCTTCCATGACAAAGTGATACCATTCTACTGATCAGGAGACAAAATTCTTTGTCACTTAGAAGCATCTGTTACTGTATAGGAGAAAAATGGCATTTTGATCTGTCACTTCAAGTGATCACCTCACCATTTAAAATATGACCTGCTCCTTTTGAGGTGTTTAGCATACAAACTGTATAGTGCCTCAAAATATAGTATTTGATCTGTGCCTATAACACAGTAGCACTCAATATTACACAATAAAGAACTAGTGATGAAATGTTTTAGTTCACTTAAGATAACTATGGCATATCAATGGTGTGTAAGGTGCAAAGTCTACGGTGGTGGACCTACAAACATGCCCATGAGGTTTTGGTGTTCCATAGCTTCATGTGTGAGGGATGTTCCACTTCCACCTGGACTTGGCAATAAAACGAATCCAGAGAAACATTTAAAACATTTTTCTATTATTCTTAAACTCTTTTTAAACTTTTTCAACATAGTTGCCGCCAAATGGAAAACATTTTACGGCCCTATGGATTCATTTTTAAAATGACTCCAAAAACGCTGATTTTGGCATCAATTTCAACTGTTCGCTCACTGCAGCAGTGACCAAATCATCGACTGGGCCTTGGTTTCAGCACAGACGTTGGTGGCTTCAGGGTCCAGATAGTAGAAACAACATTTATCACCTGCGGTGATGCATTTGAAGCCAGAAGAACACCCGTGACTGAGTGTTTTCAAGAATTCCTTGCACCAGTCCACAGCTTTTCTTTTGCTGGTCCGTCAGCAACCTTGGCACCCAGAGAGCTGACTTATTGTTGAAGCCCAAATCGTGATGGATGATCCTGTGAAGACTTGTAAAAGGAATTCCCAGCGCCTTCTCCATGATGGTCACACGGCTATCACTTTCAAGGAATTCACGAACTTAGTCAACATTGTCTGGGTCTTTTGACGTCCTAGGCCTTGGTTCATGATGTTTGTCATCATAGCTGAAATGACCACTGCCAAATTGCTGAAAACAGCCTGTGATAGTCGTTTTAGATGGAGTTTCTTTCAGCTCTTGCAAACTGTCAACAGCCTGAAAGCCACCCCAAAAGTGATGCAACATGATCACTTAAGTCATGCGCTGATGGATCACTTGGTGGAGCGAGCATCAACTAGCTTCTCCTCTCCATCCTAGCAAAATTAGGAGGGGAAAATGAAAAAAATGTGGAAGCACCTTGAAGAATCACTCTAATGAGGCCTCATGGTCTACAGTTGCTGAAAGTGTGCAAAATATTGAAGTCTGGGCAGAAGTGGAATGTCCCTTGTATGCCACAAATGACAACCCAATGCAACACTCTTTTTTTCATGCCTTTTATGGTAAACTTCTGTTTTGAAAAGGTGACAACTTTACAGATATGTACAGATATAGCTAGAAATTTCAAACTTACAAAAATGCACATAGGTTGTAACAGAAAAAGAAAAGTAACACCGGTTACAAAAGTCTTTGAAAATATATTGATGAGCATATCTTTCTGTCTCTCCCTTCTCCATATAAAACTCCACTAACATTATGCCTTTTCCTGTATCCTCAGACAATGATGAAACCTTTACAATTAGAGACATTCATATTTTTAAAATTTTGTTCTTACATCTGCCCACACCCCACCAAAAGGAGGCATGGCTCTATTTAATAGAATATTTGTAGTCATGATTGTACTCTCTCTCTTTTGCTTACAAATGCTTCCCACCCAACGTAAACACCTAACTTTGACAAAATGAACTTGTACCACATGTTGCTTTTAACCCTGTCAATTTAAACATCAACCCTCATCTTTGTACATACAAATTCTAATTTTTCTCTCTTGTGATCTTAATGGCTTTGTTTTATAATAATGTAGTGTTTCAGTTTCTTCTACTGAGATTGAGGGCTAGAAGTAAAAAAGCATAACTTTTGATTATATTACCCTCATAAATAAAGATTTGTCAAGATATGTCTCTCTGTGTGAAGCATTCACAAACTACCCTGCAAAAACCAATATTTCCAGTAGTTCATGGCACTATAACGTCACAATTTCTAATAATAATAATAAATGAAATTTATATAGCACACTTCCCTTCTTAACAAAAGTGCTCAATGCACCTTACCAAAGAAAGCAAAGTACGGGGGAGGTGGGGGGAAAAAGGCATGACACACATATAGAGTCAGATGGTGAGCAAACAGATAGATGCATCAACAACAACAACAAAATTATAAAAAGAGAAACAACAAAAAAAAAACACCAACTCCCTCTGCTAAACAGTCAGTCTGCATGTGAACCATTCACCATTAAAAAAGGACTGTGCATGTCTATGTGCATGGATACGATGACATGCATCAGGAATGTTTAACAATAGCGTATTCTACTCTGTTCACAGGTGTATATGGATGATAAAGAGTGGAATGTGCTAAACCAAGGTCCTCGTAAGATAGCAGAGATCAGTAATAATAATAATGTATATTTATATAGCACTTTACCCCCACCATCAAAAGCAGGCTCAAAGCACTTGAAAAAAAAGGTAAAACACATAAACATAAAATAATAATCAGTGTTGAGAACAAATGGAGCAGTCGCTCTGGACGCAAAAAATCAGGGGGAAAAAATGTGTACACTTCTGTGCATACAAAATATAAACCAACTTTATACATAAGACTAAACAGATTATAAGATGCGTTGCAATACCTTTCATATTGGTAAAAGCAGCACAGTTTTTTTTCAAATAACATAATAAAAAAGAAAAGAATTTATAACATACTTGATTTTCATAAAGTTTTATCACATAAACAGTACTTACTCCAAGTACACTCATTTTACAAAAATCTACACCAGAATTGTGCTTTACACTCACTAAGCTTAGTGGTAACCATGTCAAAAAAACAATGTCATTTTGTCTGGCTGCTTAGATCACAAAGCAGTTCACACATGAAAGGACCTGAATTTCCATAGCTTTACAAAATGTTATACTTCTCAATCAAGCTATTTATTATTTTTTTTACCCTTTGTTCAATCTTCCACAGGGAGATCACAGACACAATAATGTACTGCTGCCTAGCAAGTGCATTTTCAGAACCATTCACACATGGTAAGCTTGCTGTGATATGCAGATCACAATATGCACCGAGTACATATCAACAGAGTGAACACATGTCCAGGGGTGGACATATCAAATTCACTTCATCTAATACTGCACCATGCACTGCCCTAGTCCCCTTCTACTGACCACTCAATTTTCCATCGCTGATTCATGAGATTCTATTATTTTTGTTTAGTAATTTTTGTGTTTATTAAGCAAAGTTTACGTTCCTTCGTTGAAGCTTTATTTCATGCATATTTTGTGATGGGAAGTTTGTGGTGATACTGATTAGCAAACAATGGCAATAACTTTTCCTCACACACTAGATTCTGAATCACCATTTGCACAGTTTCAGATTTGCTCCACATTAAGAGGCAAAGGGTACGTTGTTGCAGGATTTGTGCAGTTTGTGCTTTCAAAACTCCAGTGTGTGTTATTTCTCCTGTCATGACAACAAGACAAACACCTCATCTTATTTCTCTAGTCTGGAAACACATCCACCCTTAGTGCCATAATGAAGAAAGTATATAATCACAACATGATGGAAATTGATGATAAGAACTAATTTTCTGTTTACAGCTTGATGTTATATATTTTTGCCACACAGATTTTGGGTTGGGATGCAGTTCAAAAACAATGACATGAATTTTATACGTTTAAAAATTTGGCAAAACAAATGCAACAAAGCATTACAGCTCTTCCTGCCTACAAGTATTTCTGTACCATTTCCACTTCATATACTCATTAGTGTATATCTTTATCTTAAAAAGTAATTTACTTTATTCCCATGATTCGTGCAATACTAGGCAGTACCTGACCTTGTAAGGGCATGGGGTCGAGTCGTTCACCATCAATCATAATGTTGCCACTAGTCTCATAAGGTTCTAATCGGAAAGCCAGGACAGGAACAAATTCCACATATGGCGAATCAACATGACCTCCTTCACTGAATGCTAAAAAAAGACTTAATAGATGGTTGCGAGTAATGCCGTCCCGAACAAACATAAGATGAATGACCCCATCAGCCATATGAGCGGCTGGGGCTCCCAGCATCTCACTTCCTAGATGTGTCTGATACAAAGCACAAACAAGCACAAACTTGTCTTCAACCACCACCCAATTCTCAGGCACTGGTTCAACAAGGGGCGGCAACAGTGTTGCTGGCACAGCCTGTCCATCCTTTTTTTTGGCATAAAATGTCTCTTCCTCAATATCTGCTTCCTGGACTTCAGAGAATCCTTTAGACATTTCTTTGGGAAAAGAGCCTTCAGATTCTGATTGACATGCAAGATCTAGGTCCTGAAACTGGTTACTATCAGGAGCTCTTGAGTTATTAGAATCTGGTTTTCCCTTTGAGGTCAAGCTCTGTTCTTCTTTTCCTTCATCACCTTGAGATACAGCAGCATTATTTGCAATTACATCAAAATCCACTTCTCCGTTTTCTTTTTCAGATGTGTTGTTTTTCTCATGCACACTGGTTTCTGCTTCTCTATGGCTCTGCTCAGAATCATTATTATCAGCAATGCCCTTAGCAATAGTGTCACCATTACTATTGCTTTGAGGGTCCTGTTTAGCTGAGGGCACACTGTTAGGAGTAGTAACATTAGTTAGTACTACAGGAGGTGTAGAATGTCTGGAAGTGCTGCTATCTGCACTCAGGGAACAGCTGCTGCCAGAACTGCGCAGAGAAAACCTCCGTAACTTTACTAATGTCCTCGGCTTGGTAGGTGTTTTAGAGGTGTACTGAGCTACAGGAAGGAATGACAGGCGGCCTTGGTAGGATCGGAGATCTAGGGATTAAAAAATGCATAGAAAGATTTTGCTTGTAATTACAATGCAAAGCAATACTCAAAACACAAAACGTTTTATGTCACAAAATGAAAGGAAATAGAATAACTATCAACTTGACCACAAGCCTCTGCCAAGAAAAATTATAAGGAATTCGGAACTTGATGCTATCTTTATGATAGATCTCTAAGAAAGGAACTAGAAACTAACAGAAGAAGCAATTTAATTCAGACACCTCTGCATTGCTGTCAAAACATTCACATTCTGTCTAACATCAACCAATACATTAGTTAGCACTGAAGAATGAATGTCAAGTTTACAGATTTTTTCAATAATCAATGGATGGGCGATCACAGTGTGGAAAAAGGCTGAGGGCCAAATCTCCCCTTTCCCACAAAACGTGTTATAGATGGTAAAAATATCTGGATTTATAGCAATGGGAAGTCTGTATTAGTACATATCTGTTTTTTGCCCATCCATACTTCAGCCTTGCTACATACTTGCAATCCTCTTTATGGCTCCAAAGGTAAAACGAGCTTCTCCAAGGTTGCGATATTTCTCAGATTCAAAGTCAATGTCAGCAACTATTCCCCATGTGACAGAGAGGAAGGAAAAATACTGCTGGGTTGGAGTTTGTATGAGAACAAGATCCATGGGCAGGACTCGATGTTTGACTAATATAAACGTTGAATGGAGGGCGGCATCCACATCAACTGGTTCCCTGAAAAAAAGAACAAAACTAGTAAAACATTTAGCAGTTATTCTTTGACTAGCCTCATTCTGACTGTTGATTCTGAAAGATCATCACATACTTCTAAGGATTTAGAAATGTTCTTATTAAGCTCCATTTTTTCCTGTTAAGTGTGTTGCCGAGTCTCTCTCTTCCTTACACACACTCTCTCTTATATGCCAAGGGCGGTCTGGTGGCACAACTGTTAGCAACTGTCACTAATACAGTGAGCCGAGTAAGGGTTACCTGTCCTGGGTTCAGCTCTGTCTTGGGCACGCTATTTTTTCACAACAAATGTGGTATTTGTTTACAGGGCTGGCAGTCTTGCTATGATATAGCCTCAGTTGCTAGGTTGGCGTAAAACATCAAATCACTTCCCAACAACCCATATGCCAAAATGTGGTGTGAACACAGTTTCATAAATTTTTTTCACATTTACATAAATGACTAAACAGTCTGACTATAAACAGCTTATGAAGACATTATAGGCAGTAAGACAGCCTGCAAAAGTACAAACTACTGAAGGTTTACAGTTGATTTGAAAATACCCTCTCAACATGTTATAATGTTCCTGATTTTCTTGATATATGATGTCATACAACACAGCAAAAGCATGCCTTAATAAACTCACCCTGCAGAATAGTTGATGGAACAGGCCAATGCATTTCCAGAACCGCCAGGCACACAGCCTACCGGTGTCTTGATGGCTGAACTCCAATCAACCCGCTTCATCAGTCCATTGATCACCTAGATAGACATTTCAATGCTTATTTCTTTGATGCATTGCTGGTTTGACAACTTACACACCTCTGTCCACTAATACAACAGGTCTAGCACAACCCACACATTGTCTAACTGCTAAATGTTATAGCTGTGTTTTCTATTCTGCATATTAGCAGGACTTCATCAGGTTTAAAAAAAATCCATTGGTCAAACAGGGGAGGGGGGAATGCTGGCTGCATATATTAGGAAACATGGTTAAAAGTGGGTGTCTAAATTCATTTGTCACATCTTGCAGGTACAGGTACTGCAGAAACTAACTGCTGGATATAGGGTGTGTCCATACCTCAAATATCAGTCCATCTCCTGATACAATGACCAAACCCCCCCAGTCTGAAAGCTCCAGATTCTGAACTATATCCTGGGCATGACCAGCATATTCTGAAAAAATTACTAAGCCATCAATACTTTAGGACTTAGAGGTCTTGTGTAATGTCCAGACCAAAAACAATACTGAGTACAAGCACTTCACAAAGCTTCTGTCTTTTAGAATACATACATATACTATTTATCATTTTACAATATGCATTAACTTTGCTATGTGGTAACTTCTACACAAGTTTGCTTCTCTTCACCACTTAGCTTATCATTTTCTTCTACTTTGCCTTTTGAACAGAAGATGCAGCAATCTGCTTTAAAATAAAAAAAAAATTGCTATGTACCATGATGGACATAAGTCTTTTCTTTGTTGAAATGCAACCAAGATAACTTATATTTGGTGAACGGTGCCTAAGTGAAGGAACATTTCACAAAGTTTTAGATTACTATTATTGCTTGTTTTTAGTAACTTAAATGATCTTCAGTGGTGTAAAGGGATTTATTCAGCCTTGGGTACATGTATTTAAACAATGTTTGTATACTGTATATGTGAGTGAATGCATGTGAGCCTGTCAGCAATACTTTTGCTGTGTGCTTATGTATCATAGGTAAAGGCCTTATTCATCATACCAGTGACAACAAGCTTGAAAGGGATGTTGGCTTCCTCCAGCATATTCACAACTTCATTTTTGAAAGTCTGAAGGGCACGACCAGAGCCACTAGAAGGGTTGACAAGGACCAGGAGCCTGCCACGGGGTGGTGGAGTACATGTATCAACATCTACAACAAATGCATGTTATCGATAACTAGCTGAAAGCTGAGTCATCAAGAAATCTGTGAGGAATGGTGGGTAGTAGGTATTGCAACATAATCATAATAAATGGAAGTGCCAACAATACAGAGACTGAAATAATATTTGGTGAACTCACTAAATAAACATGTTAATATTAGTGACAACAGCATTTAGCACATTAGGACAGATGTAAAATAACTGGCTGTCAGTTAATAGGGACAGTAAAAGTACAAACATATGACTGTTCAAAGTGTGTCTTGCCATCTTTTTCAACAATAAAAATACACATCTTCATTGCTCTGAATGGCATGATGCATTCAATACAAGTTTGAATTGTACAACTGTTAATACAATCTTGTGACTGAAGGTTTTTTTTTTATAGGAAAAACAGTCTGCTGTGATTTCAGGCAGTTATCCACAAAGACTGTTGCTCACATGCTGAGTCTGGCCCTAGGGGTGATTTTATTTTAAGTTGTTTGAAGTGCTTACCAGTAATTTTTCTGTGTGTTTTGAAACCTCTGGATATTATTTGCTTTCATGTTTTTTTTTTTAAAGAGTCAACAAAATTACTGAACATTGCTCAGTTGCTCAGTAATGGATATCATGGTAAGGTGACAATGAATAATACTGTATATTTCAAATCTATATGGAAAGACTTAATATAAAACTAAAAATTTTCGATTTCTTCCTTGCTGGTTTGTGTTCTTTTTTGTATCCTATGTGATTTACTGATTCTTTCTCTCTTTGTTGCTGATGTAAAGTCAGTTATGCACAGCTGATTCTTCATATAAAATGTCTCTTACTGCATGTAATGTATGGACATATGCATCCACATACACCCACAGACATTCACAAAAAACAGCCGTGTTCTTGAGCATTTGATTTTCAATAACTCATACAGCCATCAGAAATACAAGGATGTTGCTCTCTATCCTCTCTCAAAACGATTAAATCCTTAGACTACTAATCGAGATTACTGCTGTTCTTTCCGTACCAGTAAAAACACAAAGTTAAATTAACTATGTTTTTAAGGACACTAAAAAAGAAAACACTTTTAAAATGGAACGAACGTTTCGTATTAGAAATCCAAGAAAATCCACTCACTCAAGTCACTGCAGTGACTTACCCTCTGGACGCACTTGGATCTCCCTTGCTAAACAGCAGATCACACTTCGCCACTTCCTACATATTTTCCAGTTCTCTTCGAACGATTTATGGGTACTTATTTCAAATGTTGTGACTTGACGATATCGTGTTCTTTTACCGCTGAATAATTTCTTTCGAAAAGGGTACGAAAAGACAGTGAATGCCGCTGCTATATTATCCGATTGCAATTTGGAAGGAGTGGAACTTGACTCGGTGCACTGACAACCTACAATGTCACTCATGCGCACCAACTTTTCCTCATATTGATTACTGCTGGTAATTGGACTGTAGTAAAGTCCTACTGGAGTGAGAGTTACTTTTAAAAGTACCCGCTTCTTTGATGAAAAGCGAAATTCACCTTCCAAAAGTACCTCGTCTCTCCAGTTCGCCATTTTAGCGTCTACAGATCATGTGACCACTGACAGAGCTTGTGTTTGTCACGTGATTAGTTAAGCCCTCATGTTTTGGTTTTTGGGAGCATCGTCCACGACCTTCGATGATCTCTGTGAAGTCTGTGGCATCGTTACTTAAAAGTATTGCTTTGTTTTAACTTACACAAAAATATGTGCTCTTTCCCAGTTCTAAATGATCGAATCTACCAGCTAGACTTTTGGGTCCATACAAAGGGCGCTACCACATCTTACAGGAAAAGCTATAATATATAATACCTATCCAGGGATGAAAAATATGTGTTATATTGTAGTGGGGTGGACGCCTGTTAGAACCGCTGTAGTTCCCTCATCCCTGCTCTGTGCCTGGTCGCGATCAGGCAGCAGCAGGCCTGACGAGAGGTGGTGGGGACAGGGGGGGTCAGGTGTACCCGGGCCCGCAGTTGTGAAGGGGGGCCCGGCCGGCCTTGGTGAGTAGATTTTTTCCTTCTTTTCCTTTCTCTTTTTCTTTTAAGGAAAGGTTGACGCAACATTCCTCTCTCTGGGGTTCTTTTTCTATGGAGTGGGGTACTACGTACAGGTCTGATCCTTTAAGATCATTTTTCCTCATTTACTAACCCCTAACCTGTAAACAACTCTATGTTCAAGTAGAGATAAAAATCTTAGGGCACTTGTCCTAATTTTTGTAGTTTATGTTACGTTACTGAATGAAATAAACATATTGATAAACTGTAAACATTATTATATACTGGGAAAATAATTTACGATTACAATTACAAGGGGCCCGGCCAAGTCATCTGCCCCGGGGCCCGTGCTGGCTCTCGGCGGCCCTGGGCAGCAGACCATGCATGGACTGGGCCGGGTGACGTAACGCCCGAAATTGAGAGTAAATTAATGTAGCGGGCAAAAATCCGTGCTTGCACCCAAGATATACGTAGCCTACTCTACTCCCCACTTGCTCTAGTCTAAGGTAAAAGAGCGGTATCCCCGGGCCCCTAGCTACCCCCAAGCGCCTGCTGCCGCAAGGTGACCGCTTCGATCCCCACCAAGCACGGGAGAAGTGGCATTTTTCCGCAGTGTGCTTTATATATAGGTCCCGCGCGTTGGCGGCTCGCGTTACTAACACGTCCCCCCACCTTTACCCTCCGTGTAGATTACTGTACTTAGTAAAGTTACTACAGATTGTCCTGGGGCTGGTCCGGGGCTAGGTATAATAATTATATTAAACACGAGAAGCAGGACAGATCGGAACAGAGTTGATATACATATATGTAAATAAATTCATTTTAAATTTTATATATATACCTGTATGTGACAGTCCGCACGATCAATGCTTGTGTGTTTTACGTCTGTCCTCGTCGTACGAAAGAAATTAACATTTATCTATCGAGTGAATGAGAACTGTGTCGTCTCCTGCACATCAACGTTCAGAATTAAAGCAGTTGTGGAACACAGAGCGCACATGGTGAGATGAAAGAAGCCATACGGAGGTGAATGACACCGAAGAGAATTAACAGTACACTTCAAAAAAAAAAAAAAAAAACCCCACAAAAAACAAAAAGAAATAAGAAAGAAAAAGAAAAAGCAGGGTCTTTTGTGGATTCCGATGTCGGCTAATTAAGTGCAAGCGTGCAGTAGTCTCACGGTACTTGCAGTTTGCACGTTCCTTGAGCAGGATCGAGTATCTTCACATGAACGGTTCAGGCATAAATTAATTAAAGGGCTTTTTCCTCGAATCGCGTTATGGCGATAAAGCCTAAATAGATTAAAACTTGCTGTTGTAACATTGGAAGAATCGAATATTTGCTGAGGTCACAAAAATAGCAACCAGGTTTCCCGAGTACAGTTCTTCCTCCCTCTCCGTCCCTTAATTGTGTGTCGATGAGATCATGAGAGAGAGAATAAGATAAGATAATACTTTATTTGTCCCAGAGGGCAATTGGGTGGCAGTGGCAGCTCGATACAATTTAACACACAAAACACACGTACACGCACACACACATAACACACACGCACACACATACACACACATTCGTATGCACCAAACAGACTTCCCCATTCATGTTTCATTCATTCGCACAGCCCCATTCAAGAGACGCATGGCCGAGTAAAACATATTAGGAAAGAAACGAGACAGATCGATTCCGATATGATGCAACATACATTTTGAGACAAATTTAGAATATAAATGTAAAAATATAATACTACTACCATTAAATAATTTAATGTAAAACATATTTCATAATATAAATGTTCAAATGACATTCAAGACACTTCGCGGGAAATAAAGGGCAAATGAGGTCCGTGAAATTTCTATTGATGTCCATTTCTGACAGAAAACGAAAACGTATATAAAACAGAATTTATAACTGAAATATTTACTATAAATTTCCAATATTATAAACATAGAGAAATTATTGCCAGATAGTTGCACACTATTTTTTTAGTCGCACCTTTTGTGCAAACACACGAAAAATAACGTGGGGAAAAAGTTCGTCTGCTAAAAGGACTTGTATGTGAGCAGTGATCTCCCGCAATTTCCCATCATTCCTAACTCTTTCCTTCACTTCCTTTTCCTGAAACCATCATGGTGAGTGGGGTTGATGTGTAAAGAACTGTCGTTATCGTAACAAATCTTATGAATGATGGATTCATCGTGCCTTTTTGTGTATTTATATATTCATCTGATTTGTGGAATTATCGATTTCTGTGGTTTTAGGGTATCGATATCACCCACAAGTATGACCGAAAGGTCCGTCGGACGGAACCTAAGTCGCAGGATATCTACTTGCGTCTGCTGGTCAAGGTGTGTGAGCATTGTTATGATTTTAAAAATTTAACACTGTTACTATTTTATTCTGCACGTGTATAAGCCGAGATATGTTAAGATTTCTTCAGCGCATTTGTATTTCACTTTTTCCTGGGTACTTTCGGTAAGTGTGAATCATGTCGGCTACCTCAGTTTACAAATTATTCGTACTTGTAAAGTTTTCATCGGCTGCAGTAGGAGTAAAGGAACGTTGTATTCTTAGTAAAGGTCTTGGTGAAATTTAGACTTACGAATTGGTTGTAATGATACGTTGTGGTGTCAACTATAAATATATATTATTTTTTTCAGCTGTACAGATTTCTGGCCCGCCGCACAAATGCCAAATTCAATAAAATAATACTGAAGAGGCTCTTCATGAGCAAATCAAATCGGCCGCCATTATCTTTGTCCAAAGTGGTAAGGAAGAAAGTTCTTTTTTTTTTTTTAGAATGAGGTGTTAGTGTTTTGTTCGCCATGATTAGTGCAGCTCGTTAAGAACCTGTTCTAGGTACCATCAGTAACCTCGGGTTGATTAATCTGTAACGTCGTGCAACACAATTCCCTTCCGTCTATATTTAAAGACTAAGTGTCTGAGGATTCGTTTCAAATCAATGTCATAATTCTGTTTTCCGATTTTTAGATTCGCTTAATGAAGAAACCTGGGCGTGATGGCAAGACTGTGGTGGTTGTAGGTACTGTTACAGATGATGTTCGCATTCACAAGATCCCTAAGCTGAAAGTATGTGGTTTTCTAATCGTGTCTTCAAATTTGATTGAATGATTAATGTAGTCTGTAAACATATTGTATACTACTGTCTTTTTAGCTTGTGCCATTTTTTTTATGAAGGACCATTGCAGCTTGTGTTGCTTGGTGAGACCAAGGTTGATGTCAAAACTGTAGAAAACATTTAGTAAGTTTTGCTAACAAGTAGGCTTTCATTTGATTAATATGCTTATCACATTTTGGAGAGCTTGTGGGCCATACCATCTGATGTTACCCTTTACAAATGACAACATGCTAAAACCCACTATATTTTTGCCATAACAAAAGAGCAAAAAGACCTTTCACACTTTGCACTTTTATGTGACCTAACATATAGCCCATTAATTTTTGAAGTACTGATAACAGTGGTTGTAAAAAAAATAGTTCTGTTTTTATTATTGGATTTGTACCTAAACATCACACACATTTCATTGGGTAAAGGATGGTTATAATTATTATTAATAGTTTTTGTTTTTTTTGGTAGCTGTGTGCACTTCGTGTGACTGAAGGTGCCAGAGCCCGTATTCTGAAGGCTGGGGGTGAACTCCTAACCTTTGATCAGCTGGCTCTGCGTGCTCCAAGGGGGAAAAACACTGTCCTTGTGCAAGGTGGGTTGTTTTAGTAGTAACTGCTTTCTTTTTTAATGTAGTCTGAAATCAAGGTGTAACGGTTTGCCTTATTGGTTAAAATAATTTAAGGACTTTGCTTTTAACAATCTGACCTGATCTGGTGTTTAAAAAAAAAACCCAGGTAAATAAGGATTCATCATCCATTACTATCTGCAGGTCATTATGTGTGTAATTTTTATTGTTCAGACACGTAAATTTGTTTCTGTTATTGCAGGACCACGCAAAGCTCGAGAGGCATTCAGGCACTTTGGACCACCTCCTGGTGTACCTGGCAGCAAAGCAGCGTAAGTTATCCTCTAAACCTGTTGGTCTTTCAAGGGATAAGTTTATGTAAAAAAGCTGCTTATGGTAGTGGTGAGATAAGTTTTCGGTTCTTTCAGATAGAAAAGTTTGCAGTTGCATGTTACATTGAGTGGAAAAAAACAGCGGAATAACACTGTGGTGTCTGATATTATCATTGTTTTTGCAGCATTCGGTTTATGAGGTGCAAAATGAAAGTGTTGCACTCTTTCCACGTGTGGGGTTCTTTTTAAATACGGGGTTTCTAAATGAGGGAGTATGTTCAGTTGGTGTGGAAAGAAATAATAAGTTTTTCCTCCTTCCCTTCCCCCGATGCACTTCCTTTTTTGAGGATATAGAGCTTATCAGGCTTGTGATTTTTATTTTCAGCCCACACGTACGGTCCAAGGGCAGAAAGTTCGAACGGGCACGTGGTCGCAGAAAGAGCCGTGGGTACAAGAATTAAGGCAATGTCTTCACAGCCATTTGCTTGGACTTTGTGGGTGTACAGTGTCTTGTTGCAATAAACAACCTGTACAACCATTGCTTTTCTATTTGTATTGTGTGGATACAGAAATTAGCTTTTTGTAATAGATTTGAGACATGCTAGCACCTTACAAAGTTCTGTCAAATGGTGATTAACTCTTTCCTTACATATCACCCTCATAAGGGCGATCACGTGATCTTCGCCTGAACCTGGTTTCCACCCTATGGTGTGATGCAGGTTTTAAATGTTACTCTTAAACATCGTTTTTTTTTTTTAGAAGAAAAACTTAATAATATAGCTTATTCATTTCTGAACACAATTGTCTTTCTTAAAAAGTGTAGGAAGTAAGTTTTAACAGAAAGTCTTTGCACGCTACCTGTCTTTCTGTTTGGTAAAAGGCTAGCAAATTCCCGGTATTGAAATTTTGACCGGCAGCTTTGAAAATTTATATTTATTAATCTATAGTAAAGATAACCATCTGTAATACAACGTTTTAAAGAGCTTTTTTAAAACATTCACTTGGTGTAAATTTTGAGATACATAGGTTTTGTCTTCGAGTACTAAAATCAAATGAACTGTATGTGTTTTAGAACACTGAACGTAACTTTCAGAAAACAACAAAATTATTTACTCAATATATACAGACAGTACCAAACAAACATGTTTTATTAGAATTAAAATATTACTATTTTCTCCTTTGCGGTTGTTGAAGTACAAATCCATGTCAAATTGAGTAAACCCAACGTACTTTCGATAGTTTAAAATGGCGCTCGACCATTTGTTTACATTTTTCCCTCTTACAAATGAATTTTTTGATTGGCTGGACTAGTTTTTGAAGGGAGGGAATCATGGTGGACTATTTCCAAAAGATTTCAGTAGTTTCTTCCCTTATATTATTTTCATTTACGTTGCGGGAGTTTTTTTGAGCTCATCATCATGGCATTTTCTGTTGGGAATACTATAAAAGTGTATTTTCAAGCAAACACAGGGTTAGGCTATTCCTTTTCTGTACATTTTGATCTATCATTATCAATTTGAGTTCTTCTTCTACCTCTTTTAGTTAATTTTTTATGCTTTTTTGAAAAAGGGGTAAATACATCCGTCCAAGGGTTCGGAACCGCCGCTTAAGACTTCCGTAGTGTTCAGTATAGATTGAGTTAAGAAGGTTGGTTTGTGTTTCTCACTGTGTCAGCGATTGAGAAGGTATTTTCCCATGGCTTGGCCTCTTCTGCGCCTATTAAGGCTGGACTGCCCACCCGTGTCAGTCGAAATTTTACCACAAAACTAAACCCAAAAAAGGTACATATTCATTTGGCGAGGTAAATCACGTTGAAAACGTTAAATCTCTTGGCATTTGAGCAAGAACATAAAGATTTACATTTTTCCACATGTACCTTGCAGCCTATTTTTGTCATCGTAAGCTGTGCTTACCATTTCAACGTGGTGTGTAACTATTAAATCCACTGAACACCAGACAAAACAAAGCGGTGATGATCGATTGTGCATAACCTTGCATCAAAATTTTTAAAAATAATTTGATTTACTTCGGATATACAAGAAAGTGCAATATTTATATCTTCCTCAAATGTTTTAATAGGGTGGTCTGGCTAATGCCTGTCACCAATACAGTGAATGTTGGCTGTTCTATCTCTGCATATGTTTACAGGGCTGACTGCCTTGCCGGGATAAAACTTAAGTTGCTGGCTTGATGTAAAACACCCAATTCTCCGCACCCCATGTTTAATTGTTATTTTTGAAAATTCATGCATTCCTGGGTATCGGAATCAAAGGTCAAGGCCTGAACTTGATGTGTTAAGTAAATCTATACAAGCAAGCATAAAAACGCAGGTTTTGTGGGTACAACCAAAAGAGGACTAGTGTTAAGAAAAGCTTATGGGCATAAAATGTGTGAAGGAGTGTCAGGTAAAAAGTACACATTTATCACTTTCAGGTGGGGTGGTATAAATCATGAATGTGTATAGGTGGACTGATTCCCAGTGCTTAGCCTCTTCGAAGTACTCCCCTGTTGGTCTTGGCGAGCTTAAACCATGAATGTGACTAAGCCAGAAGTTTTGTGTACAAAAGCCTTGCTCTATCAGTTTACTGGAAAATAATCGTCTGCAAGTAGTCCATTAATACAAGTTTGTCATCACAACTAAATATTCTGAGATGTAAATGAAAAAAGTATTTGTAAAATGCATTAACCTACCGTATTTTATGCAAGGTGGTGACTGCAAACAGTTGCGTTGTCAGGATTAAACTAAAGATCACATCTTATGGCGTGCTCTGGGCACCTTCTCCACTCATTCTGTTCCACGCTCGTGCCAAGCCTAGGCAGAGGCATAAAATTTAAGCCCCGGAAACTGCTGCTGCTGGTACGCAACAAAGTGAAGGATTGAAGGTGCCTGATTCCCCAATTCTCAAAGGTAGTGCCAGAAGCTGCTTCCACAAATTGTGTGAACACGTGGTCTGGCACAGCTGGCCAAGATGCTACTCCACTAGTAACATAACTCCTTGATGTGAACAGCCTTTGCATACACATAGATCAGGTTTGCAGTGAAGATAATGTGGCAGTTGATACACCTTAACCCATTTATGCAGGAGATTGGACTTTTTGAATGTATGCAATTCACGTTTGTGACCTAGATATTCAAAGAGCAATAATTTGAAGAGAAAAAAAATCCAATAATGGAGCGTGAAGCATAAATGGGTTGGAACAAGCACAGCTTTGCGCTTGTAAAAATACAGCAGCTGTTGCTCACTGTCTGAACCTCAAATTTATACTGTTTTGAAATTGACAAGTTGTTATCCACCTCATCATTGTCCATCCCTTTACCCACACACCTGTGGGGCTGGCCGGCTGGTACCTGTTGTCGGTGGGGAGGGATGATTAGACCAGACAGCTGAGATGTGCCTTCTGTGACAGTGGTTGAGTAGGTCATGCATGGAGTGGTTGGTACATTCCTACCATCTAGTTCTATGTCTGCCTCAGCAGCCCCCACTTCACTTGGAGGATGGTTAACATCAGGTGTTGTGCTGGATGACGGGCCAAATCAGATAATCTTGTGGGGGAATAGCTGATGATTTCTGTGGCCACTTCCTTATGTACGAGAGCCCACACTGTGCCATGCTCATGTTTGGTTTCCTTGCCACTAGCCTGTGGCCTTCATATATTGCTGTTTCTCCAAAGCTTGTCCATCTGATTTCTGCCAGACCCACCTTTACTGCAACTGATAGTTCAGCATAAAAAAAATTCATGGAGCAATTGGAAAGGATTTAGTAAGCTCGAAATAATTCTCTTGACGCTTTAAATTGGTGGCCCGACATTTAATGTACAGGATCTTAATGGTGATGCTGTGGCCCTGGACACTTCAAGACTTGACTAGCCACCACTTTTCAGCATGACTGTTGAAGTCTGTTGCATACAGCAGCATATTAGGGCTTACTGTACGTCCAGCATCAACCATGTGATAACCAAAGTGAAAGCACCGATGAAACAGGTCCATATGTCGTAGAGGCATGCCAGCTGTGTTAGAATGAATGCATGTGAATGACATAAGTTTTGAATGGTTGTGAATGATGCTAATAAGAATTGTGATGTAAAGGGGAGAGAGAGAGCAGGCTAGTCTCGAAGGCAAAAGGTTTGCTTTGAGTTTGGGCTGGTTGGCGGTGACTGCAGGTGACTAGCGAGCAGTCAGCATAACGAAGGTACCTATGAGTTGAAGAACTAGCATACTAATGACATTATCACCAAAGATCTGGCACACTGTCATAAAGTAAGAACATTCAACATAAAACCCATCACACATAACTTGATCACATTGTTTACTGTCTGACCATGAACAATACACGTCAAGACTACCAGCACACATGTAGGTTTGTTAAATACATACACAATGTAATAATGCAGTATTTCGCATGCAACAAAAGAAGAGCAACAAGTCCTCCCAGAATCTTCGTCATCGTTGATGATGAGATATATTCCTGCGTAAGAGCACTGTACACACAAAATGCCACTTTGCCTGGAGCACAAATTCGAGCTGAACATTGTCTGTAACCTTAACTGAAATCCACAACACGTGTACTTAACAACCCTTGATGAAGACTGGGATAAGGACACTTAAAATTGAGGTGATGTGATCTGACCATTGTTAGATGCTGCAAAGAGCTACTTGAATCAGCAAAAGAAGAAAAAGTGAATTTTTCATAAAGGATTTTAACGATGATACAACAGTTCCCTAAGGTAATTTGATGGTGGAATTATGTAAAATCTATAAATCTCTAAACCACTGACAGCAGAAAGTATGCTTTGTGTAGATTGGTCTTATTGAGCTTCTGCTAGGAGAACTGGCTATTATAGTGTTGCAAATGCCAGAGAATCAACTGCGAGACAACAAATCTGTTTTATTCTCAAACAAGTAAAGACAAACATATTCATTTTGTTGTTTGTTTTGCTTGGATGTGCACTGCAATGGGAATTCATACAACAACCTCTTTACATAACAGTGTCATTGTTCGGTACCTTAGCATAAAATGGTCTCTATGCTATCTTCGAAAGGTCGAAAAACAGAAATGATGGAGACCTGACTTTAAGCTTAGTTCTGCTATTGAGGTATCTAAATATTTAGCTAAACAAATCCTGAATGGTTGGTTTTTTATATTTATGCTGATTTATAATCATCTTATTTTACTGGGAAAAAAAGTCTTCTACTTGCACATGAATAAACATCTGGAACATCCTTTTGCACGGTGGCTTCAGTCCTTGACTACAGTTGTCGCGGACCTTTGATCAAGGCCTGCTGATGCAGGTCAGTACTACACAGTCAACTTTCAGGTTCAGTGAGTCAGTATAACCATTCCCCATCTAGCTGGTTGGTTCATTGGGAAAGTGTTCCCACCAGGAGGTTATTTTGCAATATGACTGGAGAAGGAAGGAACAAATTGTAGTACCCAATGGCCGGTTCTGTGAATAGGTGTCACATATAAGAGGGTGTCCCAAGATCTGAATCCTGGGCCTCTCACTGCAGAGATAGCAAGAGTGTTATAACCACTACACTACCAGGAGCGCTTTTCCCCATCTGCCATGGTTGGGAGCTTTTAAATGCCGTTAGTATGGCAGTGAGTAAAATCTAACCATGATAGTTAATGAAGAGAAAGCATCAAAAGATATTTTGATTTTCACTTGTGGATAATTTTGTGACCACTTAGGAAAAGTAAGCTGTATTTATTAGAAGCATCTTTTCAAACTGTCACGATAGCCAAGGACAAGACAAAAGCCACCGGACGCAGAAAAGATCAGGCATCTCCTGGCACCTTCATTTACTAACTGGAGCTGAATTGTGAAAGGGAGACAACTGAATAATTATAATGTTCTACTGCAAAGACCAAGGTGAAAAAAGCAACAGGTGAAGATCACAGTGAATCAATTAGTCATTAGGAAATTGGGGAGGGAAAGCTATGCTTATTTTGTCAAGATGTCTACCACAATTGGCTGATGAATATAACAAAACATCTTTGTCTTTTGCGTTAACGCTTGAGCACTATATGAAAAAAACAACAACCTTGGGTTAACACAGCACCAATGTATAATGACAAACATTCACATCATGGTGTGTCAGTGTGTGTGAGAGAATGTGTGTGTGTGTGTGTGTCAACTTGAGAAATATTGGTTTCCTGAGTGCTATACAGTTGAGGAATTTGGAAGATGAGTAGCAACCTTCAGCAGCAACAAATCTGCAGAGTAGCTGCAGATCTTATGTTTGACATAACAAACACCTTCACAAAGAAAAGTCCAAACTGTCCATCACATTTACACAAGGATAAGCATGCATGCATTAAGTCTGCAACTGTTTTATCAGGGCCTACATGTAAAGTGTAGCAATTCTCTCCTCCATGCATCATCAGTAATATAAAGGGTACAGATCTTTTTAATTCAATTTTCTGTCCCTTTCCTCAAGAAATGAGGAAAATAGTGCTTTATTTTGCTAAACAAAAAAGCAAAGTATTTGTCAACAAGTCAAAGGTTAATACTTTTTATTAACTCCACACTGGGAGGGATAAGAGATTTGCATTTTCCCCCGACCCATGAACGTGCCATGCTTGTGTGTGTTGCACTCATGTGTGCCCTGTATTTCTCATGCACAGTTTGTGTACCACAGTTAAGTAAATAATTTATGATCCTTTGTGCATGAAAAATATGTGAAACCAAAATGGATGGCAACATCTATTCCTCTTTTTGACGTTTGCTTGAAAACTTCCATTCTGTTTAGTTTTCCCCATCACAGTTCTAGTGACAGCATAAGTTATGTGCATTAAGTTACAAAACTACAATTCTGAGTGCACAAAAACAGCGACATGCATTCACCTGCTATTTTAAATAGTTGAGCCTTGGAAGCTTTCAAGTCTAGCGAAAAGAACAGCTCAAGTCATATTTTCCAGTCACATACATATTTTATGAACAGTTAGAAAAATACATGAAATACTTTCATGTGCTTCAACAAATTCAACAAAATAATCTTGAACGAAATGGTTGATGTAGACTGCTCTCGTTTTTCTCCTATAAATCCAGCCAAAGCATATAATTATTTCAAAACCTCCAGCTGTGAACCGATTGTTGCATACGAGTCAGATGTGCCCATGCATGCTGTGCATCCATGAGACCCCTTGATTGACCCACATCAATCAGCATTTGCATTAACAGCAACAAAAATGTACAGGATACACACCTAAGCACTAGAATGTTAGCACTGCTTTCAAAATATAACTAACGATGCTGGGAATCAGCTCTTGATCTGCCCTCAGACTTTTCATTTTGATTCACACCAAATCTGGGTTAGTCACGTGTTTTTCTCTAAGATGACCCAGACTACCAAATTTCTGGTCATGCTAATCTTAATTGCTAATCTGTAGAGTCAACACTGACATGCAAGTGCATATATTAAATCTGTAAGCACTGGGTTAGTTTTCAGAATCTGTTTAAAAACTGTAGCAAGTAAGTAAATATAAAGCTTGCTTTAACCTTAGGACCAAGGAGGAGGAAAGAAAGGCAGTTCTCCCACAGCGTATATACCCCCTTCTGTGTCTGTGTTTAGTATTTATTTTGTATCATATTTTGAGACTCTAGTCATGAAATCACAAACAGATGATCTGCCAATAGTTAGCTTGTCTTTTCCAACGCAACACTGTAAGACCTTTGGTACACTGTGAAACTTTATTAAAAGCTCAAAACCACTTCAGGAGTGAGAAAACTTGCATGAAACTATTTCATCTAAGTGTAGGTCATCTCAGTGCTTTTAACATATGTAGAATATGAAATGCAAGCAAGGCTGTTTGCTGTTGCTGAATGCTGATTAACACACTGGCCATGCAAAGCTTGTAAGAGATCTTATAAATGATGGATAATGATGCTTGCCTGATGGTCTAGACACAAATGGCGTACTCTACCATTCCTCTAAGACCATGAATATGTACCTGTCAGCTGCTACAGGGACACACGGCAAGATTTGTCTCATTCTCCCATCTCCTCCACACACCAACAAATTCTGCCTACTGTTTGGGAAAACTTTTCATCTACTGCTTTCACTTCCTCTATTATTTTTTTCAGGTGATCATGAGCCTCAGTGCAAGATCACAAGAAGACACTCATCCCCTGAAGATAAGTGATGCAAGAATGAAGCAGTGTTGACCATCTTGTAGGCCAGCATGTCCTCTCAGATACACAAGTATCATACTTCGAAAAACAATTCCACCAAACATCATAACTTTTCACGCTGATGTTTCCTCCATTAACATTGCATCTAGTTCATCGGTGAGATCCTGAAGCATGTTATCGATGTCACTCAGCACATTTCCTGTTTCGGCACGTGAGGGCCTAGACATAAGAAAAAAGGATATAATGTGAATATGTCCACAGCAGCATTTAACAGCTAGAACATATAAACACCATCAAGAAATGTCCCATCCATAAACATGTCTTTTAGAGTCACTTAAACTGTTAACTGCTTACCAAAGAGAGACAATTTTGTTATGTTGTTGCAAGCAAGTGTTTTTTATTTTTTACAATCCATTTAAATGTATCACAGAATTGCAAGTGATAAAGAAAAAAAATTAAAATGCTGTTTTACACTAACCATAAAATTATCTTTAAAAATCCAAGAACAACAAAGAGAAGTTAAAAAGCCTTGCTACTTATTCACTAACGAAGACAGCTTACAGCATGTTTGATTCGGTGTCTGTTGCTAGAGTTTCTGTCATCTGTTGAGAGGGTGGTCTCTGCTGTTGTTGCTGGTGATCCTGCTGTGAATGTGACCGGGACAAAGGCTTTTGTTGCAACTGCTGCTCTTCTGAAGGCAGCACTGGTGCCTGACTTGGCTTTCTACTAGGCACTGGAGGCCTTACAGATCCTGTGTCAAAACATGTCTCAGCATACTAAAAACCTGTTGCTGTGGAAATGTTGGCTAAAATATAATGATCTAATTGAACTTTGTTTATAATTTATTTTATGCCAAATGATGAATAATTTTTTGCTACATTAAAAGGCCTTGTGGTTTATTCTTAGAACTGATACAAGACTTATTTAAGCACACTGATCATATTTGCATTACTAAGTTTTAGTTCTTTGTTTCTTTTTTTTTTTAGCATTTTTTTTTACAGCAGCCATCACCAAGCCTTGGTAGAATTAAATGTGCTCAAAATCGAGCAGTATTCTCTCCCTTGTGCCCTTAGCAGCTGTTAACTGCTCTCTTGATTTCACTGTCTCCAGCTGTCTTTCATTGGTTCAAGCCATAACTACCTAGAATGAGTTTCAAGTTCCCAGGAACAAACATTCATTTTTATGGAAACACTAACACTCCTAGTTAATTTATAATCCAGTGAACAGTAAAAAGTATAGTTTGACATTCAGTTAACAGACTATGATCTGAAAATGCCCAAAAGAAAATGCTGTTATTGCTGTTCAAATTATTACAATATCGTGTTAATTTTACCTCATATAGGGCAAGGTCCACCCAGAAGCAGGGTAATGTGCATGTAAATATTAAATTTTTTTTTTAAAAAAAGAATACTTACCATCAGATAGACTTTGGTTCCCCTGTGGATGTTTGGGAATGCTGGGTGGAGGACCTTGTCTGCTGCTGGCAGAAGCCATGCCCTGTGGAATGCCCGCAGCAACAGTTCTGCTCACACCAACATTCCCCACTGCCTGCACATTCTGAGCTCCTGAAGGAACCCCTACTGAGCTGGCGCTAGATCTGTTCACAGAAGTGGCTGCTGTGTGTGCACTGTTCATACTTGCACCACCACTAATATTAGTCCTGTAAATACTGGAGTCTTCGAACATTGACACATTTACATTGATATTACGCTGGCTTTCAACAGAGTCAAATGTTTGTATAATTGAGGGCTTATTCACAGCTGCTCTTTGTTTTATTGTGCCCACGTTTTCATTTGCGAAGGGTAGAGTGTTTGAGTCTGTGCTTGATGATGATGCTGTTGATTCAAAACTTGTGGTTGATTCGCTGCGCTTGTCAACAAGATTGGAAGTGTACAAGTTTGGTTCTGGACCTTTCGCTCTTTCTGGAGGCAACGAACTTGCATGGACATCTCTTGCTGGCGAAGTACGCTTAGATGAAGAAGCAGAAGTTGGTACAACATGTGGCTCAGGACTCTCAGCAGCAGGATGAGAATGAGGGTGGGGCTGCTTCAAGCGGTTTTGGAAACCATAATCCTTAGGATGTGATGGCTGATGACTGTGTACCAAATAGTCCTTTGTATGGGCTGACATATGGGTGTCCATTCGGCTGGGGATGCCATAGTTGTGGATCTTTGGTGTGATGATGTCCATGGCAATAGGAGGAGGAGGGGGAGGGAACTCATCACTGTCGGATGACAGGCTCTCCTGCGAGCCCTCCATCTCGCTCTTCTTACCGAAACGCTCCGACAGAGATTTGACACAGCTGGCAAAAGCCTGTGTTTGAGCAGGAGGTTTCTCTAGCACAGGTGGTGGTTGTTTGTGACTGCTTGGTACAGGCACAGGCTGTTTTGAAGCTGCAGCAACTGGCTGCTTGGACACACTGCTTGGAACTGGTGGCTTTGGCACGCTGCTAATGGCTGCACCACCACTGCTCATGCTAGCATTACCCCCGTGAATTATGTTGCTGTGGCTTGCCGTGACTGATGCCGTTGTTGTAACAGAAAATGCTGGTCCACTGTCAACTTTGGTGATGGGAGCAGTATCACTGCGGATTGAATGCGTGCGTTTAGGAGGAGGTGGAGGTGCCTTCTTGCTACGACCTGTGGGCGACCCTGAGGATGGCATGGATGGATCGTGGTGCGTGGCCACATGGAGAGGACTTGCAGGCTTTGGCATGACTTGAGGTTTAGGCGAGTGAGGAGCCGCAGCAGCATTTGGTGAATGGCTGGCTGTACCAACCTGAGGCTGGTCGTAGATGTGCTCTTTGGTTTCCACTCGAAGCTGCTTGCTTGTATCCACCAAAGCTCCTGTTACACCTGATTTCTTAACAGCACCACCTGTGTACACCTCACCTGATTGCTCCATCATTGCAGCTATTGCTGCAACAGATGTGGACATGACTGGTGGAGTTTTGTTTCCATCAGAATTGCACTCTGACTCGTGTTTTTCCATCTCTGTATCTGGTGAGCTCTCCCGACTAGATCGCTTCACCTTGGCCACTGCCATGGTCACCAGTTTAGGTTTAGGATGAACTTTGAGGGGAACAGTGGGCATGGTAGACACACCCGGGTCAGAAGTGCTCATCTGATGGGGAGGTGGGATGTATTCTCCTGGGCCACCTTTACCCATTTGGCCCTGAAACGAGTGATATGTGATTGGTATCCCAGCAATATCTTTTGTTTCGTCTGATGTACTTGACCGAGCCTGCCGCTTCACTTGAATAGCTATGACATCTGCCTGATGCCCCACTGAGTTGCTCGTCGACGAGTTTTGACGGGTGTAGGGCATAGCTCCTGCCATACCCGCATCATCCCGGGGCAGGGGAACTGCTCGCATCTCTCCACTTCCTTGACTGCTGCCACTTCCACTTCCACCACTGCCAGTGGTGCTGATGCTGTCTCCTGAAGGTGACTTCTTAGGTTTGGCACCCAGTCCAAGACCACCATCATACATGTGTGGTGGGAGAGCAGAAATCTCTCCAGACCATCGTCCAATGGGAGGAGCAGGTGGAGGAGGCTCAAGCATTTCAATAGAGGCGTGGCGAGGCTCTATTGATGAAAGACGTTTTGTACCTGATGTGATGCGCTTCAGCCGGTCTATAGCCAGCATAATCTTCTTCTGATGTCCTGGAAACACAGAATGTATAATTACATCTATTGGCAACATCAACTTTCTCTGAAGAGCTGCCGAAAGAAAGCACCATGAAAACGTCAGAGACACACCTCAATGCTGGTTATAAATAAATGATGGAGTTGGGGGATAAATATATGTGAATCCTACCAAGCTTCTTGATGCCAATCTCTTCCAGGTCCTCCCATGTGATGTCTGTCACATACTCAATGTTGTCGTAGCCTTGATTGGCCAGTGTTTCATGGTATGCACCAAGTCCCAGCAGATGAAGCCACTCCATCAAATCATGCTGTGCACACACACAGACAGAGGCAGATTGCATTAAAAGTCTCTACTTGCTCACAGCCACTTTTATTTACTTAACATTTTCTTTTACATCTAGCTGTAACCCAAATTTACTTTGGCCTTGTAAAAAATGTCCTGATATTGGATCCAATGTAAGAATTCAAAAAGAAAATTTAAAGAAAAATCACAACAAGAATTCTCTGATATTTTACACAGTTTCATTACAGTTTCCTAGCACTTTAAGACCTCCCTCCCCCAAATAGAGAGTTAAAACATACTGGACAGAAATCGGGGATTCCATCACTTATGTGGAGACGTGCAATCTCAGCTTTGAGTCGCTTCCTGTGAGCTGGTTTGGTGATGCCAATAGCCGTAAGATCCTGAATATATGCAGAAAGAAATCAATGCAATGATCACGTCTTAGCAAAAGTTAGACAATGTGTCAATAAGATATAAAAGGCATGCAGATTGGTCACTAAGTGGACAGAACTACATTCAGTCCAATAATAAGAGGCAGGGAGACTGGTCACTAGCACAGACTAACTTAATTCAAGCAGATAGTAAGAGGCAGAGTGGCCACTAGCATACTTAACAAAGCTACATGGTGGGATCATTATACTAGATATATTACATTGTCAGGAGTGGGTATGGGTGAAGCATAACCAAAAGCTTGTATTATAAACGATTTCAAATCCTAAATTCACTTTTGAACAAACAAGTGATCTTGAAAAAATGTTATATCAAGTTACATCATAATCATAAATAGGCTCAAAATTTCAAAAAGCAAAATTTTTGTTAGTTTCTAAGAAATATTATTTGTCATTTTCATAAATTTGTGTTGAATTTTTTTATATTTCTCAGTCAACACTTGTTTGAAAGCTAAATGCACAAATCTGGCCTTAAAACAAACTTCACAGCAAGTCCATGCCCATGCAGGACACTAAACAGCTGTAAAAATCAAACACAGAATAATCATGATAGTAACTGAAGATGGTTTTAAAATGGATTAAGAATAACGTTTTCACTTCTTTCAGTCACTACCGATAAAGAACATATTGTTTAACAAACTCTCCTGACCTAAAGGGCATTTGTGCTTACCTCTGGTGTCATGCGAGATATGGTCGGCATATCGTAGCCAGCCTGCACAAAGTTGTTATAGTACTCCTCGAACCGCAGGTCATGAAGCCATGCTTGAAGCAATTCTCTGTCCTATCAACAGAGGCCACCATTTACTAACACAAAATATCAAAATTTTAAGATTCAAATCATGCTGTTTGGCCTCAATTTTAATGAGATAAATTGATGTTCCTGACTTTATTTATCAACACTCTTAGAATAACCTTACACCATGGGATTTCATGTTTGTCCTGATCACTGGGCATCAATTCTACATCTGCTACCAGTGGTTTTATCCTCAGTAACCAGTTCCATACAAAAGAAGTTACATACAGGCACGCCAGCCTGCAAAAGCTCTTGGACGTTGATAGTTGATGAGTGACCAGATTCCTCCAGCCGGTCAAGACTGCCCAGGCTGGAACTGGAGGTGCTGTGGTAGCTCTGACGGGATGATACACCCGACTCGTAGCTTTGTCCAGACAGCCGATGTTGCCCAACTACCTAAAGTTAAAAAAATAATGTTGGTTACTCTCTTTGTTTGGGGATAAGTTCAAAATAAAGTCAGAAGTCTGTAAGTATAAACTAATGGGATTGCTTTTACGTTCTGGAATCCTACCACTTCTGTATAGTGTCAGTGGACTTAATGATGTCAGTATCAAGCACTTTATAAATTGGATAACAATTTCATTTTCACTATGATGCTAGATCCCCAGAGAAATTCTGGACACTCACTGTGACCACTTTGGGTTCCAAATGGCCTGTGCTGAAACCGCGGCCACTGTCACTGCTGGCAGCACTGTTGCGGTTGCTGTGGGCCGGGCTGTGGTTGTGCGTGGGACTGGCTGCCCTCATGTCCCCACCTGGTCCCGCCCCTGCCACAGGTGCTTGCCACTCACCATGCTGCTCTACAAACATGTGGTTGTGGACGCTGCCCACACCTTTGCCAGCCAAATACTGCACAGACAAGCAGGTAAGTTCATGTCAGAGAAAGCTCACCTGCTTGAAAACAAAACATTTATAAAATGTTCTGAAATAAGTAAATGGACAGAAAAGAAATGATACAACTACTAATAATGACTACTACCTGTACAGTTTACTAGTTTCCTACTAATATCTGCAAAAGTAGCAAGACATTTGAGCTGGTTCGAGCTTAGTCTACTATTAGAGAAAAAATTTATACAAAGCCAGGAAGTCAATTAAATTCACTAAAGCTGTTCAGAAGGTTGAGTGAAAGCTGGAGAAAACCGCATGCTGATATTACATATTTTGAAGACGAAAATAAATATTCAGTCCTCTTCTTGTTCCTCTTACAATTGCATGCACATCTACAGGATGTATACAGGTCTTGAATTTTGTCAAGTCGCTATTTACACAATAGTACTAAGGTATTTAACATGGCACAGGCAGGCACATAGCAAAATACCAGCCAACTGATAAAGTGTATTTTAAAATCTTCAAACAATGGAAAACTGGAAAAAACCCCACAAGAATGCAAACTGTTTTTTGCTTTGAAATCCTTTATCAACTTTGAAAGAGAGGAAAAGGAAAATGTCAGGGTTTTCAAGAATGCTGGATGCTTGTGAAGTTGAATAACACAAAGCAGAAAACCATCTGTCTGGGAAAACGTACCTCCTTCCCACAAAAACCACCCTATTGTTCTTTTGCTGGCCACTGTTGAACACTCCTGACAGAACACGTGACAAACCTGAAAAACTATCAAACTAGGGATTTGTGTAGGGTGTGGGGAGTAGGGTGTCAGCGTATAAGATGAGAAGCACACATTTCGGTGAAACCTTGCAGACCTAGGCTGACATAAGCAGAAACCTGAACCTCCATTTGAACCACTTTGTTCACTGGCAGTTTTTGTGTCCATTTCCTCTTTTCTCTGTAGACGCTAATGCAAACATGCAAGTTCTTGAGCAGGAACACATCACACCTCGATGATGCAGTCACTGCGCATGCTTGTATTTGGGTGCGAAGCAAAGGGTGTGAGGAAACAGGGGAGGGGTGGGGTGTTGGCACCAGACCCGTTGACATCAGGCCTCTTTGCTGCCATTGTGGTTATGTGTTATTTATGTAATCAATAAAGTGCCATATAACACTGGGTCCATTATAGTAATGGAGCTCCCTGCTCAAAGGGGACAAATTTCCTCTTTCAGTCCATGCAAGAAAAACAGGATTTGAACCAGAAGAATAGTAATTGGACGGTAAAAAAATACAAAACAAAAGACGCACTCTGCCTTAGGTCTTCCCTCTCTCTCACTAGTCAAGATTCTACAATACTCTACAGCTGGATGTTTGGATCTTCTATCATTTCTGATGGGCCTTTCAACTGTCCCACAGGCAGCATGCAAGAAGAGCAGGCAATATGCGCAGGGGAGTGGGGGTGGGTCGATCATAGACGTTTAGGAGGATGTTTGGGGCGTCACCATGTTCCACCAACTAGGTGCAGGTGTCCTGCCCTGTTCAACAGCAAACTGGACACTGGTCTGCTGGATTACAGCCAGATTCATCGACATAACACGGCCACGGCTCCATGCTGTCACCTGGCTAAGTTCGACAATACGCAGTTCTCAATGTTACATTCTGGAACGAGCTTTCTGCAGGGCGGGTCACTCTCTGGCGTTGTTGCCCTTAAGGGAGCTAAGTGATGGTGTCGGCTCCGGGTGCCACAACTCCTGCCGTAGGTGTGTGTGTGTGTGTGTGTGTGTGCGCGCGCGCGCGTACATCATACGTACAAAGAGAATCGAAGCCAGCATGAAAGCCAGCACACTGAAATAATGGTTGTGCCATTTTTCGGGGAGGACCAGGAAACCATTAGCTCTTCTGGATGCATTCTGGACGACAATTTAATGAAACAAGTGAGTAGTGTTCAGCTGTCTAGAAGCGCTGGGAGTCGCTGGGGACGTGGCATGTTGACCAAGTAGTGTCTGGCAACATCCTCCTGTGACACTTCCAGCCTCCAGCTTTTAACATTAAGCACCGGCAACTAAAGCTCTGAAAATAGCTTTTTCTCTTCTCTAACAGGATGAAGCTCTACCGAGTTTGATAGCTGTGGAAAACCTTCCAACACCCTTTAAAAAAATGAAGTCAGTACTTCGGCATTCTCTTCAAACGAAAATCATGTTCAAGGAGCGCACACCTCAGTGCATATTTTAAAAAAAGAAACGCCCGAGCAAGAGAACTTGTGTAAAACAAAAGTCCATTTCATTGATCACCCTCACCAAACCCAAAGTCTGATGCGTCCTGGAACGGAGAAGATGTCAACCAAGCAAGACAATGGTCTCTTAGCCAATGACGACTCAGAATGCCTCTCAAGAACCGCACTCACATGGTCAGCAAAGTCCCACCAGCGCTACTACCCTCTTCCCCATACAAAATCCCGTAACCTGCGATTGAGGAGGTCACTACATCAAGCATCGCTATTACAATCGTCCCTGTCATTCGTCACAGCAGCAGCTTGGTGAGGACAACTCCGGACACGATCAGCATGGGCGCTGCCTGGTAGACATGTCTACATCAACAGTCAGCATCACAAAGCGGACACGTGGCGACGCAAAAATGGCAAATAGGAAATCCAAAACGACCAAGTTTTGTTTTTGATTTTTTTCTTGTTTTTTTTTGCGGCAACAGTAGCGATCGATTGCACACAGGAATGCACTGGGACCCTTGACTTCCGCTACCTTATTAACTTGACGCCAGCTCACCCACCCCAACATCCGGCCATCGCCACCACGCTCTCCCTGTTTTTCCCCTCTACGCCTACTTGATCTCTCCCCGTACGTTCCCAGGAGACACTCCGCAAAACAGTGTTCCCGACGCGCATGCGCCTAGGAGATAGCCCCTTCCATCTCTAGCCCTCCATCCCCTCACAACACAAAGTAAACAAAGAAACAAACTGCGATTGTTACATGAATTTACATGGCGCCTAAGATTTATCTTTCATATTCGTGATCTCACCTTTAAGAAGCCCGTGTGACGATTTCACAGCCTGCCTGGATCAGTGTCCGGTAACGTCTAACGTCCTACTGCCATTACAATGAAGCCAACGAGTGCAACGACATCGAAACCCAATGACTGTTGCGATCCACTCTGTCTTGGTAACTCGTACCCTTTGCACCACGACCCTGACCAGAAGAATGATCTGCAACAATCTGACCAGTGGCCTGACTAGAAGAATGATCTGGAGTAATGGGACCACAGATCCTTTGCAAGCTCGACTTTCCAGTAAAGCAGTGTTCAGCGTCAGGTATACACGACAGCCCCCGCCAGCGACACACCGACAACTTGCTGCTCTACGTCACATTCCCAAAGCTGCGCGCGTGCATGTGCTAGAAGCACAGGGAGCCACACCAAAAGGACCACCGGCACCGGCATCGATTTTGAAACCTATTTCACACCGTTCCCTTGAGGGCTGACCATGTCAGTGGTCGACAAAGCCACTAGTCCCACTGGAACTGTTTATACGAGGGTAAAGCACCGCCCAGCTCATTGTCCTCGAGGCGTGGAGATCACAGGGAGGTGAGAGTGACCTATGCCGGCCACACGACACGAGTGGTTCTTGGAAGGAACGCAGCTGTCCTGGACCACCATTTCCTGATGAAGGATGCCCAGTGTTGTCGGACAACACCCCCCACCCCTATTCCCGACTTCCCGGCGCCGCAGTGCAACGAACGGGCAACGGGTGTCTTCGTGTCTGTGGCGTTAGGCAAGTGTTGTTAGCAGGCTCCCCCCCCCACCCGCTCTCCCCTAGCGAGCACAAGAGACTGGGAAGCGGATCATAGATACAGACCTTCGTAATTTCATCCGGGCAACGTCTTGCTACAGAAGGTGAGCAGCAGCCATGCGAAGAGGAGGACAAAGCACAGTAATCCATTGACGATTCTGAACATCATGCTAGCAGAACAATTCTAACCAGCACAATACAGGTGGAAACTGTAGAAGGGCGACTAAGCTGGCACATCAGCTGATGAAACAACGACCCGTGAACACTAAGAATATGAACCGCGCTGCAAGTCTGGTTCTTCTTATCTGGAACCTTTCGAAAGATAATCAAGTTAACGTGTGAATGGCCGATACGAATGTAAGCTGCATGCAAAGTCAATACTATCAAGTTCTCGCGAATTATTAAGAACAAAACTAAAGGCGAGAAGTTTAAGGCTATTGGTTTCACATAACCATCAACTGTAGCCAGTGAGGCGATATCTTGTTCCACTGATTCTGAAAGATTGGAAGTGAGGTGGAGAGGGGACGAGTTACCTGGACCATAATCGACACCCAAGTAGGGGAAGGAGGGTTGGGGGGGGGGAGCGACTACAGTTTTTTCACAAGGTTCTGTCACCGACCTGTTCCACACGTGCGCCAATCCCCCAACACGGTTGCTGACTGGCAAACCTTGACCTCAACTGTTTCATCTGCGCAGCCTGCCAACACAAACACCTACACCTACAACATAAACCCTCATTCTAACCCCAAGCCTAGCCTTAAACACCAGTGCATCTTGTGTACACTTGTCGAGTTATCAACACACACACATACACGTCTCTAAGTTAGTCTAATTGCAGTATTGCATTTTGATAAGACACTAAAAGACGCTCTGCGCATGCGTGTAAGAACCTCCTGGAAAAACTACAGACGCGTCCGCTTGTCACCACTGCGGGAAGGATCGAAAGGACAAGGGTTCATATCCCGTGTCGAATGCACATGTTTTTCTTTTTGCTTGTAGTATCTGTTCACAGACCCGGCTGTCGGAGATTTTCTCCACATCCTTTTTTTTCCAAAAAAAAAAAAAAAAAAATGCCCTGTTCCTCCGTAGTGCAAAATCCACTATAAGAGGAAAGAGTTTCAAGCAAGCAAGCTCAAGTATGGTCTTGCCCGACATGGCCTTTTCCGCCACGGGTCGATTATACCTCCCGATCCGTTACTGTGGCTTTCATCTGGCGTGCAGTCGATACAGTGCTAAGACGGTGCCAGTGAATGGCTGCGTCTTTCTTCTCTCATCAGTCTGGCAACAGTCGATACTGCTAGGCCAGCAATCCCACACAGCGTAACCCCGCCCATGACCCCTGACATCCCTTACACAGCACTTGTGTGGAGTGCATGGCAGCGCTGGGTGTCTGAAAGCGACATGGCGTCAACGAGAAAGAACGGGAGGGAAAAAATTTAAAAAAAAAGACCCTGCAAATTGTACCGCATCCCTCGCGCTCAGGCGCGTGACGTGCCTTCGCTGCTGCGTCAGCAGCAGCAGCACCACCACCAGCAGCATCGGTACGCCATTGTATCGACCCGTCGTTCTTGCCGCTCACAAACCCACAGGCTGCTGCCGTCCCTCCCTCCTCGTACTCTAGGCACGCACACGGACAAGGAGAAACGGAGGGAGGGGCTCTCAGCATCGTACTGTAGTGTACAGGTCGGTCACATCGGCACGAGAACTGGTGGGCAGCATCACCGTCTCTGTTCTCTCCCCGAACTCTACAACAACCTGTAGCGCCACCTCCCTGCGCCCCCAAGAGTCTAGTGTCAAAATCGACCCGGAAAACTCGATGGCATACACTGGTCCCATAATAATAATAATAATAACTACAGAAATTGTAGAGTCCATTTCCCAGCAAGGAGGGGAATTCAGTGCGCAGTGAGGGGAGGGGGACCCAGAAACAAAACCGACACTTTATCTTACAGCGAAAAAACAAACAGCAGAATATGGAGGAGACTGCGGCCAACATGAAGGAAAGTTGTGGACATTAGAAAGTGAGGGTGAACGTTCGCTGGTTGATGAAAGATTTTCACAACGAAGTGGGTTTTGAGACCGGATTAGAAGAATCGAACGCAGACACGGGTTCGTGGGAATGGGGCCGGAAAAGGAGAAATAGTTTTTGCCGGAGGTCTCTCCTCCGATACGTGACCCTAAGAGACTGAAGAGACTTGATCTGGGTGGTAAGATATCAGTAGCTCAGACAGAGATACAGACAATGGAGGTAGTGGTGGCCGGGTGTAGCGAGCTTGTAATCAAAGCAAACTAACAGTGGCAGTGAAGTCTCGCATGGTCAGCTTTTCGCTTCACTGACAACGCGAGCGGCAGTATTTCGAGTTCTTTGAGAAACTCGTTAATTAAGCGGTTAGATATCGTCAGCATCCCTTCCTTTTCAACGACTTGACCCCTTGTGTACGTCCACAGAGGCGTAGGGCGGGACTAGGGAAGAAGGGGCCCAGAATCTCGTAAAGGCAACGATGCCACAAGTAATGGATTAGCCGGCGACTAACGAAATTGAGTGACTGTTACCCTTCCTCCCCCCTACCAGCACCACCACCGTGCGCTCACGCATACAAGTTCCTAGTTGTGTCCAAGCCTTCCTTCCATGCAAGGGGCCAGACGCATGTCTAAGACTGCCACGTGTTGGCACGAGGCTGGTCGTGTCTGTCTGTCTGCAGATTACAAACGTCCCGCTCGGTGGGAGAAAACCCACAAATGTAAGCTAAGGACGTCTCGGCGACATCCACCACTGTCAGCTTCTGAAGCAGGATTGAAAGTAGCCAGAGTTGTCTGCCGGTGTCATCTCTCGGTGCGTGGCGCCGATAGAGGGAGCTGCCAGCCTTCCCGCTACACCTCGATCAGCTCCCCCTACTTACCTTTTAAACGACTACACGTCTTGAAATGTGTTTCCTGGCGTATACATGACGTCACGACTACACGTCTTGAAATGTGCTTCCTCGCGTACACACGACGTCACGACTACACGTCTTAAAATGTATTTCCTCGCGTACACACGACGTCACGACTACACGTCTTGAAATGTGTTTCCTGCCGTACACATGACGTCACGACTACAGGTCTTGAAATGTGTTTCCTCATGTACACATGACGTCACGACTACACGTCTTAAAATGTATTTCCTGCCGTACACATGACGTCACGACTACAGGTCTTGAAATGTGTTTCCTCACGTACACATGACGTCACGACTACAGGTCTTGAAATGTGTTTCCTCACGTACACATGACGTCACGACTACACGTCTTGAAATGTTTCCTGGCGTACACATGACGTCACGGCTACACGTCTGGAAATGCACGCGCACATAACGCTTCGAACACATGCGTATAAGGCCAGCGCGTGAGGGTTCAACAGAAACAATGGCTGCCTTTCTCTGTCTTATCTATAAGGGCAGACAATCACTGCTGGCTTACACGCTTTGGCTGAACAGAGGTCTTTGATGTAACGAGATGCACCACGTCACCAAAGCTGTTTTACAAACGGTCGGCGATACACGTCTCACTTTGAGAACTTATGGCACAACAACCTCTGTTACAACAACAACAACAGCAACAACAACACTGTACTTTCAACTCTTTCAACTGTCAACATTTTTCAGTCAGCTGCACAGACGAGCATCTCAAATGTCGGAGCATTTAGCTGAAAACCCAGGCCATTACGTCATTTCCTGAAGCGTTAAAACAGCTTTGCATAATCTGCGAGGAAATGTTTGTCCCTCAACATCCACCCCGTAATTCCTTCTGGTTCCCGTTTTTCCCTTCCACCCAGCCGTATGACTAACCGACTCTGTTAGGAAATTCCTCCTGTCATTTGTGAGACGAATGATGGATATTCGGGTAGCAGTCAGCGCCACAACCGGAGAGCAAGGCACTCACTCTAACACTCTCTCGCCTAATGCTTGAAAAATGTCTTCTTAAAATAAAGGAAAGAAACAGTGTGAAGGGAGAATAAAAAATACCCCTAGAAAAACCAAAAAAATTTCACAGTACACGCCGAGAACTTGGCTCGACCTACGAGTTCTTATACTCTTTCCGCTTTTTGCAGCCTCTCTTGGATTCCCCTCCCCCTCCCCCACCTCTTTTTTTTTTTTTTTTTGAAGGGAGTAGTATGTGTGTGTGTGTGTGTGGTGGGGTTAGAGAAAGGAGAGAAAAGAATTTTATGTGCTCGACGCACTGAGGAAACTAGTTTACTGCTTACAACAGTTTAACAACCGATCTCTCTTTTACACACACACACACACACACACACAGACGCGCGCACGCACTTCCCATACCCACCCAGGCTGTCCAGGATGATCAGCCTTCTTTGTTCAACAGCAAGGACGACAGGCGGTGTATGTCTGACAGATACAAATACCAGTGGCACAGAACACCCAGCTGTTTGGAAGCACGGACTACGTGTACCTATATCCGGGTATACAAAGACACAGGTCCTTCGAAAGGTACAACAACAACAGCAACAGCGGCCCCGTGCTATCAACAAAGATACCAAACGATGCAACACTCACCTGTGACTGCTGTGCCGACGGGTAGCCAGGGAACCCATGGGCCGGAGGCAGCTCCTCGTAAGCATCTGTAAACATAACGAATAAAGGTAAACAAACAATAAACAGTAGGGCAGGGACTCTCGTCAATGTTAGTACCTAACAAGCGACGGAGAGCCGTTAATAACACCTGCATTCCCTCCCTCGTGCAGAAGATACAACGATTCACTGCTTCTCAGAAAGGGTGTAGGTAACAAAGCAAGACTCATCTCTTATGTTTATAGACATGTTTTATTTTTACTTTTTGTGTGAGCTTGTCTGTCACCTCTACAAACAAACAACCGCTTCATGTTTTGGTGAGCTGCATTTTACTGAGCTGCAGGTGACAACAAAATCCATCACGTGACTTTTATCCTAAACCTCACGCCCTTCCGGCAAGTCTGATCCTTCCCCTGCCCTCCACCCCACCATGGAACTCCCCAAACCCCTTCTATCCTAAGATCTACCCCTAGAAACAGCTGGTATTTGTCACTCAAGTGGCTGACACTACTAAACTACCCACACATCATATTTCATCCCTCGGGATACTCTAGGTGGCGGAGTTTCGAAGAGTAAGGGGAAAACATAACAACAGTTCAGACAAACAGCTGTCTCGTAAAACCTTTATGCTTCTCTCTTGTACAACCGCGAAATACCCCAACGGCAAAAGTAAAAGATTTATGAAGATGTAAGCACACACTCACGATACGCACAATCCTCAAGGTCTCTGAAAGATCAGAGGCATTAACAGCGAAAAGGTTCAGGCATAGCCGACCTCAAAAACAAGTCAAGCGAAGAATATATATACACGTGTATATAGGTGTGAAGATGTGAACACCCGCGTGTGTGTACACCGTGTACAACAGTACAGTGCTGAGCAAATGAAGACATCGCACATGTCTGAGCTCAAGAGGAGGAAGTTCTGTACATGATGATGGAACTAAGCCACAACATGTATCATGTATACTAGTAGCTAGAATAGCTTTTGCTACACGCGCTTGTCTGCGTGTACGACTAGCACGCGACCATCATCAGCAGCAAGGATTAAACACAAAGACTGAATACAGAGTTTGTTGCCAGTCAGCCATGTTGAAGTGTGTGTGTGTGTGTGTGTGCGCGTGCGAGTTCAGATTAACGAGTTACCGAGATATCAATTAAGATTTTGTTTGCCAGCAAGTGAGATAGAGAGAGGGTTTCTTTGCACCCAGACTAGGTTGTGTTACTCATCTTCCCCTACCCTCCCAGCGCACATACCCAAAGCAATGCTGTGTTGCATCGTAGACCACATTCCTGTCGAGGTCTTCATTTACCTAGTCTTCGGTTTAACATTTCGCTGATGATTACAATTAGTCTTCGATGCAGAGCATTGAAAACACTAAATCAACCCCATCGTCTGTTATGAACAGATTTCACCGTCTCTCTCTCTCTCACTCACACACAGGGCCGTACGAAGACCAGCAGAGGCAGAGGCGGGTGCGGTGTGTGTGTGTGTGAATCTTTTTAGACCATACATCTCAAATTCTCTATTTCCGTTCGCTTTTTCTTGAAAACACATTAATCACATCTTACCCTTTTTCCTCTACAAACATTTCTAACTTGGAGTTCATTTGCTTAGAAGACGAAAAAGAAAGGCACTAGAACTCCTGCTTGTTCAGGGCCTGACTCCTTCCCCAAGTGCGTACACGCGAGCTGGAGAAAAAAAGAAGGAAGCAATCACCTGCACCTGTCTGCCTGAGGCTCAAGCTTTTAAGACCTGAATCCTCCGCGACCTCAGGATACGAGGGCGTACAACGATTACATACAATCGATGTATGTAGCTGGGCTTTACAAATAATTGCACGCCCACTAGGCGACTAGGCTAGTTTGCAAACAACACAGATTTTGTCAAAACGAAGGACGACACACACACACACACACACACACTCACACACACACACACACACACACACTCTCTCTCTCACACATCCCCACAAACACTCCGAAAACAATGATGGGATACCTTCGGAGGGAGTGGGCGAGTTGGGGTGGAGGTGGGGGCTATCGTCTATCAAGATGTTTACACGAGCAGGTTGCATCTCTCTTCTGGAGCAGAACAGAACCACGCACACACAGCGCCCGACTCTAGCCTTTGACCTTTCGCTGCACGTAAGAAAGGGTTACGGACTCGCCGCAGTGTCGCGCAAAGAAAGTATCATGTCTCGGGTATAGTCTCGTAACCATGGAAACTACACACGATATTTGGCAGTAGCCTTTCTTTTACGTCTACTTTTTTAATTTCTGAAGCGAAAAAAATGGGTTAGGGCCATCTGTCTCGCCAGGTACAAATAAGCCGGCAAGTACTTGATAGAGAGAGAGAGAAAAAAAGTTGCAATGAATGCCATTAAAACGCATACAAGCACACACACACACACACACACACACACACACACACACACACACACACACACACACACACACACTAACAAGATGTAATTAATCAAGGACTGGATCTCATCAAACTGTGTGTTGCTCACTATACATCTCGATGTTCTGGCACACCCCTGTTTGCAATAACCATGAAAGCCTGTTGTAACATATTTCCACCTGCAACTTAAGCTGCACATCTCCATTCCACCCTTCGCTGCATCAGTTAAAAACCTACAAGATCCTGGAATTTTCGGATGCAAGATAAAAGACCGCCTGAAGGAGTTTCCTATAGCAACGCTTCCGATTTATTCGTCTTATCTTCAACCTGCGCTCTTCACTCTCTCGTGCAAGCGCGGGAGGCGTGGGAGGGGAATCACATATTTCCAACACGGAGTGTGTCTCTACTTGTACTGCAGAAGACCATGGCCTCGGGGGTTTTCAAGTGTTTATCGAACGAATCCGGGAGAAACAAGGACGTGCTCTATGCATCTTGGAGTGTTGGTCTGCTTACCTGAAGGGCAACAAGTTCTCCATATAAACTCACGGATCTACAAAGGCAACCGAGCACACACCCCTCTGCCTGCCACATTCAGCTTTGACTCCTGACCCCTAGAGCTGGTCATGTGACCGCGGGTGGAACTGGCCCCTAGAAGGACTTTCTACACATATTGTCCAACATGTCTCCGGATTCTAGCACATTCTCTCTCTAAACGGGCTTTGTTTACAGGGCTGGACTATCTCGCCACATGGTGTTAGTTGTCATCTCTTAAAAAAAAAAGAAGAAGAAAGAAACAGTCTGTTGTGTTTTAGTCACAGACTTTCCTGGTTTGCAGTGGAATATGTTCCCCACCTGGTTGAGATCCGCGCTGAGGGTTAGCAGTTCGAACGGACCACTTTTTCTGCTGACCGGATTATTAATAATATTTTGCCCATTACTATCACCAAAAACGTTGCTTTCAGTCGTTGAGATACAGACCATGAATGGCACTGACCAGTTATTCTGTAATTTGCAACACTGCAGTTCAAATAAGAGCATATCCTCTGCCCCTTTCCCAGCATTTGTCTGTCTTTCTGGTCAGCAGAGGACTAAGACTAAGCCCTCGGTTAATACTGATATACCATGTGTGTGTGTGTGTGTGTGTGTGTGTGTGTGTGTGTGTGTGTGTGTGTGTGTGTGATGGTTATCATTTTAAAACGATTCTGTGTCAAGAGGTAGGGTTAAGGAACATTCTAACAGTTATTGCCCCTTCTTATCTCGCACATATCACTGGAACTGCGTAAATTCGTCTTCCCTCTGCCCAGACAATTAGTGCGGCGATGAATTCAAACATCTGTGAGTTAGCTCAGTCCTCAACACACGTAGTAAGTACATCTTGGTGGACAACAGCAACATGCAGGGAGCTCGCCATTCTACACAAGAGTGAAGAGACATAGTGACCAGCATGCAGCGCCTTCACATCTCCTCTTGTCCAAAGCCGGTCTCCTGCCTCACTTTAGACCCTGTCGTATTGTTTGCACCCGTAACACCCCGTCTTTTTCTTACAGCCATCGATTTGTTAGCCAATCGCACAGAACCTCGGGCCGAGGCTTGCATAAAATGGCGACGCGAAACGCCTTGAACGCTTGTACAAGGCATCAGAGAGATCAGAGAGAGAGAATTTGTTCGACCCCGACTTTTTGATCGTACATTTACAGAGATCCTTTAATAAAAGATACACACGTTAAATCAACATTTTAGTATTTAATGCCACACTGCAAGTCCCCAGATAAAGAAAGGAAGAGAGGAGAAGAAGAGAAACGTGAGGATGATAAGTTAGACAGGAAGGCATGGAGACGGTTGCCTTTCAAGACCAGTCTAAACTGTGAAAGCTGAACACTCCATAGTCAAAAGGACCTGTAGGGTAATACTACAGCATATTACGCAATATAACGACAGCATGGTAACTGCCATATGTATAATTATAACTGTACCATAATACTACCGCATAAAGCACTGTGTAACGAATGTAAAGGTGATACAACAAATACGATTATTCGCGCTGGCTTGACCTCTTTATAAAGGCTACGGTATACAGGGCTGTAAGTTTGCAGGAAGGTTAGAAAGTTCACGATTGTGAGTGCTCGCCCCATATTCAGATAACACAAGGAACCAAGGAACGGTCTCCTTACATAACCACACCTACATGTCTGTATATAACCAAGGTAACCGCTTACACTCTTACCTTACCACCACAAAGACCAGATGAGTTTGTATTATTTGTCCAATTATTTGTAGCGGGACACTTGTGTCTGCTTTGACCAGTTTAGACGGCCAAAGTCAGGAAACGTATCGACAGGGGTTCAACAACGACGACGACGACAATGCAACAAACAGCCTGCGGAGGGTTCAGGGGTCCGGCGTTGCGCAAGAAACCATGGAGGTGGTGTGTGTCCCGGTGTGACATGATGCAGGACGATACAAGCATCTTACCTGGTCCTGCTGAGCAGTAGGTCCCCAGCGTTGTGCACAACAACTTGCGCTTCAGGCGCGTGTAGCTCCAGCTCGCGAGGCAGTACGGATTGTCTGGCTTCCGGCAGGAGAAAAACCGAAGATCCAGCTTTCCTGTCGTCTGCTGCCAACAGTTCTACTCTTCTGCAGACACCAACCCTGCCACACTGCTAGGGTGGACAGGGAAGTTGGGGGGTCAAGAGCAGAAAATCCGGACAACGCTCGGGACTGCTTCGGTGATGCTCATCTTCAAAAAGCTTGGGGGACGCTTGCTCGGGCGCCCAGTTCCTCCACATCAGGTCCAGTCCAGCCCGCGATGCGGACGCAGCTTAAGTGGCTTTGGGTCGTCTAACCGGAAGTGTTTGTGTGTAGCAGGCCAATGCCGCTGCGTGCGCATCTCCACAACAAACCCGTCTGGCGCTTCATCTTCGGCAAAAGTTGGAGAAAACAATCAGTATTAACCCGTCAATCGAGGGCACGACATCGACAAGGGTCACGTGTCCATCAGAAGGAGGCGACGACGACGAACGCCGCACTGCACCACATCGCGCCAGCACGTCACCTCCAGCGCGGCACTCCACGGAAGAGGGGGTTAGTGGGCTTCACTCAGGGCTGCAGCAGCAGCAAGTAGCACCAGGCGTAGCTATGCTGATCCCCCTTCCCTCCTTACTTTACCGCTATCAAGCGCACAAATGTCGAGTACCGATAAATCCAATCCGCTCGTTAGACAACAAGTGGCGCGCTCGGCAGCATCCAGACGCGGAGAAGAAAGTGAGCGAGGCCAGGTGAGTGACCGTCACCTGTGCAGGTGCAGAAGGGGGCGCGCATGGGAGGGAGTGGGGGTGAACACGGGAGTTCTTTTGGGAAGAGGGGGGGGGGAGGGAAAGCAGAACTTGATCCTGTCTCCTTCCTCGTGTTGACGGGTGGTTGTAGATATGAAGATGAAGAGGACAAAAAGGCTTGGGGAGAGGTCGGGCGCCACATCCACTAATGTTGCTGCCAGCAGCAGCTGCTTCTTCTATTGTCGGCCACTGACCACAGCAGGGCGGCACTAGGCGCAGCTGTCTGCAAGCGGAACACAGCAGCAACAGCAGCGCAGCTTAGTGCCGGACTACGATCTCATGGCTGCTGCAGCGGCTTGCCGCACTGTCGGCGCTGCCACCTGTATTACTCGCACATGAAGGCGACAGCAAAAACACTGCCGCTGTTTATACCACCATCGCCGCCACCAACCCACCACTGCTGCTGTTGCGGCCACAACGCCGTCTCAAGCCCGGCGAACTGCTATTCTCGTGGCTTTGCTCGGAGATGTGCGCTTCCAAACCATCGCCTCTCTGGTAGAAGCGGGTATTGCGCGATGTTGAGCGACAAGACACTAAAACGTGGACCGGACCTCTTGCACGGATCAGACACAGACGAACGCGAGAATTCGAGAAAGCGTGAATGAGACAAATGAGAGGATGAGGAAGGGGTAACGGTTGCGAAACAACATGGGTCGGTGGTTGAGTGGTGTCGCTGGGTTAAAGTCGGAGGCACATGCACAGGCACACGACGAGGCTGCACAAATCCGTCGCGCGCGGCGAGGGCGGGTCCCTGGGTCCGTGCCACGTTAATAAAGAGATCGATCTCCGTGCTGCCTGCCGCTCTCTCAAAGACAGGCAAGTTGGGTTGGGGTGATGAGGGGGTTGGGGAAGGGAAGGGGAGTGGAGGGGCGGGGAAGCAAGGCTCGCCCGTATCCGATCGAACACACGGCAGAGCAAACAGACGTACTCTGTCCACCGATCACCCGATTTTTCGTGGGTATAATTTCGGCTCTCGATTTCGTTTGGCAGAAAGGCGAAGTGTGTTGCCTCGGAAAAGGGGGCGGGGTGGGGAGACAAGCAAGTTTAAATCTACATCCACTGCGCAGACGCAGCTCCAACAAAAGCAGGCAGCGTCTCTGCGACCCTCGCGTCTGCGTCTTGACCTTCGGCCTCTGTCTTGGATGGCGTGACCACTGCCAGGCTTTTTCTGCACCAGCAGCACCCGCAAGCATCTGGACGGACCTCCGTCAAAACAGACTTTTACAGCAACATCTACATTTCCACTTGTATACCCATTTCTGACAGTATAATGAACTTAAATAATCTTTCTAATTTTTTTAAAATTTTTAATGCGGAGAACCTCAGTCGATACGCAATTCCGTAAACAACATTATCATGTTGCTATAATTATTTACCAAAATAAATTAGTCCATTTTTCAGACGAAAGGCCCTTCTTTACTAGACATTTATTGTTAAAATGTGACTATGGCAAATTTATGATAAGATCGTCATGCGAAAAGCAGCCACGTATTCGACAAAAGCACTGAAGACTGTGAAAGGCCCAAGGGACCAGCATGGCGGTGCGGCGCACTCACATCAACGCCGACGTGTAAGAGCAATAATTACATCCTGGTCGATGTTAACCCTTTTATTTACAGTGTCCAAACCGCAAATACGTGAGAGAAAAAAAAGTCAAGTTTATGCAAATAATCACGTGTATCTAGAGCCAATAGTTCCCGGCATTAAGTCAGCGAGAAGTCAAACACGTTCTCTTGACGTATCTCAGGTGTAACACAAATACCCAGGTAACATTTTGACTTGAAAAAACACTTACACGAGTCTCACATAGAATGCTTATTTATTTATTTATTTTTTCGCGGTTATAAATGCATTGCTTGAGACGATCCTGCGGTGTTGCCTCCCCCCCCCCCGTAAAAAATAAAAAGCTTTAAAAGTACGCCAGCAGCAACTTGGGACAATCTTCCGGATCACATGACCCTTATACTTAGAGATTGAGAGCCAAACCCAGTGCTACAGGTAAATCGCATAGCAACAGAACATTAGATACAGCGAATGTCGCCAAGAGCTGCACAGCAACCAAATCATCTTGGTCACGATTCAGGGACGAGGTTAATGCAAAGTTCAAGATGGCGGTTCAAGCTACGACATCTACTTACAGAGTTTTTAAAAAAAGGGGATGTGTGTGCGTGTGTGTGTGTGTGCGTGTGTGTGTTTGTGTGTGTGGCAGGGAGGGGGACTATAGTTGTCTCCAACACGGCATCCAAGTGAAGCAGTATAGGCAATGATCTTCTGTAATGAGTTAGGGGCAGGTCTTGTATTGTTTCGTGTGTGTGAATGGTGTCTTGTGTTTGACGTCTTGTGTGCGTCATTTGTTCGACGTCATTTCGGAGAAGGGATGACGTAAAAAGAAGAGAAACAAAAGTTCCATGGGCGGATGGAAAAAGGAAACCATCGAGATCTCCGTCTTCCTTAACCTTCTCATCTTCATCGTTATCTGTGGGGGCTCGTGTTATGTGTGTGTGAGATATGCGTCGAGCGTATGCAAGGTAAGTGTACGTCTGACATATTACACCTTCGTCCCACTCTTGCTGGTAGTGTTTCCCTCACAGCCCTGCTGCTGATACCGTAGGCGGCCATTAAGGGTGTCACATCCTCAGCCCTTGTGGTGTCAAAGCCCCACGTTGCTGTGGTGTCAGAGCCTCCAGCTCTCGTGGTGTTACTCCTGCCCCAAGAGGCACCCGTGACGATGTGTTCGACCTCCTCCCCGCGTAAGCAGAAGAAAAGCGACGAGCGTTGCCATAGAAACACAAACACGCGATGGACGGGAAAGTTCTAGACTTTGCATCAACGTAAAAACGTCTCCTCCCTATCTCTGTGAAGCATCCCCTCGTCCTACAATTATCCGGTTACAAAAATAGCGACAAAGAAGTCCCCTGGGCTTTGGGAAGCCATGGATCGGGAGAAAGGACCAATCACGGAGTTTTAGAAGAGCGAGGAAAATGGTGACAACTACATTTCCTGGCGGCGAAGTGGCCCGACCTTGAAAATGCCGAGACTTTTAAGGCCGGTGCGAGTCGTCGTCCAGTTACGAGCCTCTGATGCCATCGTGACTGCTACAGTGGAGAGATGGCGCCACAGGGCTACGCATCCTGCTGAGGAAGATCACCTTCCATGTTTTCCTCCCCAACGACCACGTTTTGTCAAAGGTCAAGGACGACGAAGTCTTCAGAGGCAGACTACTGGATGTCTTCTGCTTCCTACATTTCATTTTTTGGGGGGAGGGGGTGGCCGACGCAGTTCTCACCCTTAAGCCAGTATTCAGACACACACACACACCTCTCTTCCTACTTCTCATGCACACATTTACACGCGCACAACTTGTCCTGTTGGCCATCCTTTCGTGAATATCCACACGTTCCACAGCAAAGTGGCGCCGTATACATCTCGCCATCTTGTGCACATCCACCAGCAGCACAGCGGCGTGGCGCCGTCCCTATTTCATCGCCATCCCCTCATCCCAAGCATAATTTGGGCAGGAAGCTGTATTATCGACCACCCTGTGGTGTACCAGGAGAACAGGACTGTGTCTGGGTGCTAACATCTACCCATGCGCGGCAGCGGGTGAGTAGGTGAGCTACGGAGTGTGTGAACAATAGGGCAGTGAACCGCAGCGGAGCCTGCTGCGTGGACACAGAGCCGCTCACTGGGGTCGAGGGAGGGAGGGAGGGAGGAAGGGCGGACTGGGAGGTGTTGCGGAAATGAAAAATGTGGTCATTTCTGGGTGGTCGGCCTTGACGCCCGGAAAACCGAATGTCGATTCTGTGTCTGTTGTGTCAGGCTATTTTCCTGAATATCGAAACCAGTTTGCGCGAGTCACTCACTCACACACGCACCCCCTCATCCTTTCTCGATATCTACATTCCTTGTTTCTTTATGCAATCTACCCAAGGTAGCGGCCTACTATGAGATGTTACACATGTAACTTGCCCCACATCATCTGCGTGTCTTCTTTCATACTACACGACATTGAACTAGGCTGTAAACACATCTTCTGCCAGGCCTGGGACTTAGTGTGAAGATCAGACAATCTTGAACAAACGTATTGATCTTCCTGCACCATCCCCCATCTTTGCCCCCTCTTACTCTTACTGCCACTTCTCAGTCGCAGACTGACCGCTCTCTCCATGTACTGGGCCCCGGGGACCGGGTGCACGGGAGGTAGCTAGATGCTAACTGAATGGCTAAAGAGTAGCAGTAAAATGTTTATATTTTATGAATATTTTAGTGTCATGGCTTCGCAAGTCATCCAGCCAATACCTAACGACGCTCTGTACAGGTGGGCCCTGAATGTCCGAAATGTCCTATGGTGGCCCGCTGTCAGCTTACAGACTCGTCTGACGGCCCGCCGTCAGCACCCAAGCACAGCGCCATCTCGCGGTCGCATGAAGCTTGGATTTCACCGTCGCCCCTAGAGCCACTTGCTCAAGATAACAGCAAACTACATCGCATCATAGGTACCTGTCATGGACGACAAGATGGCAGGGTGATCCATCAACAGACTGATAAAGTCAGGTGCAAAAGCTGGCTAGGTCCCTCAATTCGCCGAACGAGAGGACAGCAACACGCCAACCACTGTGGTTTAGAACTGTTTGTATGTATGGGGGGAGGGGTGGTTTGAGGGTGTACAATGATATGAAAATAAAAGAAGTCTTTATATTCTCTCTCATTCATCACACGCGGGTACGCATACCTACAAACAACAAACACCTACCTCTGTGGGGACTGCATGGCGAAGCGGGTATGTATCCAGAGCTGGAGAACGGAGGGACGGGCGTTCCGTGTGACGTGTACCCTGGACTGGGGGGAGGCGGCGGGGAAGAAAAACCAGGTGCGGAGGGAGGTAGCCCTCCGTGGGTGGCGTTACCAACACTGGGTACGCCGCCATAGTAGTGTCCCGGTACGGGCGAGCCTGGCACCACCCCTGGGTGGGTGTAGCCAGGGCTCGGGGGTGGGGCGCCGTACGACGTGTACGCAGTGGGTGGCGGCCCCAGAGCGTTGGTGACGTGCGGAGGGGGAGGGTAGCTGTCGTCCGTGCTGGAGCTGCTGCACGACGTTGTGTCGCTGTAGGCGTAGCCGTTGTGGTTGATGTGGCCGTTGGTGTACGGCCCGCGGCTGAGGAGGTCCGGCACGGGCGGCGCCTTGTTGTGCTGCTTCAAGGCTGCGACACCCGATATGACACACGTGAGCCTGAGTTCTCCTTATACTGTCAATGACAAGACTTTATTCATCCTTATGGGAATTAAACGCCATCAGAATTCGTCATTAAATACAGTTGTCAATCACACACTCCACACAATCCATAACCGTACACACACACACACACACACACACACACACACACACACACACACACACACACACACACACACACACACACTCTCTGTGTCATACACATTGTATACGACCCAACACACTGCCCAGATCCACAAGTTAAGCTGAGTCTGTTGCCGGAATAAAGCATCTCCCTGTCGTCTGCCTCTCAGCAAAATATCACAAAGATTGCGCCGCAGTCCCTCAGTCGAGCGACCGTACACACGAACAGTGCAAGATATCGAGGGACAGAAATCAAGAGAGAAAAGAGAGATCTTTGCGAGAGAAACAGAGAGAACAAAGGAGAGGGTGCGTGTAAGAGACAGAGGGAGAGACAGAGAGTTACGAAAGTGAAAGACACATGTGGAAAAAGATAACCCGAAGCTTCATGTACGAAGCAGGACAATGACCAGTGTGTGGGACTTTGTAAAAGTGTCGTGTCACTGACAAAACCCGTAAAGGTGTCATGGAGGTTTCTCAGACTTTATCAACAGGCGAACTGCAGTATCCACAGTTCTGAACCTTACAGGTCTTTTCCCGTCAGCGACAAGAGCACTTGAGGTCTAGTTCGGAACTTTGTCCACCGTCTCACTTTATATATTAGACACCAAGAGAGAAAGTATGATCCATTCCACTGACCTTGACCGTCAACGAGCACCACGTGCGAAGATGGGAAGACACCTGTCTTGGCAATTCGGCCCTCCTGTGCCACATACCCCTTCCACAGGCCGTCTGGGCGCTGTTCCAGCACCTGCACACACACACACACACATCGTCAATGGGTCAGTTTGACGTAGAGATGACAACTACTCTCTTCTATTAAACTACTCTCCATCTATTAAAGGGTTGCACATACGAATAGGTCATCTCTCTTCTGCGAGCCTACTTCTGTCTTTCATCTCAACCTTCTGTAAAAGGCAGACGATAAAGGCCCATTCTGACGCTGCAATTTACCGCACTTTGCAGGGTTTCTAGGCCCTGCTAGGACCTTTCCGAGTTTTGCACACGGCTGGGTGGGGGCTTTGCATCACGTTTTCACGGATAGGACACGATTCTATTTTCTTGCAGAGCCTGACCTACTTTACATGGCTGTAGCCAATCGGAATGCTTGAACACAGTCGCCTCCCTTTTACCTCCAAATGAGAAAATGGCGGTGTGGTCAGAGGAAAGGTGTACGAGTATGATTTGTATGTGGGAAAACTACTCGTGTCTGTTGGACACTGCCAATCCAGAGTATCTCAACCGAGATAAGGCCAAGAATGCCTGAATTTAAATTGCTCGTGCTCTTGGCAGCCTCGATCAAATATAAAAGTTCTTCAAACGTTGCAGACGACATTCGCAAAAAGCGTCTGCATTCTCTTCGAGTCTTCCGAAGATATTTCTTTTAGAGTAAATGAAAATAAGGCATCTAAGCGACTCCTTCACGCTACCCACCCTTCACCCACATCATCTTTTTCTTCTTTTCTCTCTCCCTACTTCATCAAATATTATTAACGCAGCAGCAGTAGCTTCCGAAAGTATCTGATTGTCTGCCATGTTGTCGACTACCCACAATGCGCTGCGCGGATGACGTCACCTCGCAGAACACTAGCGAGTAACCTTGCTACGTGAGAGTAGAACGGTGCTGCAACACTGTCTAGCAGGCATAATCTTGGACGTGCAAACCCTGAAAACATTGCAGCGTGAGAATAGGCCTTAACCTCTCAGTTTAATCCAGTTGGCACGACTTGAATAACTACAAAGATATCTTCCATCTCGAAATAAGCTCCAAACATCCAGCCTCGTCTTTCTCTGAGTCATTTTATCTCTTCGAGAATGACTTCCTATCGTCTGTACCAATCCGTTTTCCAGTAGGCGCTTGCACTAATCAGGTTACTGCGTGTTATATATTGTGATTTATTCATATGCCAGCCCTCGCCAATGCATGTTAGGTCACGGTCCTCTATAACCGTGATAGCACGCTGTGTGAAAACCAAACTGCAGGGAAGTAGTCATGGCATGGAGGCGCCATGCTGGTGTGTCTGGGTGCTCCGGGTGACACAGGATGTATGACCGCATGCGCCGCATATAATCACTGTCATGTCCTACTTTCCTATTTTTCTTAAATTTAAAACCTTAGCCTCTGTTCCCAAGATTAATCTCTTAATATGACTCCTTGTTCCCCAGCTGCCATCTTTTTCTTTGTCATGTGTCTGGAGAAAGCACAAGCATGAACCAAGCTGAACATTTTAAAAAGATATTATTGAATGGCGTCAGGTCCAAGTTGCTCTTACAAATGTTATAATAATAATGGCGATGATAATACTAATGATGATAATGAATATTAGTGACGCAGCCTCACCCTACCCGAGAAAGCTCATGGTGTTTACAGTTTACACACACACACACACACACACACACACACACACACACACACACACACACACACTAAAGCATAAATTCCTTATACCTCTGTCTAACCGATCAGTTGCCCAAATTGTATTTTGTATACTTAAACATGAACAACAAAAAACACCCCCCAAACCTGCGAGTTGTTTCAAGAACTGGTTCTGTATGTAAGCAATATGTCATTCTAACTCGTTCTGAATCGACTATGATCTGCAAAATTCACTGTTCGATTACATGTTCGACAAGAGGGCATTCAGCTTGCGGCAGATTGAAAATCTTTTACTGTCAGCCTCCTCCGGAGATATTCTTGGCTACAAGCTGAAAAAGTCCCCAAATAACCCTATCTCATAGCACATTAGGAAGTAAAGCACACTCAAGTCCAGAGTGCTATCACCTACATCACATCCATTACAACCCGCGATGTCATCAAAGGCGATGTGACATGTTTTCTTGATGGCGGTAACATCAACGCGGTTCAGCGATAACAGCGCCTGGACAAACAGGGAGGGGGGGTAGTAGGTAGAGGTTCTCTGATCCTCCTGAAGAAACGGCTGACAGCATTACAAAGCAGCCGAGACAGACAGACAGACAGACAGACAGACAGACAGACAGACTATGTGTGGCCCCGGAGGTAATGAAGCATTTGGAAAGCTTATCATGTCGCAAACCTCCCTTCCGACCCCTGCAGCACGTGAGGGCAAGGAGTTTTCTGATTCCGGGGATTCACAGCGACTCCACGGCCTCCAGTATTTCATCCTGACGACCACCGGCCGTTCCGTCCAATACTTTTTGGTAAAAGGCCACATTTATAGGGTGAGCTGATGTCTGGCCTGTTTTATGCAGTCCTGACTTGGGCTCAGTGTAGAATATCATGGCTAGCGAATTGTCTTCCATATCTCAAGCTATTCTTTGCGACTTTCTGTGGAGGGAGGTTCGTTCTAGTGCTGATATAGATAAGCTGGTCTGAGAACAGAGAATTTTTTCTCTGGCACAGCCTTAGAAGCTCACCAGAACGATACTCAAATGCTGTCACGAAAACGTCCGACCTTGTTCAAGCGGAAGTGACATCACACACGTGAGGTGCAATAAAGTTTATTTTGCCGAATGGGAGACTTCTGCTGCAGTCATGTCAGGATCTCGAAATGTCCAAGCTCTGACTGTCTGCGTGATATGTTTTGTTGGAAACAAACTGCAGGTAACCTCACAAGGTGGCTGTCACTGCTTTCATGGCGCCTCGAGTGCTGGCAAATCTCCCTCCCCCCCCCCCGGGAATGGCGGCTGAGAAACGTGCGCACCAACCCTTTGCATGGCTTCATAAAAGTAGTCCATGTTTCGTCTTTTGCGAGTCAGTCGATCTTCCAGTTAACCCGCAATGTTCTAATGATTTTCGTTCAACAGTCAACGTAAGACCCAAGCAAATGTTAAAATTTTGTTTTTGGAGGAAAAAAGAAATATTTCGGGACGCGAAGTAACAAACTTCACAAATCATCTTTAAGAATTTCATTTTCTCGTCCACGGAGGAAAAGAAAGTATTTAAACTTTTGACCCTCGGTGCCACCTTGACGGTTCATAAGTGTGGTGGTAACAACCGCCAGTAAACACAGAGGAATGACACAGTCCAGTGCCAGACTGTTGTAGACCTCGTTGTCCTCAAACTAAGTTTGTTGAACATGTTTAGAAAAACAAATCTTTCCGGCCACGACGTAAAAGCCTTTACAGACTACCTTCGAAAATTTTGTTTTCTTGTCCCAGGAAATTTTTTTTTGTAACTTCTAACCCTCTGTGCAAATACGACTGTTGGCAGACTGTCTTCTCGCGACTGGCGTCAAGGAGACTAGTCTCACAAACAACACATGCCACGTGACCCCACCACTGATCAAATAAACATACAAATGCTAAACCATCGCACGCCACACGAAATAATATGCACAACATGTTTAGGGACACACCAATTTTCATGATTTCCTCGACAAGTTTACGCAATTACGATGAAGGAACTATTTCTTTCGTGTTTGTGAAGGACACGAAATCGCTGCCTCAACGGCCACCGCTACAGAAACATTTCCGGCAAAGATAACCTCTGTGCACTCACTGCACACTATTCTGCTTGGCAGACCTTCCATAGCTGCTTTGCTGGGGCCAGTCGGCCAAAGCCACAATCGATCATTTCTCCTCCCCTGGCCGTCACTACCCATGGAGTCCTTGGTCTGAGGAAGGTGCTTCCAGAAACCTGAAAGGCTACACGGCTCCAGCGGTAGCTAGGAACCAGTTTATTCCAGGCGTAAGAAAGATGACACGACGACGACGGCGTTACTAACAAACGACGATGAGGACATTATGAACAAACGACGATGATGATGTTACGAACAAATGATGATAAGGACATTATGAACAAACGACCATGAGGACATTATGAACAAACGACGATGATGTTACGAACAAACGACGATGAGGACATTATGAACAAACGACGATGATGATGTTACGAACAAACGACGATAAGGACTTTGCAAACAAAACGACGATGACGATGTTACCAACGAACATTGATGACGACGTTACGAACAAACAAAACTGCCCTCTGGTGACGTCACAGGCAAGACATCAACGGCCTGACGATAAAGTCGATGATATCGCAAATTTAAAGAAAGACAGCAGCTTCGGCGCCACAGTAACCCGGACATGTTTACTCTCGCCAGAAAAGTCAACTCTATTATCCTCTGTTTGTTTGAGGCCAGTAAAGATCTGGTGCCAAATATAAAACATTTCGCCATAATGAAGCAGAAAAGTGGTGAATGTAATGAGCAATTACCGTCCATAGGGGCGAGTGACATTAAATAATAATCTTATATATATATATACGAGCGTATATGTCGGAATGGTTCTATTCTGTGAACTTATTTACTTACTTATTCTCACAGAATATTGTAAATGACTAGAGACCAAAAATAAGGACAAGACTGGAAACTAAAAGTTTAAAAAAAGGAAGACAGACAAAAGTTTTGTTTTGCTATGTGAATTCCCAGGTTGCTTCTGACTACGGATAAAAAGCTAAGTGCAGGCCTTGACATTTCCGCCAGCCCTATCTTCCTCGTTGAAGATCAATTGTCTGTTGTGTACGCGTGTAGTGTTCAAGTGGCACTGAAAATAGATGACGATGGGGATGTTAGAGGACGGGAGTAAGGAGCTGAAGGGTGGAGGGATGTGGAGGAAAGCTGACCCAGACAGGAGGCTGGCTACAGGTCACGCACCCTCATGTCTTCTTCTTGCGAGGCGCCTTCACGTAGAGTGCAGCGTTAGCACGCGCAGCCTGCCCTGCCACTCTTGTTTTCCTCGCAAAGCTTTCACGTGCGTAGTAATGCAGCGACGACGATGAATCGATGTGAATTACGATGGAAGAAGACGTGCAAGCGATGGTGGCTTTGAGTGTACGGGTCTAAAGCACTGGGGGGAGCCACGCTCATTGCCACGCATTTGACAAGAGAGCGACGTGCATGCCGAAAGATACAGAAAGTTATCCTCATCTTTGTTTTGCAGGTATTGTCGCTGATGTCTCAAGATCACTTTGAGATCGAGTTTTCGTACACAAACCCCTCTCCTTCCTCCGTCTCACACACACACACACACACACACACACACACACACACACACACACGTGTAGCTACCCTCCCTCCCTAACGAAGGTAACCGAGGGGTGTGAGTAAGCACGGACAGTGTGTACCTACATGTGATAGACGCCTGGACAACTCGAGACTGATGGCTGGCCGCTAGGCTGCATGTATAATAAAGTAACATCCAGCAAGACAGTGACAGTGAGTGGTCTATTGCGCCCAAGCTACAGACAAGACAAATCCATCCAAATCTACAAGAATTCAAGGCATCGTTCTTTCCAGAAAGTTCAAACAAGAGAATTGAAGCGACTCCTCCTTGGTCTCATGGCGGAGTCCTCCAAGCGGTCTGAAACACTTTGAATCACATGCTAGTGATGCTCACCATGAAGTAGTTACGGCCACAGCTAGCAGCAATGATGCTGAGGACATTAAGAGATTAGCAGCCAGAAGATCCAATTACTAACTACGGCAGCAAGAGTGAGACCAGTTCCAGGCCTCAGCTCCCCAGGGACACCTGTAGCCCTCGCCATCGGCACAACGGTACAGTCTGTCACCAACACCGTCAAACTCGTGTTGCGGGTTCGGATTTCGCCACCATCACATGCAATTTTCTCTATAAATAATAATAATAATAATACGGCTGGTTCTTGCTCGAAGCTACTCGCCGCGCACAAAACACACGCACTCGCACGCACATGCAAGGTAGTCGGTGAAAAATGTGGCGAAAAGAAATGCTTTAAGGTATTTGTTAAAGGTCCACGTGTATGCAGTATATGCACCTGCAAGGTATTCCACACTGTAGGTCCTAACACTGCAAACGACAGCTTCCCAAAGGTGCAAAGAGGCAGCTGTGGCGTAAAATTTCAACAACCATCAGTCCCGCCTCACCTACGCCACCAGGGGTCGCTTCATTCCGACGCACGCGGCTCGCAGGAAGTAGGTGTCGCGCAGATCGCCGCTCTCTGTTGTCTGGCCACCACCGGGTCATTTCAATAATTTTGATGGATTTTAAATCGCTCGCGAGCATCAGCCTTCTAATTTCAGTAAACTGGGACGTCGTATAAACCGAAAACCATCAGGTGCAGCAGTGTACATCTTTGAAATAAAATCATCATCATCATGACGACGCCGATGATTTTAAAAATGTAAACTGCTGCACATGATGGTTTTGTTTTGTTTTGTTTCATCATCTGCAGTCGCGTATGAGAATAGGATGAAGTACAAGTCCCTCGCAGGTGATTAGCCACAGGTAGGAAATGGCGCCTCATTTTTCCAGGTAAGCTGCCCCCGTTCCCACAACTTCAAAAGAAGGTGAGGCGAGGGATCGGAGCGCAGCAAGACCACATGCAATGCCACATGTGCAACATCAAAGGGCTTCGGTAATAAAGAGTATGCCAGGTATATGAAGACACCTGTAGCTCCAAGTACAAGCAGCATGAGATGCAGGATTCCGTCAGGAACACAGGAACTCTGCTTGTCTTGCCCTGTCTTTTCGTGTCTGAACGTCTAAGACCTCGTCACAGTCGTTATCGATCATGAGTTTCGAGACGATCGGGGTTTGATACGATCGTTATCTTTTATTTTCTTCTCTTAGAAACACTTGACCTCTATCGCACGTTCTCTCTTTCTAACCCTAACCATCCATCCCAACCTATAGACCATGCTCCCCTCCCGACACCCCGTCATCCTAATCCCTCAACCCAAATTCTGCCCCCCCCCCCAACATCCACCTGTAACAGCATTCATTCCGTGTGAAAAGCTTTGTGATCAACACAGCTCACGAGTTCTGTAGCCAAGTCGCCATCACCCAATCTAAGATGCTGCTGAAGAAAAAAATTAATATGCTGAATGCCTCCAACCATCGTACACAAGTCACGAGATTGTCCCGCAAGAAATTGGCCTGAAGAGTCTCAGTATTTTGAGAAGCCGATTAAACCGAACTGAACACATTCAATAAGGCGATTTCCTCATTATTTATCGCTAGGCACTTGTAAAAAAAAAATAATAAAAATAAAAACTTCGAACGCAACGGGTGCAATCGCAAGGAGGACAGGCAGCTGTCTTAGCTGTGGCTATAAATTAAAGAAAAAACTGCCTGCCTCCGAAGACGAACCCAAGGCCAAGGGGAACTTCTTCAGTGCTTCCCATGACAATACAGCTGGCTGTGTGTTCTTTTCCCGTGTACAGGCTCCCTCATCACAGCTGTTACTTCAGGTAAGGCAGCTGCAAGAATGTCCCTCCCACCAACTCCAAAAACCCGATGACGGCTGGCGCCGACCTCGTATCACAGACAGCAGTTTCATCCTCCACATCTACATCGTAGGCGAGGAAAATCAACTCATCCACCCGAAGGCTGGCGTTCAGCACGTGCTAACGACATAACGGCTCTTGAAACACGAGCTGTACATCATCACCGCCAAACGATGTGGTGTACCACTTCTCGGTCAGGCAAGGGAGTCGACAGACTACAATTTCTCACTTGCACATTCTTGGCGCGGGACGGGAGCTAAAAGAGTCTAATTATTTCACTCAAGAACACTGCCAGAGTATTTATAGCCCACGCCAGGCCAGAAAAAGAAAGTCCCACATCAAAGTTTGGGCGGCATCCAGATCACTTCGGGTAAAGAGGGCCCGAACTTCTTGGTGCCAACCAGTTTTTGTTGTTCTCCTGAAGTGGAACAAGCGGCAAGACTTCATCAGTGTTAAAGGTCTTTCTTAACAGGGCAAGAGGCGACCATGTTCAGCAAACTTGTGTTAAGGTCACAGAAAACAAATGGTTTTAAGGCGAATATTCGGGACGGGGAGGGGGGAGGGGGAATGTGTGTTTTACGCCGAGCCAGCAGCTAAGACTAACAGTCAGCCCTGTAAACAGATGCCACATGCAGAGAAAGAACAGCGAGCCTGAGACGAGAGCTGAACCCAGGGCAGCCAACCTTCACTGTATTGGTGACAAGCGCTAATATTCGGGACATTGAAACTTTGGTAAACATGTTAAGTCAAACGAGTCTGTCATCGCTAGTACAAATGGACTTTGTGGCACTTTGGAGATTTGGCGCTTCGACACTTTGCCCAGTTAAGAACGACCTTACAAACCAACCGGAGTTGACTATGAAACTAAATGTTAAGGCACCAGCTAGGATCATTTATTACTCTTTGAATGAAAACACGTTGATGACTTTTTCTACTCGGAAGGAACATTTCTGTGTTGATGAATGAAGCCCACAAGTCGCAGTACATCCAAGAACTTCAAAGCACACTGGAGGGCACGGATAGCAGGGGGGGGGAACATCAAGGAAGGTTGGGACACTTGCCACTGTAGCGGAGATCGTCTAAGCCTCGAAAGCTGACATCTCGCGAACAGAACCAAGTTTTGAAAGTCGTCTCTTGTCATTGAGAAGGTGGGCAGGTTGGGGGAGGGAAGTGGATGGTACAGTGGTTACAGCACTGGCATTCGAATCCAAAGGCTTGCTCACCACACAGCCAGTGTGATACCCGCGTGATGCAGGGTACTTCATCCAGTTGACCCAGCTTGGGGTATGGGTACCTGGTCAGTTCGATACCCGCGTGATGCAAGTGACTTCCTCCAGATGGGGCGCCCGGTAGCCTGGTGGTCAAAACACTCGCTTGTCACCACTGCATTGAGAGGCTCCGGGTTCAGATCTCGTCTCGGGACACTGTATGCGACATCTTGTTTGCAGGGCTGGGCGACGGGGGTTTTCTCCGGACACTCCAGTTTCCTCCCCACCCCCTTTTCCATATATTGCGAAATCACCTCAAGGTGGAAGCCCTTTCCTACTAAATCAACCAACCATTCCTCCAGTTGACCAGGCTGTGGAATGGGTACCTGGCTCTGTATACAGTTGGGGACTCAGCCAGCAAAGAAGAGACGGCCACCGCCCTCACAAAATCTACATACATACTAGTTCTAACACCTCACTTCCCTAGGAAATACACACACAGTGCAGAAAATCGCCTCTCAACAAGATCGTCTCTCTCTCTCTCTCTCACACACACACACACACATATACACACACAAAGACACAATGTTCTCATTCACCGAAACTTGATGCTTTGGGTGCAGGTAAGGTAATCCACCCTACATACAGAAAGTCAAGGGCTTGGACTGGGTGACCGAGGGTGCATCTATTCTGCTTTACACACGACCAGGTGTGGACCTTGTTACACAATAAGTACGCACGTCTACAGCTTACATACAATAATGTGTATACTGATGTAAGGTGTGTTGGACAAAGTAATACAAGTCGATTTTGTTACACGGAATACACTACTTCTACCTGAGTGTTGACTGTACAGTACACTACTTCTACCTGAGTGTTGACTGTACTGTACACTACTTCTACCTGAGAGTTGACTGTACTGTACACTACTTCTACCTGAGTGTTGACTGTACTGTACACTACTTCTACCTGAGAGTTGACTGTACAGTACACTACTTCTACCTGTGTGTTGACTGTACTGTACACTACTTCTACCTGAGTGTTGACTGTACTGTACACTACTTCTACCTGTGTGTTGACTGTACTGTACACTACTTCTACCTGAGTGTTGACTGTACAGTACACTACTTCTACCTGAGTGTTGACTGTACAGTACACTACTTCTACCTGAGTGTTGACTGTACTGTACACTACTTCTACCTGAGTGTTGACTGTACTGTACACTACTTCTACCTGAGAGTTGACTGTACAGTACACTACTTCTACCTGAGTGTTGACTGTACTGTACACTACTTCTACCTGAGTGTTGACTGTACTGTACACTACTTCTACCTGAGTGTTGACTGTACAGTACACTACTTCTACCTGAGTGTTGACTGTACAGTACACTACTTCTACCTGAGTGTTGACTGTACTGTACACTACTTCTACCTGAGTGTTGACTGTACAGTACACTACTTCTACCTGAGTGTTGACTGTACAGTACACTACTTCTACCTGAGTGTTGACTGTACTGTACACTACTTCTACCTGAGTGTTGACTGTACTGTACACTACTTCTACCTGAGTGTTGACTGTACAGTACACTACTTCTACCTGAGTGTTGACTGTACAGTACACTACTTCTACCTGAGTGTTGACTGTACAGTACACTACTTCTACCTGAGTGTTGACTGTACTGTACACTACTTCTACCTGAGTGTTGACTGTACTGTACACTACTTCTACCTGAGTGTTGACTGTACTGTACACTACTTCTACCTGAGTGTTGACTGTACTGTACACTACTTCTACCTGAGTGTTGACTGTACTGTACACTACTTCTACCTGAGTGTTGACTGTACTGTACACTACTTCTACCTGAGTGTTGACTGTACAGTACACTACTTCTACCTGAGTGTTGACTGTACAGTACACTACTTCTACCTGAGTGTTGACTGTACTGTACACTACTTCTACCTGAGTGTTGACTGTACTGTACACTACTTCTACCTGAGTGTTGACTGTACCATACACTACTTCTACCTGAGTGTTGACTGTACTGTACACTACTTCTACCTGAGTGTTGACTGTACAGTACACTACTTCTACCTGAGTGTTGACTGTACTGTACACTACTTCTACCTGAGTGTTGACTGTACTGTACACTACTTCTACCTGAGTGTTGACTGTACTGTACACTACTTCTACCTAAGTGTTGACTGTACTGTACACTACTTCTACCTGAGTGTTGACTGTACAGTACACTACTTCTACCTGAGTGTTGACTGTACAGTACACTACTTCTACCTGAGTGTTGACTGTACTGTACACTACTTCTACCTGAGTGTTGACTGTACTGTACACTACTTCTACCTGAGTGTTGACTGTACAGTACACTACTTCTACCTGAGTGTTGACTGTACAGTACACTACTTCTACCTGAGTGTTGACTGTACAGTACACTACTTCTACCTGAGTGTTGACTGTACTGTACACTACTTCTACCTGAGTGTTGACTGTACAGTACACTACTTCTACCTGAGTGTTGACTGTACAGTACACTACTTCTACCTGAGTGTTGACTGTACTGTACACTACTTCTACCTGAGTGTTGACTGTACAGTACACTACTTCTACCTGAGTGTTGACTGTACTGTACACTACTTCTACCTGAGTGTTGACTGTACTGTACACTACTTCTACCTGAGTGTTGACTGTACTGTACACTACTTCTACCTGAGTGTTGACTGTACTGTACACTACTTCTACCTGAGTGTTGACTGTACTGTACACTACTTCTACCTGAGTGTTGACTGTACTGTACACTACTTCTACCTGAGTGTTGACTGTACAGTACACTACTTCTACCTGAGTGTTGACTGTACAGTACACTACTTCTACCTGAGTGTTGACTGTACTGTACACTACTTCTACCTGAGAGTTGACTGTACCATACACTACTTCTACCTGTGTGTTGACTGTACTGTACACTACTTCTACCTGAGAGTTGACTGTACCATACACTACTTCTACCTGAGTGTTGACTGTACAGTACACTACTTCTACCTGAGTGTTGACTGTACTGTACACTACTTCTACCTGAGTGTTGACTGTACTGTACACTACTTCTACCTGAGTGTTGACTGTACTGTACACTACTTCTACCTGAGAGTTGACTGTACCATACACTACTTCTACCTGTGTGTTGACTGTACTGTACACTACTTCTACCTGAGAGTTGACTGTACAGTACACTACTTCTACCTGAGTGTTGACTGTACAGTACACTACTTCTACCTGAGTGTTGACTGTACTGTACACTACTTCTACCTGAGAGTTGACTGTACTGTACACTACTTCTACCTGAGAGTTGACTGTACCATACACTACTTCTACCTGTGTGTTGACTGTACTGTACACTACTTCTACCTGAGAGTTGACTGTACAGTACACTACTTCTACCTGAGTGTTGACTGTACTGTACACTACTTCTACCTGAGAGTTGACTGTACAGTACACTATTTCTACCTGTGCTTACGTCATTTTGTCTAAGAGCACGCTGTGACTTGCACGCGCCAACAGACGTCCACCATCAGCATCAAAATCAATTACCCGAGTGACCTTCCGGTGACTGAGCGCAGAATAACGATTTCTTCTCAAGCCCCCCCACCCCCCGCGTGAGCAGATTGATCCTTAAACAACTGCAGCCTCACCCCCAGTGCCCCCTACACACAGTGCAAGGTGCGCTTCGTGAATACCCGCCACCCGCGTCTCATACCCGCCCTCAGCAAGGCTCTCAGTCTGCTCCTCCTTCCCTCCTGGCAAGAACTGCTCCTGCATCGGCAAACGCCCACAGACTGAAAATCTGTTATTTCTCACTCAATCACACATGTACACACACGAGGGGCACGTTCACACATAAACACAGTCTCTCTCTGTCTCGCACACATCGTCATTTCATATCTCACACGATAGCGTTCTCCAACATTTATTTTTAAAGCAACAAACATATCATCCACCCAGTCAGTAAGCCGGACTAACGCCAACGAGGCTGCTGCCATCCTCGGGTGCCGCAAACGAGCGCCACTACAGCCGCCTGCGTTGTCCTGGTAACACGAGACTTCTCTACAGACAGACTGGGGCGGTCCAAGCTCGCACACGACTAACTTCCTCCCTCCATCACCCTAAAGATACCGATACCCTTTGAAGCCTGTTAGTATCTTCAGCAGAATCACCAGCCCCAAGCAACTCAGCCTCCCCGGCCCATTCCCCCCCTCTCAACCATTCTTTCCCCAAAAATTCTGGGCCCGTGCGAGCTCCGAGAATAGTAATGGATCCTCCCCCCCCCCACCCGGAGTGCCCTCAAGACCGAGTCAGTCTCTTGACGGGTAGCTGTTGACACAGGAAAAAGAGGAAGGATCGTAAATAAAGAAGGTTATGTAGGAACGTTCTCCAAAAGCCTTTACAGAAAATCTCAGGCTGCCGACAGACCTGAAAGAAAGTTGTAATTTTTGAAACAAGGAAACACGTGGTGCCCAGTGCCACAGCAGGCAGACGCAGACACTAATATTACACGCGCTCCATGATCTCTGCGGATTATTGCCAGCTGACGAGTGTGGGAACTGAGCTGCTGGGGAACTCGCACCTGTAACACTGTCCTTCCTTCTTCCTCTCCTTTATCTCCTTTTGGAGACGCTCGTTCATGTTATATAACGACTGCTTGCGGCATCGATTCCCTTACACAGAAGGTCCAGCGCCAACTGGCTGACGGTCAAGACACCGAAATGTCTTCATTACAATTTTTTATGAATTCCACGACAGTCTGCGGAAGAGGTTGAAAAACTGCTTTTCCGTTAGGACATACAGTGTGGAGTTTAACGGGGGAAAAATGTGGATCTGAGAAATAAAGTGAGCACGCACACCTAATAAACATATTTCTACACCTTAAAACTGTTTTAAAGAAGGAAATCTAGAAACTGCTTATTCTTCAAAAATCACTCATGTGCCATTTAGATGCGCTGCACAAAAATGTGCTGACGGAAACGAAAATCAGGTTTAGAAAGCGTTTTCTTAGTTTTAAAAACGTTCGGAAAATGTGTAGTGTCTTTCTAAAAAGAGTTTAAAGGTGTTTAAAATTAGAAATTTGTCATGCAACCGGCCCGTGGAAGCGTCTAGAAAGGAGACATAATCTAAATAGTGACTAAAACTAAAACGTTTCAAATGATCAACATCACAGTCTCAAAGTATGGGGGCTGTACAAAGATAATGACCCAGCGACCCAGCGACTCAGCTCGCAAAGTATTTCCCACGATCTTTGATTATGCGAACAACGACAAAAAAAAAAAAAAAAAAAAGACCAGACCTTGGCTTTTTTGGACCAGCATCCGCAGCCAGGTGTAAAATCCATCTTCAGCGCCTGCGAAACGTCTGGAACTTCCGCCATCGCCTTTCATTTCCACACAACAACCGGTGCGCCGGTCGCACGAGCGCCGTCTGGCGGCCGTCACGGTGACGGAGTTGACGCTGTTGGCACACTGCGGGGCCATCGGAAGCCACGACAACTCTATGACCTTTCCACGGACGCGACCCCTTGCGTGGCGGCAGAAACTGCAGTTTGGTGAAACTGGGTGAAGCATTCGTCTGTTGACAATCTCTGATGGTCACTGATCTCTCCTTTCTACTCCCTTCCCCTTCACATTCTCCTTAAAAAAAAAAAACCTACACACATGGCGGCCACAACAGCATTGCTTAACACCAGGTGCCTCTATTTGTCAGGCCGCGTAAAATTTGCTCAAGACAGCTCCGAACACTTTACTGTTGGCAACAGGCGTGTGGCATTTCTATTGCCAACTCCCCACAAGCCACCACCAAAAAGTTTTTAAAAAAAGCCAGTACGCGGAAGATGCAGGAAGAACGAGGGTTTTTAGGAAGAGAGGAAGGGAGGACTGTCCCATACCTTTGCCGCCGTAAACAGCCTCAACAAAGTCGCTACATCGTTACACCTTCGTAGTTGACAGGTTAGCAGCGCGGTATCGTAAGCACTGTGCTGCTTCCGTTGCTGTGGATAAGAGTGACTATAGCCCCCCCCCCACCAATCATTCAGCAAGTAATAGATAAAAGGAACTTTGTTGTGCTGGTAGAAGACATCATCAAGCAGTATAACCAAGATCTTTCGGTATTCTGATCGTAAAATCATCTTTTTGTGCTGATTTCTCGATGAGAGACAGGTTGTAAAGGAGGAAACCGGAGTGCTCTAAGGCAACATCCCCTCCTTCCTCCCCCACACAAATCACCGATAGCAAACGCAGCGGTTAGATGGGGCATCCAGACATAAGTACCGAGACGGGATCTGAACCGACTACCTTACGATCCTAAGGTGGCAACACACGAGTACCACTGCGCGAGCCAGCAACTAAGGATATATCGTGACAAAGCAGCCAGCCCCGTAAACAGATGCCACAAAAGGAGAAAGAACAGAGAACCCGAGACGAGATCTGAACCCAGGAAAGCCAATCCTCACTGTACACCACTGCAGGACCGAGCCGCCTCACCAACCAAAAGCCGCATTTGAAAGACGAGAGTCGTAGCTATGTAACAGTAGCTAAGTAACGTATCTATGTAACACTGCTATGTAATCCTTGCCTTTCGATTAGCTCTGTGTTCAATCAAGACAGTTCTCGGAAGTGTACCGAGGCTGCAGCCATAAATCAGAGGCAAGTCAGGGACTTATCCATCTGCCATTCTCCCAAACCTTCGTCTGTATCCCTGGTTTGGAGGACGATGCCTTGCTTCAAACTCCGCAGTGACCTTTAACCTGTAGTTCTGCCCCCTCCCCCCACTGTAACGTCAGCGAACGGGGGTTTATTTGTCCACCCGAGATTTCTGCAGGTTGTACAACCAATCAAACGACGAAAAAAAAAAAAAGCCAGATGGGCCGGGGTTGATGAAGGAGGGAGTCTAAAGGTCGATTTGAGCTTCTGACACACGAGAAACGCAAACCACGAAATTTTTACAAACAGCTTCGCTTCGTTTCTTTTTTCTTCCTGTTTGCCGTGTGATCTACTCGCACACGTTTGTCAATTAATTGTTTGCCACGTGCTTACCGTTGACAACCAGCCTCGAAATTTAGCGTCGGTTTTTCAACATGGCTGCCACGTTCGCTCTCCTATCAAACCATTTACTAAAGTCAATCATTTAACGATTATGAAGTATGCGACCCACAAATTATTATTATTGCAAAAGACTTAAAAGAAACGAACTTCAGGCAAGCAGTATCTTGCTTTGGAGATTTAAATAAGTTGACTATCGTCGCTTCGAAACTTCATTTTTTTTCTTGAATCGCAATCATAGTGCGTTGGTATTAAAATGTTTGCCGAGTCTGAGTCAATATCTGCGTTTCTGGAACAATAAACGTGTAAAACAAATACAAAATAATAGAAAATTATACGCCAGTCAGGCTGTTATTTAGGTTATTACCAAAATTGGAACTGATAGCGTCCGGCTTCCGTTTTTCAACATGGCTGCAAAAGCCTCTCGCCAACTGTACGGTGTAGTCGTTAATTGTAAGCGTTGGTAAGCTACACAGTTCGAGTTCTCTACTTCCTATAGTGATTTTTTTGGTTATTAAAAAAAAACAAAAGTTATATCTCAACTCTGTAATACTTCCTTTAGCATGCTTAAGCAAATCTACAATTATACGAAGAGATTCGCGCGGAAGACAGTCTGACAGTTTTAAGGACATGATGAAAAGACGGATTTACTCTAAGATCACATTGGTCCCCAAATTTCTAAAAGCTCCATTTTTTTTTGTTTAGACCTCGGTCTGACCCACCAACTTCTTTTCCTGTCTACTTTATTGCTTATAAATGTCTCACACAAGCACAAGCGGTATCTGCCATGAGATAGCCTTAGTTGCTGACTTGGCATAAAACAACAACTAACTAACAAGCGGTATCAACATCTACTAACTGCGCACTGATTTCTGGACTGCAGATGTCCTTCTGTGTCGTCTGCTGGAAATAATTTAGTCTGCAGCAAGTAGATAAAGTAGAGCAATGTCGATGAGACGCAAGGCGCCATGACAGGCCATGGCACGCAGGCCAATTAATCCCAGGACACGCACACAAGCAGTGACTGAGGGCTTGACCTCATCATCATCATCCAAACCATCCATTACACCATATCCTTCCTCTTGCTGATGTTTTGCGCGTGCACAAAGGCTTGAATGGAGCAGCCTGGTGTGTGCGTAGCGCGGGGGTTCAAATGTTCGCATCGCCCTACATCTGAGATTGGACTTGCTGGCCCATCCGAAAATCCAAACACAGGTGGTCACGTGTAAGGCTCGGGTGGGGTGAGGGATGGGAGAAATTGCCCTATTTGAGAGGCGGGTGTGTCCGTTAAAAAAAAAAAAAAACCAGCTTTCTGGCTCAAGCGCACCCTTGTGACATCATCTCCGAAGCGCGCGAACATGGACCCCCATCGAGCATGGGCGCAACATAGAAGAAAAAAAACAAACAAACAAACCCGACCGTTGCGTCTCCACCGGGGGTTGGGATGGGGAAACTAAGAGTTAAGTGCATAGCCCAGATTAAAATGTTCTGCTTCGAGAAAGTCACAAATAACAACGGATTAAACACCTGTCCACCGGCGCTCTCACGTAGATCTTGACAATCAGCATCCGCGACCCTGCAGTGACGGAAGGTCAGAGGTCACATTCATTCACATCCTTGACTCCGCACAAGCAGCTCTGTCAAACGAACTAAGTTCGCACCTGCCTAAAATCTACTTCCTCCAGGCCGGCTGATTTCACTCGCAACTGACATATCCAAAAAAAGAAGTTGAACACTTCATTGGTGTCGGCTTTTACGGACACCGTGGAATGCAGCGAAGTGTTAACTGGTCAGTGGTGCAGGTAGGTAAGAGAGGTACACCATAGGTGAACAAGTGCTGTACTGTGAGCTGTCTGGTCTGACAACACTACAGTTGTCGTCAGCCTGTTGTTATCATAACCCTACCTGTACACGCACCATCATCCAACCAACAGGCCAACTCCTTTGCAATACCCTGATAGTGTATAGGAATAATAAGTAAATAATGAACCTAACTACGCTACGTGTTACCTGTCCCTGAAAAAAATTGTTCCAAGGTTCAAAAACACAAGATATTAGAAAATTTATCTCTAAAACTTACTAATAATAGTTTATGCATAATTACACCTAGGTTTTGTTTACACAACGACCATGTTTGTTTGTTTTACGCCGCGCCAGTAACTAAGGCGACATCACAGCGAGGCACACGACGAAATCACTTAAAGACAAGTTTCTTAAAACATTTCTCAGTCGCTAGCAGTTATCTTGACTGCACTGTCGAACTCATATAAATAAGAATAAGCAAACACACACACACACACACACTCTCTCTCTCTCTCACACACACACACGCTCTCTCTCTCTCACACACACATACTCTCTCTCTCTTTCTCTCACACACACTCACGGCCATTCAAAGCAGAAGTTTGGAGCTAATTATCTAGATGAAACAATGATGATCAGTATCCTGTTAAAAATGTGTTTCAATCATCGATATCGTCAGTATACAGTTCACTGTGGGGTCTGGCTGCTACTCACAGTGATGATGTCTCCCTCCTTGAAGGCCAGGCTCTGTGGTTCGTACAGATTGAAGTAGTCCTTGACAGCGCGCGCTTGCACGGCGAAGCTGGCTTCTGCAAAACATCAGCACAAGAAAATTTACCTGAGTGTCGTACAGGTGTCCACTTGACTATGCCACCTCACACCTGACAGGTAAGTTCAAAAAGGGTGCCTAGCGTAATTATGCCTCGACAAATACATTTGCAGATTGCAAAGGGACAAGAACCATGGTGATTAGATAGAGGTTCTCTATAAATAAATTCGTGTACCTCCATAATCACATGCATTTATTTTTAACTTCTTAAATCTTTACCTGCAAGGTTAAGTGACTGAATGACTGGCTGGGTGAACCAACCACATTAAAAAACAGGATGGATAGAAAAGGGCAGCAACATGCGAACCAACACTTCAAAAAAAAAAAAGACAAAGATCAGGCGTACAAATCAACTAAAAATAAATAAACAAAAGCATGAAAGGCAAATTAACTATTTCCTTTAAACTAAATTAACTAATTACTAACGAGTTAATGTCTACACTTTACCACTCCCTTCCGTCAAAAATGACCGAGATACTACGATTTGTGATCACAATTTTTGTCATTCTCCACTCTCGAGAAACCAATAAACACTGTGATAGTCACGAAGGTAGTTTACTGATAAACACGAGATAATGAGATAGTCACGAAGGTAGTTTACTGATAAACACGAGACAATGAGATAGTCACGAAGGTAGTTTACTGATAAACACGAGATAATGAGATAGTCACGAAGGTAGTTTACTGATAAACACGAGACAATGAGATAGTCACGAAGGTAGTTTACTGATAAACACGAGATAATGAGATAGTCACGAAGGTAGTTTACTGATAAACACGAGACAATGAGATAGTCACGAAGGCAGTTTACTGATAAACACGAGATAATGAGATAGTCACGAAGGTAGTTTACTGATAAACACGAGACAATGAGATAGTCACGAAGGTAGTTTACAGATAGACAAGTGATATTCCGATAGTCACTATAAACAGGATAGTGAGATAGCTTCAAAGGTGGTTGACTGATAAACACAGGATAGTGAGACAGTCTCAAAAGTAGTTTACTGATGAAGGCGCCGAGAGAAATCGTCGCCGACACTGATGGACGACCGGTGAAGCGCGTCGGCTTGCGCGTGCCGACTGCAACAGCCATGGCGACCGAAGTCTGGCGGCCAAAGTCTTAGAAAATCCGAAGCAGCAAGAAATGTCCTGCTTCGCCTTCACAGCACTGAGCACAGCTCAGCCGCCGACTACAAAGCTTGATTAGACCTGACAAATGAAACATCACAGACGTGTTGTGCCCACACAACAGCCCTCCCCCTCCTCATCCCATTCTCCTCACCCTCCTCCTCCTTTTCAGCCCTCGCTACAGGCGCGTGTGCGCAGGTCAATTAACGACTCGCCGGGAGGCAACAGCTAAAGTGCAGGCACTTCCTCCAGCGACAAACGCGTGTCAGTCATGAGCGAGGTCGATTGAAACAGAAATAAAGGGTGTCTATCGTCACGCAGGTTAGCTGATGTGATCTTTAGTAACAGCTTACATAACAGCCATATTATACCAAGTTTCCCGACACAGTTATGTAAACAACAGTGTGTCCGCTTGACTGGACTTTGACGAAGGAGCAAACTAAACAGTGTGTTGTTAGTGTTTCAATGGCGATATGTACAACAAGGGTGCCTAACTCGATGTGGGTCCTGTCACAAAAAAAGAAATGAGCAATAAAGGAAATGAAGGCGACCCCTTTCCCCTGCCATTAATATGCAGGTCGTCACGTGACCTTTCTAATCCTTTCATCTAATGATGGTGTAGAACCTCACACACACACACACACACTGACCAAGTGAGAAAATGACGAGAGGAAAGATAGAGAGAAAGAAAGAATAAAAGGCTGACGCTCAAGTTTGAAATGTATAAAATGAGAAGTCCGTCATCAAAGTACCGACTGCTACTTCATTATGAATCACATGATGAATGATATATGAACCTCGTTTCTCGCTGTCTGTTTGAATCTGTCTTCCCGTCTCTAACAAACATCTACACACGTACAAGAAAGAAAGTTGTGTGTGTGTGTGTGTGTGTGTGTTGGGGGAGAACTTGGACTCTAAACGACCAATGAAGTTCAAAACAATCTTCAATGCACTGACCGCCTTCTGTCCATCCACCTGCACTGTATACACACACGACACTCTGCATAAAGCGATGTTTGTCTTCATCGTTGTCTAACTGACCCCCCGGCGTGCGAGGGTTGAGGCAACATGGCCGCCAGAAGAGTATGAGAGGGGGAGAGAGAGAGTGTGTGTGTGTGTCGGGATGGCAGAAAAGGGAAGATGCATTGCAAAGATATTCCCCGCACCGTGCTCCCCTTCCCCCGGCATGCAGTGCTCCTGTGTACTGAGGTGAGCACGTCTCACGCATTACTGTCCTTGACCTCGGGGGGAGGGCGAGGTGGGGGTGTTATTTTATGCCAAACCGGCATTAAAGCTACAGGACTTAATTAAATCCAAGACACGGTCGAGATGACGAGGGCTTAAATGTCTAGTGAGGAGTTTTTTTTCCTCTAACGACTTTGTAAACCTGACTACAAGACACCACCTACAAACATCACCGCGCACAGTAAAAGGTCAAACAACTGACATCATAGTTGCCCCCAGGTATGTCTACCTAACACATGGTCTTAGCTCTGCAGCTAGTCGATCCTCGACAGTATAAAAGCACCAGAAGCTTGATGTCTGTGATGTTGACCGCTGCGCCACTGGACAGCCTGGCACAACCCCCGCTGAAGTCTCTGGAGTACCCGGGAAGATACACGAGTAAACGAAAGTTGAAAGTGCGCAGGAGAAACGGAGGGGGAGGAGGAGGACTACGAAGAAAAAATCCTTAACTGTCACTATCACAATCCCTGTCACTTACTATCGCAATCTCATCGCTTAACTGGCATTTACCATCACATCCCTTCGCTCAGGGAGTTCTTTCTATCGCATGATAGGCTCAAGACATTATTTACGAATGGGCTGGTGATGTTTACGGCAAAGCTACCATCATGGCCACTTGACGAGCTCATTCAGAGCTGATGAGGCCTTGAGTCTCGAGTGATTACAACTTACTCAAGTCAAACAATTGAAAGTCTTCAAAAACGGACCCTTGCTTGTCACATAGAAATGACCAGAAAAGTGGAATGGGAGATGTTAGAGTTTTACGCCGAGCCAGAACCCATGGCTATATCACGACAACACAGTCGGCCCCGTAAACAGGTGCCCCATGCAGAAAAAAGAACAGTGTGCCTGAGACGAGATATGAACCGACGGACCGCAATCCTGTGTTGGTGACACGTGCTTATCGTTGCGCCAGCGGACTGTCCAGGGAAATGGAGGAAAGACTAAAGACATTAAACGTGACTTCATCAATAAACAGCTTAGTCTTTCCAACACAACGCGCAGAAAATAAAAACAATGATGGGAAAACAAAACATTTATTTAAATAAAAGCGTTTTCCGTACCAATATTCTTCCGTGAAAAGGGGCCAATTCAAGAAGATATTCAAACAATTATAAACCTCAAGTTCGCCTGTAACTGAGATTTCCTACTGCAGTCATGTGTAGCACACACACACAGTTTTATTTTTATCAGCTTACGTCATCTGTAGGCAGACACTTGACAAAAGGTTTCAAATGAAGAGTCAGGGTTGGCGAGAGGACACTAGGCAGGACAAGAAGGTGCAAAAGGACTGCAAGCGAAACAAGACAGCAAACGCTGTATACGAAAAGATACCTCACACTCACCATGAGGTCACAATGTGTCTACAAAAGGAAGTCACACGCCATGAGGTCACAATGTGTGTCGACAGAAAGAAGTCACACTCACCATGAGGTCACAATGTGTCTACAAAAGGAAGTCACACTCACCCACGTGGTCACAATGTGTCTACAAAAGGAAGTCACACTCATCCACGAACTCACAAAGTGTGTCTACAAAAGGAAGTCACAATCACCATGAGGTCACAATGTGTGTCTACAAAAGGAATCACACCCTTCCACGAAGTCACAATGCGTGTCTACAAAAGGAAGTCACACTCACCCACGTGGTCACAATGTGTCTACAAAAGGAAGTCACACTCACCATGAGGTCACAATGTGTCTACAAAAGGAAGTCACAATCACCATGAGGTCACAATGTGTCTACAAAAGGAAGTCACTCACCCACGTGGTCACAATGTGTCTACAAAAGGAAGTCACACTCACCATGAGGTCACAATGCGTGTCTACAAAAGGAAGTCACACTCATCCACGAAGTCACAAAGTGTGTCTGCAAAAGGAATCACACCCTTCCACGAAGTCACAATGTGTGTCTACAAAACCGCGTCAAAGCTCAATCAAATGAACTGCCTTGTGTTCCGGCAATAAAACGTAACTATACCGACACCTGGCGAACACTAGCGAAGCTAAGGTTTCAGTCGTTACAACCCCGCATGACTGCTCAAAGCCAATGAAAAAGCTGCTCACAGCGATCAAATCATTCAAACATCACGAATGATGTTTCATTACTTCATTAGTTTCTTCAAAACATGATTTTACTTTTGAGGTAGGTTCGAAAAAATGGCAAAAAAAGTCTTTCTGTCTATGAATAGCAGACAGCTCTAAACGCCACTGTAAGCCTCCACCTCTCATGTTTGTCCTCTGTACACAGACGGGGAATTATATGAAGGGAGGACACAGCGTTAGCACCTCCGCAAACTTCAAGTCCAACCTCCCGATTAATCGTGGGCTTGGCGGTCGTAGAGTCGGGGGTGGGGGGCGGGCAGGCGGAGGTCGTTGCAAAGCGTGTTAGTTACGGGTGGATAAAAAGGTTAAAAGGGTCGTTCTTGACGAATCTCGCACACGCCCAAGCTGCCCAGAGGTAAGGACGATGCAGAGTTACTGTGACAGATTGTAAACATAGACCACTTGTCCACACCCTCCTATGAACTGTCCCAGGTCCTACGATGATAAGCCAACCAGATAAGCAACCAACGTCCACCTGGAAGTAGTGATGCCGACAGTTCTGCCTACTGGACTAGAATGCACTGCCATTCAGCAAAAAAAAAAAAAAAATCACCTCACTCTCTCAAAAAAGGTCTACCTGTGTTCCCCGAGTGTCAAGTGTCAGGTGCCAGGTGCTGAGGTTTATGATTTACACACTAGTTCTGTATGCCAGGTGTTGAAGCTTATCATCTACATAGCAGTTACGTATGTCAGGTGTTGTGGGTTCGTATTCACTTCTAGACTTCTTTCAGCTGGCGAACTTGACTTCATACTGGCCTGTAATTTTACCTGGGCAGGTGCCACGGTTTCTTATCTGCCTACAGTTTACCCTTGCCAGGTGAGGTGACCTGCCCACCAACAATTTACCTGCACCAGGTGCACTTTTCATTATCCTCTTACACGCTTCCTACAGGTTCATGGTCCAGCCATTACAGAGGCCGACACGTGTCGGTCAGCAGCTCGTGTGTGTACACGCACGCACACATACTGATAACTCGTACACATGGAGAAAAGAGAGTGTGAAATACGAGGAGGCTGCAAAGACAGTTTACCCTTCTAACATCGCTTTATAAAATGTTTTTCTTCAATTAGAGGTTTCTGAGATTGCTGAATCTGTATTTCAGAGCTCCAATCAAAACAAACAAACAAGCTTCGGCTGCCATTTGTGATGGAAGTGTAACTGTAGAAGCTGAGTTTCGATGTTAAGGACCCGAGCATCTACCGGGTCCGTCCCCCTTCCTTCTGTCGTTCTTTTTTTTTCGCTGCCATTCTACACCTAAGCCCGTCCCTCCTCCTATCCCCTGGTCGACTACGGTGACTGACTACGACAGCTGCTGAAGTGACGGGGGAGGGGTGTGTGAAAAGGAAGACAGGGGACCTGATATGTGGGAGCCACAATTTAGCCTCCCAGTCACCTGCTCCGCCTGCCAGACGGTTGGCACGTGCTGCATGTTCCCGATCTACTTCAAAAGGTTTGCATTCATCAAACAGGACCGTAGAAAGAGTGAACGAACGGTCGGTTCTGCTTGACTGGAGCATAAGGTGTAGTAAGCAGTCAGGTTACTAGCTAACACGCATTTTCTCGGAACAAAAGTTTGATTTCATGTGCATAAAGGGGAGGCAGCGGCTCTGTGATCTCTACACTTATCTGTCGCTATCACCAGTCAGCCCTCGGGGATATTTCTCTCAAGTCCGCGAGCACGTAGATCAACCCCCTTCTCTCATATAACCACCCCTTTTGAGAGAAGCCTGGTGGATGGTGGGTGCGGTGAGCAGAACTCTTCAGAAACATCTAAACAGGATTTGACTGCAGCCGCGACTTGCCACAAGCACCCACGTGCCCAAGTCACGTGCGATCTTGTCAGTGTAGCGGGATCTTCTACACCCGACGCCGACCGCGGGGGTGTTGCCAGCGCCAGGGAGACGTCGATGGTGAGCTACAAGACAGGTGCACCTGTCAGTCATCGCTGACGCACTGATCTTCTGATGGCGAGCAAAAGCCCCGCCGGGTCCAACTCAAACGCCATCCCCTTACCCCTTTACACGCACGCGCACTGCTCCTGCTGACGGGAGGCAACATGTGGGAGTTTTACACATCCTTACCCCATTCTTCCACCAGCGTACTGTTTCACAGCTGTTTACGTTCCGAGAGAAGGGAAATCAACAGAAAAGCGATTATCTCGGGTCCGCTGACGACCGAGCGAGTTTCATATGCTGTGCTAATCGCCTCGCGAGCTCCCTCGTCGAGAAAGCATCCATTGCTGGAATAGCAGGGATCTAAATGACAAATCATAGATGACTCCTCTCATCCCAACCCCCGACTTCGACGGAAGTAGAGAAATCTCGGATAAGGCAGTAGCCGCCCTCGGCACGACTATGGCCCTCAGTGTGTGACGTGGTAGATTCCACTCAGTAACGGTCTGTGAGGAATTGCTCACGTTACTCACAGGCAGCATCCGTAGCCACGTGATACGGTTAGGAGTGAGTGCAACCTACCTACAATCCCCCTAAAACAGTTTCGGTCGTGGTGTGGATGAGGTTAGAGAAGAGAGAGAAAGACTAGAACTCAGTGTGAGGGGTGGGGGAGATTTACTGGGTGGGGACATGTTGCTGACAAAGCAAACACGGGTGCTGGCACATCTGCACAAATTTGTCAGTGTAAAGGAGAAAACAGGTTTTTCGCTCGTACAAGACTGAAAACCGACATTTCTAACACGTGAGATGATGAGCTCATTATCATGGAAACCTTTCTTAAAAAACCTCGCAGCTCACTATTGAGCTTCCACAATCCTTTTTCTTCCATCTCCTTTTTTAGCTCCAGCTCTTTCACCAACATAGAAGCATTCTTCAACGTCTGTTTTTGACGAGCATTAGTCGAGTACAGACGGTGAAAAGCTCAAGCCTGAAGGTGCAGTAAGCGCGTTCCCCTAAACTCGACCCTGTCTCGGTATCTTCTCCACGATCTGAAAGATGCTTGCAGCCCAACCCTCACCGTCCCCTTGTCTTCTCTACCCCGTCCCCCACCCGTACCCACATCACTAAACCTAAAAGCGCGGCGCATTCTGGTCGGAAGCTCATCATCATCATCTCTGTTGCGTCCCGTGCGCCGACTGAAGTCCTATCGGGCAGCCCCGAGCTTCAGACACAGAGTATAGCAGGACCCTCCCACACTCACGTGACCCTGCCGCGCAACCTGAAAGGTAACGGTCGGACAGTAACGATAATTGACTCAAATTCTACACACTTTCGCCTCAAACACACAACAACACACATCAGTCATCATGACCAAGCTTCTGTCCCTTTAACACACCGCACTACACAGCAACTTGAACCAAGGCTATGTCAACTTAAAAAACAACAACAACAACAACAACAACAGTAGTCTGGGCCAAACTTCCGTCTGCTTTCCCTCTTCTGTCAGCATAGGATGTGATATAAGAATTCTGCTAAAAGTTGAATGAATTTTTGAATAATGTAGACAGTATAGACTTTCACAGATCTCTAGACAACGTGGACGACTTCACTAAAGGCTGTGGCAATGGCCGCCCTCCCCACCCATAAAGTTACAGTCAACGTGTTGTCCACTTCCACTTTTCACCAAGACTATAAGCGATACAGGATATTACATAAGTATTTTAGTCAAGTTGCCATTCTGGTCCTCGCACCGTAGAGGAAGACTGTAATGAGTTAGGGGCAGGTCTTGTATTGTTTCGTGTGTGTGAGTGGTGTCTCGTGTTTGACGTCTTGTGTGCGTCATTTGTTCGTCGTCATTTCGGAGAAGGGATGACGTAAAAAGAAGAGAAACAACGTTCCTTGGGCGGATGGAAAAAGGAAACCATCGAGATCTCCGTCTTCCTTAACCTTCTCATCTTCATCGTTATCTGTGGGGGCTCGTGTTATGTGTGTGTGATATGCGTCGAGCGTATGCAAGGTAAGTGTACGTCCGTCCTATTACAAAGACCAATTAACTACCTTCGCAATCCCCTCCTCAAACATTATATTTTAAACTTTTAAAACTGTTCCCCACCTCCACGCACAAAAAAACGTACCGCAAAAATTAAAGACAAAACTCCTCCCAAGCTTTGGTGTTAACTGCTGTCACCCTTTTTTTCATGGCCTGCACCAACTGGGCTTCCTTTCCCTGGAACCAGTAGTACTACACCCGACCACCCTAGAAGAGCCACTAACCGTAACAGTAACCTTAAACCAACATCATTTAGCCTCCTGATCTTTGGTAGGTCTGCCCGCAGAAGAGGTGCAGGAGGGTTAATGACAAGGGGCAACAGTTGCTCCTGATACCAAGTCATCCACGCCCAGCCTCCCGGGTGTACGGTCGAGCAGGTAAAACTTATCACAACCTGCGCTGTGTTCTGCACTCATTCCCGTCTTCCGTACAGGCTTGCTTTCTTTTAAACCACCGCTCAGGTAGGACAGGTAATTTCCTCTAAGTGCATCCTCTCGGATCTTCAACAGCCAGCGAACCTTCCTCAGCCACTTTGTGCAGGTGTAGCGTCCTTCAGTACTCGTGTACATTAGCGGCAGACCCCCAGCAGGTGTACTCACTACTACCGACAGGTAGAAACTCTGACAACACACAACAGCTGCTCCGGTCGTAACAACGAGCCGTAAGAAACACGCGGCGCTTAAGATGCTGCAACAAATAGGGAGTAGGGACCGGGGGTGGGGCGAGGGCTACAGACAGTCCCCATGGATGGTTAAGATTAGCACCTGGCTAAATTGCGTATGAAATATTAGCCGTTGGCCAGGTGGTGAGACTGTGCGCTGCGCTCAGTTTAAGGTACACAGTGTCGCTAAGGCCCGTGCGAGGTAACTATGAAAGACAAGAATAAACAAAACTTTTTTTAAAATGTAGACTTAGCACATGGGTGATGCAAATCGAACCCGTGGCAATCACAAAAGCAAATGGTGCTGTCCCTTCGCAACAGTGACTTGACAAGATTAAGACAACAACTAAACTTTGACTGTCTAGTTATCGGCAAATTGCCCAACTGCACGTGAAAAGGAAAGTCGACCTTTACGATGATAAAATTAAGAACAATTTAGTGGACACCTGGAGCCGGGGACTTGTTGAACTTGGAAAACAGGTTCTACTATACATCTGCCTCAGTAGCCCGCATTACTATTTTGTATGGTCTCAACTCTGCAGCCCCTTGCATACCACCTCAAGACTGCATGTGTTGCGCGCATGTGTATTTGTTTTCATTAGTTTTCACCTGCTTTGCTAGTTTGATCAATTTAGCGAAAAAGCATCTTAGTTCTCCGGATAAGCCGCCTCCTGAAAAAGAGTCCAGTTGTTCTCAGCCTGTGCTCATCTTGGAGCCAAAAGTAAACATCTTTTAATTACGGTGCAACGGGTGACCGACTGCAGTAACTGGCTCAACATGCCTTTTCCCGGCATACCAGAGACGCCTGGATGTCAAACACAAGCTCAAACTGTATCTCTTGCGTATCAAACAAGCTTCGCGGTACGTGGCATCAATGCAGTAAAAGCCAGACATCCCCAGATAGGGAGGCTTCAGATCGGTCGTAAAAAAGAAGCGACACAAGCTTCCTTGTGAGAGCCTGCACATCACACAAGTTTGGGGGGTCCGTAGCAGGAAGAGGAAGCTGGGGGCTCGCAGCTGGCGCGACTAAAGCCGTTTGTTATTAAACAGTTCTGTACGCACCACCGAGTTGCGAGCTCGTTAGCTGCTTGACAAGTCTTCACCTTTACGAGCAGCAGGAGGCAAAGATACCTCCATCCAAACAAATAACGACCACCCCTACCCTTCTGCTCGTTTGTCAGGCCGGGCGCTGGCGAGGCCAATCAAATTTATTGCCACTCTATTTCCTGGTCGTCGCCGTCTTGGTTTCTGACATCATCCTCAAGACAGTTCATCCCTTACAGCGACATGCGCTTGGCTGGCCACCGCAGCACTAGTAATTCCCAGCAGTCACCACAACACTAGTACGGCTCTCAGATATCATCGTAACACTAGTAAAGCCCTCACAAGTCACTGTAACACTAGTTACGCCCTCAGAAAGTCATTATAACACTAAAGCGATCCTCACAAGTCACTGTAACACTAGTACGGCCCTCAGAAGTAATTGTAATTATAACACTGAAACGGCCCTCAGATGTAATTATATCACTAGTGCGGCCTTTACAAGTCATTGTAACACTAGTACGGCCCTAACAAGTCATTGTAACACTAGTACGGCCCTAACAAGTCATTGTAACACTAGTACGGCCCTCAGAAGACATTTTAACACTAGTACGGCCCTCATGTGTAATTATATCACTAGTGCGGCCCTCAGAAGACATTGTAACATTAGTACAGCCCTCGCAAGTCATTGTAACACTAGTACGGCTCTCACAAGTCATTGTAACACTAGTAGGCCCTCAGAAGACATTGTAACACTAGTACGGCCCTCAGAAGTCATTGTAACACTAGTAGGCCCTCAGAAGCCATTGTAACACTAGTACGGCCCTCACAAGTCATTGTAACACTAGTAGGCCCTCAGAAGACATTGTAACACTAGTACGGCCCTCAGAAGTCATTGTAACACTAGTATAGCCCTCAGAAGACATTGTAACACTAGTACGGCCCTCAGAAGTCATTGTAACACTAGTACGGCCCTCAAAAGCCATTGTAACACTAGTAGGCCCTCAGAAGTCCTTGTAACACTAGTACGGCCCTCACAAGTCATTGTAACACTAGTATGGCCCTCAGAAGTCATTGTAACACTAGTACGGCCCTCACAAGCCATTGTAACACTAGTATAGCCCTCAGAAGTCATTGTAACACTAGTACGGCCCTCAGTAACCGCCGAGATACCAGCGCAACATTCGGTAGTCAACGCAGGGCTAGCACGACCCGCTGTAGTACAGCCCTCTGTAGTCAGCGTGTGAGTGTGTGTGTAAAACATGCTGAAGAGTGAGACTGCAGCGCGTGCTGGGGCTAATTCACCTTCGCGCTGACAAAATGTTTCCTGCGCCCTCGTCTTTCATCTTTTTCTAGCATCCCACCGCCATCCGCCCGACTTACTGGGGCAATGCCCTTTCACCAAGCAGTATCCGAAGGCAATCTCTCTGTAAAATAATTACCTTTCACACCTGTAAGCAACAACAGGGTCTTTGTAATGGTTAATGACCTGCTCACGCCCGAGATATGATTGACACGGGAGGGAAGCGCAACAAGTGCAGCCCTGTACACCTTGGGACAGCAGGTCGCATCTTGTCAACATGGAAACACAGGGACACTGTACTTACCTACACTCGTTTATTCATCACCAGCCCAATGTCCATCCGCTTTTAAACAAGACTTGCTGATGTGCACACTCACAGTGCGTACTAGTCATGGGGCTATGCAAACATGGGGCTGGGTTATATAAGCAGTAAAGGTGCTTAAAAATAGCTTGCCATATAGCCAGTGCATCAACATGCTATTTGTAGTCTCAGCGACCTTGCATGAGAGAGACAGACTTAGTTCACAGGTTTTAAAGGGACAAAGACGGTCACAGAACATTTTCTGCCACATTTAAAAGTTTCATGCAAAACAAATTGTTGGGTATCTATTGCAATTCTATTCCACGTCACCGTTTCTGTATTATCAGAACGGTCTGGAAAAGCGGGGATCCACTAAAGCAGTGGTTTTCAAACTTTTCCAGACGAGTACCACTTTTGAAAACTCGAACTGACCGAGTACCACCTCTGAGCCCTACACACAGGCCCGTAAAAATATATATATACATTCGTTTATTTTGGCGCATGGTGCTCGCGTACCACCCGTCATACCTTCGCGTACCACAGTTTGAAAACCTCTGCACTAAAGGGCTCCATGTCTTCTCCAAGCTTCTCTGCCTCTGCAGTTAATAATATTGCCAATGACCTGGCCTGACCTTATGGCCTCTCGTTTTCTCTGTTCTCGCACTTCCTGACGAAAGTCGTGCGCGTGCCACTTGAACCTCCTACAATACTCACTACGATGTCCCCCATTATGAAACAGGATATTTATTTCACTGGTACATTTCAACATTTGGCTAATTTCTATGGAAATAAATCTTATCGTACGCATGCTTTCCCTCTTTCCCCCGTAAACTGTCAAACTGAAGGAATATAAAAAAAATTGAAGGAATAATAGGAGGCTGAAGAAATAGAAAAGACTGGACGAATAATAGAAGTGAGTAGTAGAAAGAGACTGAAGGAAAAGACTGAAGGAATAATAGAGTATAAATGAGTAGAGCGAACAGTAGGAACAGACTGAATGCGTGTGAAGAAATAAAATGAGTAGAGTGAAAAGTAAGAACAGACCGAAGGTGGATACATCAGCTCTGACCCATCACCTGCATGCGACTCTTACACTTACCCGGTGCATACTGCACCCCGGCAGCCGACTTGGTATTCCCGCACCCGACGCAGCTTTGCCCCCCTCCCAAGCACTGGGGTAGGCAGAACTTGACCATGGCGCAAAGCGACACCCGCCCAGCACGTACCCGACCTCAATGCACGAGCCAATGAAGGTACTCGACCTCGGCGTACACCCAATGCAAGGTCACACGTTTCCTTGACTTCCTGTCCCATCAGACACTCAAGCCCCCGGTGAACTGCCGACGCAAGGTTACGTGCCTGTACTTCACTTCCGCTCACATCCGGGCATTTATTACTTGCAGGGTTTCTGACTTCCTCCGTCCGAGGACGCACATAAACTTGAGTCTGGCGCGCAGAAGGGAGGCCAGTCTAAATCCACAAACCATCCGTCAGGAGTTGCTTACCCAGCGACAGCTAGTCCTCGTGCAGGTGACTTGGTGAATGGTGTGTTGGTGGTGGTGATGGTGGTGTGGTACAGGGGAAGAGACTCGATTTGCCAGCACACACCTTCCCCCCGTGTCATGTCTTTGAAGTCAGGGAGTTGCGTAACGTGCGCCTGCTTTCCAGGTGCGCTCAGGTGCTCAGTGAGCACGTAAACAAGGTTCCTGGAAAACACAAGAAGAATCGCGATTTCCTTTTCCTCGTGACCACGTACCAAACACTAGAAGCCGATGATCACACTCATCAGGCGACTGTTAAGGGGCCACACTTTTGTCTGAAGCGTCAGCGCAGTGCACCTCGCAGCGCCACCACACACGAGACCAACATCCACCCACCCTCCTCATTGGAACCCTCATCGCTGGCGCCCAGGCCAAGCTGGATCTGTCGCAAGCGGCCTCCTTCATCAGCTGCTGAGTCTGTTCAGCCCCCACACACTCGTAGTGCCACGAACCCGAGATCACAATGCGAACTGCCAGCGCTCTGGCAACCCACGGAATAGAGAGACGAAAATGAAGATTGGTGTAACTACTACACCCTCCCATGCAGCCACACACCGACACACACACACACCCACCCACCCACGCACACACACACACACACAATCGAAAGAAGACTCGCTAGTGTGCCAGTTATATTTTTGTTATTAGCCTGCCAGATGAGGGATGGGGCGGCTTGCCTAGAGGAAAGGAGGCTGGAAGGAAATGAAAGCAAGAGCGAGCGAGGGAGGGAAAGAGAGAGAGAGAGGGAGAGAGAGAGAACCCCGTAGGTAAAGAGTCAAAAATAGCAAGAAAGAAAGAGGCCGGTCGTACGCTGAAGACAAAGCACAGCACACCCGACGTACATGTTGACAGGGTGCACCTGGGATTGCTGTGGCCACCTGATCTCCCTCTCCGTCCTCCCCCCCTTCCTAAAAAACCCCCACCTCCTTCAGTTACTTTTGTGTCAGCAAGCGATTTGCCCCTGTTTTTGCCCCTGTTGCATCCTTCGCCTTTGCTTCTACACCATTCGCCAAGCTAAGCTCCCTTTGTCTGGGCAGCACCGACTTACACAAGCACGCGGGCGCGCGCGCGCGCGCGCACACACACACACACAAACATACTTAAATAGACTGGTGTGGGTCTCGTCTGGTTGTCAAAGTCTACAACGTCGTCTCAGAGTCATCTCATCTCAACTTCGTGACTTATTTGCCGACCATCAGTTCCCCCTCCCACACCAATAACTACCTTTCTCGTTTGTTTGTCCGTAGTAAACAGCAGTCGATTAGGTTGTTTGCACACGGTCTTGTCTTCACAGCCATTCGCGGGGTGGGATGCGAGCGGGTAGGGTTAGTCTTCCACTACTGAGCAAGATGATGTCAGATACCCAGAAGCGAGGGATGGCGGAAGGCGTTTTATCTTTTGCCTGAGGCAAGTGTCGTTGTGATGGTAGTGAAGGTCGAGACAAATTTCAGTCTTTCTCTCTCTCTCTACTCGTGGGCCATTTCACCACAAGCCACAAGATCCAACATCAGCGCAATGGAGCCGAGATGAGCCAGGAGCTGACAGCATCGCCAGGTCAGGGCGCCAGAAGACGCCCACGCACACAAAATAGAGAAAAGAGTGGGAGCGATGATGAATGAGAGGGAGGAGGCGAGACTTTTAATAAGTACCCCTCCCTCCACACCATCGATCTGGTTGCCCAAGATGCACCCCCCCTCCTCACTAAATCTATTAACTGGTTACGTAAATAGTGGAGGCCGTTCCACAGCAGCAGCTGTTATTTATCTCTTGACTTTCTATTCCAGCTGCTTTTTCTTTCTGTCCCTCCCCCCACTTCTCTCTCTCTCTTGGCGCTGGTTTCATTGTTGAGCGACAAGCGAGGGGATGGGCAGTGAAGGCACGTAGCCGGACTTTGTCATGACCAGGAGAGACGAGGTGTTTTCAACCTGTCGCACGCACGCACGCACGCGCTCGTCCTGTTCTTCGTTGTCACTGGTGACGGCTTGGTCTGAGCGTCACTTAGCAACGCCGTCCCTGGCACGCACTTCATGGCAACGGCAGGAAGACGGGGGTAGATCCTTCACGTATGACCACCCGAAGTTGTCTTCACCCTCACGTCTTCTTCGTGTACACGACGGGTCAGCTTCGCTTGTCGACACATGCGTATTTCGGCAGTGAAGGCTTTAAACTTATGCAGGTCTGAGTGTGAAAAATGATCTCGTGTAATTGTGTTTATACAACATCACGTAGTTCTGTGTATATAACATCATGTAGCTCTGCCTATACAACATCACGTAGTTTTGTCCATACGTCATCATGTAGTTTTAAGTAACAGTCTCACGTAGCTCTGTGTCTATTTAACATCACGTAGCTCTGTCTATACAACAACATAGTGTAGCTCTGTCTATAATACCAGCATTAGGTAGATCTGTATATATAGCATCACGTACCTCTGTATATATAACATGTAGTTTTGTCTACATAAAATGTAGTTTTAAGTAGCAACATCACGCATCTCTGTCTATACAACAAAATCGTGTAGCTCTGTCTATATAACATCACGTAGCTCTGTCTATATAAGAAGATCATGTAGTTTTAAGTAGCAACATCACGTAGCTCTATGTATCGCCGTCATATAGCTGATGATGCTGGGACAGTAGTATGCACCACTAACCCTCTGATTCAGCATTCTGAAGCTCCGTGCTTACTTCACCTGGAGTAAGTCGGTTAATTAGACGTAACGACGGTTGGCAATTACGTAGATGCGGTCCACACATTAGACAACTAACATCAAACTATCATCTCTGACGAACACAAACAACTAACTGAAGGTTGATGGTGGTCGTCGCATAAAAACCCCAGCGGTGCTACTCACGGACCACGCTGTCAAGTTAGAAATGCATGACCACACACTAGTCAAGTCTCAAACCCTCTCTCAGCTCCGCCTCAAACCACTCGCTCCAGAGGCTCTCCGCTCCATTAGAAAGCCCGCGGACGTCAACAGTCAAGGGAAGCGACTGAGCTTCCTAGGAAACCCGCGCGTATCACAGAGGTCTCTCCCTTTAATTTCATGCAGAGGTTACAATCTCTACAATCTCTACAGCAAAATAGATTATAAAATATAAATGTTTTTTTTTAAAAATGCTGCACTCATGAATTCACATCAAAATGTAAAGTAATTTGAAACCTCTGCTTTTGGTTCCGAGTCGTGCAGAGTGCACACATGAACAACAAGCAGCATAACAGACTGTAAGCGTAGATACCCATAGCCACCCACCCACTCCCCCCCCCCCCCTGAACTCATGACAGTTATTTTTCTGCATAAATATTCTAGAACACGGTTTTGTCGACGATTATGATGTGTCCTCTCCCGTTGAATTGGTACGTGTTGCCTTCGTTCCGGCTGAAGCAGCTAGGCAGAAGCGGGTAAAATGGCAACACAACGAAGCCACTATGACAGGATCAGAGAAAACTACGGCTGCAGCTTCCAATCCTGGGAACCTGTATAAATAAACGCTGACGGAATGAGAACCAAGAAGCCGGAGCAGCGACCTTCCTCCCATACCTTCCCTAACCCCCTTCCCCTCCTCGCGCCTTCCATTGTCCCCTTCCCTACACCCCACCCACAGATTCCCACCCCCTCAGTGCGAAATAACCTTTAGATGGAAGCACTTTGTATTCCAAACAACAACCAAAAGAACACTTTAAATCCACGAAACCCCCGGCGGGGAGAATCGTGATAACTCAAGAAAGATAACTCCCGTCGACAAACGTGATAAGAAAATTATGAACTTGTCTCCCTCTAGTCCATGACGATTGCGTGCTCTAAGAGACCAGCTTCTACAGAGACTGTTGTGTACAAATTATCACGCAAAGAATGTCTGAATGGTGTACCATCCTGTACCGTCCAAACAACAGGTTGTACACATACTGTCAGTACCTGGCAGACGGTCAACACTTCGCTGTTTCCACCTTCACATACACAACCAGGCAAGCGAACAATCAGCTTAACATGGCATGTCACAGAAAACTCCAGCGAACATCATTGCCTGTAAAACATTGTCTCTGAATGCGCAAGAAGCGCGCGCGCGCACACACACACACACTCACACACACACACACACACACACACACACACACACACACACACACACACATTCTCCTAGTAAATTTCGTTCTTAACCAGACACATATGAATAAACGTTTGGCAAAGTTTTTACATAACCGTTTCTTACACATTGTCAAAGGTTTGTCGATATTTGTTATAAACGGTTCTTAATACAGTTCTCGCTTCACTAAAATCAGGCTCTTGTAAATAAAATCAAATTAAAGGAAATAATTGTAGCGTCAAAAATAAATGACAGATAAAATCCACTCACCATTCATGATTGTTTCTGGTCGCTGCCTTGACTACCAAACACCAAAGAAGTGTAAGACCAATGGTCATAACCAGCACTTGTTTAATCCAGTCCAGCGCCGACTACAAGGTTTCTACGAAGGGTTCAAGACAGGCCTTCAAGTCGCCCCAATCCTCAAAATAGCGGTAATAATACCCACCCCCTTTGCCCCTTCTTCCCCATCTTCACCTCAATACAAAATTTCCTCCTCAGCATCGAAGTTAGCTATAGTATAGTCTTCGGATTCTTCGAGTGGTAGGCGGGGCACCTGCCAAGGCACAGTCCAGTGTCATGTTCTGGCACCGACTACCAGGGGCAACATATCACTTACCCCACCTTTTGGCACCGACCCCCTTCCATGTGCCTGGCCGCTATTCGCACTGAAAAAGATTCTCATCTGGAAGTAAAGGTACAATACAAACACCTAGAGTCCTAGACCCTCCTTTCACCTGAACGTAAAGATGTCATACTGACACCTAGTCCCTCCTCCAGCCTCGCTCCTCTCACAGCAGGCACCCCCCCTACAATTCTACTCCCAACCCCTGTATATGGTTGTCTCCGCTTTGCAATCTGTGCTGGTCGCCATTGCAAGCACCCTCTGTAACGCATCTCCCGCTTGTTTGCGAACAGGGACCAGACGCCTTATGTAATGCACCCGGCTGATGCAGGTTTGCCGACGATAAAGGTACAACACAGAGCCTGCCACCAGACCTGCCAACAGTTCGCACTCTGCCTCTCAACACTAGCTTTTGGTCCTAGGGGCTTTTTTCCTCGCTTCCAGAACTCAGCCTGTAACACTGATTGTGGCAGCGATTTTCCTGAACCCAGTCCGACAAACTGTTGCTACTAAAAACAAGGAAAACCCGCTCACACCCGCTTAACTGGTTGGTCCTCGGGTATTTAGTATACCTCTGGGCTTATTCGGTCGTCCCCCGTGATGCCAGCGCAGAGGGGAACCGTGAGGTCAGACACAAAGCTTCCAATAAAATATGGGTGTGTGACAGTCTACAGCCACATGCCACACATTCATCATCGACTGGGAAAGAAGCGAGCGCACTTACAAGGCTTGATCACAAGTATCAGCCTTCTGGAGCTAACATACAGGGCTAGTTCATCGTCAGAACCCGCTAAGTACCAACATTGTCAGAAACACCCGACTCGACTAAAGTACATTTCATGTTTTTTTTCCTTCAGAGAAAAAAGTGTACTCTCTCTCTCTCTGTGCTGAATATTTGGTTCTCGCACTGCAATACGGGGAGAGACATGAGATAATCCAAAAAAATACAAACTATGAGTCAGTCATAAAGGGTGTCGACGCCATTACGCATTTGTCGAGCAGCCGCGTGCACAGACGAGGGCTGTGTTAAAAGGAAGCAATATGCCGATGAAATACAATAAAAAGTGACGATGAACATGTTCCAAACCGCAATCCGCTCAACAAATTTCGCTATAACTTGCTTGCACATGTGTTAGAAAAGCTTTGTTTTATGGTGAGGCAATGATGGATGATAAGTGAAAACACGTGACAAAGTGTTGTGAGGAGCGAATAGATACATTAAAAAAAAAAATAGGCGGCATTAAAACAAATAATAAGGCAATAAGCCTAGCGGCCGTAAGATGAGTGGTTAGCTAGCTCTAGGACAAGGCACGCGGTGGAATGCGAAGCCAGACTCTCTCCCTCTCTGATGCCTTTACTCTTTCTGCTAAATCAGGTATCTTTGTGTGATGGACAGCTGCAAGGCCTAGAATCATGGACCAGTCAAGTTCACTAACCACAAGGCTACAGCGCCGTAGAGAGAGAGAGACGGGGTAAAACAAGACAGAATCCAAAACAAATCCTGATTAGAGAAATGGTTCAAAAAAGGTCGAGAGAATAAGAGACGAATAAGTACTTAAAATGTAAGGTAAAGCATTAAACTGCAACCAATAACTACAGTTAAAAGTGATTAAAGAGCTAAAAGAATGAATTTAAATAATGATCAAGAGAAATAATTACGGTTTTGAGTAGAATGGAATACTAAGTGGGCGGAGAAGGCGAAAGGTGTGCATAGACCTGGGAAAGGGCAGAACACTTATTGTTGTTCCTCGCTGTACTTGACTTTGGAGTCTGTACAGGTTAGGTGCCCCCCCCCCTACTGTCACAGCTCCGGACCCACCGGGGTCGACACCTCTCCTGGCACCAGCCATTTATCGTACATTCTTGCCATAGTGTTGCATGGCACCGCCCAGGGACTCACACACCAGCTACTTTAAAGCTGTCCTGGGTCAAAGGTCAGCACTGCACCCACCCACCCACCAACGCCATGATCGTGACATAGAGAGGTGGTGGTGTGTGTATACCTGTTCAGAAATACACGCAAAATGCCTTGCAAGCTCTTCTGGATGTGCATGTACTGATAGAGATTTATTGCATACATACACCACGCATCTGAGCATCAAACTTCAGGATTAATTTGGAAAATGTGCTGATGCAGGTTGTTATCGAGCTGCAAACATTTAATCTGTATTCAGTTTTGGTGGAATTGCAGTGCGCTGAAATCTCTAACTGTGGATAAAGGATAACATTCGTAAAATGTCCGCGCGTTAAAAACACTGGTACACGAATCTTGGCCTAACATCTGATCAATAGCGACATGCGGGACATACAACAGTTTGTCAGTGCAGGACCAGGTGAGACCAGGTGAGATGAGGTGAGATGAGGTGAGGTGAAATACTGACAGCAATACGACACCTGTATGCGGGAAGTCTTTCAGTCTCGAGCAGTCCAGCAGTGTGGCATTCTCTAACAAAATGTGCCCCTCGCTCCAGGCAGTGATCTCCTATTATAAGGCTACAAGAATTTAGCCCATGAAAGACCTTATTTTCCAGACTGTCGGGGTTAGTGTTCCATTACCTGTCCTATGAAAATCCAGGCGATCAGGTAGAGGATTCTGCGCTTTTACCTTAAAAAAATTGTTCCGTATTGAGATGGGCGTGCAACATTTTTTTCTATTGAGAAAAAGTGTGGGCTGGGTGGGGGAGCTGAGGTTTGTCGGCCTGGAGACACAATAGAAAAGATGTCCTCCGGGGTACTACTGCGCCTGACACCCAGCTACCAAACGACAGACCCCGAGAGCACACATAAGCCCACCCCGGGTGCCTGTACAAAAAGATGTAAGCGACTCGTGTCAGTAAAGGTACAAAGAAAAATCCCTCGAAGAGAAATCCGATCTGTCGTAAAAACATTCTATTTTGGCACGAGGATGGGCAGACAATCACAATGTTAGGGCTGGGATAAGGGTGGACTTTGACGGTTCGTTTCGTTCCCATTAAATAACAATGGACCTAGCTCCTTAAAGTGGAAGTGCCAAGAACTGCTGAAAACAGGCCGTAAAAACTACTTCACGGACGTTAGAACCACGTGACTGACGGACCACCGACAGCCCTACTCGTGTGTTTGTCAAAATTCTTCTTTATTATAATCAGGAAGCCACCATCCACTACTTCTGTATAACTTCACTGAGTGGGAGACGAATGTATAGAAACGGCTGGCTGCAGTAAAATACATTATGTGTGTTGTGTCAGATCAAAATACAACATTGCAACAGCGTCGACACCAAGGATACAGTCACGTGACACATGACCTATGGAATCCCAGACACTTAATCCCCGGACACTTAATCCTCAAAATGAAATTTCAACTCAAAAAATTATGAAGTGAATGAAAAATTTAATTCAAATTCAAATAATACTTAACTTCAACATTTATAACATCCCAGTCTTACCAGAGTTACCCAGAGTTACCACGCGACACATTTCTCTTACGGTTATAATATTTATAGTTCACAAAATAGCAGTTTTGAGTGTTTTGTCGCGATTTGGGGATTAAATGTCTAGGGGATTAAGTGTCCTGGGATTAAGTGCTGGGGATTAAGTACCCGGGGATTAAGTGTCTGGGGATTAAGTGTCCGGTCACCGACCTATGGTTCACGCAGCACAGTGAAAACAAGCCTCAGCATTTAAACAGCCTTTAGATGAAGAGAAATTTTTGTGGATTTCGTTTTAATGTTCAGATTCCAATTTTGTTACTTTTGAAGCGACGGATGGGTGGGGATGGAGACATTTTGATGTCATTCTTATGGCACACGAAGTGAAAAATCCTCACAAAAATGGTGACATGTGGTCAGAATCTACAACATAAAACTACAGCAGCACGAAAAGGTAGTAAAGCAACAAAAGTCTAAAATACAGTCCCACTAGCTAACCAAAAGTCTAAATTACAGTCCTACTAGCTAACCAAAAGCCTAAAAAATAGCCCCACTACCTAACCAAAAGTCTAAAATACAGTCCTACTAGCTAACCAAAAGTCCAAAATACAGTCCCACTAGCTAACCAAAAGTCTAAATTACAGTCCCACTAGCTAACCAAAAGTCTAAATTACAGTCCCACTAGCTAACCAAAAGTCCAAAATACAGTCCCACTAGCTAACCAAAAGTCTAAATTACAGTCCCACTAGCTAACCAAAAGTCTAAAATACAGTCCTACTAGCTAACCAAAAGTCCAAAATACAGTCCCACTAGCTAACCGAAAGTCTAAATTACAGTCCCACTAGCTAACCAAAAGTCTAAGATACAGTCCCACTAGCTAACCAAAAGTCTAAATTACAGTCCCACTAGCTAACCAAAAGTCTAAATTACAGTCCCACTAGCTAACCAAAAGTCCAAAATACAGTCCCACTAGCTAACCAAAAGTCTAAATTACAGTCCTACTAGCTAACCAAAAGCCTAAAAAATAGCCCCACTAGCTAACCAAAAGTCTAAAATACAGTCCTACTAGCTAACCAAAAGTCCAAAATACAGTCCCACTAGCTAACCAAAAGTCTAAATTACAGTCCCACTAGCTAACCAAAAGTCTAAAATACAGTCCCACTAGCTAACCAAAAGTCCAAAATACAGTCCCACTAGCTAACCAAAAGTCTAAATTACAGTCCCACTAGCTAACCAAAAGTCCAAAATACAGTCCCACTAGCTAACCAAAAGTCTAAATTACAGTCCCACTAGCTAACCAAAAGTCTAAATTACAGTCCCACTAGCTAACCAAAAGTCTAAAATACAGTCCCACTAGCTAACCAAAAGTCTAAATTACAGTCCCACTAGCTAACCAAAAGTCTAAAATACAGTCCCACTAGCTAACCAAAAGCCTAAAATACAGTCTCACTAACTAACCAAAAGTCTAAAATACAGTCCCACTAGCTAACCAAAAGTCTAAAATACAGTCCCACTAGCTAACCAAAAGCCTAAAATACAGTCCCACTAGCTAACCAAAAGTCTAAAATACAGTCCCACTAGCTAACCAAAAGTCTAAAATACAGTCCCACTAGCTAACCAAAAGCCTAAAATACAGCTCCACTAGCTAACCAAAAGTCTAAAATACAGTCCCACTAGCTAACCAAAAGTCTAAAATACAGTCCCACTAGCTAACCAAAAGTCTAAAATACAGCTCCACTAGCTAACCAAAAGCCTAAAATACAGTCCCACTAGCTAACCAAAAGTCTAAAATACAGTCCCACTAGCTAACCAAAAGTCTAAAATACAGTCCCACTAGCTAACCAAAAGCCTAAAATACAGTCCCACTAGCTAACCAAAAGTCTAAAATACAGTCCCACTAGCTAACCAAAAGTCTAAAATACAGTCCCACTAGCTAACCAAAAGTCTAAAATACAGTCCCACTAGCTAACCAAAAGCCTAAAATACAGCTCCACTAGCTAACCAAAAGTCTAAAATACAGCTCCACTAGCTAACCAAAAGTCTAAAATACAGTCCCAGTAGCTAACCAAAAGTCTAAAATACAGTCCCACTAGCTAACCAAAAGTCTAAAATACAGTCCCACTAGCTAACCAAAAGCCTAAAATACAGTCCCACTAGCTAGCCAAAAGTCTAAAATTCAGTCCCACTAGCTAACCAAAAGCCTAAAATACAGTCCCACTAGCTAACCAAAAGCCTAAAATACAGTCCCACTAGCTAGCCAAAAGCCTAAAATACAGTCCCACTAGCTAACCAAAAGCCTAAAATACAGTCCCACTAGCTAGCCAAAAGTCTAAAATTCAGTCCCACTAGCTAACCAAAAGTCTAAAATACAGTCCCACTAGCTAACCAAAAGCCTAAAATACAATCCCACTAGCTAACCAACCAAAAGACACCCAAAGACAACAGAGGATGCTAGTCGTAGCCTCATCAACACACACTACATGCCTGCACGTACGGGTGCCAAGACAAGACCAGGTGGCGAGGGAGTCTTGCACACAGTCCCTGTGTGAAGATAGGAAGATCTGACAGCCTCCTCTGTGGCACACGCTGCTTTCATTTTCTCTCGCTCGACACGCACCTTCATGCGAAGTGTCTAGGTGTTCAAAACCTACAGGTAGAGGAAGTGACGGGGGTGGGGGGTGATGAAAGGCTCAACGCAAGTCAGGCGAAGGAGAGAAAAAAGAGGGTATCTTATCACCTTCTCATGGAAGTAAATGATGCACTATGAATATTAACCGACTTACGGGAAAGGGATCAAGTTCCCCCACCTTCTACCATGTTTCCTCGCCCGCTACTCCCCGAATTCCCCTTTAGCGAAAGATGGGCAGTCAGAAACCGCTGAGGGAATTTTCATCAAGAGCAGGGTAGAAATGCTCGTAAGGAAATAAAAGTGCGGTTGTGCAACATGATAGAATGTTTTAGAATGTCTTCTTCTTCATCTTGAATTTGTACACAGATACACCGACACAGATGAACACACACCAATCAAACTATACCAAGGTTATCTCATTTCACGAATGAAAGAGAACAAAAATAAAACTTCATCTCGAGAAAAAAACCGCTGATGGTGCATTTCTCCCTCTTTCTCTCTCTCTCTCACCTTGCACACACACACACACGCCTCACACGGTAAGAGAATAAGCAAGCGATGTTTTTTTTTAAAGTAATACGAGTGACAAATGCTGACTACGAATCCAGACGAAATTCAACTGACATATCTCTCAGGACTAAAATCGTCTCTACCGTCAAGATGTAGAACAAAATTTGGTTCCCGGTGAAGGTCGCGCACGATCGTGCACAGATTACTGCCAACATGAGCACATCGGAAAGACAAGATAAGAACCAGAAAGAGGACATGTCACGGTGCACATACAAAGACGCGGCAGTGGCTCTCGGGTAGGGCAGGTGCACACCCCGTATTTACATCCCCGACTGACTTCACCTGTTCGGAGAAATCAGTTAAAGAACCTACCACGGGACAAGGCAGTTCGGTAAAATCAGAAAATTAGACCGAGGTCGTCGCTTACACATCACAAAAGTCTACTTTGTGATAAGTACATATCCACACTTTGAAACTAACGGCTTATGACACGTGATATGCTGCTATACTATACTGTACTTACAACTGCTGCTGATGTCACACGAGGTCTGCGGAGTTCACAATATACGGGTTGGACGGTTCCTCCCTCGCTTTGGGCCTCAAATGTAGAAGGACGGACGTAACCCCCTAGGGGACCAACACCCTGCACCCCTTCCTCAGCCACTTCGCTACGAGGTCTGAGGTACACGGGGTATCCGTGCAACAAAGAAACCAAAGAAGAGACGATAGACGGTCGCGCTTTGTTAACTAGTCTGAGGCGTGAAAAATCTTAAAGTCATCGACATACAACACGCCTCCGGCAAAAAGCTCGAGTTAAGATTACACCGAAGGATTCGGGGGCTGCACCAGGTAAAAAAGCTGAAACCTTGTTACCTTTGCCGATGATCGTGGGTTGCACCGCCTCGTCACACGCGCCGAGCGAGAGAAGACGACGTGACCCGGCAGGTGGGGAGCAGCCAATCACACGGCGCACAGCCACTCATCCATGGCTGGAACAATGACATCATCGCCAGTCTCATCCACTCCACGGTGTCACGGCTTGCACCCACCCAACACCACCAAGTCTTAGTCACATCCACACAGCCTGGCTTCTCCAGTCAACAGGCAGGTGTAGGCCACGAAAGAAGCCAGAAAAAAACATCATCTCTCCCGCCTTTTCTTCTTCACATTTTCGCGAAAATTTCCTCCCTCTGCTTGCACTTGGTCTCTTACACCTCGACCTTCAGTGTCGGCAGCGGCGGTGTGAGAGGCTGCACAGCAGCAACAGACACACAGACAGACAAGGTGCTACTCGCGGCAGTCCCAGGCCGTGCGCCACACACAACACTGTGCAGGTACAACAGGTACAAACTTAGAAGCCGAGGGCGAAAAACGGAAGGGGAGAATGTTATCTTGTTGAGATTGAGGGCTTCAGGTGTGCTTATGAAGTACTCATTCCACAAACCCTAAATTATCTAAGGTTTTAAACATCACGACCAGGTCGGGTGACGTTGTTGTACCGACATCGTAACCTGTTCACTTCAGTCGTAGGGTTGGCGTTGAATGTGTTGGTCTTTGGTGGTCGGAGCTCAAATGTGTGCACGTGTCAGCGCTGGAGGTGCTGCAGATGGAAGGGTGGATGAAAACAGGAGGTGGTACGGGAGGGAGGGGGTGGGGGAGATCAAGAACACTGACGGCAGGTTGTTTTTGTTTGTTTGTTTTGCGCGGCGTTAAGATGCGGTAACACCGCGTAGGTCTCGCGGCTCGCACCAGTCTGTTTGCTGCACCGCAGCGGACACCGGCCAAAGCTCCGCTCATCACGTGGCCCGACATCCTCCCCCTCCCCCCCCCCCGACACCCCATCTCCCTGAAAACCACGCATGCGCACGTGGCACCTGGTCTGTTGGCACTGGAACATGCATGCGACTTGCCCTGGACCGCAGCTTCTGAGTTTAACAAGAGAAGTCTCGTCATGGTTCTCACCAGACAGCCACCAAGTCACGTGCGCAGTTCCCGGATGTTTCCGGGTATGTCACAGGGTGCATGCAACTGTTAGTCGCGGGCTGTCTCGAGATAATGACAATGACGACCGAAACGAGGTATTCCTCTCGCGAACGTGAACTGATGTGATTATGCACACCACAGGTCTTACACAAACGATTTTACAACCAAAACGAAGAGACTGATTCTACCAGTCATATTAATTTCACTTGGAACTTTTGTTGTGTCTCCACATGAGTTCGTAATTCTCGTAAAAAAAAAAAAAGCAGACAGGGTTACCTTACTCATGGATCTCGCTCAGGCAGTGATGACACGAACCATTTGAGCCTCATAGTCCTCATGAATGCGACTAGTTTCGCAACCTTTAACCCATAACACCTTGACTTTTCCTGGCCTAGTCCTTGGCCTTATTTTTTTTTTTTAATCTGATCCGTTGAACATTCTTCACTCTCTCTCTCTCTCTCTGTGAAGGCTGACGGTGGTCCACAAAAAGGTCAAAGGACAGGAGAGGCTCTAAAGTCTGCAATCCTCGGTAACCGAGGATATCACGACACATATTTCTGTTGCTCCTCACATACGAAGTTTGCTTGATTTCTGGGGACCCTGCTCAAGCCAGGATAACAGCTCAAGGGCCCACTTTAACACCCAACCTCACACAGACGATAATTACAACTTAACTCAGTTCTCGAGCATTTTGTCAACAGTCATAATGACAACTGCAACGACATGAGGATGGACTCCTTCTATCCACCATGTACAGACAGCGGAACTTTCCAGACCTTTCTTTTGCATATTACAGTTTCGAAGCCTTTGATATGATAAAAGTGAATAATATACTACAGACTTCCATACCGATATATTCTCAGGTAAGCAAAGTGCGAACAATAGCTTTCAAGTCCGACAGCATAACACGATTTTCACAGATAAAACTGAAGTGAAAACCGCATGATTTGATTTCGGGTCAAAGGTAATATTGCCGCTGATTCTAGGGACCACGTGCATCCGCGGGAAAGACCCCGTAAACTGAATGCACGCGCATGTAAACGTTAAGTCATCGCCACCGCAACCTTTAACCCTGGCGGCGGATGAACTGATGCAAACATTTGAAACGATCCGCCAGCTGGACGCATTTGCCTCGTGGTTCACTACCTTTCTCTCACGTATGTGTATGTAAGTATATACAAGCTCTTCACGCAGTCTGCCCTGCAAGCACACCAGTGGTTCTACTCCATACTCCAAACCTACTCTTCACGTGCAACGTAAGATGAACGCCGCCAAAATAAATTTGCTTCGTTGACAAACCGAATGTGCATGTTCGCAAACAAGTAGCTAGCCGATAACCTGCAGAGGTTCCCGCGTGGGGTAAACAATGCAGGAGATAATGTAAACAATGTGAAAGCAGAGGCCATAACAGCGCCTCGTTACACGAAACACGCTGTGAAACACCAGCGAGTGCAGCAACCCGGTGATGGGCGAGTGGCGGCAGGAAAAGAAAGCAAGCCAGAGATCTTTTGTCTGTATTTTATTTTTGATGTATCAGGTAAGTAAGACTAATTTATGCATGTGAATTAGGATTGACTTGCCATCCCCACGTGTGTGTGTGCATGCGCGCGCATCGCAAGACTCACCCGTCCTGAGGTCAGAGGTCCCAGCCTGAAGCAGCAGCAGAAGACAAACTCCAATGATCCGTCAGTCACCGACAATGTTAGGGAGCACAGGTGTCAACAGATACCCACCCGCCAATCCAAGGATGTGGGTCTATGTTCTCCCCCCCCCCACCCCCTTGCCGCCCCATGATAAGCAAGTCAGTGACGACCAGCTGAATGTGGCGATGGTGGAATGTGCATCGCAGAAAAAAGAAAGAGAAGAGCACAACATTCCTAGCTTTATTCTCGAAACCCAACCTCCCACCTGTGCGCTGTGTTAGCCTGGCATCAGGACCACCGCTGCATAATCGCGGGATCAAAGAAAGACAAACAGAATGCAAAGTATAAATTAATGTCCCTCCAACACCAGAGACTTTCCCTGTGCAAACAGAACTGACAGACAAAAGCTGGTCAAGGTGAAGTAGCCACATGGGCAAAAAGGGGAATTGGCTCACCGATTCTAGGGTTCTGTAAGGCAAAGCCCAGCCGTCTCCTTTCACTTCCACCTACCTCCCCTGATAAGTCAGGTACCCGTATATTGGAACAGGCAACCTTCCGGTACGAGTTTCTCCAAATGAATGCTGGGAAGTGGTTAACGGAAAGAAGTTCTGTGATATGCGACGATCTCTTGTTACAAATTTATCACACCCCGAGTTTTATTATCTGCTAATTACAAGCTACGTGGCATGGAAGGTCGGGTGAAAACAACGCTGTGTGAATTTTTCAACAAATTATAACAACATGGGGTTCCGCTAAAGCACGTGCCGACTACCACAGATCTCTTAAACACACGGGGCATAAAGAAAATGTCGGTGATATCTTGAGGAGGGTGAATCTTAAACTACAACTCTTGTTCACAACACTGAAGGTTAAAACATCCTTCTGTTGTAGTCTATTCTCTAAAGTCTAACCAATCCTTCCCCACTGAACGAATAAACTGTAAACATTTGAAAGTCGGCGAGTTCACAGGTCATCGTCTTTGAAATATCTCTGAGCTACCCCAACACACCATTAATCTTCCAGGGACCTAAGAGACTGGGGTAGTGGGCACAGGTATCCGGTCGAAGGATGCGTTAGATATGAAAATTTAATTATCATGGCGAAGAAAACCCGCCTGTGTATCATCTAGCGAGACTATGAAAGAAAACCCCTTTTATATGAATAATTTATCTTTTGGTGGAAAAGATTCATTTATCGACGTTTAACGATGTTTTTTCATTTTTATTGTATGTACATGGCATGCATCACCAGGTCATAGAAAGTATTTCCCCCCGGTAAATTTCCATCAATAACTTTGTGTTCTTATTATCCTGTCGTGAGAAGACTAAAGCTGTTGTTGATAACAAAGATGTCCTTACAGTCTGTATTTGCTACTTGCTTGTCAGTCCACGTCTCGATTCTTCCGGAGCGAAAACATTAAAAACAAAAGTGGCGGTGGTGACAGGGTGCTGAAAGGTCAGGGTTATAAAATCAGGGTGAATAACTGAATAACCGCCTAAATCGGGGGGGGGGAAGGGGCGGGGTGGTAGACAAGCCTTGAGTATAGCGAGAGATTATTCACACGCACATCAAAGAGTGAGAGAGCGACAGCGAGAAGGAAAGAAGAAGCTAAACGAGGACAATGAGGACAGCTGATGTGACAGCTGACTCCTCTGCTGAACAATGGGGTCGTTCACCTATTCATCCTGGAAAAAAGATGTGAACCCAAGCGGGTCTTGTCCCTTTGCTGGCAGCGTTCCAGGGTATCAAAGGACTCCAACTTTCTACAGGCGATGTCAACATAGCTTCCATCTATGACATCTACAGGAGATGTCTCCATACGTCTATATATGACATCTACAGGAGATGTCACCATAGCTTCCATCTATGACATCTACAGGAGATGTCTCCATACGTCTATATATGACATCTACAGGAGATGTCACCATAGCTTCCATCTATGACATCTACAGGAGATGTCTCCATAGCTTCCATCTATGACATCTACAGGAGATGTCTCCATACGTCTATATATGACATCTACAGGAGATGTCTCCATACGTCTATATATGACATCTACAGGAGATGTCACCATAGCTTCCATCTATGACATCTACAGGCGATGTCTCCATACGTCTATATATGACATCTACAGGCGATGTCTCCATAGCTTCCATCTATGACATCTACAGGCGATGTCTCCATACGTCTATATATGACATCTACAGGAGATGTCACCATAGCTTCCATCTATGACATCTACAGGCGATGTCTCCATACGTCTATATATGACATCTACAGGAGATGTCACCATAGCTTCCATCTATGACATCTACAGGCGATGTCTCCATACGTCTATATATGACATCTACAGGAGATGTCACCATAGCTTCCATCTATGACATCTACAGGCGATGTCTCCATACGTCTATATATGACATCTACAGGAGATGTCACCATAGCTTCCATGCATGACATCTACAGGTGATGACTATATGTATATGACTGGCTCTTCCAACAAATAAAATGGAAGGTCAACCCTACAGAAAATGGCTTCCGAATAGGTCGAGTTCATTCAGACACTAATTCCTCACACTTGTCGTCGAGACTTCGCTTCTTACGACCTGACAGAGTCGGTTGGTTGGAGTAACGACCTCTGGAGGATCTCATATTGACTGTAGTCTTCCATCAATAATCTCAGTCAGCACTTGTTTCCCCGCCCCACACCCCATAAATATTGTTGTAATTGACACACTTTTGTGACACATTAATAACACCTCTATATTCTGTGAACTTGTCAGCAAATCGAGCTGAACTTCACATTGGACACGGGTTAGCCTTTACGATGTCTGTATAATCCCAGTGATGGTGTGTGTAGCGCCTTGGCCTTTAAAATGTTGCGCCAAAGTCTGTAAAATGTCAGCGATGGCGCACGTGGGGGTCACTGTATCAAACAATATTTCGCAGTGACCTCTGAGAACAACAGACCTATTGTTTAAACTGAGTGGACGGAGTTTCATCTCTTTGGAAGAAAAGAAACTCGATCCACAACGTGTTTAAGTCCTCATTCACGATCCCTTCGTTTAAGGAAACATGAACTGTACAGTGTACACACCTCCTCGTTAGAGGAGTCTTATTACAGCTTCATTGTGTGACTACATGGTTAAGCTTGTGGCAAACTTAACAAGAGCAGGCAAACCTGCAGAAGGGACCTTCTTGAACATCTTGATGGAGGGAGGACGCAGGTTTCTCAACGGCAGGAACAAAACAGTTCCCCCGACAATGAGTACAATGCCAGTCTCTCGGAATGAAACATATCTCAACAGGAATGTGAGAAAGACTGAGAAATTGAGAGAGAGAGAGAGAGTTAATATGGACTCGACAGGTCAGCAATTAAAAGTGCCAGTGTTAAGAAAGTTTCAGGGTGCACTCACCTTTCAAAAGCTGCTTGAGTTCCCTGGCTGCGCGGGTCGTGGTGAACTTGTTGACGATGTCCAGCGCCGTCTGGTCGTAGGAGTTGGGTTTATTCACGTCGATGCCGCACTGCAGGACAGAAAGTGTGACGAGTGTTCACAGAGATACACAACACAATACAACTTTATTTACCCACAAGGGCAATTCCATACTTCAACAGCGGTGGTGTGGGGATGAGTGCATGCTAAACAGATGTCCAAATAAGCAGCTGCCTTCCATCTTGTGTAAGTAGTGCTAAAACATGGCGTGCAGCTACTGAAGTCAACTTGTGAGGTCATGAGGTCAGTTTGAAGTACGATGGAACTCGGTTCGGTACAATCATGTAACTGCAATCTAAGGTCACTGAATCTCTCAACCATTGAAGCAATGTGTGTGTGTGTGTGTGTGTGTGTGCGTGCATGCATCTATCTACAGAGAGACTAAAGAGCAGTGTGCACGTGGTTGTTGCTTTATTCAAGTCTACGTCGTTTGTCAAATTCGACTAAAGTCTGCACGAAGACACCCTTCTGTACACACCAATCACAACGTAGACTACATCTACAACCAATCGACAACTGAAACTGAAACACACAGACCGATTTGGTCTCTTCTGTGAAATGTGATTTCAACAAACAGATATTTTTGAAAGCGTTTTGAACCCGACTGATATAGACGCTGACATCTTCGCGGTGTACAGTCAGATGTTGCGGGGGAGGGGGGGAGGAGGAAATTACGAAGATACAACTGCACTATGGTCGGTATCTGGGATTCACATTAGACGGGTAGCATCTCTGTGAGAGCAGCAGCAGCAGAAAATATGTGGCGAACATCATCCGGAGGTACTGCTGATGAAAAAAAAGTTAGCATCAAGTCACTGACGGATTTTCTCTGGGGAGAAATGCTTGAAGCCAAATGTCTGGAATGTTCGGTGGATGTAGCGAATACACTCATCGTACATGGCGACCTTTCAGTTATCCACTCACTGCAACAGTTCTCGGCAAGAGGTGCTCCACTCCGGTAACTGATTTGGTGAAGATCAAGGAGACAGTGCTACGAAAATAGATGGACATATGCACTGCCACCCCACTCACGAACTGTGCCCTTCCTTACACCAGTCATCTGTCATTACACTGTATGCTTCTCACAAACTGTGCCCTTCTTTACACAAGTCATCTGTCATTATTACACTGTATGCTTTACCGAAAAATTAGACTTACAAAGCAGCAATATTTGTATATGTATGCCTGCATGTCAGAAACTTCCACCATTGACAAGATTTTTCTGGCACCTGGACCTACATGGCCACGCTTGCTGGTCAACAAGGTAAGTAAAGAGCAAAGCCTTTATTTCATGAGACAGCGGACTGTGGGTCAGAAACACCAGGCGACCACCGTGTGCACCTGAGAGACTTTGGATAAGAAATGGTGAGTGTGTGTGTGTGTGTGTGTGTGTGTGTGTGTGTGTGTGTGTGTGTGTGTGTGCATGCTAAATAAATAACACAAAAAATCTTTTAGGCTACGGAGAGACTGACTGTGAAAGGATCTTTCTGGTAGTCCTAGTTTTCTACATAGTGTATTTCTACTGTGTGTCCGAAGTCTTTCCATCGCGAGCTCGTTCTGCACAACCTTTGTGTTCTTGACCCTAGGTCATGCGTGTCGACTACTGGGTGGTTCCTGACTAAACCAGGAAGAGGTGGAGAACTTACGGTGCCCATTCGGATGCGGGTGTAGCCATGGCGAGCGCTGCGTAGTCTGTTAGCGATCGTGCAGAAATGCTGATTGAATGCCATGTTCCTCCTCCTGGTACCCATTAGGTCGACAGTCTTGATCACGTGATAACGAGGTGCACGAAGCTGTGAACTTTAGTACACAGAACTATGGAAGTCCAGGTTTCCTTGAATTCCTGTCCCTCACGTACGACTAGCACGAAAAATTTCATGCGTTGTCTTCCTTCGCCCAATGTTCGAGTTCCCAAAACAAAAAAAAAACAAAAACCCACTGGACTGAAAATCCAGAAAACAATTGACGGGCGCTTTAGCTGAAGAAATCCCAAGATTGTTCAAACTGTCCACCGGAACACGGACTGACTAAATGAACAGGTGATGTTATCAAAGCAGTTTGTCTTTCCCTTTAATAAAGAGTTCGGCAAAATTCATGCAGGCGGTGGAAAGCTGTGATGTCAAAATCGACTGCGATATCAAACGGCTGCGTGTTCCCTACATCATCGATGATACATCTGCTCACAGGTCACGTCTGGTGGGGGCCACACACCCTACTCCTACTAACACGAGGACAACGAGCAGGTCACGTGGGTCCATGTCCCAAACCAACATTTATCCAACATCCGTCCAACATCGATATTATCCAAGCACGAAGCCGCCTCACTGGTGTCCGCCTAGCAAGGTGAGGACGCTCCGGAGGAAACCCAAAAAAATAAGTCTGGCCGTACACACCCTCAACAAGGCTTTTATAGGCCGCCCTGTCAGACTGGCCACGATAAGCCACCGGCACAGATTTGGGGAGGGATTTGAGGAATAGGGGTGTCGGGAAGGAGGAGGAGTGAGCATCACGACACCCATCCATCCTCTACAGGAGCACGAGCAACAGTGCACGGTGGCTGCTTATCCAGGGGCTGTAAAAACTGGTGGTATGGCGGCTACGAGACTTTCAAACTGGGTTTCATTGCGGGTATTGCGATTGTAAAGTTTGGTGTAAAGGCGGCTAAAGACTGTAAAGTTTGGTTGGGTGGCGGCTAGCGACTGTGTGGTTTGGTTCGGGCCTGGGGGGTGGGTGGGATAAAGGTGGTTAGCGACCATAAGGTTAAATAAATGATTGAGGAGCTAGCGACTGTAAGGTTAAGTTGTAGACTGTAGAGGGACTAGCAACTGTAGGTTTGGTCTGATTGTAGCAGAATAAGTGAGCTAGCAGCTGAAACATTTAGTGTTTGTGATGACTTTCTCTATCACCTTTGCTTTACTTTCCTTGCTTTTCACTTCACATGAAAACCACGTGTATGACCAAGCAAACAGATCTTTTATATCTCACTGCTGTATACATACACACGGTATCGAGAACGATAGGTGTAGATATCAGTCGGGTTATCGTGTACTCTAACACACACTGAATTTAAAAATAATCTCTAATCCTTGAAGTGTATACAGTAACTCGGTATAACATAACACGTTAAATATAAATACTTCGCTATAACTCGTCAGTCTAGCCTCCCACTATATACTTTGTGGCCGAGCGAATTTACTCCCAGCAATTTATTATGATTATCACCTCTTTGTGCTGCCAGCCTCGCCACTCACAGAACATTTTGTGTTGAATGGGTGAGATAAGTTGAGACCGTATACATTTTTTCTCAACCACTGAAGACTCTACTGACACACTAAAGCCTCCCCCTCTCCATCTTAACCAAATGACATATTCAACGAACAAGTAGTTGACACCAGCATTCGTGTACACAATATAGTGTATGACATGTAGTAGCCACAGACACCAGCATTAGTGTACACAATATAGTGTATGACATGTAGTAGCCACAGACACCAGCATTAGTGTACACAATATAGTGTATGACATGTAGTAGCCACAGACACCAGCATTGGTGTACACATTATAGTGTATGACATGTAGTAGCCACAGACACCAGCATTAGTGTACACAATATAGTGTATGACATGTAGTAGCCACAGACACCAGCATTAGTGTACACATTATAGTGTATGACATGTAGTAGCCACAGACACCAGCATTAGTGTACACAATATAGTGTATGACATGTAGTAGCCACAGACACCAGCATTAGTGTACACAATATAATGTATGACATGTAGTAGCCACAGACACCAGCATTAGTGTACACATTATAGTGTATGACATGTAGTAGCCACAGACACCAGCATTAGTGTACACATTATAGTGTATGACATGTAGTAGCCACAGACACCAGCATTAGTGTACACATTATAGTGTATGACATATAATCACTCTAGTTCTGTAGCTGTGTAGCTCCGTTTGCCGCTGCAGTGATGATGGTTCAAGGAAGGTAATGACTTTTGAAGTATTCGTACGATTTGTTTTATCTTTACATTGAACTATTTGCTGAAAACCTAATCAACATCCTTCAGGAGACTGCAAAATAACAACCTTTAGATCGCCCGGAAATGATCAAGTTCCTCCTCCCTGACCCCGCGTTTATCGTAGACTTTAAAAAAAAACTAGTTTGTATCCATGGGCTTTCATGATCCCATGGCAGATGTGACAAACTACTGGGATGAAGACTCCTAGAGAAAGTGGCTCCAGTCACCACTGACCCAACTGCTGACCTGTATGTGTGTGTAAGAGAGAGGGGGGGGGAGGTAGGTAAAGCATCACATCTCATTGCTAGATGCCAGTTTAGAGAAATGTAAGGACGAAGCGCTTCAGTGGGGACAGAAGGCGGCAAGAAGCCTCCCAGGAGTGAGTCTAGCAGAACTAGTTGCAAGACACGAACGTACCCTATGGGTAGAGAGGGATGGGATAGGACAAGGTGTGGGGGGAGGGGAGGAGAGAGGAGAACCGAGAGGAGGGCCACGTCATCATAAGGCCTCAGCCTGTAAACACACACACACCTCCCTCTCTTTTACCGATCTTGCTTGTCAACACACTTTTCTATCTTCACGCCCGTTTTTAGATTGCGCCAGGGGTACCTGCCAATCGACTCCTGGGCTCTGTGTGAGTCAGGAGGTGGCAGCCGAAGAGCATCACTTCCGTTACATCGGGACGAGAGTCTCAGACTGGAGTTGTGGCCCTTAAGGACGTGGTTATGGCGGGTGTGCACATCGCATTACATTTAAACACCAGGACAGGTGTTTGGCCTGGAAGCAGGACTCTGTTAATAACAAATGGCCTTTAAAGGCGAGTACGAATGTATTCCAGCGAAACCCAGTAACCTACACGCGCCTATGTAGTTGTTTCCCCTTGCGGATGATTAGAGTTTGGTGTCTGCACTCGTGCTACCACACAGGTAAATCAAATGTGGACAGGTAACAAGAGACAAACAAGCTCAAATAAGTCCAAAAATCATCATTAAATCTTTATTTTTAATCATGTACGCGCGCGCGCGCACACACACACACACATGTCGAAAGGAAAAAAGTGTGAGAGTGAGGGAGAGAGGGAGAAAATAAGAGTTCTCTTTCCATGTCCGGCTTTGACCACAACTACAGTGTAGTAGATTATTCAAACAATATTTAAACAATGTTAAGGATAATAAATGAAATTTGTGTGTCTTTCTTTAGTGATGTAGCTGAAATTTTAACTTACAGACAAACCATTAAATATAAACAGAGCTCGTGCACTGGAACAAACAGTCTGTTACCTCAGTCTATGAGTTTTGACAGCAAGCGTCTACCATTTATTAATGCCACTCACTTTTGACTGGTTGAACTGTTATACTAGCATGTAGTGACTCAGTTTTGTGTTTCTAATACTATTCTACAAAGTTATCGACCTTTAATATTTGCCACTTAAATTTCCCATGCTAATATACGATAAACTCTCAGCATTTTGTCTTACATTAGTAAGAACTTATTAAGCTTTACGGATAATGAATGCTTACCGGATCATGCGAAATAATTCAACTACTGTTCTGTGTTCGACACTCTCCTTTATTTTAAATTTCAGTTTAAACAATTTGAAAATAGTGAAATCTCCCAGCGTCGTCTTCACATACAGACGATTCGGAGAAAGGTGAGGACTTGCAAGACTAAAGCATGCATCACCGACGATGAGCACTTCCCCCAGTCTACTCCAGTCAACAAGATAGTCAGAGAACCGCGGAATTGGCCATAAGGTCCATAAAATAAATAAATAAATAAATAAAACGCATCTCAATCCTAGCACGTGGTCCCTGGCACCATCCATTGGAGGGCTGGGTGGGTCTAACACACACACACACATACCCAGCTCAAGCACTGCACGCGAGGTATGGAAAGGGCATCAAAATTAGCCCCCCGAGATAAAGACAGATAAGTGTGTAAGACACACACCCTACAGTTTAGTGCCGTGAGCACGGAGCAGTTTATGGTGATGATGTCTTGTGAACCGAGCTCCCTATCTCTACCCCGCGTGTAAATCTATCAGTCGTCCCGTCTCCCCGAGTTGCCCCTCAAAGCCAGTCAAGGCGGAAACGGGCCAGAAATGTTCCCCAGTCTGCATCCAGGCGAATCGCAACCTGAAGAGCAAGCAAAGTACCCAGGGGTGTGAGACACACAGCAAGAAGCCGCCACCACTAGCTGGGTGTAGGTTTTCTCCCGAAACTATTTTTGATGCACAACCATGGTTTACAAACAGGATGAACTCGAACATCATGCCATTTAAAGGAACGGAAGTGAGAGAGAGAGAGAGTGTGTGTGTGTTTTGTTGTTGTTGTTGTTGTTAGTACTACCTCCACACAACCACTTCACAGCTAGCCCATAACTATTTCATGATTTATGAATGTCAATGATTTGTTTGTTTGTTGTTGTGACACTTGGAGGTTATTAATATTACAATGAATATTATTTCGACATCAATGCTAAAAGGAATGTGTGTGTGTGTGTGTGTGTGTTGGGGGAGGGGAGGGTAAAAGGTATCCTCTGACCTAAATTATTTCATCCCTCACTTAAATTAGAGCCTTAGTTGCTGGCACGGCGTAAAACACTAACAAACCTTCCTTAAATTCTTTCAGCTAAAGACATTCAAGTACACAGCATCCTTGTCTTCCAGGACTGGGAAACAATTCCAGTAAACGCTGGCTGACATGGATTTACTTAGCAAGAGAAATATGGTCAGATAACAATGGCTACTGTACCCTGGCCTCGCACTTGGTTTTAGCGGACAAAAGTAATTTTTTCATTTAAAAAAAACAGATGCTGCCAAAATAGCCATATGCTCTTTTATTTATTATTCGTTAGTCATACTGAGAAAAAAAGAAGAAAATAACTAATGGAAGCAGACAAGAAGAAGATGGCCACCGAAAGGCAAAAACAAGTGGCGACACTGGTCCTGGGGGTAGATACCAGCTTCAGGGTGAGCCGAGGGCAATGTCTTCATGAAATGTGATCAGTGAACACGTGGTGGAGGGTGGGTCCTGCCAAGTGTGAACAGCGACTGAAGCCGTCTCATCTTTCACGGTAACCTCCTCCCTCGATAAACCTGTGAGCAGAACTCACTGACCCCGCTTCCTCTCTATCAGCCAACTTCAAGCTTCGTTAGCGCCCACACTAATTACACTCTAACGAGCCTGCGACATGTCACGTGACTACTGCGGTGACGTTCATGGTCCAGCGACATGGTTTCCGCTCAGTTGTTAATCATGATGCACGTTTCTGATGCAGCTGCCGCGTCAAAGGCTCGATGAAAGGTTGGAGGTCAGCCAATGGGTGGGTGTACATATATATTAAAGACCGGCAAAACACACAGGTCTTCAGATATTGGCTGTAACCTCACCAAGCCATGACCCTGACCCTGTCGTCGGTGTGACAGTGCTATGAACATGCTGTAACCATGAGGTCCTAATGCAGTTAAAAACGTTGGTCCCATGGCGGCGGCAGTTTATGGCAGACGATGTCATCTGAGATGCAAACAAACATTACACTTGAATGACTCAGGAGAACGATTCTGCTGCTGTTTACTATAACGAGGGTCATCCTGTGTCATTACCAGACTCTCTCCACCCACAGTGAGGAGTTTTGGGGCGCGTGGTGAGCCTCGTCAGTTTGCCAACATATTTCTTATTAAAGCCTAAATGTAGGACACATTCAACATCGAAGAAGGCCTCGTTCAAGTTATCGAAGCGATGTACATTGTGTACAATAGCTCAACGAGTACAGTTCTGCTGAACAACCAAATAGGAGCTTACTTTCGCACCACAGTAGGGGGTACTTCAAGGATGTCCCCTATCACCTGTGCTGTTTAATATATTCTTGGAGAACATCATGCTCGAAGCTCTTCGCGACCATCATCCTTCCATTTCATTGGAAGACCGATCTGCAGCCTACGGTTTACAGATGTCATACATCTGTTAGCAGGTACTAACAAAGAACCGCAAGACCTCCCCAACAGACTGAAAAAACAATTCAAACGCATATAGAATGGAGACCAGCACTGAAAAAAGCAAAGTTATGATCAATGGCAACAGCAAAGCAAATATCTTCATGACTAGGGTTCGAAGAAGTATCGGGTGATGATGCCCTCAGCGAATTTTCCTTCGCTGACCAGAAATGTTTCCTGCTGAAAAAAATAAGGAAGCAAAACCAAGCACGCTGTAAATTTATCGCTTTTTTATCTGTGTTTATAGCCTCTCCGGTTATTTGAAATCCACTTCGGTGACAGTGTTCTTTATGTCTTGTGCATTTTCAAGATTTTTTGGCTCGAAACAACTCGCTGGCGTTTGAAAAGATGAGGGCTTGTGACAAACAACAGGCGCCTGAGTTCTTACAGTAAATCAGAGAAAAAAGATAAAATAATATTTTTTAAAAAACTATATAAAGAGATGCAACTTGAAAGGCGCGCGTAGAATTCAGCGATTTTTTTCCCCACCACCACCATCAACTGAAACAGCAATGGAGGGCGTTGCTGTCTTTCCTTTCGACCTTGTGGGGAAAAAAATTTTAATATGCTTTTTTTCAATTTTAATCTTGTTTACTTTCACCAACACTGAAACAGATTTTATTTGTGAACTTAAAGTGAAATATAGCTCTGCTCTGCTCAAATCCCTTTCACATTTCTTTATTGTGGGATTAAAAGGCTAGACATCTGTTTGTAGCTCTTGACGTTTAATGGACAACAACAAAACTTCTCCTGTTACCCCAGCAGCAAACCAAACCACTTCACGAAGGAGTCAGCTGCTTCACAAAGTCTCGAGTTTATAACTTTCCTACAGAATTCCTCCTGCCGTTGAAGCAAGAGCAAGAGACTAGTAAAGTATCTAGTGTCACTGGCATGTGTTGGTCGGAGCTTTGGGTGCTCACACACACAAACACATTCCACAAAGCCGTGCCATGTAAATAGGGAGCATTATTAACACTGCCACACTATCTTCTAGTACCTTTATAATAAATTGTGTAACAGGTCTGGCGGTGCAACGATTAACGTCAGTGATACGGCGAGAATCGGATGTTCTAGGTTCAGATCTTGGTCCTGGCAGGCAGTTTAAAGGGGCGAACTACTTTGCCGTGATAGCTTTAGTTGCTGGCTCGGCGTTAAACAACAACAAAAACAAAAAAACAAAAAACAAAAAACCATTTATCTTCAACAACTTCGGTTTCCGCACGCCGACAAGAAAGCGTAACAGGGGCTCCTTGTGTTTCCTCCTTTTATGTGTCTCTCACTAATTCCTAAGTAAGGGGGGGGGAGGTGGGAGTAGAATTTAAGAGCAAGTTTTGGCCAACATTTCAACAGCGCAGTATCACAGCTGCTGCTGCTTCCAATCTTATCACAGGGACAAAAAGGTTTTAAAAAAGAAGCATCGTCCTAGCAATTGAGGAGAAAAAAAATGTTGTAAACAAGTTAGCTTATTTGACCCAAAATGTTGCTGCAGTCGCTGTGGATTTCACCCTTAGCTGACCCTTTAACCCCTCAGGTCTTTAAGAAATGCTGCCAAACGCAGATGAACTCCTCCAAACGCCACAGTAGGAAGAGACAGGACGGAGGGTGTTCCACGATGGAACAAAATATGTAGGAAAAAGAAAACTGTTGGTAAAAACATTCCTGTATCAATGCATGCATGAATGTGTGTGGACGCACAGATTCTCTGTGTCTGTCTCTCATCCCGTTATCCTTCACGTGTATGTGTGTCACTTGGCAGTTCTCGTCTGAAAGCCAGTGAAATTGTTATATCCACATCTCTAGGGTCGACAACATCGGCTGGTGTTCAGGTGAACACTGTATACAAACTATGAAGGGAACACTGAGCACAAACTACACTGAATTCCCTGTGATGCACCCCTTACAGCGTCAGGTAAGAACGATGGGCTCGGATGCCGCGCGCGCGCGCACACACACACAGACACGCACACACAGAAATAAGGAAAAAAAGTCGATGCCGCCTACAAATCAGCGTCCTCACCTACCACTCCCTCAGTGCCCTTCCGATAGCCTCCGTCAACCACCCGCTCCAATTTACAAGATGGCCGAAGACCTCTTCTCCTCCTGTCATCATTCTGTTATCAAGTCCTCACCCCTTTCCTCCTACATCCCCACCCCCACCCCAAGTGCTATCTACGTCAAGAGATGGAGGGTGTGTACCTGAGGTTCGGGGAACTGACTTGGTCTCACATACTAGTTTGCACTGAGGGCACTGTCCTCCCCAGACCTGAGAAACCATGCTGATTGCTCCAGCAGCTACATAAGTAATGGCGGACCCACGGCTGAGGCATGTTGACTGCTGTGCGTGCATTTGGTGGCCCTGACGAAGAGAAAAGAATGGTTGGAGCAGTTGTGTAGTAAAACTGAACCCAGGAGAGTTTTTGTGGAGGAGGGGGACTGAAGGGGACCACATGTCTGCGAGAAACTGGGTCTGACAGCGCATGTCACACCGGGAGCATTACAAAAATCTAAGAGGATACAAGTGTAATTGAAGGTGTACTTCATTAGAAGTTTGAAAGTGAAGTTAATATTGATACACAACTTTTCCGAGGCACATTCCAAGCTCGCGGTGCTCAAGAAAAGGACCCGGAAATAACAAACCTCGGACAGCACCAACAGAAACCGGAGAAGATGAAGAGAAAGCGAGTAGAAGTGAAATACTGGGATGACATGCAGAGGAGAGGGAAGATAGAAAACAGAGTGAGGGGGGGGGCGGGAGAAGGAGGGAGGAAAGTAGAGAGAGAGGTATTACTGCTTCCAGAACATTGGCTACAGCAAGGGTGAGAGAATCTTCTGTGTAGTTTTCGCTCTATATAAATATATATATTTAGAAGCGCGGCTTGATAACATTACAAATAAAATCTGAAAATACGCAAAATTTCTTAAATTGGACAACAGATTGCAAACATTCGTCACGGGCTCCACAAACATAAGTATAGTCAGCTATACTATATTTGCATGCTCAAACTCTTTCCCCTTACACACACACACACACACAAATGACTCCCCCTACTAACATTATACCCTCCCTAACCTCCCATTCTCGAGAAATGTGTGTGTGTGTGTGTGTGTGCACGTGAGAGTGAGAGAGCGAGTGTGTGTGCGGCAGAAGGAAGACCGTTGAGAAAAGGAGAAGAAATAAACTGTGTTGGCTGTAGTTCTTATCTATGTTTACATCTTTCGCCAATAACCTGTTTACACCACGCTCTAGTGCCACTGCAGCCACAGGTAACATCCCAGCTATCACCTTGCAGCTGAGACTCTGCAACCTTTTGTTTCCTGATGTGTTGTGTGTACCTGTTGTTTAGCGCGGTCTTGGAGCCTGAATATGTTGATAATAATAGCACTGCTCCTCTCTTTTACCCGCTTCTTTGCACACAGTTTTCCTATTGTCCCTCCTTACACAAGCATCTGTTTTATTTCATCAGCAAAATCTCCGACCCCTTCCCCCTCACCCCCCCCCCAAAAAAAAAATCAAAACAAGGCAAAAAAAAAAAGGAAACCAACACAAAATAATGAGGAAAGATGAAGATAACAGAGATTTTTAAAAAACGAGACTGTGTGCGCTGTTTTTTTTAAAATTATTTAAGTGTTATGTTCACTTTATTTTTTACGCCGTGGACTTCAAAGGTGAGCAGCTCCAACCCAACGAAAGAACAAAAAAAAAAAAAAACCGAGTGCAGCCGTCGAGCTCTGTGTCAAAAGTGATGCAAACATCGCCAAGTTTGTTTCAGGCACGTGAGACACACGTTTTCAACACAAGTGTGGATAAAAAAAATAAACTTTGAGTGAAGTCGCTGCTGCACATCGCTAGCGGGAGGAAACCACCCATGGGTACCCACAGCGCCCCTCCCATCTCCTCTGTATCGCACCTGTTTCGAAACTCCACGTGAGCAGGTAAGGAGACACGTCACCCCTGCACTCCTCTAGGTGGGGGGGGGGGTGTTTCGTGTTTTTAATGTTAATCCCCAGCAGCGACCCCCATTTTTCATGCAGCCACAACCTGACAGTTGAAGCAAGACGATGGACGATATAAGAGGCTGGAGAAAGGAGGCGAAGCACAATGATTCAACTTTCTCTGAGAATAAAAATAAGGACTTGGCGATGAAGAGGCGACGTTCAGCTACAGAAATCGGCAGAACAGAAGCAGGTCGGTTGCAGAAGAAGACAAAGGGTTGGAAGGGTGCTTAACTTATTTCTAATGACTTGGTGAAGGACTTCCAGCAGTGGCCAGCCCCCAACTTCACTCACTCTTCCTCTCTGACAGCACATGGCCTGCAAGATACTGAGCGAAGGGTGGGAGGTTATCATTCCGATTTGGGTAAATTAGTATCTTGATCTGAAAACCCAGTTATTAGTCAACGAAATGTTCACCCTAGTAGTCCTTTAAAGGCAAGGGCTGCAGCTAAACGACAATCGATGTAAACCATCAAGCAAAAATAAAAAATCCCTTGACAGAAACGTGTAGACTGGTGGTGAAAGGGTTGAGACAACATGCAGAGCTGAGACGGGGTGGCTTAGGGTAGGGCGGGGGGAAATAAACGCACCAAAAGAATTTTCCCGAGATTCCACAGCTTGTCTTTAACTTCTTTGGGATCATCTTCAAAAATGCGAACTCGTGTTGTCAAACACTGCAGGATTACCGGCACTAAAAAACAAAACAACAACAACAACAAAACCAATAATAAATGCAAAGTTTGGTGTACAGTACTGTCCTGCTGTGGTCAGCACCTGGTCACTCTTTCCCTGTCTAACATCACATGTTTAGCACACGAGTGACCCTGGCTCTCGGACCCAAGCCTATCGCGTCTGCAACCTCCTCGGATGTGTTTTCCATCTTCCAATGTTGCAGCGCCTGCTTGTTGCGTCATCTCGTCTAAATTTAGCTCCAGCTTGTCTAACCCGTCCTCCTGGCCAACTCTCGCGCCCTCCTTCTATCTCCCTGCCACCCGGACTGCGCAGTGGTGGGGAGGGCCCCCCACTCTTTCGCCCCTTCACCCTTTAAATGAGCTGTTAAGGCCACACTAGAGTGCAAAATTGCTATTTTTTCCCTCCAAAAAGCAATGGGTTGCGTTTCTTACAATGTATTCATTTCCAATATTTGAATGAGTTATGAAGTAATGTTCTTTCTCTGGCAGGTGCAGTCCGCTGCTGCTACTGATGATGATGATGAAGAAGAAAAAGAAGAACAAGAAGAAGAACCACTAAGGTCTCTAACCACTGACGCCAGGCAAAAAAAAAAAAAGTCATTCGATAGACAAAGAGCACTTTCAGAAATATAAAAATATTTTTTCTTGGAAGGAGAAGAAAGCCGATAACCTTCTTGATGGCTCTAGTGAGGACTCTGTGTCCATGTAGACGACTGCCGTTAGGGTCAGTGTGTTGCTGGAGATAAACTGGCCCTGACAATAGTGCGTCAATGGAGTGAAGCTAAGTGGTAGTAAAAGTAGGGGCGATGACTCGAGCTGAGCTTGGCGGTGAAGGAGCTGAGGCAACTGCAGTGGATGCAGCGACAGCGATTACAACAGCAGCTACCACAACTTTGGTTGTCACGCCGTAGCAAGTGAAGAGCAATGGGGTGAGCAATGACATAGGGGTGTCGTATGAACCATATCAGGGCCAGTGACGTATCGGCAACGTAAAAATCACGAGAGTCAACGTAGGGACAACGGCAGGTAAGAACGTAAGGCGACGTAAGAACCACGGCAGACGTAGTGACGTAGAAGCAACGTAAGCACCTTGGTAAGGGCAGGTCACTCCATCTGAAGTTCTCTCCCACCCACTTACTGTCAAACTTTGAACGACGTGCGTTCAGTAGGTGTGGCAGCGCTTAAATAGCCTCAAAAATAAAAGAAACCATTTTTACTTTCTCGTTCTCACGCACGCACACACTCTCAAGATGGTGGTACTAGGCGTAGGCTGGAGAGGGTGGACTACCACCACAACCACACGCATGTTGCTGGCCGTTTGCTGCCACTCAAGACAGACTACAGCCTGTAGCCAAGCCCAAGGGAGTAAAGATCGAGTGAGGTTAACAAGGCACAGGATAGTGCCCCAAGGATGTCCCTTCCAAACAAGAACCACCTGACAAGATGCTGGTCGGTTCATAGTCAGGTCAGCTCGGAAGGGGACAAAAGGTTATTGTGAACGCCAAAATCACACACACACACACACACACACACACACACACACACACATATAAACACACAGTGGGCACCAAACTAAGAGAGTTGCTGGAATAAACAACGTAAAGACGGCGGATATGGGATGGTAAACAGGAAATGACAGGTTGATAAGCAATTAGAGACGTGTCAATATTCAGCTTCAGATAAACTGCAATTGGGGCGGATGAAGCAGAGCAGGCTTCGCAGTTTAAACATCTTGAAGTTAATGACAGGGGTTATAGCTCCGAGGGTCATCCAACAACCACTTATATTGATGAGGTCAGAGTTGTGGTCCGACAATCACCTGTGTTGGTGAGGGCTTTGTCTTGGTGTGAGCTGAGAGGTATGTTTTCGTTTTCGACATGTAATGGCTATCTACAATATGTCGATGGAATTTCAGCTATAAATACAGATCGTGTTCTAACAGAAAGTCTACTGTCAACAATTGACACTAAGGGTGTACGGGTAAGGAACGAGGAATGAGAGCGAGAGAAGAACAAACTAGGAGGGGAATGGGGTGTTTCTTTCTTCGCGTCACCGAAGCTGTTTCAAGAAACAAAAATCCAGAAGAGGGTTTGTCTCGGTGTGTGTCTACGCGAATGTCCACGTGAGTGGGTGTGTGTCCACCTGAATGTACAGGTGAGCAGTCACACCGAGGGCTCGCGATTCACCTGATGCGCGGTTCCTATCGACTGAATGACATACAACAAAGTGACACTGACTAGGTCATAGGTCAACGGTGAGAAAAGTCGTTCAAGATCCGATAGAAGCACTATCGTGAGTGTGCATGTGTGTGAGCATGCGTGAGTGTTCATGTGTTTGTGTGTGTGTGTGTGTGTACTCACGTCCACCAGCAGCTTGACCACGTCCGTCTTGCCGTACAGCGCCGCCTCGTGTAGACACGTGCCATTCAGGGTGCTGCGGTTGATGTTCATGCCGCTCTGTATCAACAGCCTGCAGGCAGCAAACAACACGGCCGTCAGCCACGTGCACAGCAGTCAAGCTCACAACATGCTTCAACCAGTGTGGTGTTTACACCCACAGCCCAGTCGCACCTCCATTCAAGCCTCTAAAGCTGCACTGCTACTCGTTACGTCTACAGCTGCACTGCTACTCGTTACGTTTACAGCTGCACTGCTACTCGTTACGTCTACAGCTGCACTGCTACTCGTTACGTTTACAGCTGCACTGCTACTCGTTACGTTTACAGCTGCACTGCTACTCGTTACGTCTACAGCTGCACTGCTACTCGTTACGTTTACAGCTGCACTGCTACTCGTTACTACAGCTGCACTGCTACTCATTACGTCTACAGCTGCACTGCTACTCATTATGTCTACAGCTCCAGTGCTACTCATTATGTCTACAGCTGCACTGCTACTCGTTATGTCTACAGATAAAACGCTGTTCACTATGTCTACCGCTGCACTGCATTTCATCTATTCTGTATCGCCATTCACGTCTACAGCTTTACTTTCTATTCATTACATATACAGCTGCACTGCCAAACTGTCTGCACAATTGACTGAAAAGTCTTCATGTGTAGTTGCATTGAAAAACAAAATGTCTACAGCTGCAATGCTATACACTGGTCGTGGCAGACGCGTACCTGATGATGTCACTATGGCCGTTACGAGCGGCCAGGTGAAGGCAGGTGGTCCTGTTGTTGTCCAGCGTGTCTGTGGGGCTGTCTTCCAAAAGCTTCCCGCACAAGTTACTCCTCAGCAACTGCTCCACAACCTGGAGGGCAAAATGAAGATCGAGATCTCACACACAGTAGGCAGAACAAAGACACGCGCGCCATCATCGTGGTCGTCGTCATCATCATCATCCATCATCATCATCGTCGTCGTCATCATCCATCATCATCATCGTCGTCGTCATCATCCATCCATCATCTTCATCATCGACACTCCCTGCCCCCAATGGCCTGCATCAAGACTCATCTCAGATGACAGTTTAGCCGCAATTTCATATCGCCATCGAATCGTATCACTGATCTGAGCCGCCTACGTTATCGTCCATTTAGCTGAGGGTGGATGGACACAAAATACACACAAACTACCTTTCTTTTTCTGCCTTATTTTGAAATAAACATTTGACTATGTTGTCTGTATCTGTATGTTCAGGTATATTGCAAGCTTTGTACATCTAACCCCCTTACCCCAACTCTAGCAAGTCATTTGAAGCGTTACTGCTGTCTCCATTTTCTGATACGAGGCTTCTTCGAGTCCTATTAATTAAGACAAAGACGCACGGAGTATACCTAACACCTAACCCAACTTTACCGTGTCCGGACTGAATGCTTGTGTAATGTTTCTGTATTCACTCTGTGTGTGTGTGTGTGTGTGTGTGTGTGTGTGTGTGTGTGTGTGTGTGTGCGCGCGTGTAAAAGACTCACGAGTTTAAAAGCACGCAGGCACTAAAATCTCATTCAGTTATATCCGAATTATACATTCTACGTATACAATCATTTCACTGTGATTTTTTTTTTCAATCTCCGAAATTAATGTTTTATGGCTGGGTAGGGCTTACAAGCTTACATGCACGGGAATGAAAAAAAAAATCATAAAAAATAAGTGGCAGATACAGACTGATGGAATGAGAAAAACAGTTCATGACAGATGAATGGATGAAATGGATTACACGACAAACCGCCCACATAAAGGACTGTCACCCGTTGGGCACCTTAGCAGAAAGACAGTTGTCGACAGTTAATATCATATCTCCTTCACGCTCTCGTGGTCACGACTGAGAAATGTTTTTAAAAAATCGATTTCATGATCTGAAAGAAAAGAAAGGGAGTTTTTTTGCTGTATATGATGACCTGACGAGGACGGCGAATCTGAGCGGAAATCGAGGGGCGGCAACGTGTGAGTTTGAATGCCACGAATGGAAATTGCTGACGAGGCAGAACAGTTAGAAGGACGTTTTATCCTCCTTCGTCATGTGGAGAAAGACGAAGAGGTAAAAACCTTAGGACCAAGGAAGGGATCCTGCAAAGCTTTTCTCGCGTCTCCGTTCATTCGACGGCAATGGCAAGACACCGCCGCTGCTTTTGCTTTCTTTGTGTTCTTCTTTTCTGTTTCTTGTTGAAACGCATGTGAAATCGCGAACAGCACCTTCCAGAAGCCAATTTTTATTTTGACAGTTTCAGTGCCTTTGAGAGTATGTGTAAGTTCTTAGGGTGGCAACGTGTCGGCATCTGCAAAAGGGAGCTGTTGGTCTAGCTACCTGCTGAAACCCTCCTACACCAATCTTTTTCTAGCACCCAACCCGTGAGTCGTCTAGGCTGTTCGTGTAAAGCTGTAAAAGTGTTCCATAACCTGGTGGACACTGGGGCGGTAAATGTAAGTGGTTCACCGTTTCTAGTATGTGCTCCTTCTGCCGCCTGCATCTTCTACAATAAACCAGGTACCAATTCTGTCAAACAGCGGCTGGGTGGGTAGAAGGAGTGGGTAGTCCAGCCACCGGAACGAACAGACCTACTGTGCACACGCCCGGTACTTACAACCGACAGCTACTAACATACAGTGTATGGCACCCGGTATCTGACGAACACGTACCCGGTACCCACTGAACACATCTGTTCGCTACTGAAACTGGTCAAGAATATTATGAAACAGATCTAGAATCTACTGAACACAAAATCGTATTACTAGACATATACCAGGTATTTGCTGAACACATACCCGGTATCTACCAAATTCACAGGCCAGGTCTAGCGGGGTCTTGAGGTCCTTGCTGCAGATGGTGGGGTCCGCGTGATGCGCCAACAACAGTTTGACCTGAAAACACAAGAGATGGACAGGAAATCACACACTGCGCGTGCGCGTGCCCCTACCTCTATTGCAGCTTTATAGAGTTCATTTTAAAATGGCACCAGATTACAAAAAGCTAGTCATTCCACAGACCATCAAACCCTCCTGCGCAGGAATCAGTTAAAAATGTGTAAAAGACAAAAGACGAATAACACACAAAAGGGTAAGGGGACAGTACACCAAGTACGTGACTGAAGTTATCTGCCCATGACAAGCCCTATGTACAGTCATTCCCAGTGGGCACTCTGCCACTGTCTCACTCCAGCATCTCACTGACCACGTGGATGTGACCGTGCTGACAGGCCAGGTGCAGGGGGGTCTCGCCGTTGAGGGCCTGCACGTTGACGGGGGAGGTTTTCTGTAGCAGCGCTTGTACCGGCTCCGGCACACCCTGCCACGTGGCGTAGTGCAGCGGCACCATTCCTGTACAGACCACACCACGAGCTCGAATACATATTGATGATGATGAGAAAAAATAAACTTTAAAGCATAAAAATACGGCAAGGTAGAAATGGAGCAAAACAAGCAAGAAAAAAATTAAGGAAGGAGAGAGAGAGAAAAGGAAAACCAGGCAGGTGGACTCAGTAATTTACTCAGGTGTCTACTATAGATGACGATATGATCCACAAGTTATTTAATGATCGAATTATTTGTTAGGAAAGCGTTTCCTCCCGAAGACGGCTTGACAAACAGCGATGTACGTTGTAATGGTGGTGGAGGGAGTGTTAGGAAAGAGGGGAATCCACAGGTACTGCACCCGCTTCCCCCAACAAGCCAGCGAAGTGACCTGATGTCATACACTGAGTGCGTTTTTTTTTTCTCCGAGACGAGATCTGAACACAAGACGTTTAGATCCTCACTATAGTGGATAAAGCTAATCAAGAGGCAGCAGCATCAGAAATACCACCACCAGATGTATGCTACTTCACATGGGCTCTAGGTTGTTTTTTTTTTATCAGATCATGCAGCCACGCTAATTGCAACAGGTGTTTACATCTCTCTTTTTTATTTACTAACACACACACACACACACACACACAGTCTTATTACAATTGTCAAGTGAACTGCGCTCGGTGAAACAAGTCTGGTGCCAACCGCGCTGTCCAGTCATGCAGCGGGGCGACTCTGCAGCACCTGCCGGTGTTTTCCATATCAAAGGCGGTTCAAGCGTCGCATCTGGAGCGGAAAGGAACCTTTCCCCCTCCCCTTCACCTCTGTGAGACTTGCTATCAAGTAGGTTATTCCCTTGGTTTCCTTCTGCTGCAACAGCATGCGGCGTGAAGAAGGAATAAGTCTCAGAGGCTGGAGTAGGTCCGTGGAGGCTACACTCTCTACGGGTCTTATACCAACCACAGATAACCACAAAGATGACAAGTTACAAAAATACTTCAGATATCTCTCTGGCAGGAAATCCTGTATCAGGTACTTTATGCAAGCTGATTCTCTCTCTCTCTGCGGATGTTTGGCGCCTGAAGAAAAAAAATTACACCCTACAGTACCCATCAACCTACAAGTGCAGCAAGTATTCGTTCGCAAAATCTGCGGAAATGACAAAGTAATGCGGTAAAAGCTTGTGCGAGGGACGGTAAAGGGGTGGGAGGGGAAAACATATGCTGAAGATGTTCAGAGATGGAGAAGAGATTTAAAAAAAAAAAAGAGGGGGTAGTGAGGGATAGAACCTAGCATCCGTGTAATTCCATGTGCACGCGTGCATATTAGCCGGCATGACGAAGAGCCACTTTGCATGATGGCGAGGTTTCAAGTTAACTTGAGCCGGTAAGACGAGAAGTCAGCTTTCATGTCAAGGTTGTACAAGGCGATATGACTAAAAGTCAGCTTGTTGTGTGAAGTGTCTGAGCTTTTTCTTAGCAGTTGGTCCGAGGAAAGTCTTACTTGTTAGCTTGCGGACCCCGCGTGCGTGCCACGTGGCAGTAGAAACAAAGCGCGGGAGGTAAGGTAACCTGGCGGAAGCCGGAAATAACAGTGAGAGAGAAATCAAACAGTTTCTTTGAACTACTCGAGCGGCTCAGCTGCAGAAGTCAGTCTAGGCACTTTCTGTCTGCCAGGCAAGCAGTCTGGAGTGTGGGCCTCACTATGTGGGTCCTGCAGCCGGACCTAGATCACGTGACTCAGTTCTTAGACACGGCTACCTTCCATACCACCCTACCACTACCACTACCGAACTTTGTGTGCGCGGCTACACATCGTGCAAAGGTTATCTAGGGTTTAGCTTGTGTGCACTGGCGTGAATGTAAACACCTGTTGATGTCGTGCGAACTAAAATCGTGTATATGCCTGCACCCACAGGCTAATCTCTTTTGCCGAATTTCATTGGTTTGCAAGAGCGGTTTTTCAAGGCCCCCAATGGCTTTATTTTGCGCCTCTCTCTCTCTCTCGGTTACGCGCGCGCGCGCACACACACACTTCTTTTTTTAACATTACACACAAATGTAATCACGAAAATACTTATGAAGAAAAGACTGGCATGTCCGCACACACACACACCTGCCTCTATTCCGATTTCTCTGCTGGGGAAGAGCGGGGGAGGGGAGCCCCTCCACAACCCAACGTTCCCCACCGTCGTGAAAAATCAGACCACAACCCGTCTTGTCTTCCCTTTTTATTTCTTTTTAATCTTTGGTCCTTGACTACTGCGTGTCGCTGATAGGATCAACCGGCACAATGGTGACGCAACAAGGAACCTCGTGACATGGGCATGGGTCACGGGCGTCACGTGTTTGAGTGGCACAAACAGACGCCAAACCACATGCCACTGCGCTGTGAACAAACATCAGCTCGCCATTCTTGCCGCAACGATGTAGTAGTGTCCGAGATGGTGTCGTCCTTACCGTCGCTGTTAGCGCCCGCCCTCACAGACGAGCGGCGCGAGTGGTGGAGCCGATGTGTGTTATTTCGTGAGCTCACTGTGTCTCTTGATAAAGGACAGCACTTGTGTGTTCGTATGTTTGTATGTGTGTGTTTTTCACAGGTGTGATCACCGCCTCCTACCATTACTGCTGTTCGCTGGGAAGGGAGAAACACGTCCAAAAATTCGGTTTTGCATTACCCCGCAGATCATCAAGCAGTTATTTTTTTAAAGTTAAACGCATGGGTTCACATTAAACAAAGCAGGCAGACAATTCTCAGCCAGTACACCTCATCATGCGATCAACCAAGACACCCGAGAGAACAAGGAGGAAGAGGGTTGAGGGTTGAGCCAAGAGTACTGGTGAAACACGGAGAGGGTAGGAGGGTCACAAAGCGAGAATGAAGTAGCGACAGTGACCACGTGATCAGCCGTGTGACACTCCTTTCCACCACGTTTAATGGGATTTTTGCAACCTATTGCTAAAGGTGGTTTTCGAACAACTGTGGAGCAGCATAGGGATACACGTACAGCGTTTTTTCAACCTTTCACTTGTGACGCCTCCCAAGATGAAAAAAGGTATGTCCGCGCGGCCCCTTACCCACTAATACCTATATGAGATATGAGAAAATGACCGCCTTCGCGTCCCCCTTGTCAGCATGTCGCCCCCCCCCCCCAAGGGGGCGCGCCCCACAGGTTGAGAACCGCGGATTTAAAAATGTCGTATAAGGTCGCCATCGCTCTTCACCTTTGTTGTCCTGTAGGTCTGGCGACGCCCCCGCCTCCAGCAGCAGCTTGATGACGTCAGTGCTGCCCATGAGAGCCGCCTGGTGGAGAGCCGACATCCTGCAAAAGAAAAAAAAAAAAGGCTTACGGAATCTTCCAGGCCCATGATAACGAACTGTTCTGGTTTAAAGGGAGAATACTCTTACTCACATACGCTGTAAATGATGGTAGTTATTTCCCTTGACGTGCATAGTCTTGAGTCGACACCAAAGGATGAAAGATGCAAGCGTGAAGCGAAAAAGGCAGGGGATTGTACTCAACCCCTGACCCCTACCATACCAAATATGCTTTAATAAGGCTAGTTTCTACAAGGAAACAGTGGCGAAAGCGTTTGATCGTCTCCTGTGCACACTATCATCATGAAAATGAACATTCAAGGCCAAAGCTGATTTATCCACACACTGTATCTGCACGAGAACACAAGAACACCATCGCCCTCGGCCAGTCTCGTCTATCGACACAACCAGCAACCTCGACCCGTGTTGATTTATTTGATTACCACAAGTATTACACACACACACACACACACACCCCTCCCCCCCAGACTCGAGGTCGCCACTGACAGTGGGCAGCTACATCACAGTTGACAGTGACACGACTGTCAGACTACACCTGTGGGCTGTCTCGTCCCAGAGAGACGGTCACCAGGTAAAGGGTTTACAAATATATAATGGTGGTGGTAGAGGAGGAGGGGAGGGCAGGTGTAAGGGTTGACGTGGTCAGTTGGTTTGCTTTAGCATGTCGGTGTTTCCTTTGCAAGAGACCGAATGAAGGGCGAAATGAATGAAGGTTCCGTGTGGCCTTTCGACCCCGACTGGTCGTACACGCCTCGCGCTGTGACCTTCCAATCAAAGAACCAACTCCTCAAGACTTTCCTGTATATCCTTCATACACCAGATGTTTGTGTCATCCGTGAAAAGAAGAAGGGAACTTTCAGCTCGAACAGCTAGAAGATACCTTTTCAGCGATGACATCATCTCGTTCATCATGCATCTCTAAACCTACACCAGGGTCTTGGAGGTGTAACTACACACCATTCCTCGTGTCCTCACTGCAGGCGTCAAGCGACTAGAAAGCGGAAGTAATTTGTTTTGTTATTTTAGTTTTAAAACTTTTTTAACTACACAGAAAAAGAGACTGAGAGATGAGTGAGGAGACAGGACACAGGTTGAGTCACAAGGAAACTTGACGACGCTAGAGTTATGTGTCCCTTACCCTTCACAAAGAGAGATGTTCCTGATCTCTGGGTCACAAGGTGAAGGTCACGCAAAAGACACCTCGTGTCATCATTTTTCTTTCCTCGCCCTCACCCTACTTTTTAATTCTCTTCATTAAAACACAACTGTCAGCAAGACAGTGAGAGGCGCAGAAGTCCCGTGACCAGAGTACTGCACACGGCACGCTACTGTCAAATGGATGCATGGATGTATAGTTTCCGGTGTTGTTCTCTCGTTAGTCTCTCGCGAAGTTCTCGCTGGCAAGTATGTCTAATAATAATATTAATAGTCATTTCCTTGTATAGCACGGAATGCCAGTACGAGGTCAGGTCTTCCGCGCTTTACTTTACCAGCTTAAGGCTGAATAATATAAACAGAGAAAATTGATGGTGTGAAGTGTTTTTGTTTTAAAATCTTTTCCCTTCCCTCCGCACACGCACGCACTCACTGCACATCGCGTAAAATAAGTAACAGCGGTGAGAAATGGCGCCTCTGTTAATATGTTTTGGGAACAAGAATCTGCCGTTGTGAAACATGGAGCTGAGTGTTTCCAGCATGAAAGGTTGTGGGCTTCTGAAGTTCAGATCCTGCGGACGAAAACTTAAAAAAAAAACAAAAACAAAAAAAAAACATAGTGCTTGCCACACCGTTTGGTGCGAAGTCTTGCCAGAATAAAATGCCGAAGAACGAAGGTGTCTGGAGGGTGTGTACGCAATAAGCATGTTACTTATACGGCCAGGGGAGGAGAGCCACAGCCGAAGCACATGCAGATCATACAGACAAACTAAAGCGTGCAGAGGAACGGGGCAGCACTGCCCCCACTCTGTTTGACAGGTCGTCCTGTGAAGTTCGGGACTGAAATTTGTCACCTATGTTGTTCTGGACAGAAAAAGAGTAGAGCACACAACTACATAAAATTCTCATAGAATCAATAAAATCTTGTCATCTGCCAGGCATAAACAAGAAGAACAATCCGGCAGGATGACATCAACCTGTGACATTCAAACGTCGGCGGACTCGCGTCAGGCAGGTGTTGTTAAATAACGGGTCTTGGTTGATTGACCGTTATTAGCTCGTTCGAGTCCAGAAAATCTGGCGGTGTCAACTTCTCAAGAAACAGTCCAAAAGCATAAACAATTCTTTACTTCAGGTTGATGCAAATCAAACCACATACACTACTGCATTAAATCTAACTTACTAGCGGCGACACACGCCCGCTTCAACTTTAAACTTAATGGCGACACACGCCTGCAACACCCTAAAACCTAAACACTAGCGGCGACACACGCCCGCACTAACCCTACAACTAGCGGCGACACACGCCTACTTCAACTTTAAAACTTAACGGCAACACACGCCTACAATACTATAAACCTACTTGTTTGTTCTTTCTCAACGCTCGCTCAAACGTTACGCATGCGCTCTCTTTCTCGAACATTTTTGACATCAAAGCTTGCGTCATTCATCAAGGCTTGCGTCATTCATCACAACTCACGTCATTCACACTCGCTCACGCGCTCGCTAGGATGACCTAGACCCACTAAAACATCTCATTGGTAACCGGTGTGATAAACTGTACGAACATCCAATGACATGAAGATAATGTAAACAACGAAAACAACGTCCCAGCATCGTGAATATCACAACGTAGCAATAAAACTCAATTATAGCAGCCCATCGTTGTACTAAATTAAAGACAATTATACAGGCTAAGGGTGGTGGGGGGAGGGGCAGGAGGAGGAAGACGAAAGAAGGGTGCACGTACATAGAATTTGCCACCACACGTGTCCAAGTAGGTCACACACGTCGGCAGGTTTACCCGCCCCTCGTCCTGCGCCGCGTGAGGTCAGGGTTAGGAAGACGGTGATTACCTGCAGCAAGGTCACACGTCATCTGCATCTCAAACAACCCCCCTCCCCGGTGGCTAACGGGTGCACCTACACGCTGTCGGTGCAATCATGCACACGGCGCACCCCTCCCCTTCGCTCGGGGTCTAAACGGCGTGACGAGTGCGTCCTTTACGTGAGAGTTTGATACAAAAGGGATGAAACGGTGCCCGACAGGCGAGCCATCAGACAGGTCAGAAAAAAGCGACGTTGTGGAGAATTTACAGTCCAGCCTGGAAACCCTTGCTGGGGCTCATAGGCGCCATGCGGACTAGAAGCTTCGCGGTCGATTCTTCTCGTGTATCCTCTTGTACATTCGATTGTCTGAGTGGAAACTAAATCGCACTGATATGTCAATATTTCTGATGAGCTGATCATTCAGCTAAAAGTTTGATGATGATAATGACGGCGATGATGATGACGACAAAATTGATTACTGCTTGGGGACAGCACTAAAGATTACAGCATCCACGGGGCAGATGAAGGGTAGAGAATGCAAACGATCTTTAAAAGTTATTTGCTCGAGGATTACATCTAGCAGACATTATTAAGCCTTGTATTAGCATATTCTGACGACTACGATGAGCAGGTCACACGCAGTTGACCCCGAGTTGTGGGCCTTTAAGTGCTGGACGCAGCACACGAGACTTCACTAGAGAGTTTGAGATTCAGCGCTCGCACGACGCGTGCGGGAGCGTCAACCTGTAGCGTCACGGGAATTTGCGCCCTACATCATCACATCCACAAAATCCAACCAATCGCTTTCTCACAACGGGTAGGCTTAGACTAGAGCCTCGCTGTTCTCGTTGCCGCACACGTCTCCCTACGCGTCGTGGATCTCAAACTCTCTATTGTCTTGATGACGACTGCTGCTTACATAACACGGCAAGGTATCATCCACCCCAAAAACTGAGCTGATTGTCCACGAGGTACATATTTTTACTTGATGGTCCACATCGTTAACTATGTGACTATGTTTGGCGTGTTGTATAACCGTCTCGCATGAAGATGCCCCAGAGGGACATACTTGACGATAATTATGTGTCCTGGGTAGCTCAACCCTCACGCAATGAAATGCCAATTATAGAAAGAACTGAACATTTGCTGCTAATAACCATTTGGACTTGCAGTTATTTTGAAACATTCTTTTACCCATGAACTAGCTACTGTTCTAGAGAAGGAACTGTTCTACACAAAATGAGAATAAATTCTCTACAGTAACCTACCATAAAGTTTATTTCTTATATGTATAGCAACCGAGTTGATAAAGCGCTTGATTCTCCAACAGTACATTCATCAAACTCGGGCTCTCTCTCTCTCTTTCACACACACACACACACATCTATCTTTAGCATTAAATTCATCTTTCCTTAAAAAAAGTGGCTATCTGAGGGGACTAGGTCCAAATCATCAGCCCTTCCCCTACAACAAGCGGCTGCCTGCAACATGGACACATGGAGTTGTTCGTGCTGCCTGCTTCACTCTTTTCCCAGGCCACGGGAGGGGAGGAACCGTACAGGTGAATCCCGGGAATGGCGCCCTCTCCCCCTACCCGTCTGTCCTGCCCTGACCCGGCGCCTTCTCGCACACCCATCCTCCTCCACCCTCCTCCACCACACACTCCACTCTTCCTTCGACATACAATCAGCGGGTGCAAGCAATGTCGGGTGTCTTCCCGTGGCGTCGACGTGGCGAGGGGAGTCGAGCTGCTGGGATTAACGTCTTTCGGCGATAAGAGATGATCAACGACGGGTGTCTGCCGATACCCGGTGGATGTCTGCACCCGCCGTCGGTCCCTCCACCCTTCGCACAACTCTCGGGACCTGCAGTCTCCACGCATGCTGGAGCACAGAGATTAAAGCCTGAGTGGGGCATGAGGGTGCGAACAGCTTCTTCTTGTTAACACAGAAAATGTTCTCAGCGATGGCAAAGGGCAAGGTTTAAGATCTTCCAAATTGTTTTCTTCTTCTGGCGATTGGAGTTACAATAAAATCCAGATATTTTCTCCTGCATTTCTCCTACCGTGGAACAATGTAACAGCTGCCGCTGACGTTGCATCGTCACATGTCGATTCCTCCCCTTGGTCAACGCCTTTTCTATTTACTGGGCATGATGTCTGAAAGCACGCTGAGGCATCATTTCTCACAGTAAGGCCGATTGTATAAGCACTGCACTCAACCGCTCAAGCACTGCGAGTGATGTAACAAGGAATTTGCTCCCGGTAAACTACATCATTTTCAAGGCCCCCTTCCCATGCACCTCGTCCTCCTGACCTGAGATTTCTAGGGTCAAAGGAGACGGGATGACAGCAAAATGGCAGGCAATCTTCATGCGAAACGTAACTGTCACGTACAATGCCAGCTCCTCCTCCCACGTCCCGTCCCGACGAACTGGTTGACCCCCAATTACGCGCGCGATCACCCACACATGCAGTACATCCACGGATCCGCCTCGGTAGGTTTCGCTTCAAAGGAACAACCATGAGGCAAACGGAGCTTCCGTAGGTCCCCAGCCCATCCCTTGTCTGTCTGAATCGTCCGTTAAGCTACGTGAGGTGTGTACTCGAGCTAGTCCCGTCGACGCGCGATGTCTGGCAGAAGCTCTCTCAACACGCGATTACAGATATACAAGCCAAGAGTATAATCACACACACACACACACACACAGAGGAGTGAATTTTATGGTTGTTTCTTTTTCCCATAGCAAAATGCTAAAGCAGTACTTCTGTGCTCTCTCGTTCCTCCCTCAGCAGCAGAAGGAAGCGGCCATGACAGGCGAGCACCAACATGACGTCACACAAGAGCCGCGTGTACCGGCGTCTGATTCAACCTGTTTTGGCATTTGCAGCCTAGTCTCGGGCACGTGACGAGACAAACCGAGGAAGACAGAGGGTCGAGCAACTGCCACGATGCATCTGCGTCGCAGTGGTTACCATGGCAACTTACTCCAACCCTCTCATCCACATTTGGTGCTTTTCTGCCCTGACGGCAATGGTCTCTCATGCTCCACTAGGGAGTTCTTATGAAGGGCCACAAACTGCTGCCATTATGCGCTGTGTGGTTGGTGACTGTCCCATTGTTAACTGTAGACCCGATTGTTGCAATTAAAAGTGCATTTTTTATCTTTCGAAGCTACGCTGCAAAAACGATGATCGTGACTCTTGACCCTTTTTTTGGGGGGGGGGGGCCTAAACACGTCTGCCGGATCTTAAAGTGCGTGAATGTATACGTGATTTGTCCTCACGTTCGTGTGTGGGCTCTCGTGTGTGTACTTATACATATCTATACATATGCATCACGCATAGATGTGTGCAAGTATCACTTTCTGAGAGAGGAAAAGGCTTTTAAGGACCACGTGGCCTTAATCGATAGAGGTGAGCTACACTCCTTATTCGATTAGTCCTGTCTGTAAGGACAAAAACAGTAACGAAATTAAAACGAGAGAAGGCGACGAAAGCATGCTACCTTTCCAGTAACTCCGAGACGAGCAAGCGCGTGCTTGGATGTGCAGATATGCACACTTGCGAGCAGTTCATCATGTCTTTCCTGAGAAGGCGATTACTTTCGCTCTAACTGACAAACCCTGTAATTAAATGACGCAGTGGCGCTTTAAACGGTCTAAATTATTTAAACTGGGGAGGAGACGAGCAGTAAATCCACACGCAAGGTCCTCGCCCTTTCTTACTGGCCAGATCCCCTGGCACGGGACCAAAATAGTAACGAAATTAAAACGATATAAGCGAGGGATCTAAGCTTACTTTTCTCACCGGAATACCAATAAGCAAAGGAAGGTATGGCGGCAGGTAGCTTCCGGCTCAAGTGTGCATGCGTGGCTACTTCCGTTCTTCCTGTACGTGCCGAGCCAAACACGTGCCGCAGCATGACTGAAACTGCTTGGTTGCTATTGCACCAATCTCCTCTCGCGTGTCTAAAATCTTGGATGATGCAAACAAAACAAAGTGATTTTGACGCTCACCTCCAAGCCTTCTCCCAATAAAAATTTTAAAAAGATGAAAATGAGAAAAGGGGAGAGAAAAAGAGAAAGGGGAGGTAAGAGAAAAGGCAAGACCCAAAGACAGTGAAGACTAAATCTGAAAAGACAGATCGATTTCGCCCTCTGAAGAAATTGGTTAGTTGCTATGGCGAAGGGCTGAAAATAAAATCCGGTCTCCATGCTGCTTGGTTTGTCATATAACAGCAATGTGCCTCCACACAGTTGACGTTCATCAGGAGACGTTAACTCCTGTGTGTTAAGAGGAGACAACTACTTTTCTCGAGCTAATGAATCATGGGAAGGAAACACCCGTCAGGATTTCCTCGTAACACCTGTCTAGCAACAAGGAGCGGCCGTGACATCAGTATGGTTAATGAGACTTCCACCATCTCCAGGTGTGCATTAAAACAGAATTTCACAGGTAAAGCGGGAAGTCATCGAACTACATGACGCCTACATCCTCCATACATTTTATCATCTCTTGTGACCACCACAAGATGGAACACAGCACAGTGAAGAAAAAAATGCCCTCCTCTTTCCCACCAGCAAAGAATGTTTTGCTATTTTTCATCCCATTTCTCTGTGGCAGGTAAACACCTGTAGGGATACTGTGTCTAAGCATACAGCCTGTACAAGGTAAGACACTTAACACTGCCGGTGCCAGGTAAGACCATTATTCCTGCTTGTGTTCCAGGCTGGCTGCTGTCGATGTGTAAATCGAGGTAATGCACTTTACCCCTTGTCCATCAGGGAAATGGAACCCTGTATAGTCACGTGGCAGGTTTCTTTAGTAGATTCAGTGACACGCTGAAAAGTGGGGTCAAGGGACACCGTGTCTTTTTGTAGTCTCTGTTACAATTCGAAAAGTGAGAACAAGACAAACAAAACTGTGTGGTAACTGGTTTCCCTAGACAAACCGCGCACAGTAGCTGTTGACAAGGCTAGACAGTGTTTATGTGTGTAGGACAATGCACCACGAATGCACTGACCATATTAAATCTCGTTTTACAATATTGAGAATGTTAAGTGATCTTGACAATGAATAATACGTTCATCTAATGATTAGAATGGTGGATGATAATGATAATGACTACGATACTGGGAATAATGAGTGATCATGCTGATAACAACAGACTAGAAAAAAATGATACCAAGTTTAAGCTCTGCCTGAAGGTTGTAGCCCTGGCTCTCGCTTCATCATAAATTTTAACCGATTGCTGACATCGAGTCGTGCGAATGACCATGAAAATGCAGGTTACACTTTACACAAGATTAGGCAACTGTTTGAACAGCCATTAACGAGTTATGTCAGGTTCATTATTCTCCTTGTGAGTTGCCCATTCAGGGTGTTCAAGGGCTGAGCGTTTGGAGCCCTCCCCTCGTTCAACCCACGGTCTTGCGAAGCTTGAAACTAAGGACAAAGTCCACAGCAACTCGCCCACGTCCAACCGCTAACAAAATATAAACTGGACTGATTTCACATGCCTTTCAACCTCAAGCCAAACAAATCAAACTAGTCTCTGCTTCCATCTCTTGGTCGCTCGTGAAGACGAGGTAAAAGACATCACCATAAATCGAAAACAATCTGCAGGCCAATTAAAGTAACAATATGATTTAGTTCCTTCGCATCATTATACCTTAATGATTTCCTAACTCGGAGAATGACAACACCATAACTCCATTCTGGAATACAAGTACATACATTATATAAAAATATAAAACACATACAGTTCTCTCATTACCTGTAATCTTGACAACGTATCCACGAAATGTATCACAGATGAGACATCTTTCTGTGTTTACCAACGCTTTGTATGTCGGAAATTGTCTACAATTTGAGAACCATCCTGTAAAAAAACAAACCCTCCATTCCTCTGAAAATTTTTGTAACTGCGAGGAGGTTGTTGAATAAAAGATTGAGTAATAAAATATTCAACACGTAAATGTTGTGAAGGTAACACAGCTCCACAGAATAGAGCTTAAAGAGACATTAAGGTCAGGAAAAAAAAAAACCAGAACGAAAGGTACACGGAAATGAGTCACATCACGACACTAGCACAGACTACTTGAAAGGTCATAGGGCCACCACCGACAAACTGTAAACTTACAGCGATTTAAAGGCAACTGGGTCATAGTGGGACCAGACATTCTTTAGACAACTGGGAGTCAACAGGTGTAGACTTCTAAGGTGATCCAGTAGCAGCCGATGCGACAGGTCAGCCCAGACTAGTCAGTTCTTGTTGACAGAAACAAACGTGGAAGTGAAATAAATAAGGGAAGAAAAAAAGGAGAAAGGATAAAAAAAAGTGTGGAAGGGGAGAGAGAGAGGAAAGGTTGTCATACTCCAAGCAGGTGTGTTATTGCAGAGGATATCATTTCAACGTATCATCGAGAGCTCTGCGAGGGCCGGCACGTGTGAGGTACAGTGTGGAATGCACGCGCACGCTGCTGAAGTGTAAGGCAGTAACGGGATTACTGTAGGTGAACGCTACTCATTCGTGTCTACCAACCCTCAAAAGCACCAGACCTTGCCATCGTCTTGCATTCTACTCTGCCGTCTGCTGCTAAGAAACCGTTGTGGTGGCTGCTTCCTGCAGTGTACTCAGCATAGCTGCCTGCACAATGAGACTGGCGCTGTAACAAAGCGCACTTCCCTCGCCTCCTGTCAGGTGGTACTCGCTTCCCTTCAGGCCCTAAGCAGCCCCTGGATTACAGGGATTTCTACCCCGGATTGCCTTTTCCCCCGAACCTGATTCCTGTCGGCCGGCATGTGTCTGTTGGGGATTCTTGCAACAAATTTACATTGTCAGTTTACCGTTGGGTATGTAATCCTCGCACAATGTGGCAAAACCTCTTCTACACAAGCTGATGACAATTAAACCAATCAATTTCCTTCTCGGAAAGGTTGTCCTAATCTCAGTGAGTACAAAGCCGCAATGGTGCAGGACGAGCTACTTATGGTCCAGAAAAAAACTATTAGAAGACCGTCCAACTTCGTGATTGTGAACAGGTGCACGTCCATTTTACAACAACCAGCAATCAAGAACTAATGTTGCCTTATTTTTTCCCACTCCCTCTTCATCATTCCCCCTTCCTCTCTCTTTCACTCACTCACTCACTCACTCACTCACTCACTCACTCACTCACTCACTCACTCACTCACTCACTCACTCACTCACACACACACATACAGAGTCTCATACAGATTGGATAATGGCATGATCGTTTTGAAGTTCGCTCCCATCATCCTATCTTCTGCAGGCTTATTATTTTATTTATTCCTCCCTGAAACAAAAGCTGTCTTTATGCCAGACAGTTACGCACCACCTGCTGTCGATTACAGGTGTGCAATGTGTTATTTGGTAACACGGAATGTCAAACAACACTCCGATCGACACCGCGCTCACATCTCTGTACCCATCGCCCTTACAACAGCACAGGTATCGATGGTGAGCTGTTGTTCACCGGTGGTGAAGACACACCGTTAATTAGTTGTTTGGTTGATTGTGCGGGAAAGTGTTTTAGCCTAGTGAGGAGTTCGGACTAAAACGAGAGAGAGGGAGGGAAGGAAACCAGAGTGCCCAGAGAACCCCTCCCCCCCACACACACGGCCGGCTTTTCGAACAGGTGTGCATACATACAGGGAGTGCCCCGAGACGAGGTCTGAACCCAGGGTCTCTGCCTCTGCAGTGGTGACAAGCGAGTGCTTTAACCACTACACTACCAGGCGCTCCGACACAACATTGTTCGGAAGTTAAAGGTGCTTCTTTTCAGGTGCTTAAAGCCTTCTTCACTCACACACGAGCTGCTTTTGCAGTAAACCTACAGAGTAAAGGTGTGTATTAGAGCTCACTATCTTTGCTACCACTAATAACTAAGGCCCAGGTTAAAGCAATAATCTCGTGGCCTGGGCACAGCCTTGTAATTATATAAACAACTTCCTCCTGGATTTCCTCCTATTCCCCAGGGGCAACGATTTGCCCTCACTTCATAACTTCCGCCCACGGGTCGCAGAAATATTTACCCCACCCTACTTCAGGATTGCCACTTACGCTGATCGATAAGTGTTTCGAACTGCCCACTGGCTAACCTGGTCGTGAACTCTAGGGTCACTGACCGCTCTTTCTTGTTTGTTTCAGATACTGAAGGAATGGATGATCGCCGAAGTTGTGAGCGGTCAGCACAAAAACTGACGACAGCAATCCGTTGGAGTGGCGCAGGAGGCTGCGCAAGACAACTGCAGCTGTCGGCGGATGAGTTGAGTCTCCACCCCAGTGAGATGACTGTCCCCTTCACTGCCTTTAAACTCTGTCACCTTAGTCACAAACATTCTCCGTCACAATAAATCGCACGCAGTACAGCAAATGGAACTGTTATGCCTCGGTCTGTCTGTGGATCATATGCAGCAGCCCTTGTCTGTAGGTGAAGATGCAGGTCGACGCCTTGTTAGCCACCAAGCAAATCAGCAAGAAGCCCTTGAACTTCGTCACCCTACACGAACACACGAAAGGTAGACTGCTCACTGTCCCTTACCCCTCCCGTCTTATTGGCACTGATATCTGTGCACAGAGCCAATCTATCGACTCAACCATCGTGCAACAGTCGTGCTTTTTTCTTTTGCAACACGACTTTTATAAACAGCTTGTAAACCACTGGACCATAGCGCGCGCAAAACACCGAGATCGTGCATCCACAACACGCACACGCGCGAAACCCGACTCCCATACTGCCTCCAACAGAAAACAAAACACCCGACACCCGTACAACTACCAGACTCCCCGCAGAGGGCAACACCCGACCCTTCCTTCCAAACATGGTGCAAAACTCAAGAGAGCGCGCAAAACACACACACACACACACACACACACACACACACACGCACACACGACTCGTCGTGGACATGACTGATGCTGTTGTTGATCAGTCAGTAAATTGGTTCCAACCCTTCAGCCCGTGCCAGCAGTTCGGGGTGCAATTCGGGGTGCCAGCAGCTCCAGGCGCCAGCTCAGTTCCACGCACCAAAAAGCTAGCAGCTGGCTAAGGCAACGTGGCGCGCTTATCGCCAGAAGAGGAAGATAAGCACAGCCCCTGATAAAGCCCGCAGCCCTTCGCCATTTCCCACCTGGTTAATGAATTCCGAGCTGTCGGCCCCTCGTGCTCGCATCAGTTACTCGTCTGTCACGTTGATATACAAATGTTGTACGTCATTCGCACGTTACAACTGTCTCGGTGCGGCCTGCACTCACGTGCCAGTGTTTCAAAATTAACTGCAGTGCACCGCGCTAACCTTCGACCTTTGGCTGTTTGCACTTCTGGGTTTAGCCAGTCAGCCGCACTCTCCGTCGCAAGTCACTTGGGGGTGGGGGGAGGGGGCATAAACCTCGCGTGCACGCTCTCTATCGCGGGGTTATCGGATGGTCTTTATCAGTCAGAGGCCTCATCAGCGCAATCACGACATGCGGGATCTCAACGTGATCACGTAAAAGACGTAATCGTGTCCTTTTGACACGCATTGCTTGTTCTTCCCAGCCTTCCTTCAACGAGCAGACCAAAACATCGTTCACAGACAGGCGACTGGACAGACAAACCAACGCTAAACAAACACACCAACGTACGGTATACGCCTTTCACACGAGGGGCTGCAGCAGAACCATTAGCGAGGAATTTCAAATATGCTGTTTCAAGACGAACCAGTCACTAAAATCTCATTATCCTTGAAGGCACCCAAAACACAGCTTGGAGAGGGAGAGAGGAGGCAACTACTACAGAGGCATAATAAACGACACCGGCGATTTATCACGAGATTTTACGATCCTTTTTTATGACCAAGCTCTACCCCCCCCAACCCTCCCCTCCCCCCCCCCCCCAAAAAAAAAAATCCCCGTAAGATTACCGACAAGCCTTTTTCCACCCGCATACTCCGCCCTCCCCACCCGACCAGGTACCCCACAATGCTTTTGATTATGTCCGCGTCAGGAAAAATGATGGGAAGGTGTGGGGTAAGAATGGCTGTTAAAGGACTAGTGGGATGCAAACATCGCCATGCGTTGGTCATCAGAGTCAGGTTTGAATACATTTGTGGTGTCAAGGCCTCAGCCAGTGGGACAGCAGACCCCGTATGTTAATTAGGCGGATAATTACAAACGTAACGGTCTCGATTTAGACGTCAGTCTGCGCATGGTGATGTTTAACGATATGTATGTCGAGAACGAAAGGGTGGTGGTACTGGGAAAATTGTATTTTTGACTGAGCGTTACCGGATTATTCAAACATATTTGCGCCTCACTACAGCGGGGAGAAGAGAGAGAGAGAGAGAATTATGAGAAATAAGAAGCCCTCTGATCGTCTGATCATCACGGGGGGAGGTGGTGTGCAAGTGTCTACTCGCCCGACCGGTCTCAAACAGCAGGTGTTAAGGCTAATAGTCCCAACATCAGAATGAGCCTTGCTATTGAACTGCACCTTGTCTCCTAGCAGTAACGAAAATTTCGCTTCAGCACACTCTCATAGCATCATTTTGTAAGCGTTGTTCCTTTTATTCTCTTTCTCTCTCTCTCTAACAAACAAACAAACAAACAAACAAACAAACAAACAAACACAAAGCGAGCAAGAGACCGCGAGTGTATGAGTTTCTGCTCCCTACAGACACGTTAACTCCGTTCTAATTTAACATCCACGGGATGCAGGCCCGTTAAATATTAGTATTTCACACACACACACACACACACACACACACACACACACACACACACACACACACAAAACTCGTCTATTAACATATTGCAGGGTCCTGTTGTTTTTTTTTTTCTTCACGCTTTCCTTCAATTAACTGTTATAGAGTGGACGTGACGGAGGGAAGGCGAGGAAGCTCCAGAAGAAAGAGTGTGTGGAATTCTGGGACAGCTCCTCCTAATCAGGAAGAAGCGTGGACTTCGCAAACCTCTCTAGTGACCAGTGCTGGGCGTGTTCCAGTGTCCTTGTTGATGACAAACCGACTCATGTACCTCCACAGATGATGAATAACGGTCAAGTTTATCATAAAAATAAACAATAAATACATAATACAGTCAGGAGAATGAACGCCACGAAATACTGTTTTCAGTGCTACCAGCAATACCGGAATTTCCTCAAGCAGAAAATATTTCAGGATGAAAATTGTGTGGTGCTCTACTGCCTCCAGGTTTGGCCACATACGAGGGGAGGATATGGTTTTCCCCGTGGGTACTTAATTCCATAAACCAGACGGCAATAATGTGATATAGAGGAACAGGCCTAACCCTAACATAGCCTAGGTCTTGGCATTCTGAGGTAGTAGTGACCATCGCCGACCTAGCCACCCATGCCATGTACAGGCCAGCTGACCACTTGCTGTAGAGCCCACTAAACATCGAGTGAAGGAAACTATTATACAAGATATTCTGAGCCGGGGCTTCCTTCCTACATTCTTGTACCTGGATGAGACCTCAGATCCCAGGTGTGTGAAAGGACAGAGTGTGGCAATGGACACGTTTCAACTGTGTCACATTCTAGTCCTGGTTACCTTGTTCTAGTGAATGGTAACAATACATCTGGATCTTATTAGCTTGTTGAAGTACATGTTTAAGGTACATTAACTCGTTAGTAGATTTTTGTTCTAGTATAAGTTTAGGATTAGTCAGTCTTTATCGTGTTTTAGTCCGTGTTTAAGATGTTTTAGTACATAATTTTCGTGCTCTTGTGATTGTTTTTCGTCCGCCTTTAGAGTGTTCTAGTGTTTAAAGCATGTAGTTCATCTATAGAGTGTTGGTTATTGTCTTGAGCATGTCTTTGTCCTCGTTAATATGTTTAATTAACTATTTAGCGAGCTTCACCATCATGTGTTTAGAGCAAATTTCATCTCCATTTAAGACCATCTCTCCACTACTTCTAGTAAATTAAAAAAAAATGTTTAGAATGTGGCAACAGCTATAAATATGTCACTTACCCATCTCCATCTTGAAAATTGATGTTCAGCTTCTTGTTGTTTCCAATTATTTCTGAAAAAGAAAGCAATATTAATGTACTTTTCAGCAAAATAACAGCAAAAGAGGTGCAGAGAGAAATGATGATGAAAAGATCGTAAAACTGTCGTAAAGTCTCTTTTGCGCTAAGCTTGAAACGATCTCTCTTCTACCTGTCTATTTTCCTCACAGAAAGGAGCGCAAACTTTTTTTTCTCTTTTATTATGAACATCTCCTGGCGCTTTTAATGTGAAATGCACAACAAGCAGTCTTGCGTACAAGGTAACATCATTGGGTGAAAACACTGCTAAAGAGACTGTACAAGAGCAACATCTACTGCAAACTGCCACACAACCTTTTTGTCACATTATCAAGCTTTATAGCACGGAAGAAAATGGCACAGCAGACGGTGTAATGAAGACTTTCACCGCTCACGATTTTTATTATCACTGCCGCGCAATGACACGTCAAAACCAGCTGCTCACTCGTCCTCACCCTTCTCACCCTTCTCACCCATCTCATCTATCTCACCCTTCTCACCCTTCTCACCCATCTCACCTATCTCACCCATCTCACCCATCTCACCCATCACACCCTTCTCACCCATCTCCCCCTTCTCGCCCATCTCCCCCATCTCACTCATCACACCCTTCTCCCCCTTCTCACCCATCTCCCCCTGGCGCCGCTGCTGGCGAGTCTCCACGAGAAGAGATGCTGCACCACATTACACTCGGCGCATAAACCATTTGTCAACAAAAACTGTTGGCGCAAAGCATCGACCAAACAGGGGATAAGAAAATGCCATATTGTTAATAGCAAAATAAATCAGCGCGGTCGAGGGGGAAAAAAACTCACAAGAGGTTCTTTTAAAAGAAACTTCTTTTAACTGCTAATGTCCCGGTGTGTCTCGGTATGAGGAAAGAATCATGGTTGGTAGTTACATGTCCCTCGGCTCTTAGCGCCTCAGAAATGATGTGTTGTGGTGTGTGTGGAGTCAGGGTGGATAGGGAGGGCAGTGATAAGAATCTTGCCTTGCTAGTAATAGCATCCTGTTGCTAACAATGTGTCCTGTCTGTGGGCTGCTGAAAACGCGAGACACGTCCAGTTTCTGGGCTTTTATTAAGGCGAACTATAATCCTTCTGTGGGCTTCTAGTAATGTTAAAGGCAGTCACTCTTCAGCCTTCCAAATCGTAAAAACCTAAAGACCTACAGCACCCGGCTCTTGAACGAAATCCAGCGGCCGGTAAGACCAGTTGTACTTCCATACCCATCGTTGTGTGGTCATCAAAGGGGAATCAGAGAAGGGGAATGTGTGTGACATTTTGAGTCTGGTTTTTTCTCTTAATACCCCCGATTATCCTTGAAACATTGTTGTCTACCACGTGACCAAGTTAGGTCTAGAAGCAACCTACACCCCACCTTCAGACTATGTGCGTTCCGCACACGGCTTCTGTGACCAGCCGTACCCAGGATTTCCCGGTGAACCAACCATGCCCCACAACAGATTAAGCAAACTTTATTTCTTTTTTATCGGAACAAGCGGGAGATCGTAGTGACAAGAAGCTCCTTCTCTGGTAGTGACATGAAGGCCCTCCATCACTGATGGTCCTCTCTACAGTATATGCAGCGGCCATTCCGAGGGAAAAGGAGAAAGTGATTATTTTGCTCTAAAATATCTATTTTGTCTCAATATCCACAGCACCAGCCTCACTGTCATTAGATCAATTTCAACCCCGACATCACCGGAGCTGCCTACAAAGTTTCACAGCTTTCCCACTCTACTTCCCTCCCATTTCTTTGTGTGTTCGTCGCCAGCAAACCCTGACTCATTTGCTTTTACACCAACCCGCATGTTCACAAGCCTCTATCTGACTCGCCCCTACGACCCTGCGGATTTTTTTTCTCTTTTTATTTTTTTGAGCTTACGTAGAGCATTGAAGGAGCTGACCTGAGCCAAGACTTATCACACGCCTCACCCCGTGAGCCACTCGCAGGTCGTCTATTTTTGGCTCCGTGCTTTCTGCTTTTCATGAAGGCTGAACAAACGAAGGGTGGGACTAATCTGCAATAAATGTTGATTGATGGAGCATGCGAGGGGCTTCCAGCTTCCACGAAAATGATTTGTGTTCCGCTCGGCGATGAAGGCCCGAGAGTCCTGTGGTCAGTCACCGAAGGTCTTTACCCCGCACGCACCTCCCTACTTCCTTAACAAGCATGTCGCTCGCTCGGTAACCCCTTTCCCTGGGTCCTTTAGCACCTCCACGCTTCCACTTCTAAGCACCCCTTCCTCTACTTCCACACACACTTCTCCGGCTGCTTCCAGCTTAGCTGCTCAGGAAAGCCAATGAAAATCGATCTGATTTAGACAGATGGCATTCTCGTACATTCGTAAATGCGCTTGGTTCGTCTTTGTACTCAAGGGGTGATCGCTCTTGCACCTGCCTGCACTACGACTGTGTTTACCTGGGTGCGAGGTGGTGCGCGGTTGTAATGGTGTGCATGCACAAGTGGGTCAAAATTTTCTCTCAGATACTTAGATTCCCACAGTGTGTAGGGTGTTGACAGGAAGACAACCCCACTTCAGGCGCAAACAATCGGTGATTCGTGCTGCAGCTCGTTAAGAAAATTTTCCTGGAGTTAATATTTTATGCCGAGTCAGCAACCTTAAGGCAACCGAATCCATATCATGGCGAGCTAGCAACCTTTCCAGGGAAAATTTCCGTGTGTCGGAGGCTGAGATCTGAACCGACAGCCCTCCCCCCCCCCCGATCCTCACGGTCTTGGCGAAAAGTGTTTACAGACGTGCAACCGCGGCAGCCTCATCTATGTTGGCGATGAAAAGGCTGCGCCGATGCCAGGACCTGAAGATGTGCGTTAGCTGTGGTTTGACAGTAACTGAGAAACTCTGTTCAACTACAGACTGTTGCGCTGCCCACGTGACCACCGTCTCATCATCACTAAAAGCTGTTTTCCGGCACAAATAGCCATCTCTTCTCCCTCCCGGGTCTTTCACCCAAAACTAATGGCCAATCACTACGATTCAGGAACAGGAAAACAGTGGCGCCCTTCAGCAACGCTTCTTCCGGTCATGCGCAAGTTTGTCAAAAGAAGCGGCGCCACGGGAGACAACTTTTCCCCCACCCTTCAAGACATGTTGACGATTGGCATCCGACTCTGTTTTGTCGCTCATCATCCGTAATGACATTAAATTAGAAGTCTGTTCAGCTCTAGTAAACATTAGAGGACTTAATCATCCATAGTGACATTAAATTAGAAGTCTGTTCAACTCTAGTAAATATTAGAGGACATGACGATGAACAGAGGGGAGGACGTTTGATGGCAGCAGTGTGGAAGATGGATACTGAGCATGCTGTATTTTTGTCGATTTTAATGACGACTGTGTTTAAGTTACAGGCCCTGACTGACTAACTAGCTCCTTATTGGATTTCCAATTATTCGGCTTTCATCCGTAGTGTTGAGAGGGAGAGAGACACGGAGAGAAAAGGAGAGAGAGACGATTACTGCACTGAAGAATGATTTAGCATCGTGACGAAAGTGACATCAAGACTCTACCAATACAAAACACACAAACATATCACCATAAAATCTAACGGGAAAAAATACTACTAGCTGCAAAGGTCAAGATGTCCCGATGCTCCTCCCATTAGCCCCACCACCACAGGTGCCGACAGGGGCCATGTCTGGCACCACACATATCCAATACAGCTATTCACTATGCCTCCCTGGAATAAAAAAAAACATCCCAAGGCGTGAAGTTTTCCTAAGAAGCAGCAAAAACATTCTCTCACGTGCAGCGAAACCGGCGATTCAAAAAAAACGAGGCCCCCAAAAATATTCGTCATTCTTTAGGAGTTTAATTCCTGTTTCCCTCGTTTCCTTTGAGAAGGCATAGCTGTGAGCACAGTCAAATCGATAGCGTTTTGTTCTGTTCGAAATGAGCCTCGAAGTCGATTTTGTTTTTACAAGTCACGGCCCTCCAGGCAGAAACGTGGCTTTAAATTTCCCATGATGCATTGCGTGCTCAGTTCATTTCTAGCTGCAGCAGCGACTCCTGGGAAAACGGGACCAAGAACTGACCGTGTTTGCTTAAAAAAAAAACAACAACAAAAAAGTCATCATGTAACCTAAAGAAAGGCCGAGCAATCAGAACTCTTCCAAGATTTAAATTAATCCCGCAAAATCACTAGAGGTCCCCTTTAAATCTTGAAAATGGCATCTTTCACCCCCAACCGCTTTTCCTCTTCATAATGGCTGTCAGGTACCGCTTCACCCATCGAACCGGGCCTCGAGACCTGCGCGGCATATTTGTTCACCTCTTTCGCTTTTAAGGCAAGAATTGCCTCAAAGAACAGTCGGCTTCTTGTCACGAGGTTGGGGTGGGATTGGGAAGGCTATCCACGAGGGATGAAATAATATCGAGGTTAAGTTAACCCTGTTGGGTCGTGCCACCTCTTCAAAAATCAATGTCGATCGGAAAACAGCCAGGCTTCTCCACAGACAGAACGGTTGGTGGAGGGGAACAATGGACGAGAGGGGTCGGGTAAACGAATGCCTCCAACATAACCTCTGACAACATCCAACATCACCTCTAACAAGGGTTCCTTCCTTTCCTCGTCAACCCTAAACAGTCGCCAAAAACTGCTATACACATCCAGACATCGGGAACAATGTCTGAACGCTGGATACGCAAACATGAGCATTTTGAAGTATTATTTGTTTATTATTATTTAAATGTTAAAACTACTTGATGGCCGTGACTTCAGCTGCTCAGTTTCTTTCTAGCAATGTGTACAAGAGGTGACATGTGTTCACAATACACAGGAAATAAGCTCAACCTGCATCTGTTGTACGCATGCGTTTGAGACACATTTTTTTCATGAGTTCACATGGTGACCTCTTGACGAGCATGTTTTCCCTCGACAAAACTCGTGCATACCAATGAGAGATGCCCTCCAGAAACCTAAGACGGTGGCAACAAACGGCTGTTTTCAAAGTCACTGCAGGCTGCTGGTCATATTTGCATCGCCTGACACTGTCACACACACACACACACACTTGTTCACGTGGCCCTGGCAACCAAAGGGTCTGAAGAAATCCAAGAAGAATGCCTCCATCATGCACCCAAGAGATCCGCAGTGTTGCCTAATGTAGCCGAAAGCCAACCTGTAGGGGGGATGGGCGACCAGAAACAAACTAGAAAGAACGCGCGCACGTACGAGTGTGTGTGTGTGTGTGTGTCCATCGATACCTGCCTTACCAACAGGTGAGGACCAGGTCAGGTCGATTACGTCACACAGTCTCATTGAGGGGCTTGGCAAGGACTCAAGGTGGTGTCCCATTGATTCTGTCGGGACTCACGAGGCGCATCATGTGAGAAAAGGATCACATGAGCGCGCCGCCGACAGGGACAGAGCCAGTGGAGCGTAAATAACAAACTGACAGACAAACTCAAACACGCCAGTCACGACAAACCTCAGAGATTACCTTAGGTGTTGTTGCCTGTACTCACGACCGCACCATGAGGGTAGATATATGTGTGTGTGTAAGAGAGAGAGGACGAGCGGGGCGCGTGCCTGTGCAACGGGAAGCAGCGGTGGGTGCGTGCAGAGAAAGGCGGGTCTAGAAAGACCAGTGGGCCAAAACATTTGCCTCAACTGACAGGCACATGACAGTGTTCAGTTATGTTTCTTAACACCACTGTCTATACAAGACACGTTCCTTACAAATACGCATGTCTCTGGCCCGACTTATCGTCAGCTTTGAATGTGAGAAGGTAGTGAGGTGTTCATAAGTAGAAGTGGGTGGGTGTGGGTGTGGGGTGTGTGTGAGTGTGGGGTGTGAGGGTGGGAGCGGGAGGACATCGTTGACTGAAGAGCACAACTCGCTGCTCGCGACTCTCGGCGGCAGTTCTCTCGGGGCGTCCTGTAGCTCTAAGCCTGCAGGTACCCAAGGCAGGCGAAATCTCACCTGTTCGCGGCCAGACGTTCCCACCGGCGCCACGAGAGCGAGAGGGCGATGACTCATGTCTACTTATTAACCGGCCTGCATACCTTGCCAATGACCGGACGCCGGAAACTCTAGTTCCCATGGGTTTCTATGGGGCGTATAATGAGGTCGCAATTGTACGGCTGCGGTTAAGTCTCGAGAAACCTTGTGTGTGAGTGTGTTTGTGTGTGCGAGTGTGTGTGTGAGAGAGAAGGCAGGCAGACAGACAAGCAGTCTATTGTATAGAAACCAGAACAGATTTTGCTGGGTTACAAGTAAGATCAGACCGAAAGTCGGCGTGTGCGTGCAAGGTCTTGAAAGTCACCGCAAGTCGACTAATCAGACCAAAGTTGGTCAAATCAACTTGCGGTGGAGACCGGTTATTTAAAGCTTCTTTTCAAGACCTCACAAGCAACCTCGCCCTGATGACTGAAACAATCGTCCACAAAAGCACTCGCTAGAGCCATTTTCCCCACCAGGGGGTGCAACTATATTGTAAGGGTAACTCATTGCCCTGGGGCGTTTTGTTTCCGTAATCATAAACCAAGTGTCCAGACACCGCAGAGGTAGCTTTACCCATAGGGCAGTCGTTATTATACAGCGGAAAAGATGCCCTGGGCTAAAGTAACCTAAAGAAATGTTCACGGGGTCTATACACGTACATCGTTTTGCAACCTCGGAGACAAGATGTTTGCCCTCGGTTTCCCCACTTTGCCTCGGGGGCAACGTTTCACCTCGTTTTTAAAGCTACAGATAAAGCTCCTGAGCGGATACAGTGTCGTCAGACTAGCTGAGCCCGCATGCATGGAGTATCCGGGAAGATAAGTCGCGATTAATCAGGAACAACGTGTCCAAAATAAAATCCTCACGTGACAACACTCTCCCCCGTCCCATTCACTTCCCCAAAATATCTCTTGATATCCTAAAGGAAAAATAAGTAGGTTACTATAAAAATATAAATCGTTTAGCAGTTATATCAATAACGATAAAAGCAATAACTGACGTGTGGCTTTTCCTGGCTGTAAGTTATTTTGAGAACTATGGGGACGTAAGAGACTATCTAGTAAAATTTGACTTAAAAAGAAAACAACCTAAAGTCGCTGTCCTTGATGGCTAGATTTATGCAATCTACTGGAGAAGACTGGAATATCTTTTCCCCCGAAAATAGCTCCGCATGAAATCACTAAATAATGTTGCCGCCTCAAACCGAAATCCCTCTCGTGGAGCGCTCGTTTCCTCCGCAGACCAAGTCGGGTTTTCAAATTCTTCTTGCTTTTAGCTTATTGATTGGACTTGTGCCTTCTGAGGAAGTGCTACAAAAAATATGTTTGCATGAGAAAAATGTGGTATGTCTATGGCTAAAAATAAGTAAAAGGCTATATTTTTGTTTCAGCCCTGCCTTCCCCCCTTCCCCAGCCCACCAAAAACAAAATTTGATTAGTGCAAATGCACGCAAACCGTGATAGCAGTTTGAAAATACATTTTAAATTAATTGCGGAAAAGGAGAGGTTTTCGAGCAATGTGCACCCAGTTTCAGTGCCACCCCTTGTCTCTCCCAAAGCCATGAAAGCGACGTCCACTTGGTCTGGAGAGAGACAAGTCGCCTTTTTCTGCTGCGAAGCCCAGCGGATAAAAAACACTGAAGCCATCATCAGATTAGAGGTCTGCGAGACAGCGAGGTCTCTTACTGGCACACAAGGATGCCAGCAGCACTTCCACTCGGTCGGCGAGCAATAACCCCCTTGTCCCTCCCCCCCCCCGCTACAGCACCAAACATATGCTGTGGGCCAGCGCTGTGGCAATAGCCCTATAAACCTGCCACCCTCACGACCTGTTCTTAGTCTGCGCCTCGAGCTTTTTGCCAGGTTTGTAACAAATCCACGTCAGCGGTAGTTAGATTCTCACTTCTTGACCTGTTTCACTGGTTTATTTGTAAGCAACAGACAAAAGCCTCCGCCGGTCGACCAAATGCACACGTTGCCCTCTGCTGAAAGTAGTGGGTACTGAATACCCGCTTGTTCACTGCTGAAAGTAGTGGGAATTGAATACCCGCTTGTTCACTGCTGAAAGTAGTGGGTACTGGATACCCGCTTGTTCACTGCTGAAAGTAGTGAGTACTGGATACCCCATTCTTCACTGCTGAAAGTAGTGGGTACTGGATACCCGCTTATTCACTGCTAAAAGTCGTGGGCACTCAATACCCGTTTGTTCACTGCTGAAAGTATGGGTACTGAATACCCGCTTGTTCACAAACACTCTCACTGTCCTACAGCCATGAGAGGCTATCTGCCAGTAGAGTCATAATAAACTCACTGTTCTAAAACTTCTCTCTGGGGCAAATCTTTCAAACACAAAATATTAATGTGATGGAAAATCCATAAGGACATTTTTTAACCTGATAAACATGTTAACACTACAAATCGTTATCATTCACAGGCTGACATTCTCACCCACGACTTAAAAAGACTTATTTTCTTTACTGCTGGTTGAAGTATTACTAAAATGTTGATTATTGATTACCGAACACTGAATTTCCATCTTTATCTTTTGATGTCGCTTTAGGTGTAGAAAAAAACTTGTGGTCAACTGTCACCCACCTTTTGGTGCTTTGTTAGAGCTCCAGCACTTAACAAGACGAACTGACAGCACAAAATCTCCGTAACGGAGGATACGAAATATGTAAGGAGACAGTTAGGTGCGTGCGTGGGTGGGTGGGTGATGAGTGAGTGGGGTCTTCACATCAAAGACACCGACAAGCTGATTTAGTTTGGTTCCAGCTGCCACCAACACCAGTCGCCCGTGAGCGCGATATCGCCCCGTGAGTGAAGCCAGGGTACACAAGACTTATTGCGCGAATGATTACACACACTGATATCACACTGATACACGAAACTATCGGTCCGGGCCCCTGATGTGTCTGGGGACTAGTGCTGTCATGTCATGAAAACATATAGCTATATACCATGACTTCTGAAAGGTAAAACTCTTGTGTGTGTGTGTGAGTGTATGTTTGTGTGTGTGTGAGTGTGTGTTTGTGTGTGTGTGTGTGTGTGTGTGTGTGTGTGTGAGAGAGTGAGTGTGAGTGAATGAGTGTGTATCACAACCACCGCGAAGTGTATCATTCACTCTCTGCTTTCGACACACTCACGGAGCCTGACAAATACGTGTTCTTTCACACAAATTAAAATAAAAGAATGATTTGTCTGACGAATCTATCTACTTTACTAATCACAAATAAAATGAAAAAAAAAAAACAAGAAAAATACAATTAAATGAGAAAGTCCGTTTATAACCTTTTCTTACATCTAAATTATTTTAAAAGAATAAAATCCCTACCCTTCGAGTCCTTTCCTGCTGTTCCTAATTGAATACGTAAATCCCTACTCAACTGATCGTTCTATTTAAATCTTAACTACCCTACTCAACAAATTCTTCTCACAATTCCTACTCTACTGTCCTTGTTTCTCGTCCTAATCCTCTACCTTTTTTTCCCCTGACTACTAACCGCCTCCTCGCGCTCTTTCTCACGTCATTTCCTTCACTTTTTTTACGTCACCCATACACGTCTTCCGAACAACTGACGTCATTCACGCTCTTTAGTTCTTCCACATTAATCCTTATAAAATTTAAGCTTCATCAAACGATACAGCAAATAACAATGATACCTGACATTGTGTGTGTGTGTGTGTGTGTGTGTGTGTGTGTGTGTGTGTGTGTGTGTGTGTGTTTTCTGACAAGTGGCCGGCCTAGAAAACGATCTGACACGGCCCATGCACAGCTAAATTTAGATACTAGGGATCGCGTGGAAGGAGATTCATCATCAAGGCTATTGATAGCCACCACCCGTCAATCTATCCCATGTTTGCGTTTGACGGTCTAGACACCGCGTGGTCTAACGGCAAAGGTACCCGCGCAGCTCGTACAAACAAGTCTGAGGTCATCCATTGTGCTCTCCCTAAAACTTACTGCTTTTGACCACCTTCACAACAGAACCCAGTCCCCGGAACTCAAAAGTTATTCGGTGAAAAGGAAGCCAGGGTACATTTTCACCCGGTGTGCACCATCGCTGCTGTTCACCCAGCTTTTTTGTCGAATGAACCGCAAATAAGTCTGCGACACGAAGAGACGGCATTGGCCATCAGGTCCAATAATCACAGGCTAACACGAGAAAAATGTTCGGCAGACATGACAGGTGATGGGGCACAAAATCAAAGATGATCTGACACACAGTTAAAGGTAGTGGGGCACAGAACTGAAGATGAGTGAGAAAAAAGTTACAGAAAAGCGCAAAAAATTACAAATGGGGGAAGAATTAAAGGCGATCCGGCAAAGAATTGCAGGTCTGTCATCCGGGTACAGCACTGTCGTGTGATGAAAACCAAGTCGTACTCTGAACTGTCAATGTCCGCTACACCAAAAGCACCAACAACTGCTTCATCAAAGACTGCAGTCAACCAACTGTACGACTTATAAACTGTACGCCCTTTATTGTCGCCCATCAGGTGATGTCCCTCCTGCTTCTTTTTCTGTTCTCGTACGCACCCTACTCCACCCTCCTCCAAAATATACAGCAAAACCTCCTGGGTATCAGTAACAATTCAAAGATGCTTCCAGCAAGACCAGGTAAGTAAAAACTGATCCTCCCAGCGCGTTTTATTGGACGAATGTTCACCTGTAATTTATCCAGAGCTTGCTAGAGTCAGCTGCAAGATAACCCTGCCACAGCTATCCCGAAACTGGCTGCAGGCGTCTCCGGGGTTCAAAAGAAAAAAAAAAAGCACGACTCCTTTGCCTTTGCAAGATTTCGAAAGGTTGAAAGTAAATGTTACTGGTCTGCGGACAGTGAAGCTGTTTGATTGCAGTCTGTGCAGACAGACAGACAGACAGACAGAGAGAGAGAGTGTGTGTATCGTTACTACCCGGCATGGGAATTCTTACACCCCAAGACTACCAGTGCTTACCCGCTCGACGAAATGATAGCGAGAACTTTATAAATAAAAGATTCCCTTTCAAAAGGTTGTACTTTCACCAAGTACAGTATCATTGCACACCTGTGAATGTCCTGGTTTGAAAACTAATGTGCTGCAAGTTCAAAACACTAATGTTAGTGGACGTTTGAACCACTAATGTGACGGAAGTTTGAAACACTAATCAAATGAAAGGCTGAAACACCAATGTCACATTGATGTTACCTGTTATTACCTGCAGGCAGTTTGACTACAGTTAGAAAATCGTCATCGGCATTTGCCTCCTGCGCCAATGCGTAGCCTGTTTATAAATGTTTGGCACGTGCGCTGTAAACAGTGATTAATGGCAACTAATTGGGACAATCAAGGCCAGGACATGGAGGCCGCCTTGTTCACCTGTCGATAGTTTGTGCTATAAACGCAAGCAGCTGCACTTAGTCACACACTTAACACACTTCTGGCCTAATCTTATATGTACAGGTATTCTTGTGGAGGTGGATTACGGTGTAACTAAGGCTCGCACGCACACACACACACACACACACGCACGCACATCGACAAAGAGAGGAGAAAAGCTTTCTTCGTGCTCATTGCTAAGGTCAGTAATGAGGTTGAAGCACTCATGATACTCATGACAACTCTAGTCACTAAGTCTTGTGTTCAGTCGCTCCCTGAGGTAGATACACCAGCACCTTCCTCTCCCCAGACGAATGCTGGTGCGTGTCACGCCCTCTAAATGAGGTGTCCGTTGGTAGGGTGCTCTGGCCACCCGTTAATCACCAATTTAGGGTGTACTTAGCCCAGGTTTGGATGCATGGACATTGGCAATTTACTGGTACTGCCTGGACTTGGCTCGCGAACTGGTTAGTTAAATTAGCTGACATGCAAACTCACTCCCGACTCTAAAACCACCGAGTAGCTAAAATTATCTAACCGACCAGCATAGCGGGAATTCCCCCCAAAAAAAGGTGTCGAGGGGTGAGGAGGGACGCTAACGAGAAGCATGTATTTTAATCGGAAAAGCAAGAAGCTTGGGAAAACCGAATTCTGACACTAATCAAATGAAAGATTGAAACACTAATGTCATTAATCGATGACAAAAATATTTTATTTTCATTTAAAAACAAAAATGGCGTGTTTTCATGGCGTCTTATTCTCTCGTATTATTAATTGAATAAAAACAGTGTTTATCGAACAGTTCTGTACCATTGTGGCTGTTCGTTTTACTCATGGCTAGAAAAATTTCGCGTTCACATGGGTTAAACTAGACGAATCACAATCGCCGCAATATTTACCGTAGGTGTGTGAAATTATCAGATAAAACAGCTCCGATAAAATACCGGGTGCTAAAATAATTTGTGTAGGCCTACCCAGTCAGTGAATGCGAGGTTTACCACCATCTCCGGGTAGCAGCCGATCCTACCCAGTTCAGGTATGGCAAATGTCTCATAATTACGAGCCCTAGTCACTGCAAATGCTCCTGTACAGTCTGGGACAGCCAGAACATTGGGAGTAGGGCATCTTGCGCCACCCAGAAGTGTTAAAGAATGTAGCAAAGCAACAGTTGAGAGAATTTAGAAACATTGATGGCAAGCAATTCAATGTGCTATGTCGGTGTGTGTGTGGAGGGGGGGCGAGAAGGAGGGGGAAGAAAATCGAAATGAGAGGTATGCACAACACTAAACGGAATTCCTGACTAGTTCTGTATGAATGAAAACCTAAATAGTCCTGACCTCTCGGGTAAACTTAACAATTACGATCAGATTCTCACAAAATAACATACTAAGTTGTTTTTACTCCAAATATGACATATGACATAAAATGTTTTATTTTAGAAATGAGCATGCTACAAAATATTGTAGACGAACTGTCGACAGTCCACCAACAGGTGCTGGACTACTGTGAAGGTACATCGCTTACAAAAACCTCGCTTGTCACCTGCCGACAGACGAGTTAGTCGACGGACGCCCAACTATTCGGGGCCCTCATACCTTCGGCCCCAGTCTTCATTTCAGTAGGGAGCAAGGCCATCTCACACATACACGAGATGGCATCGGGTTACTTTACAGCAAACGGCGGCTCAAGACCCCGGGATTTCGTGAAAGTGATTTACAGACTTTAATTTAAAAAAAAAATACACCATCGTTCTCGTCCGGGGGTGAGGGTGGGGAGGAATTATGTTGCCATAGCAACGCACTGAACTACTTTTTACTGCCAGGATTCGTTCGGGGAGGCCGTGACCAGATCCTCCTGTTGGGCAGCTCGTGCTAGAACGTGCGTCTGCGAGCTTCCTGGGGAGTCCTTCCCCCAAAGGCACGAGCTAGGCACGGGGCGAGGACGTGGCCACGGTCGGGGCTAAAATGAGGTCTTATCACTTTAATAGCTGTGGGCAATTTGCTGATGGGGTAGAGGATCCGACTGATATTCCCCCCCTTTCCTCCGCCCAGGGTTTCACTTCGCACAGACAGAAAGCTTTAATAGTGTAACCTGGATGGCCTACATCGTTCGACAGACATTTATAAGAAAAAAAAATCTAACCCAATAAGTCAGGGGCAGTGAAAAATGTGTATTTGAAATCAACTTTATAAATATTAGATCTGCGTTTCATCTCTCTTGTATTTCGATCAATAACTGAGACTGGACAGCTAGTGCATGTCTGGTCGGTTCTCTTCCCCCTTACAATGACAAGTAACAGGTTGGGAGGGCGGTGGGGTTCGCATCGCTCCTCGTGGTCTTTTTTTTTTGTTTGTTTGTTTGCTTGTTTCTTTCTCTCACCGCTGTTTGCAGTCTCCTTCCCATCCTTTCCCCACTTCCTCGACAAAGCCCCAAGACCACCCAAGACTCACAAGAACCACAACTTTCGCACAACCGCATGCACGTGAACACCGAGCCCTGGCGCTGTCCCCTGCAATCACCCTGTCAGCCTTACAATAAAACACACTTTTACCTTGTCACACGATGTAAATCTTCACACTCGCAGTCGTCCAGAAACCACAAGCTTTAACTTGCATCTTGTCCAGAAGGGAAGACCCTTAAAAGGGCGAGTTTGTATCATTATTTAAATGAGACAGCGCTCAGATCGGAAGGGACACTACTCACGGTCTTACATCCCCGGACATTTCCTTCAAATTCGTAAAAGAAAAAAAACAACAACCTAGCATTTACAAACGAGAAAATGTATTTAAATTACCACGATCATTGTTAGTACGCTATGTCTACATTCAACTGCCAATGTGTGTGTGTGTGTGTGTGTGTGTGTGTGTGTGTGTGTGTGTCTTCGTACGGTAATAGGAAAATTAAGAGACAGAACGGCCCACCCACCATTTCCAACTTTCAAAACAAACAGTAAAACAAAACTCGCAAAATTGCATGGCACGGTCCCACCCATTTATCACATCTCAAAAGTTTACGGCTGAATTGGCATCGCTGATTATACCCTGCACTACGTTTGCTGGCATTCATTGAATCCACACCGCACCTAACTGTCTGAAACAAGCAGGAACATTATTTTCACTGACATCTGCTGCAAGGCAGTGCCTAGTAATAGCAACAATAATAAATACTAAAGGAGTGTCGACCAGTTTGCCATGACGATATTATCTGGTCTTTATATTGTATTCTCTATTTTAAGACCTCGCCAGCTCAGCGTTATTCCCAAATGAATGCGCAGATGAAATTATTCACTGAAGTTTCATCAACAAATGGGATTGAGTTCAAACCAGTCTTCAACAGACAGCAAATTAACCAGGGGTGTTCCTCTACCCTATTCATTACAAGGAACCAGCTCTATCCACGGAGCAGAATACAGCCGCGGGAGTCTGCAATGGTGTTGATGGACTGACAGCTGAGGGTGCAAATGCACCACTTTCATTGTCCCGACACTGTGAAAACACATCGTCCGCGCAACACACACACAAAGGTGATTGAAACAAACAATAAATAATAAGCCACGTATCTTGTCTTAATGAAAAATCTATCGTAGTTAAACGTGATTACGTGGTTATTACGTGGCCAAACCGCACCGCTTTAAATCTATAAAATTATATCTTTACAGTCTAGCAGAAGACAGACGATTAATGCCATCATGCAAACGAACATAATAATTAAGATGGCTCGTAAACAAAGTTGAGTGGGAGTTGTGAGCGCGGGTGGGGTGGAAGGGTTATAAGGGTGGCTGACAAGATCAGCGTTAAAGGTTATATCATTATAGTAGGTACCCAAAGAATTCTCAAAGCTCTTTTATGTGCATCAATCTATTCCCCAAATTCTCAATCGCCAAGAAAAGGGCAACTGTTGCCATAATGGCGGCAAGTCCTTACCAAAGCCCTTGCTGGTGTCGCCTGTTGATGCCAAGCCATGACATGCTAGATGGCGTGCCAGTGCCAGTGCCAGTGCTAGTGATCAATCACAGCTTGCCGTCACCAGCAACCAATTGGGTGAGGTGGGAGCAAAGGGTAGGGGGGGGGAGAGTAGTGTGTGGAAGTGGCGGTACCGCGAACAATCGCGGATCCCCAAGACTGCGGACTCTCTTTCTCTCTCTCGGTCGATTCCTTGCCGAGGGCGTGATTGCTTTCTTTGCTCGTTTTCGCTCCTCTGCCATTGTCTCGGATGAAGCGCGCCTCCGCCTGGGCATTTACCCTGTGCCGACCTTGCAAATGGCGGGCCGCGACTTTCGCATGGCCACCACGGTGGCCTGCAACACCCGCCTGTAGAGGGGCGGGGGCGGCCCTTCAATCGGCGCGCTTGACGAGAATCGACGAGGACACTGTTCCGAAACCAGAAGTAGACGACAGCGCGTGACAGCGAAATTCGCTGAGTGCCTTAGAAAAATCCTCAAAAGAGTGAACCAGGTTCCCAAAGAAACCCAACACCACCTTCCCACCTTCCCTTCTCCCGAATAACTTCAAGGTCGAGCTATCGAGTCAGGGTGATGGTAGACCTGGAGGGCGCAAGAACGTGGCCCAACTGGCGACCTTCTTTAAACGATTATTGATTCTAGACCTGTGCCCGATGTACCTGTTCTAGCCAGTGTCCTTTCGGAAGTTATGAACGGCCTCACACCGGAAGCGTGACCTTATCATCCACGAAAAGGGGGAATCCGGAAGGGGACTCAAAGACGACAGCGATGAAGACCAAAAGGAAAATGATTTTTGCCTCGTCTGGTGTGTCGCTTGCACAACTCTCATCGTTTTTATTTACTTCGCGTGAAAGAAAGCCACAGAACTGTCATTGCTGTGGCAACAGCCAACAGTCTAAATCTACCCAATGGTACACAATTCAACTTACACAGTAAAAGGACAGGAGTCACGCCACACGGTTTGACATGCGCACTCGTTCACAACACTCAACGAAAACAGATCACATTTTGTGGTGGCTTCCCCACCCAGCGCAGCATCAATGTATTTTAACAAAAGAAGAATTGTAAGCTTTCAACACAGCAATTAAGCATGAAGTATAGGTATAACACAATTCACAAAATGTCTTCAATCGACAGTCAAATGCACATCTAATCATCAAGGTATAAATTGTTAATCACAGCAAAACATCAACAATCTTTTGTAACAGGCCGATCAGTGGCTGGGATAGTCCTTTCCCTCCCTCGATTTCTTTCACTAAAAATGGAAATGTTCTTACTTTGCCCAGTTTTTCTTAGTATTTTGCCCGTCGCCCGGAATAAAGACTCTACTGCTGGGTTTCAGTATTAGTCGGTGGTCTGCGAATAACACTCCTCGCAGTGAGTTGAGGCGACTTACCCGGGGTGGCGGACATGTATTACGTCCGGTACGCACGTGGGCTGCCGTATGTCCCCCGCTGTCTTCAGCAGCAGCTCGTCGTTACCCTCACTTGTTCTTCCGCGCAGCAACGGCCAGCTTGGTCCCAGTTGCCCTCTCTTATCGAACATGTTTCTAACTCGACCCAAGCCCGATGGCTGTCCAGTGTCTCGGAAAATACCAACAGTTTTCCTGATTGTCGATGTTTTCCCAGCTGCCGGGTGCTCTTGCAGCCAAAAATCAACCACTTCCCACCCCGGCCGACATGACACGGGGGTTAACTTCACACGGCTCGCACGTGAGGCCCTAGAAGTTAGTTGGTTATTTGTGTTTAATTCCGTGCCAGCAACTAAGGCTATAGCACGGCGAGGTGAGGCCCTAGAAACCGCGCAAGCCTTCACCTGTCCAGCGTCTCACGTGCAGGGGGCGGGTTTTTTGAACACAAGTGTACTGACGCGACTACCCCACACCCTCTACAATCTGACCCTAACACGGGGGTGGGGGCAGAGCTGTGAGGAGGAAAAAGAGAAGAGGAGGGACACGCAAGCGGGTGTTAAAAAAGCAAGACGAAGGAGTCGTATTTGTACAGCTGCATTGTGATAACACATCTGCTCAACTGTGAAAACACGATTCTGCCGCCAGAGTGGCGCTGACCTCTTGGTGTTGAGGAGCAACAGTCACACGAGCACAAGTTCCACCACGCGCTGCGATCCTCTGAATAGAGGAAAGGAAAACACGGAGGACGACAGGAACAGGCCGAGGGAACCGAAGAAGACGACGTCTTCGAGAAAAAAACCAATTTATGTGATCGATATTTCTGTCGCTGTTTTTCTTGACCGACTAAATAAATAGTTATGATAAAAACTAATTTTCTGAATCGATAATGAAGAATATCAACATGTTTAAAGTTGAACTAGTAGTTCGAAAACAGCAAAGTTGTTTATTCACTGAATGTTTTGAATAGAGAAAGCGACACGAGCCAGGTGAGCCTCTCAACGTCCGTCAGACAAGCGGTTCGATGTCACATCGGTTAGAATCTGTCACCAATACAATTTGCTGAGAAAATGACTGATGACATGTCTGAAAGACGAAAGTGACGACAAAGGTAAACTTTCAAAGCTTGCACTAAAGAGAGAGAGTGTGTGTGTGTGTGTGTGTGTGTGTGTGTGTGTGTGTGTGTGTTCAAGTGTGTTTGCCGAAAAAGGAAAGTTGTAAGTGAATCAATGTAAGTGAGCGATCAAGAAAGCTCAAGATACACGCAATGGTGCCTGGGAGAAAAAGTGTTGTGTCTAAGAATTATGGACCCGCTGGGACCTCGCGAATCGCGCAGACTTAGCCCCACACTGTAAACACGGGGGCCCTAACAGGTCGTTATCCTCGCTATCACAGGTTTACTCAGCCTGCGAAATAAGCGTTCAAACTAAATAGTTCTGTGCTTCGGGCCTTTAGGTGAATGACGGGGTCTGGAATTATCAGGAACTACCAGACAGTCGGAAATCCCACGGTTCGCCGCCCGGCACACCTCCAGGCCACGCCCCTGCCGCAAAACGTCCGACCAGTCGCTTGGTGCTCTGACTAAAACATTCTCCTACCTTGTGGACAGGTATGCCAATGAATGGAAAGGAAGCCAGAATGTATGGAGATAATCCTTGACGGCCAACCCTGTAAACAGGCGTTACATTCGTACTGAAGAAGCACGGGTGTCCTCAGATGGGATCTGAACACAGAACCTCCTGAGTCTGACTGCAGTAGAGACAAGCGAGCGTTCCACCATTTGCACTTACGGGCTACCATCAGAACTGATGTTATCAGCCGCCATCTCGGGGATCTATCTTCTCAAAATGTAAGAAATAAAACGAGCATTAAAACAAGATATGTTTATGGTATTTAAAGTGCCCTGACATCCTAGTCCCTGAAGTCGTTACAGAAGAAGTTCAGAGATTGCAAACATGTCAGCTGCACAACTCCCATGCTGACGTCCCTGCGCAGTCGGTGACAGGAAACTTTACGACATGCACCAACCCTCGCTCCTACCTTTACAGACAAACCTGAATGGTTTTCGAAGTTTTCATATATCGGTAGATACAGGCGATATAAAAATAACCTGTACATTTTAGCCTCCAATCCCCATCCGTTGGGTTTTGGAGGCTGCAATTTACAGGTTAGGTTTATATCGCCTGTATCTACCGATATCTGCACAAAACGCAAACCATTCAGGTTGGTCTTTAAAAAAAGGGGAACTGTACCTAATCCTGATCTCGTTTGCTTACCATGACCAGCAACGCCGTGAAGATAAAAATACTTGTATGTTTAAGACCTTAACGATGTATCTTCTTCCTGTGAATAATGTATCAGGTGCACCACCAGGCGCTCACCCCTTTGTACTGACCTTTACTCTGTTCCGACCGTCGCAACCTTTCACACCTCTTGTACTCACCCCTTCTTCGGCGACGTGTTGCCTAACATGTCCTTCGGGAAAGCCCTAGGGTCATTAGGGCGGAGGATTGGTTGCTAGACGCAAGGTGGAAGTGACACAACGTTCAACGAAAAGAAAACTCGTTTGCCTGAAGAATGTCGGGAGCCCGCCCACCGAGGGACCGGGTGACTCACAGTCCTTCATCCACAGACAAGTGGCCGCACACAGCGCCTGTCTCCACCATTCCTTTTGCTTGAAATTTAACGAGAAGTCTCAACGATGCATGTAAAAACATTCACTCTACAACTTAATATTCAGGCGCGCATACACTACAGATGTATAATCTGAACCCCCCCCCCCCGAACCCACCGACGTTTGATGAGATAACGGTGCTTGAACCCTCTTTCCTCTGACTCACCTGTCAACAGCCAGCCCCGGAAGCTGTCACTGTCTCATCCATTTACTTACCTTTAAAAGGCGATTGACTGAAGTTGTAATGACTCTGTTATCCATTTTTAATCGAGCACCTCAAGACTCTCAGTTCTTTCTGATGTCGTTTGAAAAGCAATCCTAGCCTGACCTTCTTGCACTACTTCGTGCCATTTACAATCGCTGTAGATGTCAATAAATTGGAAGAGGGGAGAGAGATGGGAGAAAAGGGTGGAATCTATTAACACAAAAATAGCTCATCATCCTTGAGAGGATGACAATGTGATGCCCTGGGGAAAAACTTGTTTAAACAACTGTCCCACCGACTTTTATCACCATAAAGACTTTAAGCAATAACGGTATGGCGAGGGGCGCAGTGCGTGACCTCGTAATGCGAGTTGGGTACGGGTGCACCTGCCAGGAGGACCACTCGTAAAAAAGGTAGATTACGTGGAAATGCCGGTGGTGCGCTGCTGAGCAACGTGATTGACGTGTCGCTTGTCAGTGGCCGCAAACGTTACGTGACGACGTATCGATTAACGTGCCTCATCCAACCCTCGACATTCATGCAATGCCTTTACTGCCGCGGGCGGTAAATAGTTTTAACTAGGAAAAAAACTTCTCAAGAAACTGAAAAAATAAATAATAAATAAATGAGCTGCAGCCACAGCATTAACGTTTGAATGAAAATTAGCGTCGGACACAGACTTGTTGTTGTTGTTGTTGTTTATGTTCGGTGTGAGAAGTGCTTCCCCGTAAGGCGATTGTGAACTAGCGGACCTGGGGTGTGTGGGGGATAGGGAGGAAAGGGGTGACTGGAGGAGGGGGTAGGGCAGGTGTAGGTGAGGTGGGAGTAAAGTGTCGTTGCTCCGTTATGCCGCTGGTGTTGTTGCTCCTTACTGTTGGGTCCAGGAGTGGTAGTGTTCACTACTGGCTACACAGCCCTGTGTTGCACTCTTCTTACTTTCTAGCCTGGAATTTTTATTTTGCTGTTATACCTATCTGTCCTGTTTTTGAAGTACATGTACATGTACTTGTACTTTATATATATATATATCTTTTACATTATTACTAATGTTGGTCATAACCTTCGTTATGAATGTTGAAAGAGACCCATATATTTATTATTTTAGGAAATCTATGGTAAATTAATGGTCAGGATAGGCTAACCGTATCTTATGGCAAGGCATTAATATCTTTATTCCTGTTGTGTTGTCTTAACATTAACGAGTTATATAAATGTAGTACTGGGATGGGTTGTCACCATCCGTATAATGGATGGCATAATTGCTTGTATCGTGCCTTGTTTCTTTGGGGAAGGTTGATGTATGTCTGATGTCAGTTTATGTTTGTGTCAGATCTTTCCATGTTCTCTTTCTTGTTTCACTACAATCTAAAAGCAAGTGCTGGGTCCTAAGTCTGTCTCTACATGTGACGACAGGCAGACAGAGAGACTTTTGGTCCCTGTATAACTCATTCGTGAGTTGTAAATATCTTGCCATCAAGTTGTCCTGCCTTTCAAGTCACCCGTGTAAATCTATTCACAAACCGAAGTACAGCGATTTGCGAGCAAATAAAACGGAAGAAGGAACTGGACGGGATCACAGGCTGTCCCCCCCCCATCTCTCATGTATTGTTTCCCTCAAAAATGTGATATTCACTGGAGTCGGTTGCATGAGTTTATCTTACGTCGTCTTCATAAAATTCTTCTTAAATTAACGAATCATTCATGCTTCTTTGTGAACAAGCACCGACAGGAACTCACACACACACACACACACACTGATAGAGCAGAAAGTGAGAGAGAGAGAGAGAAAGCGAGAAGAGATGCACACAAGAAAAGAATAAAAGTTGAGGTCAATGCAGACATCACAGCCAAAACTCGATTCCAGTATAAAGCCTACTCTCGTCATCTTTTAGGGTGAACAGTACAATATGATACTCCCACCCACACCCCACCCCAACGCATGCACGCACGCACAGCACACACATGCGCACGTTTTAACTGTTTTGATGGAAGGAGGGACAATGCACTAAACATCCTTTCACTGCAGGCGCTCATGTTGATACACAACACTTCTGACAGACTCCATAAGCTACAACAAGCGGCGGTACACGGAGCTCCATCTCTAAATGAGACCAATCAATGTAGTAGAACAACATCAAAGACAAGTCTTGTGACACGACAAAGACACTGAAATTGCCCTCTTTCTCCCCCGCCCTTCCCTCCACCCACCCCCCTTCCGTGCTACATCCCTGCAACATAAAATCGACGGAGAACAAATATCGTAAACGCTGGTTCTCCATTTGCCAAAGGTTAACTTCTGCAGCCCTTTTGTCCGAGCGAACAGTATGGCGGGTCTGTGATGCCGTCAGCATTTATTAGATTACCTTCTCTTATCTGCCATACATCGCCAGCCGGAGGACACGCAAAAGCTCGGTTCCCAGAGCGGCGTCTCATTAGTCATGAGCGGCGTGGACGACAGGCGGCTGTGTAAAGGAGACATCGATCACAAGCAGGCATTTGAAAACAACGAAAGAAACTCCAGCAACTGTTTTAAATTCACTTCGGTTTTTATTTCCTTTGTATTGACATCCTTGTCTGCAAAATAAAAAAAAAATTTATTTTATTTTTTTGTTGTTGTTAAGCAGAACAGGATTTACGATGAAGGCCTTTCATCCCTTCTTTCCATCTTCTGTCTCTTTCTCTCCCCGCTGAGACCAAACAGTAATATGTTGAAAGGTCTTGTTCTCAGCTACTTCAGTGTTGGGGTATTATTTTGTTGGGGAAATTGCTTCCATATACACAAGTTTTAAAGCAGGTTGCCATGGCCTGATGGTGGTGGAAGACAGCAGACAGGCATGGAGAGGCTGAGACAGCTCGACCCTCCCGTGACACGGTCGACTCTTGGAACTTATATAATAAGACCAGAGAAACTCATGACAATCTAGCAGGTGAACTGTTGCAATGTGGAGGTGAATGCAGTAAAGCACAAAGTCACACTGTCAAGACACTTGTGACTGTCTGTCCATCAGTTCAAATACATCTCCCACCTCGCACATTGTCACGACTCTCGTACCTGCCTGTTGATGAGGTGAGTTGTCACACCTCCTACCCCAACCACGCACACTGTCACAGTTTAGTCGTCAGCTGTCCTGTTAATGTAAATAAGTATTGTTCATGCTCGGGGGGGGGGAATACAGTCGTTTCTGTTGTGTTGTTACAATGCCGGGTCCCTCACGCAGTGAAGTCATTAAGAAGCTGCAACAACAACAGATCTGGCTGTTTATTACCAGCAAATAACAAAACACGGCGACTGTTCTCACGCACTTTCACCTGCGGAGCACCTTCTGCCCAGTCTCAGGTGCGCCGCTCGCACTAAGTTTCCGTGACTGTCCCACAAGATCGTTGAGCTCACACTCTCCGTGGCAGGCAGCACGTACTGGGGGTGGGAGAGCAAAGCAAGGCGACGTTAACAACATCTCACATCTAAATTTGCACTCAACACGGAAACATGATCTGAGTCTAGTGGTGTACCCTATAGTTCCCCCCCTCCCTACCAAACACACACACACACACACACACGTGCGCGCGCACACGCACAGCCCTCGACCTGATACATTCCCTGCGAAGTCAAGCACGTCACATGACCACGTCACAAAGTCAAGTACTTCGAGGCTTCATTGTTGCCCCTTGACCCTTAAGTGAGAAACACATAAGTAAACTGCGACAGGTGGTTGGTCGTGCCAAGGACTAGGACTGGGGCGCCATGAGAAGCTTACTTGGCACTTACTACGGGACAGAGGAGCGCAGCTACCTCCGGGGTTATGAAATGTCCGGGCCTATGGCTTTCGGGAGTTTATATCCACGCAACAAATGACAACCTTTGTAATGTGTGGAAATGACCAGGTTTATAATGTGTGGAAAGGTCTCATACCCGGTGCTGGAAAGCCGCGCCGCGCCGGTCAAACAGGTTTAGGCTATTATTGGGAAGTGCTACATTAATACGGGTATCGGTTGGCAGAGTTTGTTTTCTCATGCAAGAGTAAAGCAGAACGCGATTCAGAGCCGCGCCTGTCACAAAAGCTGCCTCTACGAGTTAATAATGCCAACAGAGAGCGGGAGTTGGGAGCGAGGGAGGGACGGGGCGCTGGGGTGGGGTGGGGGGTGGGGGGAAGAACTCCTAACGACTGTTGTTGGCGGTCTTGCTGGTTTGACCAGACGAACCATCACCGACGGGGAATCGATCTACAAGAGTTTTGTGTTTTTTGCCGGGCAGTCGGTGCGATGCGGGAGGTGATGGGGAGTTAGGGTTGGGGGAGGAGATGGAGAAACAAGGTGGACCCTGACCGGTCAATCTCATTTACTGGACACAACTATTTGCTCGCCTTCGCAGTGGACAACAACTCCCCGGCTGTGGAGGCGTTCAGTGTAAACTTCCGTTCTTCCAGAGACCGGACTTTGTTTACCAGATGCCAGCGACGGTCGAGAAATAACGATTGAATGAAGTTTCCATTAAGATCCTCTCCGACCACTCTAACCCTCTTACAACTTGGATGTCATTAAATGTGGTAACCTTGCAAACATTTGCAAACTGACCAATCCTCTCTTCATTCTTCTAGTTGACGGTCTCAAAGAAAACAAAAGAATGGAGAAAGTCCGTGTCCACCTGCACTAGACTGGTCAAGGCAGAAGTAGGAAACTGTCCTCGTGAAAGTAATCTTTTCACTGGGCTCTCACGTATCCAAGTGTCAAAGAGAGACTTCGCCAAGAAGACAACGGACAAGTCATGGTCACCACGGTGTTCTATGTTGACGACCTGTATGAGCAAACATTGCGTAAACAAGCTGGCGATACACGACAAATGGTGACGACTGCTGGCGAGGAACACTCCCAGCTCTAGTGTTGGTGGCTGTAGTCTCTGGCCACCTGCCAGGTATGCGCAGTGAAATCTCGTCACGGACACGAGGAGCAAACTTCGGGGGCGACAAGTCGGACAGTTAACCCTCTGATACACTTCAAGGTAACCCTCTCACACACTTCACTTTAACTCACGTTAACCCTCTGACACACTTCACGTTAACTCACGTTAACCCTCTGACACACTTCACGTTAACTCACGTTAACCCTCTGACACACTTCACGTTAACTCACGTTAACCCTCTGATACACTTCACGTTAACTCACGTTAACCCTCTTATACACTTCACGTTAACTCACGTTAACCCTCTGGCACACTTTACGTTAACTCACGTTAACCCTCTGACACACTTTACGTTAACTCACGTTAACCCTCTGACACACTTTACGTTAACTCACGTTAACCCTCTGACACACTTCACGTTAACTCACGTTAACCCTCTGATACACTTCACGTTAACTCACGTTAACCCTCTGACACACTTCACGTTAACTCACGTTAACCCTCTGACACACTTCACGTTAACTCACGTTAACCCTCTGACACACTTCACGTTAACTCACGTTAACCCTCTGATACACTTCACGTTAACTCACGTTAACCCTCTTACACACTTCAAGTTAACCCTCTGACACACTACATGTTAACCCTCTGAGGTACTTCAAATTAACCCTCGACACACTTCACGTTAACCCTCTGACACTTCAAATTAACCCTCTGACAAGCTTCAAGTAATGGACGACCTATGGCAGCAACGCACTAAAAGACATGTTTGTTGTTTGAGATGGAATTTAAAAACAATAAAGAAATAAGGTTTTAAAAATACGGCGGGAGGAGGAGGAGTCGAAGGACAGTCTGTGCAAATACTTCTGGTCCACAAAAGGAAATCCCTAAAACTTCCCAACGGCTTTTAGCGAGTGACACAGGCGTCTGGATGCTAACTGCGTGGTTAGCATGAACCACTCATGTTGTCCATCTGGCGCCTAAAGACTTAAGAAGTACGGAAAGCTGCTTGAGAAAAGATGGGTGAGAAATGTCGCCAAGATTCTAGAAACGATGAGAAACAAATGGATGGGATTGTAATTAGGGAATAAATTGTTGTCTAAATTGGGGCTTTGCTAATGGCCGTCTGACAGCAGTAATTTTGGGTCGATCGCGAATAAATCATGTAGAACATTTCGTGGTCGATGAAGTAAGGCCGTGCACATGTTTAGTCACAAAAAAATCGTGATTTCTTTAAGAGGGTGATTTGGATGGAAGGAAAAGCATTGACAGGGTCAGATTTGTTTTTAAAGTAGGTTAGATAGGGTTAGAGGAGTTCGTGTGAGTGTGAAGTCTGTGGAGAGAGGCCAGGAGGAGCTAGTGAGACAGATATGCACGCAAAGATTGCCGCATAGTGTGTGTGTGTGTGTGTGAGAGAGAGAGAGAGAGGGAGGGGGGAGAGAGTGAGAGGCTGAGGAGGCGCGTGTACACCTGTGTGTGGTTGCGTAGGTAATCGCGAGCGCACTTTAATCCTCCGCTATGTAGGTACATGACCAGGTGTCAGAAAAACGCGCGGAGGCAGTAGATAGTGCTGGTTTTTCTTTCCCCACCTTTTCTTTGATCTCTAAGCAAACATTATCCTCAGCAGTCGCATTTTTTGTGTAACAGAACAGTAAGGCAAGTATGACAGTATTTTTGGAAATTATTTAAAATAAATAATTTCATAAAATACAATTAAAAAACCACAACCAAAGTTTTCGAAATTCTCGGCAACTGGAACCAGCTGACATCGCATTTCGCTGTAGTGTTCCGTTATGCCCTGTAAAACATCCTCCTCTCCACTGTTTAACCTCTGACACGCATTCGATCCACTGAATTCACATGGCCTCTGCGTGCACGTGCACTTCTGCGCTCACACCGTTTCGTGTCACTATTCTACGAAACAACTTTCATGAACTTCTCAGCTGGGCTCAGTTTATCCTGAATCAGTTCGTGGCAATGCATGCGACTGGGTCTGGGGACGAACCCGTTGACCTACTTGTTCACAGAACTTCATCTGCAAGTCGCCCGACTCTCGCCGATCTCTAACTCTACGGCCCCCTAGCGCGGAACCAACTCGCCGACGGGCGGTTAAGACAATCGATGTGCTGGGCGTTCTGATTTCCACGATGCCAGACGACCAGGAAATGAATATCAGCCTCTGCAACACTGCAGATGGAATGGCCCAGCATCGGGATCCTAAAACTGGCAATCGGCTGACCGATCGCACAGCTGTTAACGACATGGTTATAAACAGGCTTTTATCCCCCCCCCGTGGCTCTGCCGGAAGCTCACTTTATTCTCTGACCCAAATGCCGATGGCTTGACATGTCACTCCAAAATGCGTAAAAGGGAGACCGGGGTAAGGATACGAAAAGATGACAAGCGTGCATCGTCTTTCACTGGCGGTTGAAATGTCGAAGCTAGCCCCACGTGAACACTCATATAAGCTCGCGTGATTTCCCGAGAACGGCGCAACGTGACGTCACGATGGTGTGATTGGTTCCGTCTGCCTGCACAACGAAGTCACAGCGCAACATAAATCACGTGACAGGGAAGTCGTCAGCGGGGAGAGGAAGTGGGCAGCTCAAGGTCGCATCCTGTCCATCACCGCTCAGCCATAATCCTGGCCTGGAAGTTAAATCATCTCCCTGATCACAGGCCAACTAGAGAGCGGGTTTCTCGCCAGCTAGCAATCGACTCCCACCCACACTTGCATTCCGTTGACTCTCCTTGTTCCCCCAGTGTGAGGAGTTATAGTCTTTGAATTTTTTCATTTTACATTTTTTTTTTCATCAAAATCCAATCACCCGCCAGGCCGGAAATAACTATTTATAGCAAGATTGAGCTCTCTGGATACTATTTCCCTCCCAGTCAGAAACCGTCAGCTTTCCGAGCTCTGATCGCAGTTTCTCAAATTAAATATTGTTTTTCCTTTACAATCATCCATCTAAAAATATCTATGGATACCTCTTCGTGACTGACACATAGCTCGAAGGGAAATTAGTCTTTCTATCGTCTACAGATCAGGTCAGTGTCGGGGTCTCAATATGGCGACAGTGGGTGTGGGCAGTGTATGGTGAAGTAGCATGAAACTGATTCTCCAGACAATTGGCTGCCAAGCTGTAAATGTCGATTTACCAGTAACGTTTATTTCTTTACTACAAGACCTCAGTAAATATAAGGAAAGAGATCTGGGATCAGTTTGTAGTGGAAAGGAAGAGAAAAAAGGGTTGGTGGGGGTAAGGTCCATCTCCTCAACTATTTAATCGGTGCAGCAGACATCCTTTGCCGTTGTTCCTGCGACGATGTATCGTCGTCCCCTACGTGCTGTGTCGATGAGGACGACTGTTACCACTGAAAACAACTCACGTCTCGCCTTCCTCTCCCGCGCCTCTCGAGACCTAAAAGCTGTGTTTCAAGTCGCCAGATTTCTGTCTGAAGTGCGCCGACTCTCTAAAAGATGCCATAAGGAACGAATGCAAATACCCAACTGCAAAGACAGCCGTGATGGCCACTCACTCTTTCCCGACACATTTATGTCAATACACGAGCCCTCGGATTTAATATGCAGTCCTACTCGAGTCCATTGCGAGCGGAACGGATCCTCCATGAAATGCTGAGTGGTCCACTGCCAAGGCAAACATGGCTTGGAGGAGAGGTAATCGTCAGCTGTGGAGAAATCTTATCTCGCAGGTTTCTTGTTCTCGCCCAGCCCGTCCTTCTGAAGATTGCACTCTTTCCTCTGAACACCACCATCACCTCCATGTACAGCCTGAAATAACGACACTGGGATGTGAGTGGTGAGGGGTACAAAAGCGGAAGTGGTCTGCTTTCAATCGCTGGTGTTGTTTGCATGAAATTTGCCGATGTTGGCGAAACGTTATGCGCGATCCTGCTTTGGACTAAGTAAACTCAAAAAATGCTTCAAACTTTATTTGGCAAGAAGTTTCTCCGGAAGAAGAGAAAAAATTTCTACAGAGTGAAGATCGGAAAAGAACTTAAGAGCTACGCAAAAAGTGTATCACAGCATCGGAAACTAGACGACGATGAAGATGACGATGATGACGATAACAACCCAAGGCATGTTTCTAGAGAAAACTTTGGCTCGACTATTGCAGCAAATATCACTTTGTATCTTCGCGTCATGAGTAGGACTGAAAGTAGTCCAACCATTAAGAATTATGTCAAACAAAGAGGAGAAGCAGATTTCAACTTTAAAAAAAAAAGTAATACTGTGTCAGTTTGAATGACGAAAATTCCGCCCAAATCGCATTCTCTACCCTCCCTTTGTCAGCGTTTACTTTGTTCTCGAGTGTATACTTCAATTCGTTTAACACTCTCTTGGGCTTCTTAACCCACTTGGCAATTCTTTGAACCAGTGACACATTTCGCTAACTATTTTCTTTCAGCCAAAACGAGGTTATAGAATATTCAATATAGATGAAGGTAAACACAAATTGTCATTATTCTGAAGATAAATATGACCACTTAGATCAGTTCAAATTATCATCCATATCGACAGTAAGCTTGTGTCCCCCATCTCTTCACAGACAAATGTTTCTGGACATAAGTAAGCAGCTTCTTGATAAATAGCTTTACATCAGCATGAGTACAGAAGTACATTCTGCAGCATCAGCTCTGCATCTGATGTAAGGGTTGCCAATAGGAGGATGAAACATAAGGCACCGGACACGACTTTCCTTTGCAGTCTGTTGTCTACACGGGCGGGCGGTCCAGTGGCGCAACGGTTAGCGCCTGTCACCAATACAGACAGGATTTGATGTCCTGGGTTCAGATCTCGTCTCGGGCACTCTGTTCTTTCCCTTTATATGACATTTGTTTACAGGGCTGACCGCTTTGCCGTGATTATAGTCAATTCACTAGTTTGCCTGCTCGTCTTCCTCTGCAGATTTATGACACTCTCCATCTTCATTGTTTGTTCGCCGATTCCTATTTCTGTCTTTTATTATTTATCTGCATAGTTGCTTCTCCTTCTGTCCTTCGTATTCTGTTCATTTCTTCTACTTGTCTTTAGCGCTGAGAGAATGCTCCTTCGTGACCGTTATTTGTGCCCTATATAAATCACACGTTGTTGTTATTGTTATTATTATTAAAGCCTTAGTTGCTGGTTCGGTGTAAAACACCAATTCCTTTTCCTCCTCCATACAGCCCAAGATGGTTGTGGTATATGAGTGACTTCTGTGACCAGATTTTAATGTTGCCCGGCCTTCCTGTTGCCTCGCCACCAGCATGCCTTGCAGGAGTCTCGGCTATTCCTGTGGAAAGGGGTTCCCAGGGACCGGCTGAGGTGTCTAATCACGGGGGAGGGGGGAACTCTCCCTGAAATGCTCAGAAGTCTCCGGAACCACTTCATCTGCAAGGTCTCGATCTTCTGGAGGTCAGCTGTAAGGACTGTTTTCGCAGCCACACAAGGACGGAGATGAGTGTCTTGTGGGGCTGTAGTTGGTCAGGAAGCTGGAATTGCTTTTTCTCTACATTCTGCTCCACGATAATTTTTTTTAACTCTTTTGTTTGATAATGTTCCCTCCCTTTCTGTCACAGAAACGCGGCATTACACACCCTTCCGCTAGTCTTATTTAGTCTGAGATTCAGACCCTTTCCATGTCCATGTTATTACTTGGCCGGAATCCCCTTTTCATTCTTATTTTTCTAGGCGCTTGCATTCGCGTCAGAGAGTGATTTTGTTTTCTAAAATATTATCGACGCCTAAGTCGTCGACTTCTTGTTTACCGGCAGTGAATCCTACAGCAGCGACGATTGTGTGACTAGGTAATGAAGTCAAAGGCCGCACTATCACTGTAGGTCGCCTGATATCATAAGTTGAGTAATAAGGTCACAGACTCTAGGGTTACTGCAGGCACTGAGGTCACTAGCTCGGCAATGAGATCGCGAATCCTGTTTCTACAGCAGGCGTTGAAGTCATACTTTAACGGCATGCGATCTGACGTCATGAAGTAATGGAGTCACATACCCTACTACCACTGCAGGTTCTCTGACGTCAATAGGGGCCCCGGTAGTGTAGTGGTTAAGACAATCGCTTGTCACCGCTGCAGTGAGCGGCTAAGGGTTCAGATCTCGTCTCGGGAAACTCTGACACCTGTCCGCAGGGCTTGGCGCCGGTGGTTTTCTCCAGGTACTCCGGTTTCCTCCCCCTCTATTTCCCCCCCATAGTGCGGAATCGCCGCAAGGTCTTCCACTTTCCTACAACCGACCAAATGACGTCACTAATGAGGTCACAGACTCTACTTCGACTACAAAGACGAGCTAAGACTAGGCTGTGGTAGACGTGAGTGGTAACCTGTGTTTAACCTTCTGCCCTCCAGTAAATTTTCCGGCAAATAGTTCGACCGGCGTCTGCCGCTTGCCAAACTCCACCTACGCACCCCACTTCTCCACCTACACCCCTGGCGACACCTGCCGGTAGGTGTCTGAGCCGTCTGCGCAGACGCTACGCATGATCACCCATGCATGAAAGCTGACCGTCTAACTTTGATCGACCGGCAGACGTGGCGGCCTAAGTTCGGGACTTCCGGTCGATGGTAGAGACCCAGCGGGGACCAGTCGTCTGCCTGAACCTGAAGGGGTCGACCCAGGGAGAGAGGCCGTGAGGGTCTCTGCAGGAGGCCGACGCGTCGTGTTTTTCATCAAGTAGAGGGGGTCGTGGAAGCGGAGAGATGCAAAGTGGAGAGCTGGGGTAGGGGGGGGGTACTTTTCGTTCCAGCCGGCGCTGGTTCCATGGCACGGACACCCATTCCACATCTGCGGGTCCAGTCTTGGGCTCACGCGCGGCACAGTCAACATGAGGAGCGTGCTGGCGCATTGTGCCTCAAACGTCGTCTTCACTGAACTCTGCTCATGGTGTGAAGATCGGTACACACATCCCGCCCCCCCCCCCACTCGCCTTTCTCTCTCTCTCTGCTCATCGGAATCGGTGCCTTCAACAGGAAACGCAGACAGAAAGCAAGAGAAAGCAGCTGAAACTTCAATCAGCTTTTTTACTCAAAGGATGAGAGCTACTAGCCTCGAATCTTCAGTAAGTTTAAGGACACTTATAACCGTTAGGGCGGCATACAGTTTTGCCAAACAAACTGATATATGTGACAGTATCCACACAGCCAGGAAGGCAAGTCAGATTTCGGTCAACTACAGTCAAGCGGCCAAGTATACCGAGGACTGCTCCCTTCAAGCGAGGTCGAAACTCTTCACAACTTCTATTTACTTACAATTCCGCGCTTTCATAGATGACAACCACAAACTATTAGACATGGGCGGGGACAATGGGAGTGCGAGGTAGTGTCGGATCAAGAACAATTAGTTCACAACGATATTTAAGGGGCTGAGATGTTTGTCCAGTGGTTTCCAGTCACGAGATCACGATCGCAACCCGCGTTTAGTCAAGCAGGGTGTCAAGTGAGACCGCATCAGTCGCAAGTTTTCTAACCGGCTGCGCTGTCCGCCTTCAGTTACATCATGGCGATGTGAACAATGACTTGCAGAGGTCGCTAATCACCTCGATTTCTTTTTAAATTTTACGATTGGGCTGTTCGTGGCTAAATCCGATAGTTTCGGCTGGAATGGATCCGGTTACTGGATCTTTAGGGACTTGGCACACCATACAGTTCAAGGGCGTCCAGAAATATCTAGCCTCCCTGCTCCAGGGAGAGAGAAGGGGGTTGAAGGGTAAAGTTCTGTGGTAGAGAGGGGAGTGGAGGAGGAAGGAAACTCCTGGAAGACAAAGTTTTATCTAATCATGTCTCCCGCGAAGGAAAACGTGGGGTGTGGGCAACGAGGCGGGGGACGGGGAGAGGACATGTTAATGGGGGGGGGGGAAGATGTTGGAGGCGGGGTGGGAATGTAGTCGGGAGGGGGAAGAAGATGGGAGCGAGAGCTGTTAGTGATATGGACCTGTTATCGATTGTTCACTTCTTGGCCTTTCTCTCTCTCACTCACACACACACACACACACAGAGTGTGTGAGAGAAAGAGAGACTCGAGTTCGAAATATCCCATCGCAGTCCAGCTGTAAGCGAAGCTCTGTAGCAGATGGTTTGTAGTTGATAAGGTTTGGCAACAAGATTTCGGTGCTTGTGTAAACACCAAATGGCAAAAAGATAAAATGCTTACAATGTGGCGTGTGGGACTTTAACCAAAGCGTGGAAGGTGGTATAACAATGTCTCCGCTCACCGACCTTTACTGCTACAAGTGACTTCACTAGTCAAACGTGTCTCTCTCTTTTTTTTCCCCCTGATCATTTCTGTGAAACCATCGCAAACGCAACTGGTGCAACGGGAGATAAAACCACATATAAAATCCGCCAGTGATTCGAACATCTCAGTTTTTACTGGCAGCCACAGAGCGCCTCTTAAAAAAATAAAAGCAGGCCAAGCGGTCCCTCCATCAACCTTCACTTTCCCTCGTAACGCGAGGGCCTGCAGAAAATGACACTTGTGGGGCTGATCCACTTGCGAATCCTTGCCTCCTCTTCTTCTTTCATGTGCATGTGTACGAGGAAGCGAGCGTCTGTCTTTTGTTTCCACCATCTTGTTTCATTCCTGGACCGTTCACCTGGGGCCGTAGTCATAAAGCGAGAGTAAGTCGTTTCCCTAGGGCAAAGTAGGGAACTCAAGGAAATGCGTTTGTCTTCGTAGTTACAATGTGATCCCCAGACCTCGTAGACACTCCTTCGTGTTTCTTTATCCCACGGCATCTTTGCCACCGCTTTATAACTACGACTTTAGGAGGAAAACATCTGCCGGGTCTGGGAACCGATTTACAACTTCGAAAACAAGATGCTTTTCCTTGAGTTCCTGATCTGCCCTGGGGAACGACAACTCTCGTCTCATAACTACAGCCCCTGGCGAGAACTTTAACCTTATGTCTGAATGTTAACATCAGTCTTTTCAAATAAAATGTTGCTCTTCAGGCTAGTTTAAATGACACACAGCTGCCAAATAAACTCAAACTTCCTTAAAGCGGAACAGTGTCTTCAGCGATGTCTAACCAAAGCGCAACAGTTCAATAATCCAATCAAAGTCAAGAAAAAGTGGGGAGGGAAAGGGTCTGGAATTCTTTCCACTTACGCTTTAATTTAAAATTGCTTTTTCAACACCCTGTCCTCCCAAGAAAACATTGTCGAAGGACAAGGAAAAAAATGCGGCAAAGCAAAATCACACCGCATGGCTATCAATTTCTGACGCGTTTTTTTTATTTTAATAAAAATATTTCGTGTTCGATTATTTCTAACAACAGTGGCATTAAAAGCACTCCTAAAAGGCTTCGCTACATCAGCTTCAACAGGATGTGTGAGAGAAAGAGAGAGAAAGTTTTTTTCTTGACAGCAGTAAGGGCCTACTGCTATCATATCTGCAAAAATATTTCCCAAATTAACTATGCATCAAGCACTGACATTTTACAATGTGTTTTGTATACATTACATAGATATATTTACACATACACTCATTGCATTACACATACATTCATGCGAGGGGTAGGGACACGTATACATACACACACACACACATATATATAAGAACACTGATTTGTTTTAAAGAACACAACCATCATTTGTTAAGATCACTGGAGTGGAAGCACACTGTGATTATAACGAAGACTGCGAACACGAGTTTCACGGAGGGAAAAAAAGTGAGAAAAGCTATCCCGTCATGCTACACGCAGACCAGACAATGTGTGATACGATGCGATACGATTTGCCAGTGTCAATGGCGACTGCCATGCAGTAAATAAAAGACAGACATCAGTGCTCACTGGCAAAGGGGGTTACTCCACCTCTAGTCAACTACCGCATCTCTTCCTCCTGTCTCCTCCACACGAAGGAGGGGCAGTGAGGTGCGGGGTACCCAACCTCCTGGGTAACAAAGATTCCCTGTGTCTGGCGAATCCCAATTTCACCTACAAAAAGATGTAGATGGCGCTTGAATGTTGTTTAACCTCTCACATCGCATTTCTTGCAAACGAGCAGGAGAGCGTCATGAGACGATTACTGGCGAGGGCGCAGACCCCGCGGTTTGTGGAAGAGCACAGCAACAGGATCATTTGCTAGACCCTCGCGCAGAGGAAGGGGACACCCGGGATGACCTTGCCAGCAAATTGTTTCCATTACGCAAGCGTTCACATAAAGAGGTTATGCGTGCGAAATGTCCTCATCAAATATGGATGACTCTTAAACGCAAAACACCCATAGTGGGCGAGGACACAAGGTCTATGCGGGCACGAAATGTGAAGAGGAAGTGTGGAGGAAACCCACGCGCGCACACACACACACACAGAGTCATGCATACCGCAGTGATGTAAGCAATTCGACAGCGTCTGGAAAAACTGCATTTTAAGAGCATCAACGGCCATATATCTGCGCCCTGCTTCCACATTTTAACCGCCACTTGAGGATAAAAGCAGTCCCAGCCCCCAAAGAAGAGAGTAATAAATCCATGAAACTCTTTCTCTCCCTCCCTCATCCTCAATCTCTCCCTCCCCCCCACCTCTTCGCCGTCTTGCTTCTGTCGTCTGCCATTATTAGTTCGACATTTACGCACTGGCCTACGCATTGATCCTCCACACACACACACACACACTGTACTTTTCTGACATCGACCAACAGACGTCTCCTGTTTACTTTGTTCACACATTGTATGACATTCGCATAACCGGTAATCTACCCAAGATAGACAGCGCCCCTACACCCCGCACCAAGAAAAAAGTATATATATATCGGGAAAGCGTTCATGTCATGGTTTTTTCTTCCTTAAACATAAGTGGATGATTACAAAGTGAGTGGCAAAAACGAGAGAGACAATACACTGTGTGTGTGTGTGTGTGTGTGTGTGTGTGTGTGTGTGTGTGTGTGTGTGTGTGTGTGTGTTATTTCATCCCCAAGTAGTTTCTGCTGAAAACAGTCGAATTATCTGATGTTTAAGCATGGACAAGAAACTCGTCACGTGATATGACGCAATTATTCCTCCTCCCAAACCAAGAAACAGCCGAGGTTGGACCGTTATGTCATCGGATCTCGGTCACCTGTCTTCCTCAGAAAATACCACAGAGCGGTGAAGCGGTCCGCAAGGCGGTGTCTGCCAATCACTCTGGTCGAGAAAAATATCTTCCAGGATGTACGATGACGTTTATCACAAACAATCTTGATTACCTCTCACCACCTCTGCAGATGGTGTCACGTAGACATTTTCAGAACATGCTCACACACCTCCGGGGTCACAATTCCACGTCAGAGCCAAACGGTCAGGTTCGCCTCGATAATGCCGCCACGCTTTCATGTTGTGTTTTGTTTTGTTTTGTTTGTTCCTGGACGATGAATGACGCCAACATTGGTCATTGACCAAACCTTTCATTTTCCAGACTTGACAGAAACCGAACGCCGACCCTAGTTTTCTTCTCAGTGGGGTCACGAATGACGTCGGTTTCCAGTAGATGAGGGATGTGGTCAGCGACCGGACATCGCACCATGAGTTGTGACTGGCGCACTGCAGCAGAAGGTCGAGCGACGGTTAAGACTCGACGGTTAAGAAAATTGGGAAACGATCAGTAATGGGGTCACATACCCTACTACCACGGCAGTAGTGTAGTCACTGTAGTGGTTAAATCAATCGCAGTGAGCGGCTCAGGGTTCAGATCTCGTCTCGGGACACTCTCTGTATGTGACACCTGTTTGCAGGGCTGGCCGTCGGGGGTTTTCTCCGGGGTACAACGGTTTCCTTCCCCACCCCTCCTTCTCCACCCATACCGCGAAATCATTTTTAGGTGGAAACACTTTCCTGCCAAACCATCCAACGGACCAACAGCGACCCTACAAAGAGTACACATCCCGCAACCCCTATGGGGGAGGGAGCCAGCAATTCATGCTTCACGACGGGCATCACGTTCGCGATTTTCACCATCTTTAGCGCAGCCTTGACCGAGTCTGAGGGAATGGCCTTTAGGAGAGACAACAGGCAAACGTAAATAATGATGTCAGCGGATGTTGACAAAAGGAGGTGGCGGGGGGTAGGGATGCGCAAGACAGTCCTTTGAAGGACAAAAACGTTAGCGAAGTGAATCATGTCATTTTTTTTAAATTAGGTGTCACACGTGCTTACCTAACAGGCTTTGCTGCTGTGCGTAGGCCGGGAAGACAGGGTGGGTGGGAGAGGGGACAAAACACAAAACTCTTCTAACAAGTTCAAGCTCTCTCTCTCTCTCAGGCAATTTGTTTGCGGACACCAAACCCTCGTATTGTTCTTGGCGTATTTGCAACTGAACTCCCGCTCTCCCTCCTCACCTCACGCACACACACACACACAGATACAAGACGAAAACAAAAAGCCACGAAGATGTGGGGGGAGGGGGTAGGGCACTTTCTCAGTCCTCGTCATGGAGGAGAACCACGCGACTGTACACACCACGATGTGCTGCCCCCCTCCCATCTCCCCTGCGTCCGACAGCAACGTGTGTTTGTGGATCAATACATGCCACAGCCGCCTCTGTCTGTACGTCCAGGCAACTTACTCGGCCACCTGTTAGTGTGTGAGTTAATCACCATCGTCAAGCCTTCTCTGTCCCTGCAACAGCAGCCACCACCCACACCAACACCCTCGCTTTCCCGCCATACGTCACAGCTCGCGCAAAATATTGTAGTACCATTCACAACAGGTTGCACAGCCTACAAATGTTCGACAGGTGACAACGGAGGATCTGTAGGGGAGGTGAGAGGAGAGGGGGTAGGGTGAACAGAGAGGAGATCACATGCACGCCAGTTACACCTCCACTTCCATACAGCGCTGACTATATACATTAACATGTACATCACTACTAGTCCTCCACCACCATCACAGTAATAAGTGTTACAGATGTAGCCACAGAAACTTTAGAATGGCCGATGAATGCATGCTTGTAAAACACAAAAGTTTCACACAGAAAGGCTAACTCTGGCTTGATGTATACAGGCTGAGATAATAAAAACAAGGTCCAGACTGTGGAGAGGTTTCGAGGCAAGCACTTGTTTTCATACATCCCTGTTGCTTTTGTTGTCTTGTGCTTTTCATGTTATTCCAGATATTGTTTCTCTACATGTGTTGATCTGATATACATATCTCTTCACAAGGTGTTGATGTGATATATATATATGTCTCTTCACAAGGTGTTGATGTGATATATATATATATATGTCTCTTCACAAGGTGTTGATGTGATATATATATATGTCTCTTCACAAGGTGTTGATGTGATATATATATATATATATTATGTCTCTTCACAAGGAGCCAGAAACAAAACAGGCTTACAATAAACATCCTCAAAATGTAGGAGAACTGGTTTTTCTCCTAGTGTTTTCTGCACAGATATATGCATATATGGAAATATGTTTCTCTCTCTCTCTTTGTGTGTGCGTGAGCGAGAGAGCAAGACTATATGCACATTATAATAATCTGCAAGTATATTTACCTCTATCTGCAAGTATGAAGAGCTATTTGTCAACTTCACAATTCACTTCTAATGGATCATAAGTATTTTCTAATCCTCAGAAGCACTTATCTTTCCATGAAAAACTCTATTACCCTGTTTCATGGCAGCATCTGAACTGATGATGATGTTATATCCATTTGTTTGAACAACCTTCATACCTCTCCTAACACACTATCATTCTGCTAGCTCTCCATTAGTCCTATGTTATTAAAGGGTAACAGGACTGTAACAGTATTTTTTAAATCTCTGGGCTCAGTGATTTACAACACACAAAATTACAACCTGAAATCTGAGTAAATAAGTTTTATTCACAGTTAAAAGCCACTTAGCATGTAGTTAGCAAATATGTTTAGGAATGAGGTCAAGATCTCATTTCTTGTGATTTAATAAAACTAGGTTCTGTTGTTTTGACAACACCTGAAAAGCATCCTCTTCAAGCTCTCGAACTGCATGAAGGACTTGTCAAAAGTGTCAAAAGAAAGAATTTGCTTTGTGAGATATATATATATAGAGAGAGGGCTATGCATGATTGTTACTATTACAGCACTATATTCTCTTACACTTTCAACCTTGTCAAGAGTAATTTACTGTTTGACTGAGCTTATAAGCACTGAGAATGGATAAAATATGGCATCCCTCCTCCTACACGCATAAAGATTACACAAAATGGAGCTGACAGTGAGTGGTTCTTAATGCCATGTGAAATACTGTAGTCTTTTACAGCTGAATAACCTATGCTTCTCGTCTGCTGTGCACGGGCCTGCGTTATTTGAAATATAATCTCCTCAATACGGTCTACTGCACACATCAAAGCCTATGTAACAGGCTAAAAACAATAACTGTATTCACACCTGTCGCTACCTCTCAAGGTGGCAGCGGAGCGACAAGAATAACAGCGAGACACACTTGTCATCTCATTCTAACTTTAGAAGGACGTCCTGCAGGTTTACCAACGACTGGGAATGTCACCGGTCGGCAAAGAAAATGAAGAAAACTAATGTAGATTTCTTTTTAGTAACTGTAGGTTTAAAAGTTTCCAATTTTATCAGACTGACAAGCAATGAAAACACAGTAGAGACATCAGGACACAATTCCTCTTCCACTCATTCGAGGACAAAGTGACACGGGATTTTAAAAAAAAAAATGGTGAAAGTAAACTCACTTGATTTCGAAGCTTTGCCGAGTTTCTGAAGAATTTTATGAATGGTACTCCCATCGTTGTCCTTCACGGCCTGCAGCAAATCGTGATCCTTACCCATGTCGCGGGTTAGTTGGGTCAGCTAGTGTCGGACATATCCTGCGGTGAGAGAAAGGGCAGACCCCCTCTTTTTTTTTTTTTCCAACGTTCGCTGACTCAGACGACAGGTCGGGCTCGTCGTCCCAACTTTGAACTTAGCCACAGTTATCAGGCGCTCGCTAGGTAGTCTCCACACTCACACAGCCCGCGTACAGGTGTACAGAAGAAATATCGCTGTACAAATCCAGGTAAGTATCCAAGCTGCAAGAAGTCACGAAAGCCGACCGCCTATGTCATGCTTCTGTTTACATTCGGCTCTTTCTTTTTCTCACCTGGAGAAGTTGCCTCATCGCGCTACCCCTCTTTCCCCAGGCCGCCATGCGCATGCGCGACTGCTGTCCAATGGGAAGACGACGACGGCGCCAGTCCGCGCGCTGGGGCGATTAACCACTCTCTCCGCCCTGCGCCGTGCGTGCTTCCTCCCACCCCACCCCACCCCCACCTACCCTGCCACGCTTCGCACTGCTACCATCGCCAACGGCGCGAGCGACTCGTCTCGCACATGTGCTGAGCTGAATCCGCTGAAACATTTTTTTTGGCCCTCACATCTTCTTCCCCCACCCACCTACACATACCCCCACCCCCCCGCAAAATCCACCTCTCTGTCTAACCGTATCGTAAGTTGATATTCATCTCGCTTGTCTCGACCCATGAAGTCGTGTTGATGAAAGGTTGCAGACGTTGTGCGCAGGAAGCACGCGCTATCATCAGACTGGTACATTTACAGCTGTGAATCATCCGGGTAACGCCGTGCAGGCTGGGGGTGAGCAGACGATTGAGCACCGGGTACATGGTATGGTGGTGATCAAGGGTACATAGTATGGTGTTGAGCACAAAAGTACATTTGTGTAGTGCTGAGCACGGATGTACTTGGTAGTGAACATATAGGTAGAGTAGTATGGTGTTGGGTGCGGAGATATATTAGTATAGTGGTGGGCACAGAGGTACATGGTATGAACACAAAGATACAGTAGCATGGTGGTTAGTACACAGGTACATGGCAGTGAGCATTTAGGTACAGTAGTATGGTGTTGGGTGCGGAGTACAGTGGTGGGAACAGCGGTAGATGGTATGAACACATAGATACAGTAGCATGGTGCTTAGCACGGATCGAGGTAATAATAATAATAATAAATGAAAGATTCGTGTAGCATATACGACATACACTCACAAGGAGCATGCTCTTATCGCTTAAAATAAGAATGAGTACAGTACTGATGACGAATAAAAGACAAATGTAGAAGATGCAGAGAAAAGCCAAGTGACAAGAACTGAGAGCATCGTGATTCTACGGAGGAAGAAGGTACATGGTACTGAACATGTAGGGACAGTAGTAAGGTGGGTTTTTTTTTAATTGGTGTTTTACGCCGAGCCAGCAACTAAGGCTATTTACATCCAGCCCTGTAAACAGATGCCACATGCAGAGAAAGAACAGCGTGCCCGAGACGAGAACTGAACCCAGGACAGCCAACCTTCACCGTATTGCGCCACCGGACCGCCCAGTAGTAAGGTGTTAAGGAGGTATATTAGTAATAGTTTTGAACACTGAGATACATGGTATTGAACATAAAAGTACAGTAGTAGTAATAGTATGGTGGTGAGCTCGGAAGTACATCGCATGATGTTTTGTTTGGAAGTAGGGCAGAGAGAGGTGGATGTGTAGAGACAAGACTTGCGGGCCCTCGGTTGTCGTTTGGGAAGACCTCTGGCGTTTCTCTTCACATGCTGCTTTTTCTTCCTCACCTTAATCCATCCTCCCTTAAAGACCAACCTGAATGGTTTTTGAAGTTTTCATATATCGGTAGATACAGGCGGTGTACTACGTCACACTAGTGCACCATTCACAACACTGACAGCAGTCAACATCAAACAGTGTACTACGTCACACTAGTGCACCATTCACAACACTGACAGCAGTCAACACCAAACAGTGTACTACGTCACACTAGTGCACCATTCACAACACTGACAGCAGTCAACACCAAACAGTGTACTACGTCACACTAGTGCACCATTCACAACACTGGCAGCCGTCAACACCAAACAGTGTACTACGTCACACTAGTGCACCATTCACAACACTGACAGCAGTCAAGATCAAACAGTGTACTACGTCACACTAGTGCACCATTCACAACATTGACAGCAGTCAACACCAAACAGTGTACTACGTCACACTAGTGCACCATTGACAACATTGACAGCCGTCATCATCAAACAGTGTACTACGTCACACTAGTGCACCATTCACAACATTGACAGCCGTCATCATCAAACAGTGTACTACGTCACACTAGTGCACCATTCACAACACTCGCAGCCGTCATCACCAAACAGAGAGAGAGAGAATTAGCGACATATGTGTTGACGGCTGCCAATGTTGTGAATGGTGCACTACTGTGACGTAGTAACTGTTAACGGGGTTCGTTGATCACAGGTGGGAATCACGTACTTTGGTAGAGGATAATTAATTAACGGATGGGTTTTGGAGGCTGATATTTACAGGTTAGGTTTATATCACCTATATCTACCGATATCTGCAAAAAACGCAAACCATTCAGGTGGGTCTTTAAACACTCTCGTACATAAGTTTATAAAATTTCGTTTACGCATGTATTTGTGCGTTTGTCCATACACTGTGTGTGTGTGTGTGTGTGAGAGAGAGAGAGCAAGTATCCCTCGATGTGTGCAGTATGAGAAGCTTGTCGATCCTCTCACTCAAGTGGTGTGAGTTGATGGACCTGCTCAAGCTACAGACTCTTGTAGTGAGGAGCCCGAGCGGAACATCTTGGTGTCGTCAGGATGCTCAGTGTACAGACAAAAGCTGAGAAGACACTCAGTGGACTTGTGATGGTCTGGGGCCGTTACAGAATGTTCTTGTTGTCACTGCTACACATCTGTGGCGGAATGCAGCAGGTCTAAGGTTCAGTGACTGACAGAAGACAGCTTCATGGAGGGAAAATATTCAAAAAACATGTAACTAAAATGTTGTTTCCAAACAACGGTATCGAAATTCTCAAATAAAAACACTATTGATAAATGTTTATTCTTTCTTTCCTTCTATATCTCTTTATTTACTTTTTCTGTTTCTTCTTTCTTTCTCCTTGATTTCAGCATTAATGGCATTTTCCTTATTAGTAAGGTTATCAGCGATAACACTAAATGGGACAGTTTATGACAAGAACAGCAATATTCAAACCAGTGCACTGATGTACCACTTTAATGATATCACAATTTTATCGACAAGAAGAGTTTTATATAAAACAAGCTTTACAATAACATTCACCTGCGCGTAAGATATAAGTATCAAAATTTCTGCCAGATAGATATGGTCTGCAAATGACATGTTCAGACCGAAGATCAGTCTACCCTCGTTTCATTCGGGTAAAAGAATAGGCCAGCCTGTGCAGACACTGGGCAGAGCAAAGGTAACAGATGAGGATAAGTTCGAGCCGAAGTAGGACGGGTGGTGAAAGAATATGGGAAAGAGGTGGATGAAAAAAAAGTGGGTAGCAATAAGTCTGGTTATTACAAGAAGAGGCGCATACACGCTGATGGCAGAAGCACCCGAGGGCACGTAACTCGAGACTCCCAGTCGCCACACCACCAGCGTCTGGATCGGGTACAACAACCTTCTCCATGCTATTTCCCTGCACAGCGCATGGGCAGTCAGCTCTGGAACATTCCTACATCAAGATAGAAACGATATCACGTGAACAACTTTTTTTCGAGTGTGGCCGTTTTCGTGACGGGTTCCTGGAAGTCATTTTTTTTAATTGGTGTTTTACGCGGAGCCAGCAACTAAGGCTATATCACGGCAAGACAGCCAGCCCTGTAAACAGATGCCACATGCAGAGAAAAAGCAGCGTGCCCGAGACGAGAACTGAACCCAGGACAGCCAACCTTCACTGTATTGGTGACAGGCGCTAACCGTTGCGCCACCGGACCGCCCGCTCCTGGAAGTCAAGGTGGAGGGGGGGGGGAGAAACCGACGACAAAGGCGATGGAGCAATGAACAAGGGTAGATCTCTTTTTAAAAACAAGCTATGAACAGAATGGGTTCGAAAAGTGTCGACCATTAACTCCTGCGCTTTGATTGTAATTTTTAAACTAAAGAAGCCAGGATCCTAAAGATGACATTGATCGAGCTTTCCCGCCGCGTTTATTGCCATGTTTGTGACGAAAGGGCCATATTCCAATTTTTTTCTCTTTACCTGAAGCCATCATTCCAAGACATTCATCGGTTCTACATTTTCTCGCAGCCTCTAGACAGCTCAGCTGCAATTCGCTTGAACAAGGGTGTCCCGCGAAAAATCACGCAAACATCTCTTTGTTTCTCGCGTAATCTCATTTCCGGCAACCTTTATTATTATTAATAACCTTCATATTTTCGCTTTATTTTGCTTTAGTTATTATCCCGGTTCACTGAAGATTGTCCTATGAAATCCGCAAATAACTGAAGCTATTTTTATCACTTTGAGGTTTTACTTAATACTTTTATGTTGGGTAATATGATATCAAAATGAGCAGAGAAGAAAGAAAACTCATGAAAAACAGGTCATTGGCAAATTTATATCGCAACATTTCTGACATAAATATTGGGTTTCAAAAACCTTATTAATTTTTGAACTAATATATCAAAGATACAACATCTTTATTGGTAGAGGACTAATCATGGGTTTTCACGGGAATATTACTGGAGGAGGTACGGTGATTTGTTGTTAAATGTCAAGAGAAGAGAATAAAAGTGTTATCGAGCTTCATCAGAGTGCTATTGACCGCATGGACCGTCTCATTTCCAATCAGCATAAAATGAATGATACGCTGGCTGACGTCGCTGCCAACTTGATTCTAACTGTTGCGGTTCAAGCCCGTGATTACGGTGGGGAAGTTTTGGTTGGTGAGCGAAGCTCACTCTAATATTCCCCAAATTTGTCTAACACCAGACCTGCATCGTGCTTTAACGATATGTGTGTGTGCGTGTGTGTGTGTGTGTGTGTGTGTGTGTGTGTGTGTGTGTGTGTGTGTGTGTGTGTGTGTGTGTGTGTGTCCTCGTGATTGAGTTGTACCCGAAAGATTTGACGAAATGATGTGTGAACAAAGTCGATGACCCAAGGGAGACAACCTGGTGTTTGAGCCATCTCATCTTCTGACCGCAGTAGCAACGAAAACACTCACCCCCCCCCCTCCACACAGACTCACGCTCGCACGCACACACACACACACACACACACACACACACAGAATCGCGCACAATCACACAACAATTTACTGCCAGAAAATGGGGGAGAAGTGGCAAGGAATTCAGCAGGGTCTCTCTTCACAGATTCCAGGCTTCAGGAAAGGCCATTGCCACCCGGCAGTGGACTGCGAGACGACGAGTGAGTGTGGACAGCTATATTGTACATTACGCCTCGTGCCCCGCGCGCTCCTTGTCTTTTCCAGCACGTGCGGCCATTACACTCGCCACAGACCTACTCGACAGAAAGTTCCAGTCATTTCTCGATCTTCCTTCAGAAAACATGCTTGCTTTCAATCTTGCATGTCTATATTTTTTGTATATGATCAGTAAATTCCTTAATCTATTTTACGTTCCGCCTCTTTTGGGTCAAAACTAAAGGCCTGCATGAAACCTAACTGCCCAAGATGGAATGGTACACTCCACATGGTAAATAAAACATAAAGCTGTACAGCTCTGACCAGACGGAAGCAACTTTCAAGGTAAATGACCGCAGCTGTCCACCGTCTCCACAGTAATACCACTCTCACCGATGCTGGCAGCAGTATCAGCAGTATTAGCAGTATAGGCCACACAGCAACATTTCAAGTGGCGGTGCACTTCAGGCAGCCAAGAGAGAGAGAGAGAGAGGGGGGGAGGCACACCATTGATCTGTGGTCGCTGATTTATGAAGATCGATATCTTTGAAAGCCGGAGCCCTGTGTGGTTTTCCCCAGAATTACCGAGTCAGCTGTGCTTCAGCGCCCGTTTGGTGGTCGGCACACATGACCCTGACATTTTTGTGGAGCAGCTGGCAATGAAGAGGCCCCCAGTCCTGATCGACTCATAAATCAAAGCAGGGGCGCACGTGGGCTCAAAATACAACGTCCTCAAAATACAACTCTTGGAGGGACTTGAACATCACTTAGGGTTGGGTGGTGGTGGGGGAGAGGGAGGTAATACTACTACTGCGCCAGGAATTTTAAAGGAAAGTGTAGCTGGGCAGACTGACTCCTCGACGAAACTGCCTTCTAATAAGAGTGGCATGTACATGTTGAAAGAGCAGGCGGGAGTTTTCTTCTTCTTTGTCGCGACGACGATTCACTTTTCGATTGATGATGTCGGGAGGGCAGCCCGTCTCGTGCCATGGCACATGACTTCATAACAAGGGGCGGGATCGTGATTAGAATGTTACCCAGACACAGGAGTATGGCACGAAAAATGGGATTAGGTTCATTCGATGACAGAAAACATAATTTAAGAACATGGCTTAATGACTTACAGAGACACAGGACCATAATGCGCTTAATGACTCACCGACACGGTATCAAACTCACAGACACGAGAGTTATACTCACGAGAGACATACAGCAGTGTTTTAATTTAATGACTCATAGCCACAGGATTAAACTCATTTTAACGACTCACAGTCAGTCAAAGCAAGGAAAGCTGTTGCGGTCAGCTGCATGGTGCTGGTGTGGCGAAAAGGCAGGAGCACGAAGAAAACAAGAGTATCGAGGTACTAGATGGTTCATGTGGACTAAACTTACAAAAGTTTCTTTTTCCAGATGCAGACGTATGTAAATCATGCAGTAACACCCAATATAACAATGTGTGATGCAATCTTCAGTTTTCCTCCTTGCATGCAGAGTATATTCTTTTAAAAGAACATTTTCTTACATTTCCGTGCTCGTAAGGAATGCCACAGTGACACACAGAATTGCTTTTGTGATGAAGGAGTGTGTGAAATTGAAAGGCCAAGCAAAGGAGACAAAAGATTGATCAGAGAAAACGCTAGCAAACCGAAACTGTCCACCGACAGATCGTTCAACCAGCCGCCAAAAAAGACGGAAGCAAAAAAAAAAAAAAAAAAAAAAAAGATCTCCCACAACATCGCTAACAAGGTTTGATACAAGAGGCGTGAAGCAAAGATTTGCATTTCTGAGCGCAGCTGAACTTTCCTCAAGAATCGTTGATGACATTTCAGTTAAAAGATAAACATTCTTCACGTGATACATCAAAGACGATTTTAGGGTCTGTTCGCTAGGGGAACCGACTCAGCGTTGCAGACATGACCAGGGGTCAGTGATGTGATGGACAAATCGTGGAGACGAGGGAAGAAGCAGGCGGGTGGCGTCTGCCATCCTAGCTGGGTGGGTGGCGCAGACGACCCGCCATAGGGCGCGCGTGCACTTACGTCACGACACGCGGGGGTGTCGCCTTCCGCCGTCCAGTCCACAGCCGGCCATTGATTTTGGTGGGTATCGTCAAAGAGGTGGAGGAGATAATTGTACGGCAAGAAGGATAGATGGCGCCATCGGGCAGGGAATCAAGTTTTCACATCAATTTTTATTGATTTGACAGCTGAGCATCTCTGGAAGAAGAACGACTCCTCCTATTCCTGTAAATCGAGGTCTTTGTCAAACATAAAGATCGGTGTCTACACAGACCGCCGATACAAACACATGTATACTGGCTCAATATAAACAACTTTAGGGTAATCTACCTTTCACACCTTACTTTCAGAAGCGTTGTGAACAAGGATCCCGATGAATTGACCAGACACGTTTTGTGTCACCAGACACTGTATGTCATTGTCAGGACACACATCGGAAGCTGCGGAGTCTCGTTGTACTCTCGTCATCGTATCGGTTGTGGGCCGACAGATACTTCACGTTGATTTATGATTGCATAAGGGAAAAAACCCCATGCAATTGTAGTTGTTTTTCAATATTAGCTTAGAAGCCATCTTGTGTTTCGTAAATAGCGGACCCCAACGTGTTTTATCCGTCCTCTGTATACATCAGATAAAATAATTCCACCTTTGAATGGATTCTGAAATGTTTAAAACAGCTCGCCTCTCTCTTTTTCACTTTCACCTCTGTGTGTTTGTGTGTGTGTGTGTGTATATATATATATAGAGAGAGATATCTCCACACTCACATATATACAGACACAGCACAGAAAGGAAGAGAGAGAGAGAGAGATGTTGGAAAGGAAAAGAAAGTCCTTTGGGTTTATTATTTTTTAATCAGGACCTGACCCAGGTTGGTAGTTAGTCGTCATGCTCATACACAGTTTTTATTAAAAGAAAATCATGGGGAGGTTCGGACCTCAAACCCTTGGCCTGACCATGAAGTGATGAATGCGGGGACAGTGGAGGCCCTGGGCATCGTGTGATGAATGATGGTCCAACAGATACCCCTCAGCTCCTCAGAATGGATGCCTCCGTCTCATAATGAGAAGTGCTGGTCCTCATCGGGACAGCGCTCCTTGGCAGGCGAAATTCATTTCATTGCGAGAATGTTGGACCGTCTCTTTCGTTTTGGCTTCAATTCTTAGTTCCCAGACAGACTGATGACCCAAGAATATTAAGCCTTGATTGTGCAGCTAGACTGCCCATGAGTCTTCGAGCTGCCCGTGCCATCGTCACTTAACAAACCAAGATCTCAAAACGTCTAACCATTCCCGACATACAGAGAAAGAAATAATAAAGAAGAATTAGATAGAGGGAGAAGAAAGTTTAAAAAAGGACTAAAGTATGATAGAATAAAGGACGAAAGAAAAGGGATGAATAAAGGCCGGCCGGCCTGGAAGCCAGCCATCTGAGAGAGCTGACACTATTCTGTGATGTGTCATAGCCACCAGCTAATGGAGCTGAAGGCTTCACTGTACCACTCCAGCCTTTCCCAGCCTCGCTCAGTACTCACACTCCCAGGGGGACTTCCCGGAGGATAGGCCCACCAGGCCAGGCATGGGTGGGGGAAGGGGAAGGAAGTGGGTGTGACAAGGGAGGGAATCTTACAGCTGAGAGACAGCATCCATGGTGGAGCAGACCTCATCGGACCCAAGGAGGTGAAACTGAAGAAGCTTCCATCGTCGACGATCTGCCATGATCGGAAAGGGATGTATTTGTAGAGGGGACGGGAGTTCGGAGGAGGGAGGACCAACTGAAAGGGTGAGAAGGCGCCAGTCTTCCTTGTGTGGAGGAGGGGGGCAGGAAGGAAAGTGATTGATGGATAGAAACGCGTTGAAGGGAGCTAACTGTAGTGGGAATGTCGGATAGACTGGCTGGAATGGAAGAAGAGGGAACAAATAAATTACAGTGCACAGAAATGGAGTATATAAAAAAATAAAGTATTAAGCTAAAGGTCGTCCTCTATTAGCCTTTTCAGGTCGTTGGTGAGGTAGGTGTGAGAGCTCTCACTTTTCTCGGGGTCATCTTTATGTGTGGACGGTGCCTCACTCTCCCTCACTGACCTACCTTCCCCCTACTCTCTACGGAGACAGGTACCCACTTCCGAAAGCTGTGTCGACTGGTGGAAGTTTGCTGCGCCACACGGGTATCGAACCTTCAGCCTCTCGGTTCTAACCACTCGTCTATCCACCATCCCATCCTATGTAGGTAGTTACAAAGAAAACTCAAGGGGATTCAGATCTCCGCCCCCTCCCTTCTTTAACTTGTCGAGAGTTTTCAGATATTTTTTGAGGCGGAGGAAGGGTATTGACCAGTCTCAGGAAAGAAAAGTATACATCACTGTAATTGGTCAACATTACTTTGATGTTGATCCTTCATGTGAAGAAACTGCTTTATTAGTGTCATGTTTTTATCTTTGCAAAACTGCCGCTGATATTAGATAACAAATAATATCGTTGTATCGGCTTTCGTGTGACTGGCTTATCGCACAATGTCTTATATGCAATGAAACTTCTTTTGTGTATTAAGATTTTTAACACCAATACATTACGTTTTCAACACCCCCCCCCAAATTATCTCCACGTGATTAGGATTTCTTTGAGGCGATTTGCGCGATGGGAGACACTGGGTTCGTCTCTGTCAGCTCTGATCGAAGCTTCGTGATTCGGTTCTTCACTATCTTCGGAACAGTGGACGATGTAACTTGAACAGTTGAACCAACAGCCTGGTTTTTCATTCATTCATTCATTCATTATCACTTTAATTAGAGCGTGATTTCCCCTGTGATGTATATTTACGACGAAAAGACGCCAACCAGCACGAAATTCCACAAAACTGGAAATGTTATGATACACCCTCGTGTGCGAGTGTGTGTGTGTGTGTGTGTGAATAACTTTCTGGTGCTTAATATAAAACACATAACAATGCAATAATACAGTTAAAGATCGTGATAATTTTGATGGTGCGCATGTACAAAGTCTTGTGTAAATAATTTAGAACAAACGCCAAGATTGATTGATAATGAATCGAGAAATTTGCTTTTTCGATCATTGAATTAAAGAGCCCAGAAGAGAAATTTCGCGAAGCCATCACGTTTGAAAGACACCCATGAAGTGCCGAGAGCACCTTCCTCAGTCCTGTGTATGACCTCCGACACAAGGCGTCTGCAGGCTCGTGTCTCTCGTGTCTTCGCGGAGGATATTCGCGTAAATGGCGACGGAGATTTACAACAAAAGGAACATTGCATGAGAAAATAGTGGGAATGAGAGTTGATAGCGCAAGTAAAGTATCCGATCATTTAGCATACCTTGCTCCAATGAACTGAAATCAGCCGTTAGAGAACGCTTTTGCACGGCTTGTAGGCGTTTCAGCTCAATGTTCTCCTTACTTTAATGCTATTCCTAGTACCAACAACAGCAACAGCGATGTGTAAGGAAATGCCACCAAAGTGGTCGGGGATTTTTTTTTTTTTTTTTTTTTCGCACAAGCAGTACTGCTCTGCTCCTGCCGCACCTAAGGGAGACAACTACTGGCACGGTACAGGAACGCTAAGCAGGGAGATAACTCGCTGTCTCCAGCCATACTTCAGAATTCTTTGTCGGCGTATCCTGGTATCTGAGTGTCTTTCCCTGGTCGACTCTGGCTACACTTCTGCCTCCCTCCTCTTCCTTTACAAAGAAGAGAAAAAAAATGATAACGAGAAAGACTGTTGCTACATGAGACGTCAGAGACTATTTCACAGAAACAAAGTGAAAGATGAGAGAGAGAGTGAGAGAAGACGATGAGGAAAATCAGACGGGTCAGTGGCACCCCATGCTTCGTCTGGCTGCTGTGCAAGCTGGTGTTCATTGTTCAGAGTGGTGGTCATTGTTGGCGAGCACCATGTTTGTCGAGGTCTTGGCGAGATGTTTGAGGCGCTGTTTGCCCCGCCAGCCCGCCCCGTCTCGGGATGTGCGCAACGACAAGGCGCTGCCTCCCCGCCATTCATCTGCAGCAGCGACAAAAATGCCGCAGGGATAGCCTATGTTTGGGGGACAAAGCCAGGAATGTAGCCATCAAATCTTTTACGAGGAAGGACAAAATCTCCTAGCGCGCTATTCCTCAATATATATACATATACATATATTTTTAAGTGAATGTCGAGAGCGGGAATTACCGAACAGGAGCGAAAATCTCTTTATCACCATGTGGCTTCTATTGAGAAAGTGTTACGTAGGTGTTCCTTACGGTTCTCAAAAGGTCGTGTCAGTGTCGTTATAGACCATTCTCCTTAAAGATGTGCGATGGACCGTTTTCAGACAGCATGCGCGCACTCACCCAACCAGACGTTCCTTTCCTCCGTATTGCTAGAACAAAGGAAGGAATGTGGAAATCTTACTTGTGTGTACATCTTGTATGTAAGTGTGTATTATACACGTGCGTGCCTGTGTGTGTGTGTGTGTATGTGAGAGAGAGAGAGAGAGAAAGAGAGAAAGAACAAGGTCGGTGACGAATATTGCAGTAGATTTTCTGGCTCTCCATTTTCACTCCCTCTTCACCAACCGATCGTCTTCAACTGTATCATGGGATTTCTTTTGCCTCAGGCGGGTCCCCTCAAGAAAACGACCATTTGATAGTTTACATAAAATGATTGCTTGCGTTACCAGTCACGTGTAACCTGTGTTACCCGGACTGACAGTGCAGTCGTGAAGACGGCGCTGATCAAGTAGCAGAACGACTCGCGTGATACTATTGTGCGAGTGCAGAGGGAAAAAAATCACGTGACTTCCTGGCACCACCACCACCACTACCACCACCAGCAGCACAGAACGTGAGGGCAAGGGTGAGGGTTAATGATACGCTGATGACTCATGTCCACACAACAGTTACAGACAGCCAAGCACGCCAACGGAGATGCAGCACAAAACCAAGCTTTTATCCAGACCAGTTACTAATTATGACAGGAGGATTTTGCTCAGCTATAATTACAATCGTTTCGAGGACTCAGAACACGCTCCCCAATATTCCCCAAACCCCAAGAAGTTTTCCAAGTTTCAGAAAGTTTTCAAGGGGCAGTACAAAGAGAATCTTGTCAACGCCCCAGTTCTGCACTTTTCAACCTCACACTCAACAAACTCCCTGCCAGCCGTGTGTGAAGGTCTTTATATTATATTTATCACAGGACACAACAACTGTCGAAATTGTGTCTTGGACGCAGAACATTTACAGAAGATTTTTACAAAAACAATTTGATAAAATCACATATTTGAAGATGTATGCTTATTTGTTCGACTTGAGAGGTACTGCAGACAGCAGTGAGGTGCAGCACCACACACGATGCTGATAACATTAGTGCTGGCAGGTAACACACAATTAGTAATGTCAGGACTGGCAGCACTGCGGAGGGGGGCGAATATCCCCGGGCACCAAAGTGGACACCAGAAATCTCCTGAAGTGTCCCACCGGCCGCTCATTAACCTAGAACCTGGCTGTAACAGTAGGTGGTCTTTCAAGAGAAAAGCAGGGACAGATACCCGGGGTAAAAGAACATCATCAGTCTTAAGCCCACAAAGTTCAGCATTTTCTCACAAGTCATTCGTGTGAAATTTACTATGTAAATACATCAGCATGTGTCTTCTTCATTTCCTTTCTCACTCATTTTATCCTCACCAACAAGCAAATGCTCCACACACACACACACACACACACACACACACACACACACACACACACGAAAAAGGCATCAAGACAAAGTCAGAAGACAGGAACAGCGTGATTTTTTCAACCTTTTAAAGAGTTTTCTCATATAAAAATGTACTCCCTGATCTCAAATACATTATCTCACGTCGTGCATTTAACATCCAAAATGAAGTGAATGTACAATATCAAAATAAAGACCCATTTGCAAATTTACCTTTCGAATGCAATTCAGTGAAAGAAAAAAAATCTCTACTAACAACAGAACCACAAGGAAATGACGTTAATAATAAAGAATAATTATAATAATTTATTTAGGACCTCCACTTAGGACGGCCCAGGTAACATTCTACTCCGACTGATAACTTAAAATGCCGTTGTGACCAGACGAGCAATGAGATGATGCTGAAGAGTGTAAATAGTCTTGTCAGGCTTAGTGAACTGCTTCATAAGGCCGTGAGAGAGCGGGGAGGGGAGGGGAGGGGTGTGGGGAAGAAGGAGGGGATCAGTCTACACCACCCACATTCTCATGGCAACACACGACAGAGGTGAACGGTGACCACAGTGTGTCGGCAAGCAAAGGATATAAATGCTCGCCTCTTTCAATGGGTGAGATCGTGTGTGCGTGTGCGTGTGTGGCGGGCGCGCATGTATGTGCCTAAATGTCCAGAAGACACATCACTGCACACAGGTAGTAGAAGTCCACAAGTGGTGTACAAAAAAGGGGAATAGCTGTTACTAACATTGTGCAGATTTCAAACGTCTACTGAAGGTGCCAAAACAGTCTTATATTGAAACAATGGTGTGAGTGGTGGTGGTGGTGGTGGTGGTGGTGGTGGTGGTGGTGTGTGTGGGAGGGCCGGACGTCATGACGAGGGAGTAGTGTTGTGTAAACACAACGGGTGAGTGGTTATGACGAAGGAATAGTGTTTTATAAACACGATTATAGGGTGAGGAGAGGGAGGGGGAGTAAAGTCCAAGGAGCTGTTTTGTGTCAACACAACGGGTGGGTGGGGAAAACGGAAAACAAGTTGTGTCGAGTGAACAGAAGACAGGAGGGATGACTGAGGAATACATTTAACCTAGCTGTTCAGTGAAACAGAAGTATCCGGGGTAAACTCTGACCTTAGTCCTACGACCGCAGCGAGTTCATCTGGAGATGAAAAAATCTATATCATTAAAGAAAAACGAGCCTTGTGTGTAACTACATAAGGGGAAACAAAAGACCCACAGTTTTCTCAGTTTTCGGTTTCAAAACTAAGGACAACTGGAAAAAATGACCAACTTAAAACATAAAGAAATAATCTAACGATCTTTTTTTGCTGTCCACCCAGAAGCAGATATGAACCAATGAGTTTACTGTCGTGGAGTTTCGAATTACTATACACATCTACGGATAATTTTTTTGTTTGTTCCACATCTACTAGTAAAGGACTGCCCATCTGAAAACTCCTCTGACATTTCCTTCACACATACACGGCGGGTTACACAGAGGTGCACACTTGACCATGTGTTGAAGAAAACAAACAATAGACTGCGAGTAATACAAATATTGCCCTGTATAAAGACCTATAAACCAGAAACTGAATAAATCGTATTGTTAGTCTTTTTTTTTTAAATGAACTACTATAGACCCAGACAGGTCTGGCGATAATAACAGGGTACACAGCTGTAACTCCTCAGTACTACAAGAGTCACAGACAATAAAATGTCTTACTTCGTTCCTCTCTATCGTCCCTTGCAGATTATTTCAAGTCACTAGACAAGCCATCATGGACTGTCGTAGATGTAGGTTTGTACAGCATCCCTAGAGATAGTTCAAACTGTAGGCACGTGGCCACTTGTCACATAAATATAAATAAATTCAACAGACAAACTGGACTGGACTGGAACTAGAATTACCAGCCATATTGCACGCGGTTGTGGGGCGGACCACGAGGCAGCACAACAGGTCTGTGAGCCCTCGTCATCTGTGGAATATCTCGAAAGGTTCAAGCATTGCACACTACACTGTATTGTAGCCCCAGGAAGAGGCGTAAAGCAGCGAATATTGCACTTTGTGTGAATCACCCAAGTCCAATAGGGACACAACAGAAGAGGCTAAAAAGGGAAGGGGAGGCGAGGATAGGGGAGGGGATATACACGCTACCTTTGACTGCTGTGGAAGGGATCTTAGGCAAGGGGTCAAAGATGACAGTTCACTTTCTCTCTCTCTCTCACACACGAATGCACGTTCTGGTGTACAAGACATGATAACGGTGCACTTGCAGACACCCCGAATGTCCCACTGCACAACTATTTATAGACGACTGGAAAAAAATGCGAGGCACATCTTTAGGTGTTCCTGAGCTACTACACCTGTCGCCTGCTGCAGAACTTCTGAGAATGAAATACATTCTTCAAACTTCACAGACGTTCTCCTTATAAATAGACTGTTCTCTACTGACGATAACTCATTAGTGAAGGTCAGTCATCTTGACGATTAACCCGCTCACTGCAAAGGATGCGCACTGCCACGATAAGAAGCCTGTTTTTCCCATTGTAATGCTTACATTTTGGATGACAAAATCCTTAAGATTATTTCAAACTATACCACCTAATGTCCTGCATGACGCATTGGTATTCCCTGAACTGTATCAAGCACATGTTACTTAAATTTTACCTCCAAATAACTCTTCAGTTAGAAGATGACTAGCGTTCAGTTAACAAACGAACACTTTTTCCCCTCTTAGCCTGACACAGTTACGATCCGGAAGACATAAAAATATAAGAGAGAAGAAAAGTAAGGGAAGGACAGTAAGGGAAGGAAGAAAAGGATGCCTCTTCTGCAACGTTGGTCATCACTGAAAGCTGACCAGATATCTACTATAAGGCTAACCATCGCCCAAGACTGAACACCTCATGAAGATCTAATATGTCAAGAAGCATTTTAACTACATGTGAAATTTATTGTACAAGTTACGCTGATGAACCCTTCTAGCAACTCAATCTCTCGATAACTCCAAACAAAGATGAGACACAGGGTGGAGGGAGGAAAGAGTCAGTGAAGTCGGGTGGTGCCAGACACCGAGCAGTGTAATGATGGGAGGGTCACATGATCGTGAAATGCGTTCAATTAAAATCACCATTTTGGCATGTTTTTAACATCGCAATATGTACAGAATTATTCACAGATGCATAAGGACAAACTCTTAACTGGAAAGGCATCTGGGTGAGTGAAGAGAAGTGAATAGAAGTGCGCACAGTGCCTTAGAGGGAGAGTATGCAGCAAAGTGTAACGGGGAGAGGGGGAAAAATCACAACAATGCTATGACTTACAAACAGCTGTACACCTTATGGTACAGGTGCTAATGGAAGGTTAACAACCGGAGGGGATTGGGGGGGATTGTTTCATGTGCAAGTGGTTCAAACATTCGTTAGTAACTGACCATGGCGTCAGAGGCACAGACCAGAAAAAGTCTGCTGGTCCTTGGTCAGCGGGATGGAGGTGTAAGGGTAATAAACATGGGTTTACATTTTACTTACTGTGGAACCCATCTACAAATGACTATCAGTACAACACACGAGACCTGTACAGATTACAATAATAAAAATCGCTGCAATTCATGCATCTATTTTAAATACTAACAACAGGTAGGTCATATTGATGACAAAAAAGGACAAGGTAGCAACAGCTCATAAGGTAACTGTGCTACCACAGCTTGTCTGCATGCCCTAAGCCACTGCATGGAATCACACAAGATCAACAACAATTTGTACATTTACAGTCTTCTGTCCTGCAGGCTCTTCAGAATGGACGGGGATGGTCTAGACCTGATTGTGTGTGAAGGAGAACAAACAGCTCAGCAAGAAAAGTATTTGAACAACACTGCAAACACATTCCTTTCATAAAGACAAACCACACTGCTCAAGTTCACTCTTTCAAGCCGCTGTCCGCTCAACAAGGCGCCGGTATAAGGTGAATCAAGATGGGTTCCACAGTATTTCATTAGGTGCTTTGTTGCGGCCAGCGCTCTAGCATTATGACACAAAAAGTGGGGGAACCAACATCAACAGCTCACTTAATTGCACTACTCAAAACAAAAATCACACAGGGTCTTTGATATTAAATAGGGATTGGGGAAGAACAGGAAAAGATGGAGGAGACAAGAAAACAAGTCTCATTAACAACAGTAGTAATAATAGCAACAATAAGTGCTGGTAATAGTAACAGCAGCAGTTGTAGTGGTGGTCAGAAAGAGAAGATATAAAGGAGAAGCAGTAGACTGCTTGGGAGAACTTGGGGGAAGATGAAATGTGCAATAGAAGTGGTTGAAATGATGGAAGCAAGCAGTTATGTAACAGAAGCAGCTTTATGATAATCTTCAACATTAAACTCGATATGATCATAGAGGGAGGAGCAATAACAATATTTTCATTGGGAAAAAAATGATCAAACATAAAAATGAACAAAACTGTGACATATGGTACGAAATCAGCGTTCACTAAACAGTATGGCGATAGGAATAAATATGTGAAAAATAGCAATGCAACACAACGTTCTGCAAAGAATTACAAAATTCTTTTCAGTCATTCACAGATGGAAAATAAGTGACCACTTTTGTTCCAAGGTAAATAGACAGACGTCTCATAAGAGACAAGCCTAAAGATTGCACTCTTGCACAAATTCTGATCAGCAAAGGCTCCGTAAAGTGGCATTGCAGGCACGTTTTCTCCCCTAGTTTTAGGTCAATCTTTTGTGGAAGAAATAGAAAATTGCCCTTTAAAAAAAAATTACCATTACAGCTATAATAATGGTTTATTTATGGAGCTTTGCAGGATAAAATAAACAGCAACAGATGGTATTTAAAGGTTATAAATGCTTAAGTTTGTAGTAAGCTCTTTTTTGACTATCATAATACTAGAGAACAGTTTCACAAAATCTGCAATGCCTTTAAAGCCATAACAATACAATCCCTAAACTGGACAAAATATCCCTTACTTTTAGCTCCCCCCACCTTTTTTAAGTCTGCAAGTCAGCAGGTTGCATGAAAATGCTTAGTTGCAATATAAGAAAAATCACAGAGAGAGTCTCATGCATTTACATTACTAACAAAGAGACTATTTCAACAAAAATGAAACACAAAAATTCAACATTAAAATGTTTAATCTATCTTTTCCACAGTTCATTAAGATTTGCTTTTTTTGAACTTCTGGCAGAGGAACACATATAAATGTTACATTTACAATCACTTCTATATTTTTTTCAGCCAGTGAAAAATCAAAATCAGGTTTTTGACAGAAAATATTACAACGAAATGGACAGGGAAATTTTGCACACAAAAAATGAAATTGCATTCCTGTACAATGTCTTATAAAAAACAGACACTGTTTTATAACCAGACAGATTTGTCAAACTGTAAAAATTTCTTCTTGTTTTTTTTAATGTTTATTTTGTGCAAATGATTTCATAAAACTCTTTGTTTAGTACAGATGATTTCATAAAGCACTAACATTTTTATCTAAGCATTTCTTAACAAACTTAGTACAAGCCCTTTCACAAACTTCTTTCTTTCTGGCGTTTGAAAGCCATCGTCAAACAAGTGATGCATTTTGCCTTTATTTTGTGGAGATCAGAGTTCAGAATCTAGCTACGTACTGCATTTATGCAGTAACCCCAAATATGTTACATAATATTACATGCTGGTACATGACAAAGCAATTTCTTTTAATGTCTTGTTTCCTAATTGCAGGATATTATGATTCTTGCCTTTGTTTTTCTCATCAAAATAACAGACAGTAAGAGGCTGCTTATTTTACCATTTTTTAGTCATTTTAATGTGGAGAAGCATTCTACAAATGATTGTGGAATCTGCAATTGTCTATTATGTTTCTATAGACGATTCTGTATTTATGCATCATTAATAAATTCACATTAACAGTAAAGCTAAAATAGGTTGGCAAGAAATGCTTGGATTTATTCTTACAAACAAGAACACAATATCAAGAGTGCTTTCTAGCAACTTATGATGCATCTATAATTTTGAGCAAAAGCATTTCTGGATGTCTTTAATAAATACTGCTGATAGCTTATGAAGTTGGGCTGTTTCAAGGAATCACCTATGTGAATATATTATCATCTTACTATTTTCTCAACCAGTTCTTTTTGCAGTGACTATAAACTGATGACAGAGGATATGAGCTGCTTGTGTCATTTCACAGCATGGGCTGAACAACAAGAAGAATAAATAGCTGTACACACTGGGTTACACAATATGCAAACAACAGATTGTTCTTGTGTACATTTAGTGCTTCTGCCGTTCACAGTTAACATTACAAATATCATCAAGATTTCTCTAATTAGTCTTTACTGTGCATGATAAATTGGAGTGACAGGGATGAAATGACCATCTCAGCACTTAAAATGCCATCAAAATATCTACAAGAATGAGAAGCAAAATCAAGTCACCCATATGCAAAATTCAACATTCCACAGGCAAAGAAGAAAAAAAAACCTTACACGTTCCCACACCCATGTACACAGTCCTCACAGTCTGTCTGCTCCTACCCCTCTATGAGCACACACACACACACACATGCATGAAGGTATAAGGACAAATACGATGTTGCTTTTGGCAAAGAAGTGAAGTGGTCAGGGAGTACTCAAAAAATTGCTTTATCAACAGGATGATGGGTGAACAAAGTAACAGTTAGTCATTTTGTCTCATGCAGCTTTGCAACCATTCAAGCTCAGAAATGGTTACATTCAGGGAAACACTGACAAATGCACATCATCTACGTGTGTATTCCAATAACTGTTTTAAAACACCAACAAGTGTCTGCATTGAAACATTTATGCCACAGTTCACTGCTTTCACACCATGAAAGACAGAATTTTGGCCTCCAATATGAAGCCCCAACCCCCTCCCCTTTGTGTACCCCCTTGCATTCTTTGTGTGACATGCATCAGATACAATCACATTCGCTGGACTGTAACAGAGAACGGCAAACACATAAAAAAAAACTGCTGCATACCAGTAACCATCACCACTCCTTGTCCCTCCAAAGGATTTCTGTCTAGGGTTACATAATGTAAAACTGCACCCTTTGGCTGGTGCTCTTCTTCAATCAATGTGCAAGTAGTCTATTGTCTTGGAAGTTTAATACTCAGTGCTTTCTATGAATTAGACATATAACAACTTCCTATGTGCATATCAGGGCACACTGCAGCTAGATGACTGACATGGCAATGACATGACATGATGTTACAAAGACCTAGGTCAAGATTCAGTTCCAGACTCTAGTTAGTTTCAAGCACAGTTACTGTGAGGTTTTGCTGGAAGTGACTTATCTTTAACAGATGCTACTGTATGCACCTCTCAGCTCAACATTCATTCAGGTAACATGTCTGATGCCAAACTGAACAAAAAAGAAAGATAGAAAGAAAGATTAAAAAGAAAGAAAAAAAATGTGTGCGTTATCAAAGATGGCCTGAACTGTCTGATACATCTGGATCTGCCAACTGGCAGTTAGGCAAGGTTCGATGTTGGTTTATGGGGCTGTCCGTGCTGGTACCACTACCAGGAAAGGATGATGTCTGCAAGGAAGGAAGCGGTCCAGAATTGGGAGAGGCAGCAGGAATGGGTGATGTCTGCAGGGGATGTGTCACAACTACGGGCAGCAAACCTTCCCTTGAATGCAAGGGTTGAAGGCCGGTTCCCATGTTCAAGTTTATCAAAGGCTGTGCAGACGTTGATGATGCTGGCAAAGGAAGCAAGAGTGAAGATGAAGCTGCTTCTAATGGACCTGTGAAACTGTGACGTTGATGATGATGAGAGGGCAGCTGTGGTGCTGATGAAGCTGATAACAGCGGACAGGAAGGAGATGAGGCTGACAGAGCACTGCTGTTACAATCCATGGGCAGAAGGTGTTGGTGTGGACTGGCAGGATTGGGCGATGTGGAATATGCATGATGAGGTGGTGATGATGAAGATGTTGTCAGTCGTTCTTGCGAGACACCAGGAATGGACCTTGGACTCAGGAGAACTCCACCACTCAGTCCAAGACTGCGGGGCTGTTGTTGGAGCATCCCAGATATAGGGGAAGGGGTGATAGAGGCCTGAAAGGACTGCACACCAAAAGGTGGAGAGCCATGCAAGCCACCGGTTGCTGCAGTCAACAACTGCTGTGGCAGGCTGGGACTGGGATAGCTGCCACTTGGCCCTGACAGACACACAGAATGTGGTGAAGCTCCAGTCCTGCTTGTGCTTGCTGCCAGTACCGGTGTAACGGTGTTGTTACTTGCCATTCGATGAGAACCACTGCCTGCTGAGTCACATGTTGGGGTCTGGACATCTTCACCAAGTTCAAAACTGGAATTATCGATGCCAGGGTCAGTCAGATGCTTCCTAGCCTTCTTGCGCAAACTTCCTCCTCGTGGAGTTGGACCCCGAGATCGTGACACAGAAGACCTTGGAGCTTCATGGCCATTGTGGTTATTTGTCATTTCTCCTGCAGGATGGGCATTGGAATGACTTAAAAGATCGTAGTCAAGAGAAGAGTTCAGTGAGTCAACAACGTTGGAAAGGGAAAAGGAAGTATTGGTTCGATCTTCAAGGTCACTGGATGTGCAAGCCCCAAGTGTGGGCTTGATGTCATCCTCTTCATCACCATCCTCTCCAGTTATCATCTTGACTTCTTCATCACATGCTGCTTCCTCATCAGCCCAGTTACTGATTAGAGAATCTTCAAGGTCTGAACCAGTCTCTCCACTCCCACACTGACTGTTGCGAAGCTTTTCTTTTGATCGAGCTATGTTCTTGTCCATCATTGGCTGTGCAGCCAAGTTGTCTTCCCCACATTTTTCATGTTTGTACTTGTCTCTGAAGCGACTGTATTTTGCTCCACTGCTCTTGCTGCGTAACAAACGCTGCTTCAGCCTTTGACGAGGTGTCTTTCGGTCAGGATCACTTTCTAGTGAATCAGTTTTTGGCAAGGCAAGAGATGGCTGTGACTGAGAAATGCCTTGAGTGTTCTTTGGCTTTTTAAGATCAGGTTTAGGGACCGGTTCCTCTTTGACCTTTTCCCACACGTTTGGAACGCTGCCGTGATGAATCTGAGAGTCTGAGCCCATATCCATGCTGTACTGCTTGAGGAGTGGATGACGCATAGCCGACTGGCCCTGCACACGGAGGTGCATCAGCTTTGGGCTGTGCTGCACTGGGCTCAGTGGTGGTGAGGTGATTCGAATACCAGGCTCTGAAAGACTAGGTGAAACAGAGCTAGGTGGAGCCAGTGAAGATGAACTGAGGGAGGTCTGACTCAAAGATGAAGGAGTCAGCATCCCCGGGCTAAGCATTGTGTTGCTAGGAGTTGACAGAGTCTCCATGGTGATAGCAATTCTAGCAGGAGAAAAACTACCTGCAAAACAGATTTTCGGCTCAGTACAAAAAGATTGCAGGTGCTAACATAACAATCTTATAGCATTCAGCAAAAATAATGTTCAAAAGTTAAATGATACATAAAAGTTTCTGAATGGGTCATTAACATACCAAAATTCTGAAGCTATCTAAATGAACATCTGGTAATGTGATGCATGAAGCTATCTAATTTTGGTGGTGTACTCGATGAAGAAAGTGAACAGGCTGGAGCTATGCATATGACCTATGTATCAAACAGCATACCTCCCCCAGCTATTGAACAGGTATCTGATGCCTTAGAAAGGGTTAAGGAAGGAAAGGTATCAAGGTGTACCAGGGTGGGACAAGGGTAGTTTGACCAGTCTCACCACAATAATCAACACAACACTGTCGTGGGTTCAGGCTTTACTTGTATGCCAGAAGATAGGTCTGACTAGGCGAAAGCATGTACACCAGATAAACGTTCTCCCAATTGCTTGGTGGGGCCATGCTCCCACCTCTGCGCTCTCCTTCCAACTCCCTTGCACCCGCATGCTACTGGTGGTACAAACGTCTCTTTCCTTCGAGGGTTGGGAGTGAAAAAAGCCTCTTTCCTTGTCTCCTTTCTTTGGGCACGTGGTCAGGTGTGGAAGTCTTCCCATTGGTTCTTTCGCTCTCGCATTCTCTCACAATACTTCTATTTCTTTACCTAGCCAATCGTGCATTGGTTTACAGCCGATCCACATGGTGTCGCTACACACTCCCTGGCCTATGCATAACTATCAATCCTGACTAAACTGACCACCCCCAGCGCGACCCTGTCGCGATGCTCCTCTGGCTTCATCACTCAGCACCGACGACCAGTCTGTAGCAATGAAAACAAACGCTATTGTCTGGGCTAAGTGTACCAGTCTTCCAATTAACGGTCTACCCCCTAGGCAACACTCAGTGGTCTTCCTTATATTACCGGCCCAGTGTATGTCATCTACCTCTTTATCCCTCTGTGTGTGTGTGTGCGCTACTATAAAGGTACAAGAGATAGGCACCACCCTCAAATAAAAGCTGACCCTAAGGTTAGTGTAGTCTCTAACACCTCACTCTCCAATGACTAAAACATCACAGCATCATGGGACAACCCTTTTTATTAAAAGAACATTTTGTGTCATGCTGTATATAGATTTTTTCTCAGTCTGTCTTTTAAGCATATTAGGAACCAGTGAATAAGCAAATGAACAATTAAAATGAATGGCTACATGAACAACTAAATGATTGGTGAAAAAGGAAGTTAACATTTCTTTTTTGTAGGAAGAGAATGAGAACAACGTTGTGAAACATACAATATTACATCGTTCGCCAGTGCTCATGACTGACAAACTTTGAAAACTTACTGTTGTCCTCAGAGTGGTGAGACTGCTCTTCACTAGGTGGGCGCACACTGAATGTGAAGCTTGGAGGCTGGTTTGAGATGGAGCCAGCCAGGCAATCTGTATCATCATCACCTGTGCCCTGGCTCATCTGCACACATAAAAAAGTATTGGAGATACATTATCATACAGCTTGAACAAAAGTTAGCCAGAACTCTCTTTTTAATTTAGCCAGTGGTGTTATTATCTGTCTAATGATGATGATGATGATGGAAATACTCTTTAAGCAATGTATTCTTGCAAGAACCAGACTCAGTGTACTTTACAAAGATAAACCAAAAGATTAACCTTGTTGTAGTTCAGTATACAGTCTAGAATATCAAAGATTTTTAAATATGCTTTTTTCAGATCCATATTTTGTAAATTTAGGTGAAAAACGAAGGTTTTTGATTATTTTTCCTTCATGCACAAACTATGTTGAATATGTTTCACAATCTAAGACAAATCCAAGCTTTTGTAGAAAAGTATTTTTCTCATTCTTAACCAGTAAAGGAATTTTTTTTCCAACTTGGTATCAAGGAATTATCTCCACCTACCTCATCAAGGTCATCAGCTACAACTTTAGGAATGCTGTCAACAGTGGCATCCTCCTCAAGCTTATCAATACTATAGTTCTCCTCCCCTGGAGCACTTGTGCCATCATCGTCCATCACACGGTGTGCCTCCTGTGGGAGAGATGGCTAACCTTGACCCACTGAATGTTTTTCACTGCTTCAGTTTACATTTTGCCCTATTTTAGGTTCATTTTTAAAAGGCTGATACATCCTCTGTTACAAAAGAATCTAATGATGATTATTCTTAATTCAAAAGAGAACTGACAACACATTGTATGACATAAGCTGACTTATCATGCAGTTAGCAAGATCAACATAGGCTAACAAGCAAAGTTTGAGATAATACAAATACAAACAAATGCAGAAAAATACAACATCCAAGAAACAAAAGGAATTTTCAGTAACTACTGGAAAGAAAAGCTGGTAAAGTTAAAAAACTCAAAACAAAAAAAAAGGAAAAATATTAAGGCATTATAAAATTTTAAGATGAAATGTTATAAAAAATGCTGTGTCAGGTTTTTAATTCTCTGACAATTACAAAAAAAAAAAAAGAAAAACCTTCAGCTATCAAAGGACACACTGATGAGCTTTAAAAAGAATGATGTGCATGTTCTATTTTCAGGCAAATATGAATCTTATTTTACATTTGACTATATTAAAAGATTTCTTTACTACGGAGCCCATCGGAAATTTAAAACTAAGGACACATTTTTCTTTAAAATCTTGCATGAGTCATTTTGCAGGATCTGCTTGCCTTTCCTAAAAAAACAACAACATAGAAATAGTTCAAACCATACTATTTCACATCTTAAAGTATGAATTTACTGCTTCAACTGTATAAAATGCAGACTTTCATAACTGCATCTGTTGTTACAGTAACTTTATCATGGTTTGAAGGAATATTGTTAGAATATGTTTTAAGACAAACAGCAACACACCAAACAGAAAGCTACACATCTATGGTCATGCAGAATTTTCTACTAACTCTACATTTAATTGCAAACAGAGCTGACTCTGGTGTAATGTTCACTAAAAATTAGATCAACTCTGTATTTTGTTTAAATCAACAGTGACAACAACTGTAACTTCTCACAGCTCAAGGTTTTGTGTTGAGCCAGTGAGCAAATGTGGGTGGTTTCAACTATGTTTCAGTAAGGGCTAATAATTATACATGGATAGGTGTGATAAATTCCATTAATAAGTACTCATACACACTCAGCAACTTTTAATATCTATCATCAAAGATTTATAATGTAGACATGTCCCTTAGTCACATGTCACAAACCAATCTATATGTGCTTGCACAATAAAAATATCAAGAATGCAAATCACCTAGGGTGAAATGGGGAAAAAGCAATTTTAACCTGGTATAAAGTGTTTGTTGCTTCAGCATTTATGAAAATATTCTGAGCCTTCATATAAGCAGTAAACAAACTAAACACATAGCCTAGTTCTCTACTGTGTTTCTCCCATGACACGTGTATTAATTCACTCACATAAACTACAAAAACTGCTTGTTGCTGATAAAGGATTCTGACAGCTTCTACAAATTTCTCTCTACACTTCTTTGTTATATCTGATATGTGATGGTGTGCACCCTCAGAAGGCATCAGCCACGCTACAGAGGGAGGGAGGTTTTTGAAAGATGCTACATCCTGTGGGTTAAACCTATTTGCCTAACAGGATTTCCCTGCAATGTTCCATAGAAATCACACTAGCTAACAGTAACTTGTGACTAACAACTTGTATAATTCTAAAATTATTTAAAATTTAATAATTTGCTATGGTTATTATAAACATTATTATGTAATTAAAATCATAGAACAAAAGGAACATGCTGAAATTGAGTAGCTAAATGAGGAAAAAACAAGGAGACTATAAATTGTACAGAACTGTTATTTCTTTTCAGGATGAGGAAAATGCAGGGAGATTATAAATGGTACCATATTAGGTGCAATTCTCTCCAGGATCTTTGGGAAGCTCTTTTTGGTGTGATACAAACTACTGAAAGACTCGTGAAAATAAGGGGGCAATCTTTTTGTCGCATTGTCACTTTCAGTGTGCATACCTTCAGCTCAATATTCTCTTGCTGTTTATCAAGCGCTAATGTAGCCATCTCTTTCCTGAGTTCTTCCTCCACCTCGTCGTCCAGCTCTTTATACTTGTATGTCTCCTGTTAGTCACATGCAGGACAGAGAAAACATGCACAAACCAGTGTGACAAGGCAAACAATGTGCACAGTTCATGGATCAACACAAATGCAATACAAATAATGGGATAAATGCCCAGCATTGCTCCTCAGCATAACCATAACCAGATTTTATGAAAAGGCATGGTAAAACAGGCTTTAGCCATTCAATGGATGTAAATAATGCTGTTTTACATTTGTTTTAATTTTTTTAAGCGAAACTGGTTTAACTAATTTGTTCTTAAATTCAAGAAATGAATTGATGAGTACCCCTGTATACAATCCTGCACAACATGTATGTGCAATTGTGCATGCACGTAAAAAGCTAATATCAAACACAAAAAAGATCATAAGATTTTCAATTTGTAGAACACCTGGAAATATTAATAAAAAGATTAAGATTCAAAATACAAATTTCTTGTCTGCTTGGCAATTTCATGATTAACTAAAAGTGTGGGCAAATAAAAATATAGTTCGTGTTTGCAATATGCTACATATACATTATGACCGCACTCTGCGATACTAAAGCTATACAATTTTATACTTTATGTGGTATAAAAACGGACACAAGAACAATAGCTATTTTATGTGTCACTTGCTTGACCCCTTTCTATAATGCTTATTAATGTTAGTGATAGAACTGAACCATATTACAGAAGAATTGTGCCAAGAACAGGTCCTTTATGTGACTGAGTAATTGTCACACATTATTTTTTGTACTTGTGCAGTGTGGCAGTTTGTTTGAGGGCAGAACTGGGACAACTCGCACATGCAGGAAATCACCACGACATGATTATCATTTTTATTAGTTTCAGAATTTGTTAGCAGTTTCACACAAATGCCCTTAGTACTAATACTTTCAAATGGAGTATGTTATTTTGTTGAGATAAAAGAACTCTGCAAGCTCTGATGTGAGTAAACAAGCAAAGTATACTGCAAATGAAAACAATCAGCAATTCCAAAGGCAAAAGAGCAGCCAAAAATGGACAGAAAATAGTTGAAAATTTCAAGTAAATTCTGAAGTGAAAATCTTCAAAAAAATTTGTCAGCAAATACAACAAAGAAACCGTTTATACCATTTATATAATCTCACAAAGAGTTAAAAAGGTTGATGAAATAACAATAAAATTGATCACCACTTAAATAGTGGCAACGTGGGATTTAATTGCTCTTACCCAGTCACATGTAAACACTGAAGGCTGGAAAATCATATTCACTGATCATAATATTTTAAATTCCGTAAACGCATGTTAGCAATCATGAACATTAAGAACCCTTCTGCTAATCACAAGATGCACTCTCTTGTAATATCTTGTAATTTTCCTCATGTTCTTTTTGTATTATTCTATTACCGCTTGAAAGATCTCTAGAGTTGGACAACTAACATTTGAATTAGCATTTGCAGAATACATATCTATCACAGCATGCTTGCCTTTGATGGACCAAAAAAAAAGAATTATATGAAAATTTTCAACTGGAAATATTAAAGAAATATAAAATATAATGTTGGTGGTAGTAGCTGAACAAAAATGGCTCCATGGACAATATACAGAGGCAGAAATGCATATTAATACCACTGAAAGGGAACTGTTCACTCCACTGAATTCATGCTGAGAGATGCTTTAGATGAAAAGTCACATAAATGATACATGGGTAGATCAAACATAAAAGAAAACAAACTTAAGATGTTTCTGAGTAGAAATCACAATATTTAGAGAACAAGGGCCTTGAATCATAAGAATGTTTTAAATGAAGATAATAAAAGGCTGTTAAGTAGCAATAATATAGAAAAAGTATAAAGGACTTTTAAACAGATATGCTTTGACTTACACATGCACACTTAAAAAAACAATGACTAAATGAAAGGAAGGCTTATGACATCAGAAGGACTGGGATCATTGTCAATAAAGTCGGCCTTGATGTTAGGGCTGTTTGAGGCCTCTGTTATTTGACAAATGGACAGAGATCTATGTGTGAACTGGCACACACACACACACACATGCGGCCACGCACACAAACACCTTCCGGTTTTTGACATAGTAAATACTCACCTCTAAGTGCTTCATGAGAACAGCCACAACTACATTGACGAGGACAAACTGAGCCATGAGGACAAAGACGACAAAGTAGACCGGTGCAATGAGTGGGCTGACGCAACAGTTGTTCAGGCAATTGTCTGAGCGATCACAGTCTTCTCTCAGTGTGTCCTGCAATTAAACATCATCAAATTGAAGTCAATGATTATATGCGTACATATTTTTATTCCTCCATCTAGTGAAATGTGCTCTACAAATTCAATTATTATTATTACCAGGATCCAGAAAGCTAAAAAGCAGCAGATAAAATACATAACCAGGAGCCTCAATGATGGCTCTGTGATCAAAAGTGATCATATGATGATGAATTTTGCTGATATTAACATTTAATTCAATTTGATTAAAAAATAATATGAATGTGAAATGATGTTTTTCCAAACCTGCAGCACAACCCTAAAAAGTTTCATCATAAGACACCTTTTTAAACCGCAGTTAGAAAAAAATCAATGTCTCTTTTCTTCAGTCTTTACCCCATACCTTCATGATCCCATTCCAGTTGTCACCAGTAGCAACTCTGAACAGTGTCAAGAATGCCATTCCAAAGTTCTTGAAGTGGGCATGCTGGCTAAGACCGACGCAGGGATGTAAAGCTGAGCAATCTGCAATGTTACTCACCTCTTGAAAACACTGAATTAGTACAACAGCAAACACTAACATTCTACAAAATTTAGAACAAAACCAGAAAGTTATAGCAGTTTATGAAATGTTTTCCCTATTGGAAAGTTCCACTGAAGTGATAAAATTGGTTAACATTTCTCTCTTTCTCTCTACAATATTTCTAAGATGCTTACCCAAGCGTCCAAACAGCTCAACACCAAGGGCAGCAAAAATAAAGAAGAGAAGGAAGAACAGAAGGCCCAGATTGCCCACTTGAGGAAGAGCCTGGATAACTGTATCCAGCAGAGCACGGATACCTTTTGCCATCTTCAGAAGCTTGAGAACTGTGCAAAGATAACATTAAGCTATGTTGTAATGTATATACAGTACATACACTCTTATATTTTTTCTATATTTTATTATACATAAATGTCATGCATAATCCAACATCCTTATAGGAGAGCCACAGCAAGGCTTAAAGGATATCCCAATATTTGTAGAAAACATGCAGTATGAGTGCATTGTCTCTGGCTCACTCTTTGAGCAGGCAACATAAAGTGCACTGTCTAAGAATAAATGCCTAAATAAATCTCACACCAGGTCCATTCCAACCACAATAAGCAGGTAGATTCGATCTGATTCAAGCCCTCATACAGACTGATAGTTGGTAAGGAAGGTCAGGAGCAAAGAGAAAGGTGTCTTAGGTCTTAGGCAACTTATATTGCCCAACACCTAGTACTGAATGTAGCCAGATAGAGTTTAGTTTATCTCAGTGGGTTTCTAATGCACAGTACACTTAGGCGGCAGTCCAGTACACACTTGCAAATGTCTCATTAGCAGACAGTAAGCAGACAACCCAGCCTTCCTCGAACATATACCCACAGCAACCGACTGTATGCACTAGAACAGTAAGCCATATTACTCATCAGCTAACACTGGCTGCAGATGACAGCAAAGGAAACCTCTGATTTTTGTGTACTAACTTTCTAGATTAACAAGCTATTAATGACAATAATCAATCTGTAAATATAGCTGTAGATAATGTTGATTAAAAGAAAAAAAAAACAACAACTAAAACTTCTTCAAAGTGATCCAAGCTGTGTGCACTGAAAATAAACAACTAGGGGTCAGATAATATGGTTAATAAAGTTGCTAATAATATGTTTCTGAATATTTTTTGTTGTCTGATTCATAATGATAGATAAACAGCATAAATGACGTGCCTCTGGCAATGCGGAGGACCCGCATAACTCTGATGATTGTAGGGTTGATTGGAATGACATTTGTACGCATCTCTTCCAAGATGATGCCGATAATTGACAAGATGACAATCATGATATCAAGCTGATTCCATCTGAAAATGAAAAATATTTATTTTAAACCAAATGATAATAAAGATATTTAATCTCATCCAGTTTACACTTAAGTTTTTGGTGTAACAAATGCAACAACATGAACAAGAAAATCATTTACTAGCATGATGATTTATTAGAAAGAAAAAACAGACTATATAGAGCACGCATGAAAATTTACAAAGATATATTTACAACAGTCTTATTCAGTCACATGCTCTGTGTTCATCTCAGGGTGGTTTTCACTGAACACATCATTCACTTAGCTTTTAGCTGCTGAAAAAGGCAAGAAGGCATGTGGATTTATGTCAAAAACTCCAGTGAGCACTACTTTTTCCTTGAGTGTTAAGGTTTTGTTTTCCTTTTACTAAGATAGAACTGCTTTCTGCTCTAGTTAATTTGGAAATTAACCATATTTTTCACTTCAAATTTTATTACAATCAAAAGCCAGTGAAGATATACTGTTACCTTGAATATTTTCATACCTATCTTTGATATAGCGAAGAAAACCAAGAGCAACAATCTTCATAGCAGCTTCAAGTATGAAGACACTGGTGAAGAAGTAGTTGAAGATCATCAGGGCAAACTCTAGTTCCTGTAGGTCATAAAAACTTACTGGTACAAAACTAGTTTCTTTAATCAGTACCATGGCAATCTAATAGTAGTCCTACCTTGTTCCTGCATACTTGAATCCTTCATACTCACTCTTCATAAATGACATTTACACATTATATAAAAGCTCCATATCTATCAAATAGGTCAACGAAGCTAAACAGCATTACTTTTGTAACAGGTATAGGAGGAGGCATTGGGGTGTAAGAGAAAATGAATGCAGTGGAAAACTCTATCTGAAAACTGTCACCTCATTTCTTTTCAAATGTTTAATTTATTTCCCTTCTAGTTTTTCTCCCTTCTTTTCTTGCTACCTCAAATGAGGATAATCACAATAACACATATATAACAAACCAGAATGCTTTGATTCAGCTACAGTACATCTTTTCTTTTCCACCAAGTGAACACATGGGTGCAATGGATGAAAATCACCCCCAAAAATTAAAAACAAAAAATATTGCATTGGTACAAAAAATAAAAGATTTAAATGATATTAAAATTATTATGATTTGGCATTATGTGTGATAGACACACAAATACATTATATTTATCCTCGTGCATATTTTTTTGCATTACAATTAATGAATAACTATTGAATAAAAGTTTAGGGGGATTCAAGAAGAGCTATGCACTTTGACAGCACAGATAATGCCTGTATAGTGTTTTTGACAAGTACTACTTGTAATAATACTAGTCTTATGTTTTTGCACAAGGATATTTTAAAAAGACATGATGAAATATGTTGCTTTGCTAGATGGTAAAAATAACAGGGAATGAAAATGAAGATGGTTCCTGATGCTACAGAGGTACTGCCACCTATAAGTAGCAAGTGCAAAAATCCGAAAGGATTCCTGGCTATATTTAAACTTGTGCCTATGACATCTTTTTAAAGGATTCTGGAATAATGGCATCTAAAGAGCTGAAATTTATTAAAGCAAAAAAAGTGAAGTCTTCAAGAATTAAAAATACCATAGATGATTACCATCATTTTAAGCAGCCTAAGTAAAACACTAAAATTTCCCTCAAGATGTAAGCTGTAAAAATATATAATCTTTTAAAAATTATTCACTTCTATGTTTTCCCCTCCTTCCATTCTACTCACAGGTGGCATCATGTAGTACTCCATCGCCATGGTGATGACATTGAGACCAATCACACCAGCAATAGCTAAGTCAAAGTATTTGCTGCTGATTATTGTGTGGATAAGGAGGCGTGGCCTCGAGTAAACTGACCAGTAGGGAGGCACTCTCAGCTCTGCAGAAACATGTTACAAAGATTATTTACAAGAAATTGTGTTTTTTTTATATAAAACCATGGTATTTTCTAAATATCCATCTGTAAACACTGAAAGACGTTGTTCTCCAAAATTAGCACATTTAATCTCTGTTGCTTAAGCCAATCTATATGCTTAACTTGTGAAAAAACAAACAACCCCCCAACAAAATGCAGAGGAAATATATGAAGAAGGTGTAAAAGACTCAAACAGCACCAAACTCTAAATTCAAACTTTGCTTGTGTGCTAACAGGGAAAAATTCTCTTTAACCTTTACGAACAATTAAAAAAAAAACAACCAAAAAAGCCCAACAACAATAATAAAAATTACAAATAATTTTATTGCTTTCCTTCCTACTTCTATTTCACTGCAATGTGATGTACATTCAATAAAAGGGCCTTTTATGGTATCCTGTTATCCTATATGATAACCTGTTGTCCTGATAGTTCATAATTTAAATTCTGATTTAAACTTTCTTAACTTTCAGGAGATGAAGAAAATGTCCTTGATGCGAAAATTCAAATCAATAAACCCATAGTTGTTTTTAAAAATTAATCTGCTGCATGAATATAGGAAAGAAAAAGAAGGAAATAGGCATATTTACAGTTATCTGAACATGTATCTAAACTGAGCAACAGTATCAAATAAGATTGACAGTTTTCCTAGTGTTTAAAACCAAAGCATTGTTTCAATTGCAGTAGAATGACGAAGTCTGGATTACTGTGGTCTTGGGACTGTAACAGCTTTGTAACAATTTTGACAGATTGGGTGAGGAAGACAAACAAAAGCATATTGAAGAGACATGTCCTCTGGCAGCACTTGCTGTTTGGACAGTGTGTGTGTGTGTGTGTGACTAATGCTGACCTGCTTACACTTTTCTGCAGAAAGTTCTTGATCCCCTAACAGAGCAGGATATGCTCAACATCATTATTTTGCAGTTTACAATGTCTAACCCATGGCAACATGAGGTAAAGCTATGGGTATGGCCTTGTATTCAGGTGATGTAAATAGCTCCAAACATAAGATGGTGATCACTTATGAAATGGTGGTCATGCCTCTGAGGCAAGTAATCAGCAGGGAAGGGGAAAATTAAAGACTGACGTTTGTCTTAAAAGACAAAGCTTCCTCAGGAATGCAGACACAGTGGAGGATGATGTTGGGGGCAACGAAGTATGCAAAAAGAAAGAAGAACAAGCAATTTTAAAGAAAACTCTTAGAAGTTGGAAAGAACTTAATCTGCTTATCAACAAAGTTTTTAAAGATAAATAGCTGAGAATAAGGTGAAAGGCTTTTCACGCCAGTCAAGCTTGTGATGAGAATCATGAATGACACGAATGGGCATGAGTGACTGACAACCTGACATCATGCTAATGACTGATGACTTGACATATTGCTAATAAGTGACTGATGACCTTACATATTGCTAATGAGCAGTCATAAACCTCTCACCACTCACAAGTGTGTTTCTTTACATTTTGCTCTAAGCATTATGTTGGCAACCTCAAAAGCCACTGAATATTTTATCTTTCTAAAAAGCATAAGAAAATGTTAGTGTAATCAACAGAAGCAGACTGCAACACTTGGAAGCACCTGTCTCAAAATCCTACACATTCTGATCAAAGATACAATTCACAGAGAAGCCTGAAGATAAACCAATTAAAGCTTGAAAGATGGTACATAATATGGAATAACACCACAGCTGTAGAATTTTATGGTGCACAACCACTCAATGAAAATAGTTTAATACGAGTACATATAAAGTTCACTGCAAACTATTCTGATATTTGTATACAAAAGTAAATCAAGTTGGGCAGAATGTTTTCCAGTATCTTCAATCCACCATAAATATTGTACACTATTTATGCACATATATTTCTTTTTGCATGTGCAGATACATTTATTGTCATTACAGAAAATGATACAGATAATTGGCAAGGACTTCATGGTATTTTCTAGAAGTCTGAAATGATTTAATAGTATTAAGAAATTTTACAAAAAAGGATTAAACCTCTTCCTTATACATGTATCAACAAATATGACACTCTGATAAATGAGCAAAGCTGAAATATTTCAAAGCCACATTCATTATGAAAAACCATTTAAAAAGTAAACAATATGTAAAGGCAGATTACATAGAATATATTTGAAATTAAATAATCTGAACTGAACCAAATCCAAAAGAAGGTAGCAGAAAACCTCTAGCTGTCGTTATGCCACAGTTTGTAGCACTGTAGACCTCCAAAGTTCCAGTTGGGGGTCAAATGCAGATGGTGAGACCTCTGCAGAATTTTTTTTAAGAAGAAATTTAACAGACAGGACAACACTGATACTGAGTCTGGCCGGAATAGTTGGAAGCAAATTAAACCCAAACATTGATTATGAAGAACACAAAAACATGCTGGCAGAGCCCAAAAACTTAAAACAGTTCTTTATCTGCCCAACTGAAAATGAAGTTGTGTCAGAAGGTTACAAAATGAGCAGAAGTTATGTGAGTAGCAAGCCTGTACTCAAGCCAGTGTATAAACACAACAAAAAGTTGCAAACTACAAAAACCACTTAAGTTTTGCTTGTCAAGGAAGCAGTGTTTAGTGCACACAACAACCAGAATATAAACACAGACCAAAACTCCAGTGAAGCTAACTGTTAATACTGCAATATGCTGACTTAAACAATGTAATGAAACACACAGAGTGTGGCTGTTTATATCCACACACTGATACAATGGTTAGTATTAATGGCCATGATCAAGTGGTAGGATTAGTGTTATTAAATGTTCTATGATGATCTGCTTGAGTCCATGCAAGTAACACTGTATGACCAGAAATTCTAAAAACTGTTACCTTTTAATAAAAATATATTTACAGAAGGTTTTTTTTTTCAACATACTGACACAAGATTGGTGGACATAGCAAAATAGAAAGACAGATTGACAGACTGATAAATGGATGTGGAACAACAAATGAAGTGGATTTATAAACAAAAATAAGTTGTAAGGGATGTGTTTACTTACATTCAACATAAAGCAAAACCTTCCATGAATGTTAACGTTTAAATAGCATAAAAAAGAAACCAGAAGACCATAAAAAGGGATAAATAAAAAGCCAGCAATAAAATTTAGTGGAGAATAAGCTGATAAGGAAGGAAGAACCTATCCTTAACGTCAGTTTTGACTGGTCACTAGAAATATATATGATGAAACTGAGAACTGCTCAAATATACCAATTTCTTATGGTAGAAAAGCCAACCAGAAATAATACTTTTCTTAGTAAAAAATTAGTTCTGATATTTCTGTTTGGTAATATTTAATTTTATCTTCCTTACTGTCACAAGACTGTGCAATAATTACTACCTATCTTCGTTACTTTCACAAGACTTTGTTAATTGTTACAACTTATGCTTATGAGATGCCTGCTCAGTGACTACATTATGAAATCCATTTTTTTAATTAATAAACTGGGAGTAGAACGGTCTGTAATCAAAACAGAAATGTGTTAAATAAATTAGAAAGTGTGAAGACTTATAGATCAAAGTGACAAACATGTTAGCCACATTTGAGGCAGTTTTCTCTTCTTGGTGGATTAAGAAAATAAAATAAAAATAGGATTTTGTAAGTCTCAAGGTTACGATGAGCTTCTGCTGGATAAGCGTGATGAGAACAGTAAAACACAGTTACTTCTACAAAGCCATTTCTACACATTTAAAATCTACAACCAGAAAATCACATAACAAGGCTTAGAGTAAAGACTGGAAAGTTGCTGCTGTTGTCATCATATTTATGATGAAGATCATTAAAAGCAGACAAATGTGGACAACTAAAAATGTTGATGATAAATGGTATAATGATTTGAACAGCAACAAAACAAAATGTCTTTCACAATATGTCCTCTCCCATGTGTCAGATCTTCAGCTTGTTTACAAGTTACACTTTTTTCATAATGTTCTTTGAAATTACTGTGTTAGGGCAAGAATCTTGAATTATCCACAATTTTAAAGCACAAAAATATCTCAAAACCATCTTACTGAAAAAAGTCTCCAAAAGTTTTAATTCATTAAGCTGCCCAAAGATCAGTGCTGTGCTTTGAATTTCATAAAAAAATAAGCCTTGTTAATGTGAAAGCCAGACTCAGTGGACAATACGAACCAGAATCATGGTTAGCGTCCTCACTCTTTCGCTTTTTCTCCAGCTTTTCCTGCCTTTTGGCAGCTCGCATAGCACGCTCCTCTTTTTCTTGCGACTCTCGGCATTTGTGGAAATTTTCCACAACTACCCCAACAAACATGTTCAGCACAAAAAATCCCACTAGTAGTAGAAAAGAGATGAAGTAGAGTAATCGCCATTCACTGAAGTTCTCTTGAGGCTGAAACACATGATGCAATGCTTTAAGAGACCTCTTGAACTCTGAATACTAAGAGATTCCAAAGAACAAAGGGGGAAGGGATGGAATGAAATCAAAATGATGGATAGATAAGAAAAGAAGAGAAAAATATGCAAGACAGACTAATGCCAACTGTTTGGGTTTCTGACATGACATGTAGACAGCTCAGATGATACAATAACTTTTTCTCTTTTTCCAAATTCTATTTTCCGCTCCTTATACAACAATCTGTCTGAGCTACATTTAAACCCCTTCGATCCTTGAAAATGATGAATATTATCCTAAAGATTCCCTAGCCCTTCAAGACTGTTCTTCAAGCAAATCCTATTATAGTAATAATATTTTAAAAAAAACACACCTATAAAGCTACAGAGATGCAGTGTATACTATTTTTGCATGTAATTAATTGTATTTGTGTGTGTAGATGTATTCTGTTATGATTTTATTTATTCTAGCATGTTTTTGGTGTCATTACCTGTAAGTCTATTCCTACTGCATCCAAACCTGTATACATGATCTGAACCCATCCATCTTTGGAAGCCAACACAAACAGTGCCATCAAGGCCTGGAAAAACCATCATAGAATAGCAATAGTAATTGGTACACACATTATACAGCACCACAACCAAAGCACTAACCAACAATAATAAAGAAATACGTACACATTAAAAACACTGGATAACAATAACATGCTGAAACGAAACATATATACCCACTAAGCTATAGGTTAAAGAATACGCAGATAATGAAAATTAGAGTGAGACATTAATAAAACAGTTTTCATGGACTGGAAAAATAGTTTTGCTTTACTTGGGTGACAGACAACTGTAATAGTACTGGTGCTAGGAATTTCATTCTCCACCAGTTAATAAGAAGAAATACATATATCGATACATATTTTACTGCCAATAAAGTCATAAATATGAAATGTTATAGTGGCAAAATCTTCCTGACTCCTTTCACTTGCACACCAGCAGGTTTTGAGGATATATGTAGCTATAAACATATATCATACAGGGCTGAGAAAACTGGTTCTTGGCTTTTGTCATAAACAGACAAACTAACAGTAAGTTTGAACCAATAATATGTCCCCTAAAGCTAAGCACATTAGAACAATTTATCATAACATAGTATTATTTACACCTTGTAACAAATAAAAGGTGCAGTTTGTAACCGATGTTGTCAGTGGTGGTTAAAGGCCGAATTTTCACTGTCCAGCTACATGCGTGGTTTGACCTAGAGGAAGGATGTGGAAGTACTTGTCGGGCCAGATGGAAGCAATTAGCAAAGTATGGACACTAGGGGTCGCCAGCACTGGATGTGTTAATACTTACTTACCTTACTCCATTCTTTCCCACCATAAGGTATTAGTTCAGCCTATAAGATATTTTACTCACCATTCCAAGCTTGTCAATGTTGTACTGAGGATTGTTCCAAACATTTAGTTTAAAGTAGAAGTCAGTGGCGGTTAAGATATTTTACTCACCATTCCAAGGTTGTCAAAGTTGTACTTATGGTTGGTCCAAACATTCTGTTTGTCTGCCTCACACTGTTCTTTGTTTATGATATGCAGCACATTGGGACCCTTACAGTAGTAAAATGTGCCCTTGAAGAGCTGGTAAAAGAAAGCACAAACATTGCCACAAGCATTAACATTTGTAATATAATAATAATAAATAGAACATTTGTATAGCGCCTTTTTCCAGTATTAGCCAGACTCAAGGTGCTTAAAATATAAACTAACAGAGATGAAAATAATAATAATAATATACTGACTTCCAAAATTCCAACCCTTAAAAGAAAGGATATCTAAGACTAGCTATGATCTTTCCACATTTAATCTTCCCATATTTTTGATGAATTTTCCTGTCCACAAAATTGCAAGCTAATAAAAGTTATTTATGCTCACTTTATAGCCCCCCAAAAATTGATTCATCTTGATGAATTACCCACCTGGACCCCTAAGATGCCAAAGATGATAAAGAAGGTGCAACATATAAGAACAATGTTGCCGATGGGACGTAATGAGGACAACAATGTCTGCACAACTAACTTTAGGCCAGGAGCTCTGCTGATTACTCTGAAACATCACAGAAAACCAAAATTGCTACATTGGGTGCTGTCATTTAATTAAATACATTAGTACAATTCTCCTGTTTTACGAACATGACTTAATTTAAAAAAAGCCATTTGAAATGTAAAATTGTGAAACACATTTAATTGTAATTAATTTCAATGCTAAATAAGGCCCTGCTCAATAATAATAATAATAATAATAATAGTGAAGATTTTTATAGCGCATATTCACACTCGTAGAGAGTATGCTCTTAGCGCTTGAAACGGGGAAGAGACGTGGACTAAGTAGATACAGAACACAGGGGACGAAAGAAAACGACAGTACTGACAAAAACAGAAAACAAAAGGCATCAAGTAACAGGAACAGAGAAAAATAGTGATGGGTAAAGTAGCAAGAGGGAAGGGGGGGGTAAGGACTAGCATTGTGGACTAGGAGTAGTGCTCAAGGAAGAGGTGCGTTTTCAGTGCAGATTTGAAGGATTCAATTGTAGGAAGGTGGCGGATATGGAAAGGAAGAGAGTTCCATTGTTTTGCAGCACAGTAGCCAAAAAGTCCTGTGACCATATGTTGTTGTTCTGGTGACAGGAACAGTCAGAGTACGGTTGTCAGAGGAAGAGCGGAGTTGTCTGGCCGGAGAGTAAGGGATGAGAAGTTCAGAGAAATAGTCAGGACAGGAGCCTGCAAAGAAATTAAAACACAGCACAGACAGTTTGTACTGGATGCGAGAACGGACGGGTAGCCAGTGTAGGAAACGAAGGAGAGGAGTGACATGGTCCCGTTTCCTTGCTCTAAGTACCAGACGTGCAGCGGAGTTCTGTACTCTCTGGAGTTTCTGAATGAGGGATGAGGGGCAGCCTGCCAGCAAGGAGTTGCAGTAGTCAAGTCGTGAAAGAACAAACGCACAGACAAGAGTGTTGGTGGCACGTGTAGAGAGAAAGTGACGGATGGCACTGATCTTACGGAGCTCATAATAGGCAGACTGACAGACAGCTGTAACATGTTTATCAAGGGTCATGTCTGCGGTGACAATAAATCCCAGATTCCTAACAGATGACGTGAAGGTGATGTTGCTGTCGCCCACCTTGATGTGATTGGGCAGACTGACTAGTGAAGGTTGATGTCTTCTTCTATGGCACAAGAGGGCTTCCGTTTTATCATCATTTAGTTTAAGCTTGTTTTTCACCATCCAGCCCTTGACATCGCTGATACAAGCTTCTAGAGAGCTAATAGCAGAGTGAGACTCAGCCAGGGACTCTTTCTTTTATTTGTTTATATATAAATTAAATCATGAATTTTCACCCACGAAACAGCATATTTTACAACAGAGCATAGTGGGAATGTTTTGTTTCCCTTCACCCTGTACCCTAGCTGGCTGCACAAGCAGTGAATAAGGCAAGTGGTATAGAGCAGAGCAGGTGACCTATGACCCCCCCAAAGCAGTGCCTGCACCCTGTTTCGCTACAGTGTGATGGGTCATTCCTTCTCCTCACAATTACTTAATTCTCCACAACACAATGTGGTCATTGCCTCTTAACCTCTCTCTGCTATCTTGAGAGCAAAATGAGTACCTGAGGGGACGCAACGTCCTCAAAAGTCTGAAAACTCGCAGAATACCAAAAATGCGAGGACTGCTGTCAGCTGTGATAGAAATGAGAATATCAACCAGGGAAATAATGACCAGGAAACCATCCATTACATTCCAGCCACTCTTCAAGTAAGCATGTTTTCCTATCAATAAGCCCTTGGATAGCACCTGCAAATAAAAATATCATGCAGTGTTAAAGTGAAATTCTGCTTTTAGTTCCAAGCTTATGTAACTAAGCAAAAAAGCCTTTAAGCAAATCAACATTTAGAATACACATTTTGAAAGGTAGAGGGATATGTATTCATTTGCCTCTCATCTCTCTATTTTGTATATTCTTTATAAGACAGTTAACCTTTTAGGTAAATATTTAAGATTACTGAAATGAGTTTTGATTTTCAAAAATTACTGAAACACAAAAGCATTTTGTTTGCCAGGATGTAGCAAAGTAATTTCCCCATTTGACCTAACCTTTATCATCATCTCAAAAGAAAAGATGACCGTGAAGACATAGTTGGCATATGTCAGGAACTCGCGCTCCTACAAAAGAAGAAAAACAGTGTTAGTACAAATAAAAATAATGCAGTCCAAATAATCTAAAACTATTTTGCTAAATAACAAATTCATGTAGCTGCTTAAAGGATCAAATCACAATAAGTTTAATTGTGTGTGTGCCTGTGTGTGACTTTAAAGGGGAAAGTGGGAGAAAGAGCTTGAGGGTAAATGAAAAAAGACCAAAAAAAAAAAAAGTTGTACTGATGTAAAGAAGTACTGCAAGGATTTATAAACGTGTGTAAATAGCCAACTATGGTGCAATATATGTGTAACAATATTTCCAGATTTATAACTAAGATCATCCAATGTTTCTAAGAGCAGTTTAGGAATGTAACTCACTATGCTGTCTGGGGGGATGTTTGGTCTCTCCATAGCCAGTGTAATACAGTTCAGAGCAATGAAGAACAATACAGAATTGTCAAACCATCTTCGGGAAATCAGATGATGACATAATCTGCGTAAACTGTAACACAGGAAGTGAATATTTCATATTATTCTCTTATGCTGATGATTATTATTAAAATTATTTACTTGTCATAATGAGCTTACTGACACCTTAAAAATTCTGTAGCAGCCATATATTAAGAACAGCTTGCCATCACTTTTAACAATAATCATAATGCCTTCTTATCTTAGGTCTTTGAAGTTTATTTCAGAATGGATTAAAAACTTTCCCTTGAATATTTGGGTGCTGTGTGATATGCATTCAGATGTAAATAAAATTTGGGAAATATGCAAATGATGGTATTTTGAAGAAAATGTCTCAAGGATATTTTTTCAGGTGATGCCTGGCCAGAATACCCAATAAAGCAAGTTAAGAAATATAATCTTCAAATATTTTTAGTGAACATAATTAAAAATGTGTGCAAGTTTTCCAAAAATCCTGTTACTGAAAGTAGTCCTTTCTTGCACAGAAAATGAACTGTTTGTGAAGTTTCTACAACATATTTTATACTCTTGAAAATGCTCTTACAACTCACCAATGATCAGGGTGCAGAACATATAATGAATATTCATGACGTCGAGCAAAGCAGCCTTTTGGTTCAGGGCACCAAGAACAGTTCCAGTCCTGTGAGGTGTATTAAGAAAAGCACTATTTGTAAAGTATGCAACATTCAATAAACCAATGTGAGGGAGGAATGCAGAACAATTATTTTGATTATGCCATAATTTCACCTGCACTTTTTCCACCTGCACATCTAATATTTTTTAGTTAGCACCCCACATTTTTACCTCCCACATTATAAAGTAATGACGAAGTTAGTCATAGAGGATCATAGTTGAAGTTCTGTACATTATATTTTTGTGCTTCCCAGATACCAGCACAAAACTGCTATACTCATTAATTTACCTGGTTCTTTCTGGTCTTAGGACTGTGCACACTCACATGTGCACCACATGCAAGGCCCACAAGCGCGCGCGTGCACACACACATACACAGAAACTGATAGAGAATGGAAAATTCTAAAAGTTTTGTTTCTAATGAGTTAAAATTCTTTAACCCAACATATCGGTGCAAGCAGGCTCTCCCTTTCAGAATAACAGCTCTCTGTGTTAGCCATGGTGCTACATCCTGTCAATGATTAATTTGGTGTGCAAAGATCCAAATAGTTGCTCACTGTTTCATCAATAGCATCAGGATCATCTTCGTCTTTAGCATCATCATCTTCTCCACGGTCAAGCGCCAGCTTTATTTCTGGCATGTCCAGAAGATTCTTTGGCTTGTGGTCATCTTTGGAAGTGCCACTCCCAAGAGAATTCACAGTTCGATGACTGGTGAAAGAGTTTTGTCTGCTAAGCTCAAAGGAATTGCACACGCTGCGATTGGAGCTGACAGAGTTGTTCCTGCTCCAGCTATAGTTGCTTTTAATGGAGTTTTTGGGTGTAAGTACTCGCTGCCCTTTGATAGAATTTTGTGGACTGAGGGTCCTCTGGTTGTTCAATGGTGGATGCCCATTGCAGTCAGTACTGAGTAAAATAAATGAACATCAAACATACAGGATATGGATTACAATAAACTGAAGTTTATAGAATAATTACAAAGAGATAGATTGCTTTAAGATGTAACATTTATTATTATTTAATAAATTCCTCATCTGTCCTCTCTACATTTCTATAGAAATGATTTTATTGATAAAACGCACAACATAATTTTTAAAGAAATAAGGGGGTTCTATTACAGAAAATCTATCAAGCATCCAGGTTCAATTATTTTATATATTGACTGTTTTGTACAAAGAGCAACAAGTAATAAATGCTTTAAATAATAGTAATGCAGAAGAAGCATTTATAAATAACATGATAAAAAGTAGACCCCTATGCCATAAGCTCAATTATCATGTGACATACATGAAGAAGACATTTTCAAATGGTTATTTATAGAAGTTAGTACATTAATTAAAAATCCAACAAGTGTTAAAAGGAACAATAAAAGAAATTATGAGATAACAGTTTGTGTTACACAAAATAGAAATGCCAAGATCTTTTACAGGCCTTTTTTGTGTGCTAATAAATAATCAATACACTTAGAGGATTTCCTGATCAATTAAAAGAAGATTGTAGACAATCCCTCAGATTAAAGAAGAAAATAGAAAAAAGGCAATGTATGAATAAAGAAAGCCAAATATAAAGCACGTTCATTACAACATCAGTTGGGAGACTATATCGTGAGATAGAGATACAATCTTTCAACTACTAGTATGCTTCATTGGCATGTATTTCTTTCAGTTTTGTGTTGTACAGCATATCTTCTAAAAGTAAACTAAATAGTAAGTGCGAGACTTTTGTTTTTTTAATAATTTTATATCAGGATGAGTTAAGTAAGAGAAACAGCCACAAATATGGCAACCGAGTAAAGCTGGTTGATGGGAAAGTATTTGTGAACATGAGGAAAGATGCCAAAATATAAAAGTATAGATTAATAGTGGAGAACTGGGTTGAGTTGGCAGGAGGTCTTTTAACTGTATTCTGCACAATCCAGAAAGATAAATTAAGAATAAAATATCAACAATTCAAGTCAAAAACAAATGCAGCCCCTCCTCTTTCTTTCCTTCCATTCAAAAGAAATCACCACACCTGATAGAATGCTGTACTGTTATTGCTAGTATAAATCTGACTGGCAGAATCAGATTAGGTATGACGTAAATCTAATCATGAATATATTTATCTTTCACTATGGCCAGATGTTTCAGCAGTGGAGCAATCTTTACTTTGCCAAACAGATGATCTGTATAAGAACATATCCACTGTGAAAAGGTGAAAATTAATTACTCACAAGGAAGTACCTCTGTTTCCTGTGGTCTTGGTTGATTTTAGAAAAGACTAGTGATAACTAGAAGGTTGGTGATGGATATTTCATGCAAACCTTACTGCTTAAAGTATGTTGCACTCATCAGTCTGTATTTAAATTTTAACAAAGACATGATAAACCATAGGATGGACGTTAACAAATGTTTATGTCCCAGAAATCTTTTTTAAGCAAAGAATTTTGAGTTTTAAAAAAAGGGTCACAAAAGCTGCTTGAAACGTGTAACAGGTGGCAAATTTAAATGAGTGCAAAGGATAGACTTTGTTGTCATGTCAAGGAATAAGAGCTAAAAATGTATTTCTTACTCCTTACACATACAATCCAGCACTAAATGATTTAATATTTCCACGACTTCAGCTGTGATAGAATTATGGTCAATAGAAATTTAAGAGCTGTCAATCACAAAGCACCAAAACCTGGTCCAAAAGCAGAAAGTAATGGAATAAGATTAGTAAATACATGCAAAGGTCAGAACACCGTAAAAAGAAACAGCAGACTGTTTAGGAGAAAAAGCATAGCTTGCAGGATGATTGTATTCATTCATACCTGAAGAAATATGTGACACAGCTGGAAAATAAACCAAATAATAAACCCCAAGAAGATCCAATAAATATTTCTGACAAGCCATGCTTTGGACACATTCAAAAGAAGATGTACATGCACATGCTCAGTCACAATTCATTTTTTTTAAGGACTTCAGAAATTTATTGTCATGCAATAACAAGCTATGCATAACCAAAAATGCTGTTGACAGCATATGAAAATTCCATATAAATATGTTGTTAACACAAAAATCTCAATCCATAATTAATGACAAAAGAATGTGAAGCAACTAGTACAATTTCCAGTTGCATGGAAGCACAGTTTTGATATTACTTTAAATAAATAAAAAAATAATAAAAGAGATCTGACAAACCTTGTGTTACCCGTCCCAGGTGAGCGTGGGATTCCAGGACTGTATGTCCCTGACTGAGAGTTCTGACTAGATGATAAAACGTCATCATCCACTTCATCAGCGCTGTCAGACAGGCTGTCAACAACTAAGCTAGTTTTATCTCCATTTCGTCGTGTATTCTTCTGGCGCCACGTGATACTTCGCTGGCTGCCACGGCTACTTGAACGATGCAAACGTGGAGAAGGTCGTGGTGAGCCTCGGTGATACAAGTTTGTCTGAAAATAAAAATTCACTTAAAATGAAGTGAAAAGGAAACGTTTATTTTACAGTTCTCTTTCTTTATCTCCTTTTCTCACATGCTCTTTTTTCCATATGCTCATTTATCCATCACTTTATTCACCAAAATCCTCTTCCCCATTTCTACACACACTTACAGAGGTTTTGTCACTTTCAACCGACAAGGAGCTGCGGTTTAGAGTTCGATTCACAGAAACTGCCAATTTATTGCTGTCCTTGAGAGCACTCTCATTAGGTGATCCTTGGGGTGTGGCCATGGGTGTGCCCATAGGTGTTGCTGCTGTATGAGTTATGATTGGTGGATTGACTGGTCCATCAGAAGTCAAAGTTTCAGAATAAGGCTGAACAGTATTCTCCTTGATTGCTGTGACTGAGACTGGAGAAGGCACAGCCAACATTTTCTTTTCTGTAAAAGATACAGGAGTCAACCTAATTTTTAAAATTGTTTCTTTTTTTAAGCAATGTTTGTTTTTAAGGAATGAATCCCTACAAGAAAAGAAATGGTAAATAATCATTGATGGTGAATAAGTGCTGCTGATAGTTTGCATGCTCACCAAGGTCATTCTATGCTATGAGAAACAGGCATCTATTTTCAGTACTATCTAAGTAAAGAACAAGAGTTTCACAAGTATAAACAAAATATTTCTTGAATAAAAACCACTAAAAGATGGCTTAACAATAACTTTTTTAAAAACAGAAAGTTCACATTATCAAAAATTGAGCTCTGCAAAGATGCCTCTTGCAAATGTCTCCAGCAACAGGCTAACACAGACTGAGGAATTCCGACCTTTTTCTTTATTGTTTTTCAGATCTGGTTCAGAGGATGAGATCTTGTCTTGGTCTTTGTGCAGCTCGATGTTGTTGTTTTCTGCTAATCTGAGCCGTTCCTTCTCCTTCTCTTGCTTTTCTATCTCCTCCTGTTCCTTCTGCTTCTCACGCTTCTTTTCTTCATCCTAAAGCATCAAAAATGTGACTGAACTTCCTGAACATTAAAAGTAAGCTTCTTTGATATGTAAACATATAAAGGCTGCATAGCCTTAAGACTAGTGCTATAAACTTTGGAACTGAAAGTTATTGATTTGGGGCAGTGACTGAAAAATACCTGCTCACCCAGCAGGTGTACCTAATTTATCAGTGATGGATTCCTCATGTATAAGTGATTGATATCTTATTTATCAGTTATTGACATCTTATTTATCAGTTATTGACACCTTATTTATCAGTGATTGATACCTTATTTATGTGGATACACTATGTAGCAGTGACATATTCCTCATGTATAAGTGATGGATACCTTATTTATCAGTGATAGGTGCCTTATTTATCAAGGAGATTAATGCAAAGAAAATGAGAGGGGGAAAAAAAACCAAAGAGGAAGGAGGAGGCGAAAAAGAAGATAACAATTAATTCTTATTAGTTTGGTCAAATAATACATAGTGCAACAACCCTGTTTACTCCATGGTCATCCAACTAACGCCCCCAAACTGGAAAGACTCAAGATCCAAGAAACAACTATAAAAACTCATAGTGGTTATGATACTTTTGTGATGATGATGATGATAAAGGAAAAGGAAATTACCTCAGTGGAAAAACCTTCCACAAGAATGGCTACGAGTAAGTTGAAGAGCACATAATTTCCAAAGGTCATTAGGGCAATGAAATACAGAGATGCCCAGTTGGAAGTGTGTGCCATGCCGTTGTATAGCACAGTATTCCAGTCCTCTTGAGTCAGCACCTAAACATTGACTGCTTACTTCAGACAACAAACCCCAGAAATAAACATACTTGTTGAGGACACATGCAATTAACACAGCTTTCTGAGTTTCTTAGCTTCCCATAAAAAAATGTATAAAAATTAATTTGTAAAATAAGAAAATTGCCTTAATAAGACCTTTCAATAATTTGAACAAAATATGAGTAGTCTTAGTTTGTGTTGCTTTAAAAATATTAAAAGGTAGATAATTAGATGTTAAACTTAAGTAAATTCTTCAACACTTTATTAATTCTATCCTAAATGTATGTGGCCTTGGCTTAATGTATTCATACTGAAGTAAATAAAGTGATAATAGTTGGCAGAAATTCACTTTCAATTTATTTCTGTTCCTCTTAACTAAGCAGAAGTCCTGCATGTAATTCATACTTAACAGGCATTCAACAAATGTTAAAAATATTGAGCCAATATTTTTGCATTATTTCTGATAAAAATACTAGCATAAGCCAAGTAAATAAATATAAGCTTTACTCCTGTGTAACAATATTTATGTACACAACTAATTGTACACTTGGTTAATAAAATGGCACAAGTGCCACCATTTAGCCATGTAATCCCAAATTAAGATACTTTTGAGTGTTAGGTGTGTGTACTACACAAATCTATGTACAGAGATTTATTGCTCCACTTAAATTTATCTGTGGCAATCTACGGTGAATGTGTACACAACACTGTGGTTGCTGCTACAACAGACCAGTGAAAGGCTGAAAACCTTACCCGTGTGAAAGATAGCACAAGTACATATCTCACTTCACTATTTATATTGACAAATACATCTACAATTTATGTGCTCACAGAAACCAAATTAAACCTGTTAAGGTTTGCATCCTAGTTATGATCAAGATTGGGTTCCACTTGCTCATTTTTTTTCCATAGAAGCAAAAGGAGGGAGCAAAAATAACCTGCATGTACCTTTGACTACACTGTTTCTAAGAAAATACCTAGAGGTCAGCCGATACAGTTTTAAAACTATACACATCCAATTGATACTAGAGTGTCAGGGATTTCATTTTACATGTTCCTTTCCCCTGTTATTGATCTTCTAAGTGAAAGTTACTTGTTCAAACCTTTAAAACTGAATTCAACAGTAAACCAATGGTCCCTGATTTCAGTAAATAATCCCAATGGGTTGTTCTCTTTTCTTGTTTTTATTTGAAACAACTGCATTTCATTCACATCAAGCACAAAAAAGGTTCCATTAAAAACAATGTATCTAGATGTTGACTTCTAAGGGTCAGCCAGGTCAAACATCTGGTTGGGCAAAGTTCAGACAAATATAATCATTCTGATTTTGCACTTTTAGGGTGTGGGTTTTGAGCTAAGAAACTTGCTGTTGTATTTATAAAAGAAACCACAATATGGGAATGCTATAGCCAATCTGTTCACTGGTTCTATAAATCAGAAGACCTCCTAGCAAATGGTGGCATAATTACTTGTTCAGAATCAACAGGGTCAGCAAAGAAAGTTAGACATTGCAATAATTATACTCAGACAGAACAGTACAATATTTCCTGGAATTAGTGACAGTCTTTTGTAGATCAGATATAGACATATAAATTCATTCCCAGTCCTACCATGCTATGGACCAGCTGATGCTGGGGACAAAATGAGAAAACTGCAGAAAATTTTACTCATTGAGTTTATTTGAGATATACCATTAAAAATTATTTACTTATAATGTAGAAATCATTTTGTGACGTTAATGCAAGTAAGCAAGATATAAGAGGGAAAAGGGAGACAACTGAAAGAGAAGAAGAAAAATTTTCTAGGCTACGTCTGCGGACTGCAATATTTCTGAGAAGAAAATTACCTGTTTGGTCATCAAGTGATATATAACTACATGTATACTCTAGCCTAAAAATAATGACACAATACAAAAGCCAATGATAAGGTGACAGATACTGACCAAATCATTATAACTGGTAACTGGAAATGCACCCTTCATGAGGTTAAAAGAGTGGCCAGAGTATTGAGTTCCTAGAACGTGCACTTGTTAGCTAATAGTCAGCCCTAAACCTTCGGAATCAAATTAGAAATAATAATAATAATAGAATTTGTAGACTGCAGTTCCCGTGTGGAGGCAAGCTTAATGTTGTGTACACAGAAGACTTCAAACCAGCCGACAGTAAACCATTCAATCTGGTGAAGGTAAATTGAAAGACCATGCAACCTTCGCTTAATACTTCTCCCAAGACCAGTTGAGGTGTCAACAAACAGAACATCACAAGCAGTCCAAAATTACTCTTACAAATTTTGCCCCAAAAGGAGAACTGATTCTTCACAAGCATGGGAGATAATCAGCTGGAATCCTCCCTGCCTATAAAAAATAACTGTCCCAAGAAAGTGAAAAAAAAAAAAAAAACTGGAAACAGGATTGAAATAACATAATCTGGCCTGGGACATCATTAGCAGATGCATAGTCATCTGATAGCCCAGAAGTCTGTAGAAGAAGCTAATGGCACCTAGGCATGGAGAGGGTTAAAAACTATACTGAGTATGGAATAAAAACGTACTAGAACACAAAACTAGCACTCTAAAGCATGGAGTAAAATTTCCTTGGAATCAATTGTGTACAGTCTCCATAACTGATTTGCAATCTTCCTTTATAAGCTGTAAAGGTGTGTGTGTGTGTGAGAAAAGAAAATGTTATAGAAAATTCAGGCATCTGTTTTTTACCCCTCTCACTTAACCCAAACTCAAAAACTTCACATGTTGAGAGAAAAAAGCTAAATACCACTTCAATGTTGTTAGCACAATTTTCTTCTGGTGAGTTGGGCACATCTGAGAAAGCAATGGTGTTAGTTTGCAAGCTGTTATGTTTAAGGCATGCAAGAATATGCTGACTGGTCAGGTATGTGACTGCTGTTCTTTACCTGGAAGACGGTTACTAGGGACCACAAGAGTGTGTCAAAGTTTGCTCGATCACACAGACAATCACTGGTAGCATTGCTTCGTTCCTCGCAGGAGCATGATGTCCCATCGGGATGCTCACAAAATCTACCACCAAAGACACTCATGCCTAGGATACTGCATGCAGGAAAGTAAAGGAGACAATCTGATGAGAATTTTTCCTTTTGTGGCCAGTGAAGTACATGGACAAAGTTAAAAATAGCAACACTGCAAAAAGTGACAGATTAGCAAACTAAGTAACACTGCCTGTGTGTTGCAACCACATTGTGTCCCTTGAAATGAATGAATGGAAAGCAAACTATATACTTTCATACACATTTTTTCTAAAAGAGCTTTGAAAGATTATAAAGTGAAATTTCAAAAATCAATGATGACTGGATGTTTTTTTCTTTTCTCTAGAAATATCTTTCCACATAGCACTAATGTCAAGGGTCACAGTGTTTACATATGGCTGGATGAATACGTTAGCAAAACCCACACACAAATGCAGCTAGGAAAACACTTGCAGAACTGCTCTTAAATAAATAAATTAAATAAAAACTGCACACAATGTATAAGTCAGAACACAAAGCTGATTCACTCAAGGTTCTTACAAACTTGACACATAAAATAAAAAACCAGTGATTGTAAACAGAAGGAACAAACTTCTAAATGATGCTCTCCAGATTAACTACAAGCAAATGTGTCTATGACTCTAGCTATGAATAAACCAAAGGTAAAAAGATGATCTATAAATCTTTCTTCAAAGCAGCTCAAATGCTGTCTGATGAACAAGATCTTTCTAAGAGTCAGTGGCCAAGATGTGTCATGGTTCAAGAAGGAGAACAGAGATGCTGGTACTTTTCAAAAGTGTTTTACAGCTCAGAAAATCCAGCAGCTCTAAAACCTTCTTAAGCCAGGGAACACGATTTGGTCCCGGGGAAGTGATATGAGTCTAATCGATTTAACAAAACTGTCCTTCACCTATTAGATGTTGACAAAGTATATAAACATTTTGGGAATGGACTGACTGGCTGAAAGAGTAAAGCAACACATTTTTTTAACGTAGATTACTATGAACTATTGCTTTTGCTAGCCTGTTTCTCTCAGATAGTTATCTTCATACAATCAGATGCAACTCTGGGCCCATGAATCATCTGTTTGATGACTTGAAACTGAATATTGTTCTCATTTCCCTTTCAGGAAATATATTTGTGGAGGACCACCACAAACTGTCAAATTTTGAATTTAAAATATTAGGGTTGTGATCTGATATCAAAATTAATTACCAGAAAATACGTTTGTGATTTTAAAATTAAGTACTGAAAACTTCAAATTCATAGTCCTTTAAGCTTGTTCTTTTTCTGTATGTAATTATTAATCATAAGGTCAGAATAACTGACCGAAATTTCACATCTTTAAAAGGCAAGCAGGATTTCTAGATTAGGCTTTGAAACACGTATGCTATGTGCACTCAAAAGCCAACAAGAACAAAGACATTGTTAGCGCCATTGATGGTACAACTTCATAAACAGCAGCGGTACATAACTACTGTTAACAGGAAATCCAAGGCACTGCGCAGCATGCAAGGTCAAGGTCGGGGTCACAGACCTCAGTGGATGCAGACTAGTGAAAACAGTACCTGGAAGACTGTAATTATGGCCCATAGGAGAGAATCAAAGTTCTTGCGGTCACATTTCCGACCAGCACCTTGAATGCCATTACAGAACTTGCAGCCAAATAAGTTCATTCCCAGAATGCTAGATTGGAAATCAAGAAAAGAATGAGAGTAATCAGGAATGAAGCAAACTTATCATGAGGCTAGAGATGTGAACATAAGTATTAATGAAAACCCCACAAGCAAACGGCAGTTCTCTGTACATACGATGTAGACAAACATTTCAAATGTAAAACTCAACATTGACATAGAGGCAAAAGACAGCATGTTGAGACTCTCCAGTGATACAAATCTTAAAACATCAAGGATTACATTAACTATTATTCAGCAGGAGGAGTATTGTAACATGGTGTACAAAATAATCCTAGCAATTCCACTGTCAAACAATATATAAATAGGTATATAATAGGTTTTATGAAATCATATTTATTTAACCACCAACTGAAAGTAACCACCCTAAGTGTAAGATTAGCTGGAAGCCAAAATAAACTTTGCAAAGATAAGATCCTTCTGGTGTTCAATGCTACAAATAATAATGATCTCTGTATACTTGAAAAAAATTCAGGCAGGTGTTCTTATGTTCTCTCCATTTAAAACTAATATTTTGTTGCCCAAAATATACCTAGGATGGTTTACAGATAGATAGGCTGTTTGCTAGTCATATGTTCCATATTATAATACTCTTTACTAAACATATAACTTTTTAACTAGATCTATTCTTTTACCAGCAGTATTTTATCACACATTTCAAATATCTCGCACAAGCAGGTTTTATTTTTCTACAAAAATGTACTGTATCTTATCAAGATCTCATAATAGTGGCATGAAAATATTGTGTAGGAAGTACTTTATTATTAAAAAAAGCACAAATCTGTGATTAACAGACCAGTTTGAGGAATAAATTTTTGTTCAAAATTTCTGCTTTTAGTAGTCAGTGTCTAGAAAACTGGGTTGCTTTAATATCTCTTATCCTGGTTTACAAAAATGTACTCAATTTAGAGGTTCCTTAGGATACCTCTATGCATTGTGAAGGAAATAAAAACACTTGGAAAACCCCCAAAAAACCCTGTCAAAGATTAGAAAAAAAAATTCAGTTAAAATTTCAACAATTAACAGAAGCGGATTTTTTTTCGCCTTTCTTTTGTTTATCTGGAGAATTTTTGTAGAACAAAACACTGTAAAAGAGACACAACGTACAATATATCTGTGTACCAAAGAAACTAAAAGCACATGAAACAGAAGAATGTGCATGTAAGCAGCAAATATAAAATATATAAACAAAAATAGAAACATTTTTGTAATTATGATTGCATTATTATTATAATTTGGTGACAAATTTAAAAAAATCACAGAATATTTGATAACACTTAACAACAGACAGCATGTAAAAGTACTGTATGTGGGAAGTTTAAAACTGATGGGAGTTGAATAGAAAAGTACATTTATTGAAATGTCATCGATCATTCTTTGTTAAAAATAGGTTATAACAGATCATGTTATGATTAAGCAGAAAAATGCCCAATCCATCATAGAGAGTTTACATAGAAAGTTGACTAATATTTAGTATTTGCTAAAGGAATAAAAATAAAAGGATAAACAATATATTATGGAGGTCAGTAATTTAGAAGTAACAGATTTAAAGCAGGGCACACCTGAAGATAAACATGAACAGCACAAGCAGAGCAAAGAAAGTGGCTACGTTGTCCATGGTTCTGAGCATGACCACTAGCTGGCGCCTCAAGGCTGGCATAAATCGAACCAGCTTCAGGATCCGTAGAAGTCGGAATGTTCGAAGAACTGACAAGCCACTTGCCCCACCTTGAGCCAACTCCACTACACTGCAATCAGGAACAGGAGTACAGTCACTTAAATTTGTTGTAAATGTTGCTTACATGTTCACACAAGACATGGACAGCTTTTGGCATCATGTTGCTTTATTCTTTAATCAGAAGTTTGTTTTTATTTTGGCTCAAATTTTGATTGCTGAGGACTACTATTTCGAAAGGAGCAACATCTGTTGTGTAGTTCCAAATTGTCATAAACGTATACTGAATAGTATATTTTACACAAAATCACAATACATTAAACTAAAAGGTTAACAACAAGGACCCTTTTGTGGCTGGAGCCAACCTGAGATTGAGACTATCAAAGGAAAATGACACCCTTTATTGGTTACTTCCCTTGGACTAGCCACAGGACAGTTCTAAGCAATACCAGCAAGTATTCAAGAGAAGACAATAATTCTATGATGATATTTAAAATGCCTCTAAGATTTGTAGTCTTTATCTTTATACTTAATCATAAATTATCCAGCTCACTTATGAACCCAGATCTCTAATTAATACTTATATTTCTATACATAATTTTGACAGGTTTCAGATTTAAAGGAGTCAACATTATCTATGGTCTCAGTAGCAGACAGCTAGACACAGAATTGTTCAGAAATAAACCAGAAAAAGAGCAAAACTCATTGGTTTCTGCATGCACAATATGCCATGATATAATACACTCACATGTGAGTCCTTTATGAATGGTTAAAAACAAATGTAATCTACATGCATAAATGAAATAAATGTCATTTCATTAAAAAAAAAATCATTCAGCACCTAAAACATGACCACTCTAAGGGAAAATAGGTCAGCCCTTAAAACTTCTTTCCTTAATTTAGTATATTACACAGTCTGCCACACTAACATCTTACCTTAAGATCACAATGAATCCATCAAATAAATTAAATCCATCACTTATGTAGCCAAATGGGCCATATGCCATGACTTTGAATCCCATTTCTGTGGCAAACAGGACACTGAATACCACATTGCTGTACTCAAGAGTCCTTGTTAGCCAATCGGGCTGTAAATAAAGCAAGATCCCATACACTTTAAAAGTATATTCAGTGTAACTTAAGATTACTTCAATATTTTTTTATGAACAATGTATGACTAAATAATGCTTAATGCGTCTATATGCTTTACCCCCTTACAAGACAACAAATGACATGTGTAAAGCTAGCTTGTATGTACTTTAATTTCCTTTTGATGAATTTTCTTTGTTTTTCTGACTGTGTTGAGAGGTAACTTGTCAGTAAAGCACATTTTATAAAAAAATACCAATGAAGAACCATGCTTAGAGTTCTCTTTTCTTAAGATGACAACCATGGATTGAAGTCTTTCATTTAAAAAAGATAAAGGTAACCCCATGACCTTTCAGTCATTAGGGAGACCACACTTATCTTGGGCTCAGCCCACTTGCTATCTCTCATTGTCTGAATATTTTCCCAGTCCTCTAAGAAGTCAGGTACTCATTCAATATCCTACACAAGGTCTTTATGCAACTTTATTTTAGTTGTGACAACTGGACAGGAATATGATTAAAATAAATGTCTTACCTGGAGATGATGTTCTACTCCCATGCTAAGTGTGTTGAGAAGGATGGCCACTAGGATACTGCGATGAATGATGTTGCTCTCAACAAATTTCTTCAAAAGCATCTGGAACTGCTTCATGGCAGCTACAGAAAAGATATATAATGATCATTGAAGAGGCTAAAATGGATGAAAATATTTTGGTGTTTTCCAGGAACATTCCATTCAAAGCATATTGTTTTTCTTATGAACTAAAACTATGCCACAAATTCACAGTCCATAGTACATAATGATCACAGAGGATATTTTTTTTCCATCACCAAATTAGTTGTGACAGAAATGCCTGGGATTTTCAGTAAATGAGCTGTTGCTATTTTTTTCTTGTATCACATTTTCTGATTATAACACTGATAGTTATGCAACCTATTCTGATAAGCATCAAGAACTATATTAATTTTTTCTGGAAATGATGTTGACTATAACAGCACTTCAGATATGAAAAATAAAACCCTAATCAAACATATATTTTGTGAAGGCACTTATGTGTAGGGCTTCTGCATGCCATTTAATTAAAATGAAGCAAGATAAAATGATCTATGGCGAATCCCAGACACTTAATCCCCAGACACTTAATCCCCAACACTTAATCCCCTAGACATTTAATCCCCAAACACTTAATCCCCAGACACTTAATCCTCAAAATGAAATTTCAACTCAAGAAATAATGAAGTGAATGAAAACCTTAATTATGAAGTGAATGACAAATTTAATTATGAAGTGAATGACAAATTTAATTCAATTATTTTCATGTAAACATCAAAATAAGTTTGACAATTAAAATAATACTTAACCAACATTTATAACATTGGGGGCATTTTTGAGGATTAAGTGTCTGGGGATTAAGTGTCTGAGGATTAAGTGTCGGGGATTAAGTGTCTAGGGGATTAAGTGTCTGGGATTATAAGTGTCTGGGGATTAAGTGTCTGGGGATTAAATGTCTAGGGGATTAAGTGTCCGGTCACCATCTTTGGCACATGCATTTTCAGTGATGCATCCTTGTGAAAGTATAGTTTCCACATAATAAAAAAGCAGTTTTTCCCAATTGGAATGAAAAACAGCATGGCTGGGGTTGGTGGGGACTATCAAAAGAATCATCATAAATGAAGAATTTTTCCACATCAGAAAACATATTGCACAAAATGCGCATTTCTTTACCTGGAAATATTTAAGTAATTTAGATAGAAAAAAGAGAATTGCAAAAAACTCCAAAGCAATTGGTACATACCCAAAGGCTAGCTGTAACTGAAATTCACAAGCAAAATATAGAAGCCCCAGCAAAACGTCTTGTGTGGTTTCAAAATACACAGTTAAATACAAACTGAACACGCTGGCAAAATGAGCCAATGGTAAATGATAAACTTGCATAACTTATACACTTTTATACTACTACTACTAATAATAGCAATCTTTCTGAATATATTTTGATGTATTGGTCGATTGTACACTCGTAATACAGAATCAGGCCTTGAGAGGCTGCTGTTTCATTATCATGGTAAAAAAAAATATTTTCTTGTGTTTTTGCTACTGTTAGTAATAACATTGTTAAAAAATCCATTGGCTCATTTTTGCGCTTTTGGCAAACTCTACAAAAGGAAGGTGAAAAAAAGCCGCAATCGACTATTTCAACAATACCACAGATATTACTTGGAGATCTCGTATGGCTGGTCTCCCTTTCTTCCTCTTCATCCTCTTCAGATTCACTTTCATTGCGATCTTTCTCACTCTCTTCCTCGTGCTCAGAATGGCTTAGGTGTGTGTCGCACTCGCTCTGCATTGAGAACTGTGTACTGAGCTGTTTGTCAGCAACGATGTCCATGAGTAGGTTGTCTGCAAAAAGACCTGTGGAGAGATGGCGCCATGGCTCGTGGAGATGAAACAGTTTCAAAACAGATTATTTCCATGCAGTTTCTTTGTCAATTTTTGTAAGCTGGATAGAGCAACATTACATCCGAATCTTTGGAACTGAAGCCATATAATTTAAAATAACAGTGAAACACATTCACTACACTGGATAAAGTCTCAAGTAGCATATCACTTTGACTTTATCACCATTTCCCAGTTGTTATCTAACATCATTACACTGAAACATGATTCTGTGAAGTTATTCTTCTAGGAGAAAATAAAGTTGTAGGAAGACTACTGGTGTAAAAATGTCTTTTCTCTTATGGTAATTTTTTATATGGTGACTCCTTGGAAATAATAATAATAATAAAAAAACTGTTGATCATTATATCAGCATATGGTATACAATAAATGTATATTTTTATATATTAAATTTTAACTTATTAAGCATTCTGTATAATAATTAAAGGGAAAACAGGAATAGGAAGGAATTTTTGTATTAATAAGTGATAAGACATTCACAGATTTTACTTTCAAAAAGTCTTTACTCATGCGACCACAAAATATAATAACAAACAAAATTCAGTATTAAATACCATTGGGTCACTTTTAGGGAAGAATTTGGTTTAAACAGGAAACAATAACTGTGAAGGTCATTTAATATATTTCCAATGTATATAGGTACCAAGGACAAAATACAGATCAACAATGGAATGAAAATAATAAAATTCTCTAGGCACATTATAAGTAAGCATAAAACTGATCATAAAAACACAGAACACATCTAAGTCTGTACAGACTTACATAGATATGTGGAGCATAGACAACAATGAAAACATGAAATGGTAATGGCATTATTAAGGGAAAATGAGAAATTCTGAAAAATGATATGAGCAAAACATTGCTTTCATCTTTGTTTTGTGACATGCTTTTCTTTTACTCTTCTTGATGGATGTTGGCATATGATGGAGTTTCACAGTACTCATCGTTTGTGACTAGACACTGGTAGAGGCCTGCTCTCGCTGCTGACTGATTGCTGTTATACCTGATTGAAGCAGGTTATTTAGGTCAAGGTTACTCTCAATGCTGACACAGGCTACAAGCTGCAGACTGATCTAATTCTACATCTCAATGTTAGGGATGAAAGCACATTATTCAAGCAAAGCAGGTTGAGTGTTTTTTCCCCATTTAGAATCTTGTTTATTGCTTAATTACACTTGTCAAAGGCAAAATACATTGCATCTACAGGGTATAAGAAATAGTAAACAAGATTTTTGTTGCATCTTGAATTAAAAAAAATGATCTGGCTTTATTAAGCATTTATAGTTAGAATAATAAGAACTTGCCAAAAGGATAAACTGTGACCATTTGAAAACAGGAAAGAAATTTGTATTTGTGTCTTTCATGACTTGGCATTAAAATGTTTACTTTTGACTAGTGTAATTTTTTTTCAAAACACATCCCATATATGTTACAGATCTAACCAAATGTATACATAGGAACTGGTTGACATTCCAGTCACTGACCCAATTGAAATAGTGCACCTCCAAAAATGTGTACCATGATCATATGACTACAGATCTTCCTTTTACATGCAATAACAACTACTAAAATATACTATCTTTACAGCAAGTTAGATTTTATATATTGAATTTCACTAAATCATTCTACTGAAACTGATGTTTGAATGGGTTTGTCGTGTGATATGAATGAAATAAAACCATATCTGAAACTTTTTGATGATACATTCATCAGACTGGACTGGTCTTCAAAAATAGACAGCATACAACAGGTCATTTTTTCTGTTGAACATAGCATAGTCTCTGGTCAGTAATTGTTTGAAAATGAACTGAAAGGGTTAAGAACACTATCATGTCCACCAACAGATCTTAGAGCTTAAGTTCATCCTCCTATACTAGCCAGGTGCCAAGAGACAGAATGAATCTTTAATTTAAATGATGACTATTGCTGAGCTGGTGCCTGCTAGAGTTTAAATGTTTCATCCTATTCATTTTGACTAATTAAAGTGTTTTTATATATTTATTTATTTATTATTTTTTTACTACAGTTGAAATATTAAGAGATCGCAAAAGGATGTGACAATATATGAAGGATTAAATGCAAATCAGTGAAACAAATATAAGTGGTTGCAAACTGGGTCAAGACACTTAAGAGATGCAGTTCATGCACATAAAGCCAGGAAGATGTCCAGGGTTTGGTTCAAGGTGTTCCACTTGTTTTGCATAAGCCTGCAACTGGTCTCCTATGACCAATTCTTTCTGTAGATGAGTACTTAGTAACTGCACAAGCTAATGCTTTTGCTGCTTCCTTTTCAAATCTCATCTGTCCATTATGAATGACATTTATAGGAAAAGACAACACAAAAAGTAAGTTGAATGACTAGGTCTTTAGGGTTACAACTTTTGTTATTCCTGTTGTGTACCCTCACACATTGTAACTCACTTCTTTTTATGTTTCCAGTCAGCTAAGGCATTTATTTGTGTCCTTAACTTCTACATCCTGACAGGAAATAATGAATTGACCTGGGGGTGGTAGGTGAGAAGCAAATGCAGTGGCAACTGCCCTAGTAGTTATAATTTGCTAATTGTTTCCATCTGGTCTAACAAGTGCCCTCACCCTCATCCTCCAGGTCCAGCCATTTTGTCTTCCCATATGATAAAAATGAAGCCTTTATTACACATCTCTTTAGAAAATATTATTTCAGACAATAACTTCTGATACCTGAATATTGTTTTGCTGTCTGACTTGTCTGACTTTTATTCTAATTATCTGAACTTTAGATTTTGTATGTTCTGAATATAAATTATTTTAGTTTTTAATATTGTGTCGTCCAATAAACAAAACACTTTTTAGATTGAGATACTTTAGGGTAAAATCTTTTGGAAACACAAATGAGAATTTTTTTCAACTTTGTTTCATTCTTGTTAAAAATTGTTGTTTTGGGAAAACATATTTACTTGGAAATCTTAAATAGCAAATGTTTCATTTATATATTGTAGCTATTAAACACCTGTTCAAATGTTTCAGTTATATGCCTTGGTCATCTGAAGCTTGGATGTTTATAAATACAGCGGTCAAAAATTATAATGCATATAGAGAATGAATTTACACAAAATATTTAACTTCCAAAATTAACCTACTTCATTAAATCATCATAAGATGGATTGAATTTATTCCAGAAGCATTATTCAAAATAACTTTTGTCCAATTATACCTGGTTTTGTCATGCACAAGAGTACAAATACTGTATATTTACCCATGCTCTGTAATTATCTGAGAGAATATTCAATCTCTAGATTAAGCTGTAGTTGAAAAGCATAAAATGACAGCATGTTAATATTCTGGAGTGACAAGGGAGTATAATTTTGTGCACTTTAAGAATGATTATTAGTTTAATATATGTATTTTTATATTTAGGGCTACAAGAATCACAAGTCAAGATTAGTGTATCTACAGGGATTACAAGGTGTTAAGAAAGATTTGGCAGCTATAAGCATTTCCCATTTCTGTTAGTAACATATGATTTCATGGTGTATGACGTTTAGCTCTTTATACACTGAATAAGCAGTGTTTCAGAATCCTCAGGACCAGTCAGGCATCAAGGTCTTTACAGAATCATAGGTATGTCCAAGAGACACACCATAAAATATAGTTTCTATTTGTGGGCAGCAGTATCTTCAAACCATTCCATAAAACCCTTTGTGTCTGATGTTAATCATGACTTAAGCAGATATTGATTTACAATTGGTTTTTGTCAAGCTAACTGTGGTAAAAATTCACATAATTTTATGGTGTGTCTGCAAATAACAACAAACAAGACTATTTTCATCTGAGTTTCAGAAGAAAATTCAACAGTGAAGTGGCTAGAAAAGGGATGCAGGGGTGGCGGAGAAACCCGAAAAAAAGAACACAACAGGATCAATGTGAATTTCTTGGGATTATTACAGTTAAAAAAATGTGTCTAGAGTTTGGAAAGCTGCACCTGGAAAGCAAAACATCATGCACCTTTTAGCACGCAAGAATAAAAACAGCAGAACAGGGTAATCGTTCCTTTACCATCCCAGTTAAAGTATTGCTGGAGCTTCTGAGAGATGAGAAATGATGAGCCACAAGACTACTGAAGAAAGAATTCATTATGGGAGAAAAGGAACAGTGGTACTTCAATTGCCATTACCATTTCGAAACATATCACAAAGTTTAACATAAAAAGGAGAAATTAAAAAAACAAACTGGTTGCTACCCTCAGATGAGAATAGTCCTTCTGAAAACACTGGAAATAAAAGCATAATGAGGTTTTGATTTGGGACATTCATTTGCCGTCCATAATGTCGCCTTTTGTTCCACGTTTTGAAAATAGCCTACTATTCTTTTTTTAATTTTTTATGTGTGCTTAACATATACTTCAGTTCTTATCTGAAAGGACTGACAAGTGCTAGTCCCAAAGATCTGTGTGTGATTCAAGCAACCCTAAAAATAAACACTAGCTACAAAGGTCTATGCAAAGAAATTGAAACTGTGGAGTCAGCAAGCCTCATATCCATTAAGAACATTTAAATATCGAGCTATTTAAGCCACAGAAATTAGTACTGTTCATTCAAGGTCATTTATCAGAAGTCTGTTTTTATGTTTGTTTTGTTAAGTTCACTAAAAACATGAAAGACAGTCAGCTCAGTAAAGTGCTTAACTGATTTTTTAAATAAATTCCAATTTTTCTATTCTTTGAAAATAATCATTTAGTTCAATAAAAATGTATGCAGCTTTGTCTTCTAAGTTTTGCGATATCAATGTATTTAACAGTATTATAAAAGTAGACAATATAAATTTACAAAAGAACCAGTATTTACAAAAATATATATAAAAAGAAGAAAAGAAAGTTTCTAAATAAACTGGAAAGGATTGCTATAAATGTTCTTGTTACAAAAGTGCTTACTGGATATGGACAACTGACATGCAGCTGTTTTGACCAACGACCGCACTTCCTAGTGCCACAACAGTAATTTATATTCCTGCTTATTTAATAAATTATTCACACAAAACAGACACATCTTTTAAGCTTTGGTAGTCCCCATATTATGCTGAAGCTGTGCTGGCTCCACATGCAAAGACAAAAAAATAAGTAGGGGTGGGAAGTGAACTTGGGTGGATTGGAATAGAAGGGGCTTTGGGTGGTAGGCTGATACCGAGAGAAAGGCTATAGTAGTCAGCCTAACTTACCTTTATCAGCTACAGACTGTAGCTTATTGGGCTCAGTGTCAGAGTTGAGAAGCATATTGGAGGCGGCAAGAGCCGCGTTCTTGGCGCCATGCGCCGCAAGTACTTCAGGCAGCGAGGCCAGGGCTCTACCAGTAACACTGCTATTGAATGATGGAGTCCGCGTCAAGGGCAGTAAGGCTGCCAGGTGGTTGGGCGTCGACTGCTGGGACTTGAAAAGGGCTGGACTGAACACCTCCACCGCCCCAAGCGCCAGAGTGTTGAGCGATTCTGACGACGGGTTCAGGCTATAGCTGTTGCCAGGCAGCATGAGAAAGTTTGGGCGTCTAGGTGACGAGATGGGGTCCACATCCGAGGCCTCTGGGCTGGCGCGAGGGGCTGTGGGAGAAGAGTCTGCCCGAGACGGGTACCTATCGGGGCTGACAATGTTAAGATGGTAATGGTGGTGGTGGTGATGGTGGAGGTAATGCTGGTGGGGTGGTGGATGTATGTATATGGTCTGAACGGTACCTTTCTTTTTAGTCCGTTTTCTGCGGAGAGAAATAGATTTCTCTGGGTTTATTTTTTGCCTCTTCTTGCCACGAGTCCTGCGGTAGCCCCGTATAATTTTCCGCTTTGCTTGCCGCCAAAGCTGCACCAACAACTTCAACAACTCTGAGTAGCAGCCCCCAGGTTCTGAATTACTGGCTAAAGTACTGCATGACTGAAAACGCTTTCTTTCTTGAAGCATTCGTTCTGTCTCCCGCTTTTTGGTTTCGGAGAACTGGGTGGCAATCACAACAAGACACAAGTTGATCATGAAAAAGGAACCAATCTGAAAATAAATCAAACATACATGTTTTGAGGTAGAGGGCATAAATAGTACAGTAAAAAGTGTTTAAGTCTACCTTCATTAGCTCCTTCTGCTGTACATACCAAAGACAACAAATTTATGTAATAAAAGATTGATCCATAAAATTAAAAAATAAAAATCACGATCATTTTAGAAAAAAATCAAAAACAGGTAACATTTTTGCATATAAAGCAATATTTCCAGATAAATGTGTGCTAGATGATCAGTTAATAGGGATATTGTTAGCAATAAGTAGAACAGGATGTAAACAGTACCTTGTGAAAAGAAACATTACAGAAAAGATAACATCAATGCAACATTAATATTTTAGTGAATACCTTCATAAGAGATTTAGCAAAGTGAGAAATTATCTGGATCACATGTAACAACCATTTAAAATATACACAAACATACAACATGTATAACACAACTCTCTTTCTCACCACTCACTCACTAACATAGAAAAGACCATACAACATGTATAAAACTCTCACCACTCACTCAGTAACATACAGAAGGGCATACAACATGTATAACACACACACTCTCTCACCACTCACTAACGTACAGAAGGCCATACACTACGTATAACAAACACTCTCTCACCACTCACTCATTAACATACACAAGGCCGTACACAGCTCTCAATCAGTCACTGAACTTCAAGTTCAGATCTTGGTTAACATCAACAAGTGCAACCATACCACAATTAATGCCACAAAATATATCCAATCCCAGAAAGAATGGGCATCCTGTATGTAGTACATAATGTTCACCCAGCTCTCCAAGCTGATCACCTGTAACATTCATGAAAGCCCACTGTCAGCAAATGCTTTGGAAACTAAAAAAGAAAAAAAAATAGTGGTAAGGAATAACCACTGGTTAGCCTCGAAGATTCAGCTGAGAATCTTGTAATATAAAAATATTTGCTGTGTTAAGCACTGCAGTTTTTTCATGATTTTCACCATTCTATCATCTTCACCAGCTCAATGAAGGCATTACTTGTGACCTTGCAGCAGCTACAAAAGAGGCAGATGTATGAACTCACCCAGAGGTGCTCATCAACCAGATTTTACACTTAACAACCACAAGTTAGTGCTAAGCAGCACTGAGTACTTCATTAGAAGTCATCTTTATTAACATAATGGTTGTCATAACATCCTTAACTATCTTAAAAAAAAATAAAAAGCACATTAAAAAAAACCCAATGAATTATATGTACCTGAAAAATGACAACCCAGGCTAGGCCAATATTGTCAAATGAAACAGCACCCTTAAAAGGGTTCGTGGCTTCTGGTATGCAGCTTGTATAATACTGATTCCAGTTGACACAGGAGTCATTTGCAGGCGTATTGTTACTGTACATTTGTGCAGTACCATTGCATCGAATTCCTTCATATTCAAATTCAGGAAGATTTTCACACTTGAGCATTCCTCCATCAGAAGGATGGCTACAAATGTAATCCACAAGAGGAGGCTGGTAGTACCTGTTCACTTTCATGGATTCTCTGAAACAAGGTATTGGATATTTAATGTTACAGCTTCGCAATGTGTTAGTTAAAGTGATTGAGGAAAATTATGTATACCATATCTTAAGCAAGAGAATTATAAAGCAAGCTATTTCATTACATTAAGTTACATACAGCTTTGTACCACAAACAGCTGCTTTCTTGAAAAAAAAACTTGAGGTGAAACCTCCAAATGGACTTCTTCCCATGATTTTAAAACTTGCCATAAGACTAAAACTCTGATCATGATAAACATGAAACAGATTGAATTTTGATAGGCAGAATGATTACCCTAACACAGTTTTGACAGCTTATTTAACTCTTAAAAATTGTTTATTCCAGCTTCATGAAAGCCCCATTTCTTTGCACATCTTGATAAAAAAAAATCATGTTAGAAAACTATGTTTCTTACAGCATCATTTAAAAAAAATTTGTGTCCCACCACGTAAAAGAAAAAAAGGAGATTGATATAATGAACATGTTTTAAGTAAGTAAAAATGCTCACGGAATTGTATAGCTTGCATTCAGATCTAGAAAACATCTGTGTCTTAAAACGCCTGCCCATAACTGTACACCAATGATGCCAAAGATGAAGAACACAAAAAAGCACAGAAGAAGTACATTGCCCAGCATAGGAAGAGTGTCTAGGAGAAGCATCACCAGGATTCGCATACCTGTTCAGCATAAAGAAAAAGTCCAGTTATTTTAACAGTGTTAGCAGCTTCATAACAGATTGTAGAATGTAGAACAGAGAAACGAGCATTTTGTATTTGAACAGTAATGGTGCATTCATACTACTACATAACCTTCCTTGAAGGTACACAACTATGCACACATTGATAGATATATATATTAATGTACACACAAATCAAGCTTACATTGCTGCATTACTACTGTTTGTTGATTATTTCTCACATGCTGCAAATGATAACGGTCCAAAATACATGTGTCTGCATTCTAATTACTTAAAATATGAATAATGTTCTTCTTTCTTAATCACCATACACAGTAAGCTAGTTATTTTAACTTATAATTCTTTGATTAGCAGTGTGCAGAGCTGTGGAGGTGCCCTGGGTAGTTGAAAGTCATTTGAACACAATTTGAATCCCAGAAGGCAATTTGGCAGCAGCTCACATAGTTATCAGAGTCACAAACCACATAGCTTATCATCAACAGCCCCAATTATTCATACCCATCACAAAGATCACTAACCAAACGCCCATACAATCACAATTCTCTCAATATCTCTCTCTTTCTCCTGTCTTTCTTATCACTATCAATCTGTACCTCTACACAATAACAAAATGAACAAACCATCCAAAAACCAGTACACTACTATACTTCTCAAAAGTTTTTTTTTTACTTTTTTATTCAAATGGAAACGATTCATTCTTAAATAAAGTTTAATTCTGGATTCTTTGTTTGTAAGCTATGTCTTTTGATATCTCTGCTTTAAATAACTACATATTTATTAGAATTATACAAAAATTCTATAGGTAAACTAGGAAGATTTTTTGGTGATAGATTTTTGTTATTTATGGACGACACGGAGTTGTGCTTAAAATACTGCGCAGTGCAGGCATGTGTGTGTGTGTGTGTGTGTGTGCGTGCGTGTGCGTGTGTGAGTGAGAGTGAGGAGCAAAGGATGATACAGGAAGGAAAATCTTATATATATATATATATTTATCATGTTTCCTGCTGTGAGTACTCATGCAATGATAGCAAATTTTTTTCCTGTCTGGCGATAGATGTAAACTAGGAAAAGTTTTGTGCAGGGAGGAGCTCAAGAGGGCAGATCAGTCCCATTCCAAATGCTTTTCTTACTTGGAATTCGATTGATTGCTCTCAGAGGCCTCAGCACACGAATGGTTCGTATTGCAGAGATGCTGAGGTTCTCTGTGTCCACTGCATACTCCACAGACCTGCCAACCCACGTTAGACAAAAATTAATCTTAACTCATTCCATTCATCCACCTTTCATTCGGCCATGCCAAGAAAAGGGCAAACAACACATCAGAGCTGAACCCTTGTGTAGAATGAAAACCCATGGATAGAAAGGAGGTCTGGGAGGCACCGAATTTTCAGGCTTGACAGTATGTAGACACAGCGATAAAACAAAAGGGCACGGAAGTACAGAGGTAAACTGAAGTTTGGACAATATCTCAACGGAAAGGTTGTTAACACAGTTTGTTAACATATATGACTATCATGCTTAACATCAAAAGGCCAGATCTGATTCTTCTACTGCAACTTTTTAAATATCTTCCTACATCATTGCACATAAATAACCATATGGTGTGCAGCTTAAAATATCATGATAAACAGCTTCAACCTCAAAATGCATTAACTTACAAGAACTAATGAACTACATAATGTAACTTAGTGTGAATATTTAAGCCCAGAGTAATTATCGCACCGTTTGTACTCTGATGTCTAAGAAACTCTACATAGAAATAACAACTACATCCCATTTATCTGAATAAAGTACTTATCAGTTTTTACAGCATCAAAAGACCAGTGATGTAAAGTTGAGAGATGAACACAGGTCAAGCATCCTTCAAGTGTGAACGTTCTGGGATCAAACAAATAGAAGAATGCAAAAAATGTGAATTTTTCTTTGTTAAATGGTTTCACAACTTCAATCACCAAAGAATGCTTGACCTGTAGAATCTATCAGAAAGACAGAAGAAGAAAAAAAGAGAAAGAGGACGCAGAGGAAGAATAGAAGACAAAAGGGATGAAGACGTCAGAGAGAGGGATAAAGAAAGAGTGGGTGGAGAGAATAGAGGAGGGGGGTTGAGAGGGGCAGGATGAGAAGAGATATCACAGGCCATGCACACGAACATTTGTTGCCGGCAGGGGCACATGTCGAGTACATCCATCAATACAGCCAAATAGGGCGGGGTAGGTGGGTGGGGGTGTGCTAGCGGATGCTGCTGTGCTGTGGAGACCACCAAGGCAATGACGTCACAGACACCTGTGAACACTGAACACCTGCCACAGAGAGTTATCTTCTGCTACACTGAACTATTATCCTACTGGGACAGCTCGCAGCACGCCTGGCAGATCAACCGACTGCAAAACAACTAAATGTCATCTTGTTCAGACAAGTGCTTATGTAGCACTCCGTAAACAACTTCTTTGCACCAAGGGTCTGAGCAGCAAGGACATTCTGTCATAATTAAAGGTAGCACATATTTCATGTAATATATTATTACTCATATTTCCAACTGATGAGAGGTGGAAAGGGGAAGATATGCTACTTTTTTGTCTTACACAAAAAAATTTAAAAAAAACACAATTAGGGCATTATATATCCTGCTTCTGTTAAAACTTTTGTAAGCAGAAACAAGGTGTTAAATGCCTTAAAGACCCTTGCTGATGGAAGAAAGGCATGGAACATTAAAAAGGAAAGACACAAGAATGCAACATAGGCATATGTGATTGTGGTGGTGGGTGGTAGTGGTGGTAGTAACAATTAATAGTAGGAACATAGAGACATGTAAAAGTAATAAAAATACTACACCAGATTGCCCACAACATAACTATGAACAAACAATGGCCAAAATGCGTGCAGGTTTGTTCTCAACCTGCAGAAACACTACAGCATGCAGACACTCTTTTGCATGCGGTTATTAATAGGAACGTTCACATGCTCAAGCACCATGCCAATGCATTTTAAGGTTGATAGAAAGGTAGTAAAGGGTCAGGGAGGTAAGTTAAGACAAAATCTGAAGAGTTTATGGGAAACAGTGACAACTGTATCAAAAGAAAACACATCCCATGAATATGTTTGGCTGCTTTTATGAGCCTGCTTAATTGTAAATGGAGCAATACTTATGGTTTCCCAGTGGACATACTGGGTCACCAAAAACGGGAGGTTTTGGAGAAGGTGGTGGCTACTTTGTGGGCGCAGACGACTCCTCTTAATGGGGAATGACAAGATAACGCTTTTGTTTTTCCATGCTTCATACTGTTTTTCGCTATACTGTTATTGTATCTCACAGAAGTTTGACCCTAATGCACTGATGAGCGTTTTCAGGAAACATTCAGTGCAGGCAAAATAATTACACAAAAAACTGATTTCAAAAATTACTGTGAAAGTAATTTACAAAATAATATGATTTCAAGTATATAAACTGCTTTTTTCCCCTCTACAACTGCCCAAACATAGCTTGCATGGACAGAAAATATACGAACAATTTTGGCTGAAGAATGATATAGGGGAGCACAGATGTATAAATATACATAGTAAACATGTACAAATATCCATAGTAAACCAAATAAAATCCCACAACCCCAAATAAAGTTATGTACAAATACCACTGAAAGCCTAAATAAAAACAAGGTGACTATCTGGTAGCTGCTAATGACATGCAAATTAGAAGCGTGCCAGCATACAGAAGCATGGCATGCATATGCAAATGCAGCAGATTGTTCCCCCAGTCAGTGAAGTTTAGTGGAAAGTGTCATCAAACACAAAAAAATTAAAAGCAAAAATATCTTACTTGTTTAAAATATATTCTGCAACACTATTCAGCATGGAACAAGAAACATAAATAAAGTTTGTAAGCATTTATCTGACATAAATTGGAAGAAAGGCTAAACAATAAACAGCTGTTAAATATGACGGATGAATTAAGTTTGGGGACAGAGTTAGAGCCACTATGCTGGGTAATATATATTTTTTTTTAGTATAAGAGGTTTGGAAGCAATGTCTAGTAGTCGTATTGCTGTTCAGAGAACCTAAATATAATGAAGAATGCCTACATTCCACATAGTTGTCACTTTAGAGACTGACATATGCACAAAATAACAGCAGAGTTTTTGCTACTCAGAAGTCTGTGCATCAAATCAACATTCTCTTATATCTCATTCAATCGCATGATGAAAATGCACACAAAAGAATTTGAAAAATCTCCAGTCAAGAAATGAAAATCAAAGGAAAGCATCTTCAACAGAAAGATAAGCACTCTTGATGCGTTAGTAAATGTTATTTTTTATCACAAATTTGAAAGGCAGCTTATGTCAATGATCATTTGAAACCTAAGGGTAGATAGTGAGGTTTTTTCTTTTTTTTTTATACTAAAATTCTGGTTTGTTAAATGTTAGGAACGCATGCACCTTGTAAAATCTCACTTTGCTACAAAACCAAGTAATTTCTGGTCTTGCCTTTCATTAACAAAAGGCACAGGTATAGACATGCCTGTTCCAAAAGGCATGTGCTGTTTTCTATGAACTACAAAGTATGGACTTGGTTAGGGATTTGGTGATTACTGACTCATGGCAATCAAAATTCAACAGGCAATATTGATCTTGGTTATAAATAGCATTATTGACCATCATATAAAGAAAATGTCATACTTTGGTTTTTGAGTATAGCAGTCAAAATGGATTTTGTTAAAAAGGATTTAGTCAATAGAAATGCATCCAACACTTTAAATGGATAGCCACACAAATATTAAGTCGCAAAATGTTACTAACTGACACATCTTACAAAAAAGATCGTCAAGTCTAACAATAGAAAGAATGATCAAGACTGTATAATAACTTTTCAGTCTTAAATATTTCCACTTTTGTTAAGCTTTATCTTTGGGTATTAGCTCACATATCACTCTGGCGAGTTTGAAAAGATTTACAAAAGTAATCAATTATTAGTGTTTGAGATCTGTATGTGTATGAGACTGCTGATTAAAACAATGTTGGTTTCAGGCTTTGAAGATCAGCAGTTTCTGATGATGGACAGCCTGTGATGTCTTGTATCAAAAGATTTAGCACTAGAAAAAGTAATTCTTGGGAGAAGAACTGGAATAAATGGGTACCCAATGCAACCAAAAACATCACTGGACAAAGACTGGCCTAAGCTTGAGGTAAGAAGGGCGTTACATGAGTGCTAATGAAACACTAGGATATAACCAGGGTTGGGCCAATATTGAACTAGTCTAGGGCCAAGATAGTCGATACATTGACGTTTATACAGCACCAAGAACTTGCAGGGATTCATCCAACCGTGGACAAAGACTGGGTCAATTTTCATTTCCAATCTTGGGCCAAGATAGCAACCAAGGAAAGGCATGATTGGTGCCGTTGAAATGCCAATGCTGGGCCAATCTTGGTGAGTTTGCTAGGTACCAACATGTACATTCTCTGGTATGTGTTGAATGTTAACCAGGCCACAAATGGATGGTGTCTACCGTTGCCTTCTTCCCTTTAGTTTTCCCAGAAGGATCTTTATGCATGTCCTGATGATCTAGAAGAATCCCCATACTGCTCCGTCTTGTCATCGTGTACATCCTCGCTGGTGATGTTGTAGAATGAGATGGGAAAGATCATCTCATCTCTATGGAATATTACTCTGTTGTAAAGACTGCTGTTACCTACCAAGACTGACATGCATATCGAGAGATGGAAATGACCAGGCAGCCCATCAACTTGATACGGAAGGGAGAGAAACGTCATTTCAGATGAGATTTTGAAAGCTTGGCCTAATAACAAGCCAGACTGATTGCGGCAATGTTCTGATGGACATACCCAGGACAGACATCGTGGTCATTTTCAGAAGTCCTCACAATGCTTTAACAGCGTGCAGAATGCAAAATCAAGCGAGTGATATTTTGTGTCTGCAGCAGACACGCACCTCAGGCTATAATTAAAAAATATTCTGTTCCATTCCAGTTGTCAGTTGTTCATACTCGTGGCTCCATGCACACTGCCACTCTGGGGAGTTTCCCTAAACAGCAGTAGTATTTGTTTGTGGGATGGGGAGAGTTAGACAAACACATCTGGAGCGCTTTCTGGGCATGCACAAGTCAGACATGCAAGTTCGTTTGCAACAATGTGTGCCAGGGCAAGATGTTTCACTGCGTTTCATTTATCCCATGGTATCTTGACAGCGGCGATGAGACCAATGACTTGTACTGACTTGTAAAGCAATTCATCAATGTGGTTCTAGGTTTCCAGGAAAGTTACAATGGCTCAAATGTCTCGAGTTCTTGAAAAAGTGGACGAGTTTGTGAAACCTACAACCTTGACTGATCATCTGTCACCTTTCCCAATCTACAAAAGATTACTTTTAGATGCCGATCCAGCGCACACGATGTACATATCTTGGTCATATTACTGACACTGGTGTTTGAGAACAAAATTAAATTTCCGAGTTCAAAGGCCAGGAGATCACTGGAGTCATTTAACGAGATCTCTGGAGGCATTTCACGAGATCTGTGAGATAACTGTGAGTCTCTACCCTGTTCCCATGCAGAAATTCTCTGTAGTCTGGGAGGTACATAAATCAATACCTCGCGCGAAAAGGTCAGCAATTCTAGAACCCCTCTGTATTTTTGTTCATTCTATTGGCCAACCCATTCCATGATAATTCTGAAACGCTGTGACTTCTCAACATTCAGTATTCAGCGACATTCATTGAATCCACCTAGCGATGTCCAGTTAAGCGCATGCAAAGACAACCAGATAATTCTTTGCCCCACCGATTGCTTAGCAAAGTCCAGCGCCTTCCTATGTTCAAGGGAGAGAAAGAAAAGAAAACCCACAGTTAGAAGGTCAAAGTAAAGAATCATCCCCAGTACCTTTGAGCTTCCTAATTCTGAGAGACAAATTTATGAGAAAAAAGATAAAGAAGCACTCTTCTTACTCTGAAATTTTGCAGTCAATATGTTTTTATTTCTTGCTCTGTATTATTATCATTATTCACGCTACTACTTCGATTGTCGCTTGATGGTTCTGACCCAGAATAGTGTTTATTTACAAGCAGTAATCAATGAGGGTTTTCCTTAGAGTTGCTTTACGGCTTTGACCTAACAATATTCTTCTGTGGTGCACTGTAAATACAGTGGAAGCTTAACATTTATTCAAGGCGAAATTTAAAAAAAAGAAAACAAAAGATGGCAGCTGCAGACGTCGGGAATGAAAACTCTCCAGTGACTTGTGCAAGGCGGAAATAGCCGTGTCTCCCCGAGACTGAGGCTGCACATGTCAATCAGAAGTGTTCTGTGAAGTACAGAAAGGAGGGACAAGTGGCAGTATAACTCTCCCATTATGTCACTCAGCTTGGCATGAAAGATGTGCACTTGTGCAGCAGCTGTGCTAGTGAGAGTCACCACGCCGAGCCTCGTGTGAAACAGCTGAGGTCGTAATAAATACTGCTCTTTTGCTTTCTACGATATGGCAGGTGTTTGGGGGTTTGCCCTGGGGTATTACTTAGATTGGGAAACACCAAGACCAAATGCACGTTCGCATGAACACAGTTTCGAACGCGTTCGTGTTACGCACGCAATGCAAGGCCAAGTTGGCATGTTTAACTAGGAGAACCTAAACTTTAAAATACTTTAGACACTAATAGGTGCAAGCCAACTTTGCTAAATTTAGTCTGAACAGCTGACTTGTCCCTTGAGACTCATCAGTTTCAAGATCTCCCCTGCACATCAGCCAACGGTGACTTTTGAAAGGTTAAAATAAAGCGAGGGCTTAGCCTCAAGTTTTTAACGACTATAGACCAGTGGCCTTAACATCGTTGGCCACTAAGGTACTGAAGACAATCCTTAAAAGGACTGATTCTAAAAGCCACTAGCAAATGTCTTGACCTACTGCAATTTGCATACCAGACCAAAAGAATTGTTGGTGATGCCAAACTGTTGATCCTCCATAATCTGTATAAACAACTAGAGATACCACATGCACGACTGCTGTTTGCTGATTTCCTAGCTAGAGAACTTTTTGACGAATTTTCCCTTGACCATCAGCTAGTGTCATGGATCCTTCACTTTCTGGCTAACAGGCAGCAGCGAGTACTTGTCAATGGCTCCATCAAAAGGTGTACCGACTCACCCCAAGGCTGTGTTTTATACCCGCTTTTGTTTATTCTGTTTATCAACAGCTGTGGCAGTAACCACGAGGGTCAATATCTTGTCAAATTTTCTGATGACTCTGCACTGCTCTCTCTTCTTAACGGGCCACTAGATACCCAAGGTGTAGCTTTGGATGAATTTATTGCCTGATGCGATGACAATTTCTTAAAGCTTAATGTGAGCAAAATTACAGAAACTGGCTTTAATTTCCGTCGAACTTCTCCACCACGTCCCGAAAGTGTCATCCGTGACGAGGAAGTGGAAACACAACTGAATACCTGGGCTCCATCTTCGACAGGAGACCGGTGGGATACCCACATTGAAGCTATCATGAAGAAGACTCAGCAGTACCTCTTCCGTCTCCGGAAACTAAAATCTTTCTGTCTCCCTGAGATTTTTTCAGTTCTTTTGTAAATCCCATTTCAAAGACTGTGCTGTCCTTCTCGTTTATCTGTTTTTCCAACAGCTTACCAGTGAAGGACAAGAGCAGGTTGTATCGTCTTGTATACACCTTCAAAGACTGGGGCGGCCCAACGTGGCCTTCAGATACTGTTTAACAGGCAGACACTTCTAAAACTGTCTGCATTCGTATGTGATGAAAGGCGTGTCCTGTCGACAGAGTTTTGTTAACTTCCTTCGGGCCGACGATTCTTTGCACCTGCATGCAGGACCAACAGATTGAGGCTGTCTTTCGTAGTTTCGACAGCGCAACCTTTGAAAGCTACTGTTTGCGAATAACTGTAGATCTTTGCTTTCCTGAACCATGTTTTCATACGAGTCTGTTTGCTGGAGCGGATATGAATGTGTTATATTATTAATGTTGCTTGTTTTGCTTCCATACAGAGCTGCTTCTCATTGCCTTCTGGGATAAATAAAGTATGTTATCTAAGTCCGCTTCGACCTCCTATGCCGTCCAGACCTACGGTGTCAGGCTTTTACGTAAAGATTTTTTTCTAATTTATAGTTTATACTTTCTAAATTAATTCCGTGCACTAAGTGTGAAGCTCATAAAATATGACAATGAGCGGCTCCAAAAGAGTTTAGAGTCTCACCTGGTCTGCCATATTGCGCCATAACTGCGCCCTTGGTACTTCTGAGCAGTATACATAATTTTGTAACGGAAATGTTTCCAATGAAGGATTTTGTTTACTTTCTTTCCTGATTTTAGTTTGATGAAATTTTAAAACAAAAAATTTCCTTTATATTAGGATAACGAGTACCACATGAATTGTTATCCACATGCAGTCATGCTGCAGATGTTAAAAATAAGGCCAACTTGCTTTTTAAACACAGAATCACAGGGGAAGGGGGTGGTGGTGTGGAAGGTAGAACAAAAGTTTCGACACCCACAAATGAAGACACAGCATCATCAGAGGTCAGTAACTGAGTAGCCCCTCAGGCAGATGAGGCAAACAATAATTTAAAAGAATAGGTACTCTCAACAATAAATTGTTAACCGCTTATCTTTTCGTTGTAAATAAAACGTTAGTTGCGAGGTGACCCATACAATTGTAATTCTCCTACTTCACTGCGAATAAATGTTTGCCCAAGCCTGATTTAGAACGGATTTGTAATTAACTAGGATCAATATACTTTAGTTACTTACCGCTAAAACGCTTTGGTTTATCTTCATGGCATATTAATAGAATGCAATCAGTCCCTAGAGCCGTTACAGCGGGTGGTGTTCCCTAGAACAAGTCATGTTTCCTTGTGTAATTATTCATGCTGCAGGCAGCAGTCGGTTTTGATGGTGGTAACAAGGAACATAAACTACCCGTTTAACGCTCTGCTTCTCTCAGTTTGCAATGAGTATCTTCTCCTGTTCTCCTGCCCAACTTGAGGTCTGTAATTCTTATGATCCTGACAGTGTTTGAAGGCATAGTGGCCATTGTTGTGGGGCTCATCATCTAATTGTCACAGAGACTCACTGGTGTTGGGGCGAGCATCTCGACCATCATTTTGCAGGACACAGGTCCGGATGGGCCTCGTGCTGATGCAGGGGGTAGGGACAGTGTCTGGTTAAAAGTAGCATTTGTAGTCGTCTGCTTCACGGTCTCGATGCTAGACTTCCGGTACCTTCTTCGCGTTTATTCTGTAAAGTTTTTTTTCACACCGAATAACTGTAGAACTCGCAGTGCGAGGAACCCAGCGGGACAGAACCATTGTACTAAGCCTACTACCAACACCAACACCACCACCAGCACTCGCACCCGCGTTAATGCAATTCACGTCTATTCAGAATTATCTCTCTTGTTGACGGGGATCGCAAAAAAGGCGTGGAACTCGAACATCTACCACTTCTCCGCCATCCGTTTTGACACGTCCGCAGTGTGTTAGTGGAATCTGTCTGAGAGCCCATGAGAATGTTTGTTAAGTTAACCCACATGCAGGAAAACAGGACGCGTTTAAAGGCTTGAGTGTACACGAAAGCTTAATAAAGCAGCAGACTTCAAGACAGCCGAGGTCCATAAAGTAAACGAGGGACAACCGCGCGGTTCTTGCAATGCCCCCCTCCCTTTTTTAAAATCTAAACCAATGTGCTCTAAAAGAGAAAGAAAGAGAGATAGTGAGTGAGAGAGAAGGTCTACAGGGGAGGAATTTGAAGATCAAAGAAGGCAGCCAGCACCAAAATTCGCGCCAGGCTGAACAAAAGCCACTCAAGATTAAGAAATAAACAGGAAGCGAGGCTGCAATCACTTTGATGGTGAACTCAAACCAGATGCAGGAAACACGGAAAACGTATAGCCCTAGGAAAGGTCAATGGTCACCAATTGCTGGCTGATTACAGGAATCATATCCTTTGTGTTGTGTTCCATATAGTATGTACTGCCTATCATTTTGCTTCGTCGGAGTCTTTTTAATCTCTGATTAAAATCTGAGTTATCTGCCCTTAGAGAGGCAAATGCAGTTTTCGATCCGTAAGAGTTTTTATATGTAAAATATGCTAGACTCTGGAGTTAATGGTTTCTGCTTCCTCTACTGGTTTCGTGAACAACTTTCATGCTACTCCTGCGACACCTAGTGGGCGCTATGCAACAGAAAGTTGATTAGGAGATGTACGTGATTTCCTCTTCATGACAGGGTGCGTAATCAGCCTTATCAATCGACCTCGCCCAATCTGTTGGAACAAGCGGTTTTTATCCATCGACCTTAAGACATGACAATCTGTTTTATTCACCGACTTCTCCTGACAATTTGTTTTATCCATCTGTAGTCACAGACAGTCCGTTTAATCCATCGTCTGATAGGCAAGGACAAGCTGACCGCTTATCAGTAACATTGCCAAAACTCGAAACATCCGAAACTGCCAGGACTTTCTGCAAAATGTGACCCAGTGACCTTCTTTCCCCATTTGCATTCCAATCGGTGGGCAATCAATGTTAGGCCTGACTGCTGGCGCAACGGTTGCTGAAAGACGCACAAGAGCATGCTGGGTGTTATTGCAGCTCTCGCCCTGAGAAGTACTCGGTACACCCGTACTTGGGACACAACTGCGGTCCAGTCTCAGCTGCAAATATATCAGGACCTGATAGCCTGTAACAATGTTTTTCGTTGGCCCAGTGTTGGGGTCTCCGTGTGGCCGGTAAATGACAGCCTCTTGATTGATCGACTAAAGACAGCAATGCGCTCACACACCAGAATTAGCACAGGATATTACCGTGAGCATGGCCAGGCTGATGACAACAACTACGACGACGATGATGGACGTGCTGAGAAAGCACCAGGTGCTTGCTTATCGCCTTTGAGTTATTACACTCTTTTCTTTTAGGTCATCGTTTTTGTTTCACCTGAAGGTTTCTTCTTTGGAAGGAGATAGGAAAGCTCCCGCTTTCAACACTTGCAGTCATTCTCACATTAAATCATTTTGTTACAGGATGAAAAGGGAAATGTAATTTTTACAGAATAAACAGCTATAGTTGCCGATTCAAATGGCATACACAAAATATGTGGCAAGTTCAAGTGAAATTACTTACAAAACTTATTGTTGTTATACTTCTAGCCTTTTCCTGACCATCATTAACAAAATAAAAATAAATTATTTTGAAAAGTGCGATAATAATATGTGAAAGTGAGGATAAAATGAGATAAAAATAGAGCCGCATGCTTTGTAACATTTATATAGTGAAAAAGTGAAAAAAAAAAATCTGTGAGGAAGAGTAGTAAGATTTATAAAACTTTCAAAAACACACTGATAGCTATAAAACTAACTCCATCTACAAATGTACACTTTTAAAACCACAGATGATGAGAATAGAAATGAAAAATATATCGTTACCTATATATTGATACACATTAGACCATTCTAAAGGACGTTTGTAGAGGAAAAACTTCAAAAGTTGTGAGGAGCTTCGCCCATAATCAAAAATGCAAAGGTTTACCTAGCCACAAGATCTTATCATTTAAGAGGCTATTGCCTAAATTTACCACATCACTTCAGCCTGCTGCCTGAAGTAGGACAAAAAAACTGAATATATTCAGTCGAGGTGCAATAATATTTCAAATGTTGACCTCGAAAATCATCATGCTTCAGCAGGCAAACAAACACGACACTAGACAATACATACTATTCACAAAAATTAATTCTATTAGACAATAGATACTATCAACAAGAAATTAATTCATATCTTCCGCAACTCAAATAACAAAGCAGGCAAGAGTGATTTGTCTTTTTAAAAAAAATTTACCAGACAGACAGATTAAAAAGGACATAACAGGACGTGGGAGGGAAAACTGAGAGAGAAGGGAACAATGTGTGTGTTGGGCATCACAGCGACAGAAATGGGTCATCAAGACATGCGCAGACGAGATACAGGAAGTCAGGAAGATGTTTTCTAGGTGTCAAGATTCTTTTAGGTCTCATGGTCACGAAAGCATCTCAACACACACACACACACACACAAAGTGACACACACACACACAAAGAGAAAGAGACACGTGTTGAAGAAAAGATAAGATTATGGTGATTTGATGCTGTAAATCAAGCTTTAAAAAAAATCTGAAACAACTACGCAATGTTCAGTTTCTGCATTGAAACCATTGTCATTGAAGACCCTACCCACAGCCTATAAAAAGCTTCAGCCAATGCTTGTTTTATCCCTCTCAGAATATTTAGGCGACTAACATTAGATTGTAGAATGCAGGCATTTCAAGTTATTCCCTGCAGGCCAGCCACAACTAAGTATTTTATTTCTTACTACATATCTGGCATTAAAAAAACAACATCAAACTCAAAACAAACCACCGAGGGTGCTTTTGCTAGGGAAAAGCTGATATAGGAGGGTCTAGAGATTGAAAGTTCAGCGATAAGTTTATAAGAAAGAAGTTGAAACTCCTGGAGGCTGGCCAGTAGAGAAAAATATACAGCTATTTCTAGACATTTTTTTAGCAAACGCAAGAAAAATGCTTCAATAAAGATTGTTTCCAGAGCCAACATGCGACCTGTACTAATGCGGCTGTTAAAGAGAATGTCTACTCTTTACAATGGAGAAGATACTAACAGCTTCACACTCCTGACATGGTACTTTAGTATGTTAAAGGCCAACAAACAAATTCTGAAATAATACCAGTCCTATAACAAAGTAATATCATATATTCTTATTTATAAAATTTGAGAGTTAGTTATTAGGGGAAGTCTTAATTATTATATTAACATTTTAGGTATTAATTATCACAATGGCAGCTTAATTATCCACAAATAAGATTTAAGAACTAAAAACTCCATAACACTAAGAATGCATGCATATAGATATGGACAGTTAAGGAAACATTGAGAAATGATTGTTAAGTAGGTAGTCTCCTGCGTAAAATTCTCAAGGAGGGATGGTAGAAGACTACCTTTTTAGATTATGCAAAAGTTATTTCTAAACGACACATGTAATATTGATAAGGCTTACAAACTTAAAAAAAAACAACTAAAACACACTTAAAGCTTGGTTTTGCATGTCACTCTCTATAGTATTTGCGCAAGTGAGCATATCTTCTTAGGTTTCTTAGCGATTTAATAAGTTATTAGTCAAGTCCTCCAAAAAGACTTTATTATTAAAAAGTCAGCAAAACTCTCTGATTATTACTTAAGCGGCAGTTACGGATTACTTTCAACTGCAATGATAAAACAGTTCAAGTTAGTCTGAGCCATAAAAGATATATACATATACACACACAAACACAACAAAAAGGGGCCTGAGCAGATTAAAACTTTTTCTAGATGTAAAATGCTTTAAAGAAGCAATTGTTTCTTTTATGATTACTTCTAGGTCTCTTTACCATATCTAGTATTAAGATAAAAAGGAGTTATAGTAAAAAAATATAACAAAGGGGATACTTATATCATCAACATCGTTAAAGGGAAGATGAAAAAAACTGGTAAATGAGGTTGCTGACAGTAATATGCATCGTTAAATCATCTGAAATGGGCCATCAAAGGGAGGAAGCTGAGAGGTATTGCAATAACCATGAACAGATACTCTCAACGTAGCTTATTAACATCAGCGTAGATTTCGTAAATGTCTTTGTTGGAAGATGGCGCTAAACAAATCCATCCGAGTCGTACATGCTTCCAAACCCACGCGAACACGATACAAGTGGGGGATGGGTTAAAGCTTAAAATACTCGTACGGTGTTAATTCCAGAGAGTAAAACTTTATGTGCGAAAGAAAACACTTACCCTGCGACAACAATGAAACAGTCCAGCCGGTTCCACGTGTCAGCCATGTAGGTGTCTTTGCCAAAGACTCCCATGGCTACCATTTTGATAATCATCTCAGCAGTGAAGAAGGCAAAGATAAAGTGATCGAATCCAGCAAGAACTTTGCACCTCGTCGTGTCGCACACCTCGTCCACGCAGGGCTGATACATTCCCAGTGTGATGCAGTTGAGCAGTATAACAGCCATGCTCATGCGTTCAAAATATGTGACGAGAGTTAAGGGAGTTTTTGAAACAACAAAGAAAACATTTGAAAAATAAAATCTTTAAAGACAGTCCGCACGTTGAGAACATACGGAATTGTTGAGGAATTTCTGAAACAAAAACTTCTGTTTCGTGGTTAAACTGATGAGTAGCTTTTGCAGAGAAACAGTTGCGGATAACATAAGTGAAAAACCAGGAAAGGCAGAGGTCTGAAATTGTGAGGATAAAGATACTGGACTAGTCAAAACTTGACTATCATCATCAGATTTTGTTCAAACGTGTCTAGCAGTGCTATCTGCGTGACAAATATATTCACCAGCTAATTAAAAAAGCAGACAATGAAATGTACATCTTAAATAAGTCATACACACGGATATAATTTGTGCAAATGCAAAAACTACGGGATATCTATCCCTATCTCTCTCTCTCTATATATATATATATACACACACATATGCGCGCGCGCACACACACACACACACATAGTCCCCTTACACATGTAGAAACCAACAACCTGAGCACATATTATCGCAAGATAATAACAAATATATAGTCCCTGAGAATATTTCTAGATACTCTCGACTGGCAGAGATTAGCAGCGAAAAAAAAGAAACAGTCACAACAATAAAAATTAACCGATGAAGTGTCTAGCTATGATCTGACATGGAGTGGTCTCAGGCAGGTGATCACATCCACTAGCACGTGGCAGCCGTAAAGCTATCTTCAATGTTAAAAAAGAAAAAAAAACAACACAAAACCCCTCTTCCTGATGTCAAACGCCTTAATGGGATACGGAGTTTAAAGGTATTTTAGGATGTTATAAACAAACCGCCTGTCATACCTCCAGCCCCCAAGCCAGACATTGTTCTCATCGCACTCTTTGGCAGCGGATGTGTAAACCTGTTTGACGCGGGACATGATGAAGACCGTCTGTGCGCGCGCTTGATATTTGTCTACGTCACTGTCAGAGGGCTGTACTCGAGCCTTGCGGTTACTTGTGCTCCGCGAGTTCATAGGTTCGAAGCAGAGAATGGAACTGGACCTGCCTACCAGCGACGGGTACCTGCTTTATCAGGGAAGATGAAGAGGTGACAATAAAGAGAGAGTTTAGTTCTGACTTCCGCATGCCGAGCCTTTGATACTGTGAACCACTTCACTCCGCTACGACCACTAGAGCCTTTGCCTTTATCTGAAGATGTGTAGTCTGAAACGATGCTTCACCTCAGGAAACAGTAAAAACTTTGCGAAGAGGAGTTCTGTTTACCTTGCGCGCACTTGCCAAATTTTAAATTATTTTTAGGATCGAAAAACGGGTTTAATAATAATCTTCAGTGTTTTTTTACCAGTAGCACGAATTATTTGGACAAATTGGATATCATTGGGAAAGTCTTCGTAGTATTGTTAGTACCAACGTTTGACGTCTTAGTTATTTTTGTTTTACCTGCTCGGTTTTCTTTAAGAATTCAAAGTCTGTTCTTCGTTTCCACTGCAAACCTTGGAATGCGTAGAAAACGGCTTTTCGGGTAGCTCAGACATAATAGCTTAAGCTGTCTACCCAGTTTTAACGCTGATTTAATCTTGTTCCTGACACCAACTCCTAACAAAGATAATAGTATATAGCATTCTTTGTATTTTCGTATGTTTTACGGGAGGTATTTTTAATCTAGAGGGATAGTCGATCAGGGTTAAAGTACTGGAGATGTGAGAGCAAACTACATCAAAGACTGAAGGGTTCTGCTGTGGTAAGCGAGAAACGGGAGGCTAATGAATGCCGTTAGTACGAAAACCCCCACAAATCAGGGTGGAATGTTAAGTTCCTGCACTATAGCGATCTTCGGGTGAGTGACATGATCCGCATTTCTCGTGTTCATTATAGGCCCACCATCACATCCCAGTCATCGCAATCATTGGGTCTCTTATCGAGGTGCATGTGGAAGCCTTTCATGCTTGCGACTGTACTCAGAGGCCATTCCGAGGCCATTACTGTGCGGCACAAGTTAAACAAGAACGCACCGCTGCTGGTGTTTCTTCTTCCCACTAGACACACCATATAGCAAGAACCCCTGACAGGCTGGTGTGCCGACTGTAAATGCATTTCTTTTGCTGCTCACTATCCATAGACTTAAAAATGTCATGACTTGGCAAAACATCAGAAGAATTCGAAGCGGGAAAGCACTGCTGCTGCCAGCTTATTTTATTTTTGATCTAACGAAGACATTTTTAAACTTCCTGTTAACTATCCTGGTTCTCTCTCCAACTGGTTCAACCGCAGACTAGCACAAATCACACCATGATCTGACTGTTACAGGACAGAAATGGATGCATCTCACGCGTACCTGCCAAAATGAATATGTATTTCCGAACACTGACCAGTTCCAAGTTCTTCTATGGAATGTCTTGACAAAATGAATAGAAAGCATTAAGAAAGCAAATCCTATCAGTTCTTCCAGGATACTGAAACTCTTCAGAAGCTAAGTAGCTGAGGGTGAGTGGCACACGGCGATGACTGAACCGATGTCGAACAGCAGCATCCATCCCTCCCAAAACACACAAGCGCGCCCACATACATCCACCTCCCACACTCTCCCTACAAAAAAGAAAACAAAAACAAAAAAACACAAACAAAAAACACAAACAAAAAAACACAAACAAACAAAAATAAACACAAAAACACAAATAAAACACAAAAACACAAACAGTAAACACAAACCAAAAGCAAACACAAAATTCCACAAGAACTTCAACAGAAACAAGAACATCAATCACAAGAAAGAAACGTTCGCAGAAGTAAGGTATAACCTCTGACTCTAAGCACAAGTATATATCACAGAACTGTAAACAAAACAAATTGCTCGCTTTGAAAAATAAATTAATGGTTCAGGCTCCTATCACCCTTGTAAATGTTTGCAGCGCAACAGTGTCTGAATACTTAAGCCGATATTTTCTAACGTCTGATCACAAATGATATTTGCAAATCCTATAATCCAGACCGGAGAGATGCTTTCTCCCCTTCTTTTTATGAAACAGCCTGCAAGGAAATGTTTGTAGCAAGACCTATGTCTGATTCGGTCAGGGGGAACACGACAGGCTGTCCAGAATAAAGCTAGCGACGTGAACATTGCAGTCGAGTTCATTACAAAGCCTTTATTGATCCCCCCTCCCCGTCATTACCTTAATGCATTTTGTACACCGGTAATGCTGAGATCCAATCTGCCGAAGCAGAGCTGAGCGGAGACGCGCGCGAGGAGGGGCAGCCGCAGGGGAGACCACTCTATGCCTCCGACATACCTCAGCCCAGGAACAGACAACTGGGCATAATGATGCGCAGTGATGCTGCAGAATGAAATTCGGAGGCAACCAAACACGGGAGAGCTATGGGGGCAAAGTCACCTGGGAGCCGCTGCGATGCCAGCACAAAATGCCAGCACAGTTACCATCAACTCGTGAGGGGGGAGACAATCCGCAGCACAAAATGACGTCTAGACGTGGCGGAGACTCGTTGGTGGCTGTCAACCGTCTAAGAACATTGCTTAGACAGCGGATTTTTTTTTCGCACCCGATATTCGCAGATGCTTCTGACCTCATCGAAGTGTCACGGTGCGATTTACCTTCCATTACATCGGCCCATTTTGATTCCTTTCAATAACATTCACAGACTCGAAATGCACGGTCAGTACAATGTCCGAACCTATTTCGTCCACGACAGCTACAATCGGTAGACCATATACAGCAATGCTATAATAATTAAAGATGCAATTTCACTATCAGTCAAGGTCGACAAAACTTTCTAAATGTAGGTGTACATAAAAAGATAAAGGTAAAGGTAATTCCATAACCTTTTCAGGTCGTTGGGAGGTGAGACCTCAGTTTTCTCGGGGCCAGCTTTTACATGAGGGTGGTGCCAATCTCCTCTCCCTCGCTGCCTTACCTTCCCCAACCCTCTATGGAGTCAGGTACCCATTCCCGTCAGATGGGTCAACTGGGGGAAGTATGCTGCGCTTATCGGGAATTGAACCAGCGCGCTCTCGGTTCGGACGTGTACATAAATATAATTAAACGTGTCTTAAAGTTTCACTAAAAGAGTTCGTTCTTAGACGGCGCTGCTTTCCTCTTTCCGCCCCTAGTGTCTGGAATTCGTTGCCACGCAGTCACCAGCTTTGAAGACCGACCACGTTTATGAAGATTTCCAGTACCTGGTTGTCTCATTTCACCTTTTCTCATCGTTTTCTCTCCCTCTCTTCTCTATCTTTTTTGTTTTTAGACTTTGCAGACTGTGCTACTGTATTTTTTCTAGTGCTTTTCGTTTGTTCAAGCGCATTGATCGCACTGCATAAGGGACGACGACGACGATGATGATGATGATGATGAAGAAGAAGTTGCATGTGCAAACAAACGGGAAGCTTCTTGTGCCGGTGACTCAAACAAAAAGTCACCAACAAAATGGGTAGGGACCTACAGGTGAATGTCATTTTTCTGGGAAGGTGGTAACCAGATAAAAATCTTCACAGAGTCGTGTGTGACAGCGCGATACATCACAATGATGCATCAAGTATTAACCTCTCAAAATGTCCACAAATAGACATACTAAAAAAAAATGACCGAGATAAGAAATGCCACGTTGTATAACATATTACAGTCAAAAAAGTTTCCGTTAGTTTTGAAGGGAGAATGGGCGATTTATAAATTTATTGGCAGTGTAATGGAGGGTGAAAGTGTCTGACCCATTAGAGAGACACTCCGTGTTTTTGAAAAACTCCCATTTGTAGTGCTGTTGGCTTGCCTCTTCCACAAGAGCGATATTCTCAGCTTTTATTCAAACATAAAAAACCTGACATTTGAGGTCAGCACCTATCAAACTGATGGACATGTCAACGGCGAGTAGTTCAATGGCGTACGTATCGACACAAGGCAACCAAGAGATCACCTTGCATGAAGTTTCCCGCGGAAATGGTGCACATCTTGTGTAACAGGCAGAACATCTTCCAACTGACGATTCATTAACAACGTAAAGTAGATATAAGGTAGATATAGTCCACCATTCCTCTTCTCAGAGCACTTCCCATACAAAGAAAATAAAAAAAAGACTTTACTAGAGATGTTGTCTGAGCTGCTTGTATGTACTTTTTTTTTTTAAAAAAGAAGTTAGCTCTGCCTAAATAAAGATAAATACGCATTTAAGAGAAAATATCCCTAAAGCTAAACGACAAGAGAAAAAAGTCAGACACGGCGGGATGTTGGCAGGATGAGGTAGGGGATGGAGCCAGAAGAAATCTGGATACGAGGGTGCCAGAAAAACATCGTTCTCTTTTTCTCCTCTTTTTTTTTTTGCTACCTCCTTTCCTGCCAGTCTACGAGAAACATACCTTCCTTTCATTTTCTTTCTACGCTTGATATAAGATCTACAGGCCAGTAATACACAACAGCCAAACAAAGTAAAACAACATTTAAACTAAAAGAAGCGTTAAATATCTGGAGAAGTCACAAACAAAACCAATATCTTCTAGAGCTTCACAACGCTTCAATAATTTGAATAATAGGTAAGAGAGTATGTTGTGCCTTTTCCATGAACACCCAGGCCACGCTGTCGAAAGCCTTTTCAAAGTCAACCATAAGTAATAATCCTGGGATATGTTCTTTTTCAGCATATATTTCTCGTGGAGATTTCTGGACACAATTCAGGAATAAGAGACTGATTAATAAAATATTGCCATCTTCCGAGAAAGAAGACATAAAACTACCAACAATTACAGAACCACAAAATACCCACAAAATGACACGCATCGAAGTTCTAAAGACACAAGAAGGAAAATTTCCTAACGCCGGCCATAGCAAGTCATATGTAGCAACGAGCTGCAAGTAAGGTGATGAGTACTTTTTGGATGGGGAGGAGTAAAGGGCAATAAATTTAGCTTCTCTTTTTTAGAAGGCAAACATTTTTGCAAGCAGTTATGAAGACATTGCATATAGCCGCAGATCCCTAAAATGCTCAATATCTGTTGGATGCGTAGAGCCTTTGGAACATAAACCTTCATTGTATCTTGTGCAAAAATGGGATCTCTCCGTCAAGGTACTTGGAATAGCAAACATTTAACTGTCTAAAAAATGTAAAAGAATTACAAACAATACAGATTGCTGCGTAAAATTATTAGTATAAATACTCTAGTATTTTTTGAATTGCAGGAAAAATCCTGCTGCGTGAACTTTCCTACTGAGTGCATTAGAAATTCCTCTCAGAATTGGCCCTCAGCGCCTTCTTTATTTTATATCATAATTGACCGTTAGTGCTAATTCAGTTCTTGTATTAAACACAAGATCGGTTTTGCCAGACACTGAGGACATAATATTCACCTGTTTCAGCGCAACCCTAGTGATGAACCATTGTATTCCTACGCCCAACACTAATAAACCTACAGCTGTTCTGGCCTAGAAACGCATCGTTGCACCCTTTCAACGAGCTGCATTATCGAAGCCATTAGGTCTGACCCTCCTAACACACTTGCTCGCGCAAAGGTTGGGAGGGGGATATAACTCCTTGAAACCAGAAGAGCGCGCCTTTTGCCGCCATACACAGAGTTAGGGGGCAAATAGTAGAGGACCCCCAGGCGGGCCGTCCACCCACTGTCGTGTCTCGCCAAAGGTTCTCATCATCGCACATTAGTTAAATGAATCACATTAAGGAAATGGACTCGCACAAGGCTGTAGAGCAAACATAATGTTTGAAGGCAGCAGCAGTATGTTTACTTTCATCATTCTAGTCGTCCCACACGTCTACAGGAGTCATGAATGAATGAAAGGCTTGCGCTCTGATACTTTGTTGGCCATCACGTCTTCAATGACTGGACATTTCTAAATATATCACACTTGCTTTCCTTTCATCACATCGTCCATTCAAAGGTACTTTGAGAAATACTGCACACATCAAACGAAGGATCGACTGTCAGAAGAACAAAAAATAGTCTTCTGTCAAACGATTTTTCCTCTTGTGGGGTTTAAAACTGGGATTTTGAATTCTACTCCTTAATAACTTTACAAATTTTTATCCCTTCTCCATCTTAAACGCAAACCAAGATGCGCGCGCGCACGCACACACACACACACACACACACACGAGAGCACGCCTAGGGATATCCTTTGCACCTGGCCACTCCTATCAAGACGTTTGTCGAGACAAGAACAATGGGTCAATTTTGGGAGGGCTGACCAATGGTTAGTTTCCCTGCGTCTATCTACGTATATTTAAAGACAATTTTTATGTGGCCTAGACAAGGACATCAAGCAAACCTGCGACAGGTATTCATTTGGACGTTGCCAGCACGGACATAACGTCCACCTCCTTATTCTGTCCCTTGTTGCTACGGACGCCCAACTCCACAAGACATGCGCATTTCTTGTAATCACGCGTGCAATGAATGTGCGAGCCCTTATGACTAGCCCGTCCCTCTCATCCCTTTATCTAAGAAGGCTGAGTATTTTTGGCAACAAAATAATTATCACGTGCCCTCACTGTCCACACTTATCCCCCTTCACTGCAACACAAGGGTACAATAAGTACAGCGTTAAATATTTTTTTAAAGCACATCGAACACGAATTTCTTACGTTGCTTTTCAAGACAAAGTTAAAAAATGTCTCTTTCTGGCAGAGAGATAACGATGCACCAAGCTGGCCGTTGATATAAACATTTCCTTCTTCTCGGGATGGGCCGCTCCGAGTCTTTGAAACGTTTCGGCTGCAAATGTCTGTATAAAGAGGCAGAGGAAGCCCTCAATGTAAAGTGTTTACTTTCAGACACCAGGACTGCTCGAGCCAACGACATCATTAAAATTCGTTGAGGGAAGAGAAGCGGTAGCCCGTTTTAATCCTGCCTCTGTTTTTCTCACATTGGGAGGACTGTGCCGAACGATCCACTCATATCTTGCTCCATGCTCTGGTCTCCTCAACATGCTCGTGTCGGCAAGAATTAATTAAATTCCAGGATGCACTCCCCATTCAGGTCGGCTCGTCAGTCACCTCATTATGTTCGTCTGTGTGCCGATAAATGTAACTGTGGCGGCGGAGTGGGGGTAGGGGTCTCGGAACACTTCGTGTAATTAACTTTATGAGGACAGAGCTGTTTGTCTTCGCGTGTTTGGGAGAGGACGAGCTGGTGGTCACGGCTTTCGACCTGCATAATCTTATCGCTTTCTGGTCATGCTCGAAAAAGGGTCGTGCTGTTGGCGGGAACATTTCATCAGGGCAACGCTAGGGTGCTGGTACATGACAAGACACCCGGAATCAGATGCTGGCAAACTGAGCTGCACGTGCTGCGCGTCAAAGCGGAGCATCTGGCTTGAAGAGCGTCGCCGGACTGGGGTTTGTATCCTAGAAGCCGCAACCTGCCAACCTTACTTAGGTCTACCTGCGTTCTCCGCGAGTACGTGCTCCCAGTATCACTTACTATCAGTGCACTTCAATGGACCAGATGCTTCAAGCACTGAGCTCTAGCTGGCTGGTTAATGCCAAGAAATCGGCTAAAGTACTGCTCAGTTATGAAGAATGTAGCTGCCATACTAGGGGTTAACTATGCAGCTGAAGGGTTTTCTTGGTCGGACGCACACTGTAAGATATATGATTATGTTTGATAACGTTTTACATGGCAGTAATATACACATTTTTCCAAAACATTTTTGGCAATTTGCGTGTGTGATTAAGAAGGGCCTAAGGCTTTGCAGGCTGTTCTCCTGGCTACAGTTGTCTAAACACTGCTCACCCTTCTCGTTACTAAATGAAGACTCCGTCGCAAGAGGTCTGTCTACATAGTATTTATTGCATTCTGTCATGCTACTTTTTTTTTTTTAGCTGGCCTTTATGTTTAATTGACTGACTTTGGCTATGGTGCTATCTCTCTCTCTCTCTCAAGCTGTATAAAGCTTTATGTCTTACAGTTTTGTGTATTTATTATCCAGTTTTCCTTAAAAAGGCAAAAAATAAAGATGTCTTTCGGAAATCACCAATCATTTCTGCTTCACTGTGATCTTTAGGACGATGCAACACAAGGTTACTCTTTTATGTACAGTTTTAGCACTGATGCACATGGCTAGTCTGTTCATACATTGGGATAAGGTGCCTTGGTCTTGCTCTCTCAAGCTTCACAGCGATGGCCTAGCCAATCAAATCACTTCATGGTTTTGTTGGTTCTCTTGCAGTTCTACCTCTGTCTTCTCTATGTGTGCACGTGTATATGCCTGCGTATGTGTGTGTGTGTGTGTGTGTGTTCGCGTGCTTGAGGATGTATATGTGTGCGTGCGCATGTAAGGACGGACCAGCATCGCACACATCAAGCAGTAAGACAGTATGCGCAACAGACCCCAAGTGTTAGTGTTAGTGTTAGGTGTTAGGTTCTAGAATCGCACAACACACTCTGCAAGATAGCAACAAAGAAAAGTCGTTAACAAAAGAATGTCTCTTCATAGCCATATAAACACGACAACCATGAGGTCCTGTCATGTTTAGACAACTGTATACCTTTCACACTGACGTCATCGAATACCCAACCGTCCCACCCAACTCTTCCTCTTGCTTTCCGTTTTCTCGGCCTCCCACTTTTTATTTCGTGCTGTTCGTTTCTTGCACATCCCTGGTTCCGCCAACAGCCCTCTCCTCCTGTCCATGTCTCGCAAGCTGCTCGACTGGGCCGCTGTTTCACCCAAAAAGCTAGCGAATCGGGTGGATTCTGTTAGCTGCAGGTGCTGGCACATAGACTGTTTAGCTGCTGCGTCTCTCGCGGTCTTGAGGTCTGGTGCATGGCTCGCTGCTATGTGATAATGATTTCATAAGAGATTCGAGCTCGCGGCCGACGAAATTAGCATGCTGGCTGTAATGGCTGCGGGCCATGTATACCTGAGTGCATAAATAAATGCGGCGGGGAGGTTTTCACCTTACAGATAGGCGACAGGGAAAGCGAAACAGCTTCCAACGCATGGGAGGCGTTTCAGCTGTTCCAACGTTCGCTCTCACTCCCCAGATGCATTCATAGCTGTCATTACCGTTTCTCTCCGATAGAAAGTTAAGTTAATCTCCATTCTTCTCGTTTTGCTTTACGAATTTCAGACATTTTTGTAAATGGGAAAGTCTGAGACGTCTCTCAAGAGCTTTTATGTTGGTTACAGTTGATAAGATTTCGCTTTATTTATCCATGAAAACACTATCTTCAATATCTAATTGCAGTTGTCAAACCGTTTCAACTTAACCTCTTTCAGTATAGTCAAAGTTTCAGTTCAGTAACCAGACGCTGTAGTAATAAACTGAAGGTATGTCTACCTGCAGGTTTGCTTCACCTCCACGAAGTATTTGCAGACTCAGTAATATCTTTGTAGGTGTGGACCGTAAGCAAGACGGGCACCTACAGAACTGTAGTCGACCTCCTAGTCTGCGCCTGTATAGTTACAGGACCCAAGTAACGCTTCAAATGCGAACCTGAGGTAGCCTTACCACTGTTAAAGACTTCAGCCCATGACTGGCCCTACTGCGTCCCACGTAACCTCCCAAGCAAGATTGTACAGACAGCGCTGCAAGATGCCAATGAAGCTTGTGGGAAAAAAATCTTAACAGAAAGTAAACCACCCTGCACCAGTCACTGTCTCGATCCATCCCATCCCGCCTATTAAGTCCCCAAGTCGACATGACCACGCTTCTTGAAGCCTCCAGCGCCCCTCCCTAACCCTGACCGTGGCCGCCGTCTTGTGCCCTAACCGCCGCAACTATCGAACGCAGGTCCACATTGCTCTACCATCAATGTCGCCGTGACAAGGAAATTCTATCTGGAGCCGCCACTACAAAGGAGGCCGACACAAGATACTGATCCGCATGCCAAAGCCGGCTGGTGCTGACGTTTATGGTGCCAGGCATTGCGAGTCTCTAGTCCGGAACATGACGTCACTTCCGGATCCATTTGTTTGCTATGCGGGAGAGCTTTTTTTATGCAGTTATTATTGTCTTCGTGCACGCGCGTGCAGTTAGTAGTTACCGCACGCGCACTTCACTTCGGACGAGATATAAAACCAGTTTTCTGTGGTTTGAGGAGTACGATACCGTGCCTGTACACAGACAAGAAAGAAGATTATGACATCTCACCTCTTCTGGAACCTCTCGATCAGATTAGTCACGACAGATGATGATGATGATGATGATGATTATGACGACGAAGAGGAGGAAGAAGAAAAAGAAAAGAAAGGAGAGGAGGAAAAGGACAGGTAGTGGGAGTTAGAGGAAAAGGGAAGGTAATGGGTTATGGAAGAGAAGGCGGGGGGCATGGGTAAAATTGCGATGGAGATGGTAAAGGCTGGTTACAACTGATCGGCAGCATGCAAATGGCTTACGGAATTCTAAACACGCAATACACACAGACTGTTTCACTCATACACGACAAAACTGTTTAATATCAAGGAGCGTAAGTATAGCTTTAAAACATAGTGCTGAGAAAGCTTCTGTCTGAAGAAATAGTAGGAAACACCTGTCCAGATATCTCCAGCGATTCCAAAGTAGTTTGGCCACTTTGCTTCCTCTGCAAAGAAAAGACTTGCACGAGCGAACGAGGAAACCAAGGCATTCATTTTCCTTTTCAAAATTTTAAACCCGAACTAAACATGCTGAATGTAGGTAATCACATTGTGGAGGTGGAACATGACGAGCAGGCTTTCTAAGTTGTGAAAAGCTGTAGGACAATCTTCTAAAGAGAGCACGAGGAAAGCGACTAGGGAATATCTGTGTGTGTGAGAGAGAGAGAGAGTGTGTGTGAACACGAGAATAGAGAAACAGCTGATCGAACAGCCTCTGGCCTGTAGGGTGGGTGGGTGTGGAAAGGAGGGAAGTGGTAACCTTGATGGACACACGGACTGAAGCAACCATGCCAGTCTACGCGAGGGCCGCGGTAAGGCACACAGTAACTAACTCCATCAATTATGGATGTCTCAATAGAAGAAATTCCCGGCTCTCCCTGCGCCAGTCGTCAACTGCACGTCACTGCGAGCTGCTGCCGCCCCAAACCCTGGCGTGTGCTCACACATGCTCGCGACACCCCTGCTTCTGCTGACTTGCACGCTGTATGGTCGATCAGGAACACGTTAGCAGGCACAGACAAAAGCATATACCCACGCACGCACACAAACACACACACAACATGAAATGCAGCAACCAAAATGACTTCCGGTGGCGCCGGCTGCCTCTGGGCAACATGACGCTGATATGAATCGCTTTCTCTGGAATCAGTTCAGCCGTTCAAGATGGCCCACGCCACAAAGATTAAGCAGTCAGAAGAAGTAGACAAAATGGAAGAAAACAGGAGGAGGAGGAGGCGTAAGACACAATGATTTCCAATATATGCTGGGAAGTAACCCAGAAATTTCACAACGTCATGATCTGACAGCATCGCCTACCAACAACCTTCGGTGTTTATCAAATAGATAAAGTGTAACATATCACGAATAAGTCAAATGATCAATCAGATAAAACCAGAGGTGTGTGTGTGTGTGTGTGTGATTGCGCGCGCGCTGCGTATACACATGACAAAGAGAAACAGAAAAACGTTCAGAGAAAAAAAAAGAATAAAATTAATTACCATCAAGAAATCGCCTTTTTAATCAAATTCTCACAATGTGATCCACAGTATGGACTGGATTTTCCTGTCCACGTCTAACCCGTGTCTTTTTAACTTCATATCTGTGTCCTCTGGATAATCTGTCTTTGCTCGAGGCATAAATCTGACGAGAAGTCCTCATAGTTCGTTTCTTTGAGTTCGACAAACCCCCGAGTGCTATAGTGACTCGACTATGTTATAAAATTCCAGTGTGACCTGCTTAACCTTTTTACATGCCCAGTGCAGGACATTTCTGCGCCAAACCACTTACAACACCCGGCTAAAGCCAACCATAATGTGCCTGCTATCAAGTTCTCATGCCATTTCTCTTCTTTCAGACGGCGTGTGTACGCGAAATCAAGCATAAAAATATTTCACAGATCAGAAAAGAAAATAGTTTATGTAAATGTGGAGTGCTGCCAGGGTTAGGATTAGATTTGAATGGAAATGAGAAAAAGTTAGTCTGTAACGAAAATTTCATCGAAGTTTGGAGAAGCTTCCACCCACTGTTCTCCACGACTGTAAAACATTTGCTTATGAAAAGAAATGATCCAGTTTCCGCTGAATAAATCAGCTGTTATTGTTGCAGCCATCTGGAAAAGCTCGTTACTACATGCTAATTCGTGGCCCTAGTGTGATGTGTGCTGTTTGTAGGATGTGTTATTAGGAACTACATTTTCTAGTGAGTGTATTACGACTTGTGTGATGTGTGCTGTTTGTAGGATGTGTTATTAGGAACTACATTTTCTAGGGAGTGTATTACGACTAGTGTGATGTGTGCTGTGTGTAGGATGTGTTATTAGGAACTACATTTTCTAGTGAGTGTATTACGACTAGTGTGATGTGTGCTGTGTGTAGGATGTGTTATTAGGAACTACATTTTCTAGTGAGTGTATTACGACTAGTGTGCTGTGTGCTGTGTGTAGGATGTGTTATTAGGAACTACATTTTCTAGGGTGTGTATTACGACTAGTGTGATGTGTGCTGTGTGTAGGATGTGTTATTAGGAACTACATTTTCTAGTGAGTGTATTACGACTAGTGTGATGTGTGCTGTGTGTAGGATGTGTTATTAGGAACTACATTTTCTAGGGAGTGTATTACGACTAGTGTGATGTGTGCTGTGTGTAGGATGTGTTATTAGGAACTACATTTTCTAGGGAGTGTATTACGACTAGTGTGATGTGTGCTGTGTGTAGGATGTGTTATTAGGGACTACATTTTCTAGTGAGTGTATTACGACTAGTGTGATGTGTGCTGTGTGTAGGATGTGTTATTAGGAACTACATTTTCTAGGGAGTGTATTACGACTAGTGTGATGTGTGCTGTGTGTAGGATGTGTTATTAGGGACTACATTGACTAGGGAGTGTATTACGACTAGTGTGATGTGTGCTGTGTGTAGGATGTGTTATTAGGAACTACATTGACTAGGGAGTGTGTTACGACTAGTGTGATGTGTGCTGTGTGTAGGATGTGTTATTAGGGACTACATTTTCTAGGGAGTGTATTACGACTTGTGTGACGTTTGATATTTGGCCTGCGGACTGTGTCGGTGCTGTGTGTAGATGCTGCCCTATGACCTGGAGCTCCGTCATTTTGTTCTGACGTCACATTATTTTCACGTCACACCATCTGTCATTTGTGAAGCGCCTTGAGTTCGTCATAAACTACCTAAAGGGAGGATATATAAGGCGCTATACGAGCTAACTTGTATTATTATTATTATTATTATTATTATTATTATTATTATTATTATAATACCGACACTGATTGTATCTCGATGAGTTTATGTACAGGTATACAAACACTGACAATTTATTTTAAATTCTTTATCTTCTTTGACTGCATCCTTCTCTTGGTAGCTTTTTTTTAGTTAGTTTTTTTTTTGTAAGTGCTTGCTGTTGACATTACACAACTTGAAGGCGACGTTAGGTGGGTAAGAAAACAGTTAAAGTTAAAACTAGTTTTTTTTAAAAATTTCTTTGTCCGCCTTGGCGCGAGTTCTGGCTGGCTGGCTGGCTGGGCGCGCGAACAAGGCGTTTACGTGTGGGTGTGGTAGGGGCGCATGTATTCTGGCACCTTGCCGGGCGGCTGTATGGGTGGACAGGTGCGCGAGGCAAGCATTGAGTGAAGTACCGCTGGGTTTCCTGGCACAAGAGAGCGTCTGTAAACTGTACCACAGCTGTGTTCTTTTCGCGCAAACACCTGGAGAGGGTCACCAGGAAAAATGACTTACTACCAGTGGACGCCAGCTTTCATGATAACAAAGAGCGTATACAAAGTACAGGTACGACAAGGGGGAGTTAGGGGAACATTAACCGGATTTTCTCTTCAAGATCGTAAATGCGACCTTCAACAGCAGCATGAACATACCTGGAGTTTTTATGTTTCTCTCTGTGTGTCTGTTGTCTGCCTACATCATAAGCGTAAATTTAATAGTATAATAGATAATAGTTATGGAGTCGATACATGCAGAAAAAAGAGGTGTCGTAGTTTTTACTTCATTTTCTGTCATCATGACAAAGTTCAAGCATACTAACATACTATGTGCAAAACCGCTAATAAAACTAATACTGACCTGGGGCCAGTTGCACAACACGTTTCTAAACCTTAAAACTGTTATAAAGAAGCAAAATCTCTTCTTAGCCATTTTGATGCATTGCAGAAAAACATACAAAAAATTGTACTGACAGGACGGAAAGTCAGACTTAACTTTATCTTACTTAAAGCAGTTTTAGTTTTAAAAATTATAAAATTGTGGTGTGCACTTTAGATTAATTATCTAAATAGAGGTAAGACCTAAAAGTTTTTAAAATTAGAAATGTGTTGTGCAACTGGCCCCTGGCCCTTTGGCTTAAAAAAAAACCAAGGTAACTTCAATGGAGGCTGCCTTGCCCGTTTCAAGTAACTTCCTTCTACAAAACACCCCAGCTATTTCTCTCTTTCTATATATATATATATTAATTTAATCTCTATAATTTACAAATCGTTATACAGACAACTATATAAATAATTTAAAATCTTTCTCTGTGAATAAATAAATTGCATACACATGGATTTAGTTTACAAAATATACCCGTATTCGTGTGCACAAAGTATTGGTGGAACACAGGTACTGCACTTCATGTCAGGAAAGAACAAGGGGCAGCCAGGGCACTGGACGGGAACAGCGGCTGTGAGTGAGTGAACGAACTCTCTACCGAGGGGCCTGACGATCGTGTCTACTAAGTTCTGTTTGTAAAACATGGCCATCCCACTTCCTCCTCCGCCAGCTGCCGCCTCCACTCCTGCGGGGTGCACGTGTCCTTCTCGTAACACATACCTACACCAGCAAAAACCGACACCCTTGGACTATCACGGCGTACCTGGCAGATAGGTGTGGCGGCTATAGGCCCCTGATACTCTCATGACGTAACAAGAGCCAGCGCTCCACTGAGCTTTCGGAAGGCCGGACCCCCACAGCCTAAACTTCACATGAGGCCGAGCTGCACGAGGGCGGGAGCGGGAAGTGCACGAGCTGTGCAGGGAACCAAGCCTCACACAGCGAGCTGGAGATGAACGAGCAGCCGAGGTTGGGTCCGACCTCTTGCATGATGCACTCACTGCTGGTACAAGGAAAATGCCTGTAGGCTGCAGACGTGCTCGCTGGTGGTCTCAGAAAAGGAAATACTTGTTTGGGGGAAAGGAAAGAGGGAGAGGAGGCAAATATTGGTGCAGGATGTGGGATATCTGGGGATAATGTGTATGCATACACTCATTCATTCACAAACACATGCATATTTTCTCTACTCACGCGCATACAGACCGAGACAGCGCAAACACCCCACGCATGTGTGTGTGTGTGTATTTATATATGTATACATATATATGTGTGTGTTTGCACGCTTGCTTCGTTCTTTCCTATTATTTTTGTTGGGGGGGGGGAAGTTTTAAACTATGCAACTCGCTGGCGATTGCACGAGCCAATGTGCATCTACATCTGACCCTGTGACCCTGTTTTGGCCTGACATACTTCCTTAGTCGCTCATTCGGTAGTCTACGCTTTTACCCGTTGTTTTTATGTCTGCCCCCGTCACTCCCACAATTCCGTGCGGTTACGTTGCACACATACCTGGCAGCGGGCGAGACCGTTCTCTACATTCTAGTCTGCTGTTAACCCTTCAGCACCTCTTGGTACCGGAGAAACAGCAGTGTCGAGTGACCGAGCAGCCAGCAGCCTGCGGTGTCTGGAAGGTTACTGTCCTACATCTTCGAGGCTTCTCTAATGGTACTTTGACCTATCTGCCGGCCTGAGTTTTTCAGACGGCTGATCATCAACCAATCTCAGGACCCATTACCGCCGACTTCTCCTCATCGCAAGCCTTCCCCTTAATCAGCACTAGCAGGCCTTTTTTTTTTTTTTTTGCTATTGGCTACAGACAATGTTCTAATGCTTTCCAGGTCAGTTAAAATATTCGCGAAGAAAACAGATAATGAATAATTCATTATTTTTTCACAGAAGACCTCATTTAGCAAAGTGAGAGGTTTTTCTTTAAAGGTTGTGTCAGTTTTCATCAGGGTTGTCTTTCTCCTAATAGCACCGCCATCCTTTAAACAAACTGCTGTGTTTATCTGAACTAGCTTGAAGGCTTGTAGCAGCAAAACCAGCATGTGCCACACGTCCTGTTGTTTTTATCTGTGCAACCAACGAAAGGGAAATCGATCCTGCGATACAACACATTGAGATTAAGTAGCTCTACCGTCCATTGGGAAGAAACACTAGCCAGTCGCAAGATGGCCGTCCTTACTGCACACAGCGCACACAGCCTGTGCAGGACCAGCTCTTCTTCTGATTATCTTTCCTTTTTTAAAGGGCGAAAGAAGGTAAGGGCTGATGTACTAACCACCGACTGGAATCGGCAACACATTTTTACAAGTGCCGCAAACACTGTGAAAGTTCCAAAATTAAAAAAAAGTGCTTAGTTGGTCATGCTTGCTTGATTGTCAGCCTGTCATGGCCTGGTCTCAGGTTACACCCAGCGAAATCGTGACTTCCCCCATTTTATTTAATGCAAACTAAAAACATTGATCTGTTTTATTTCTTGTCCTCTTCAACAAACGTGGAAATGGTTGGCCAAAACCACAACCATAACTTCACGCTGCAGGATTATTACATTTTGACAAACTTGGAAAAAAGAAACGATATATCCCAAAGATCATGACAATTGTCCTGAAACATTATTTAATTATTATTCTTGCTAATTACGCTAAACGTTTTATACATGTATGTACATATCTTTTTTTTAAAAAGAGAATTAACCTTCAAGGAGAAAGTCACCCTCGGACCTTCTTACACCGAACAGGTTAACCACTCCGTATTCTGAAAGGCCATATTTTCATCGCCACATTGACTTTGTAGTCAAGATAAGAGGCTGCCATTTGAGTTGAATGCCACGTGATCTCCCATAAATCTTCGGCAACGCGGCGGTCTACAGCTGCTTGTCCACAGGAATCTTCCAGGGGGGAAAAATACCCCGACGATGTATAATTCATCTGTCACTATAAATATCGCCAAACCGCCCCCTTCCCATCTTCTCACGACCCGATCAGTGATGGATCCAAGCCAGGGCCCAACCGCAGGCAAGCGCGTGCCCAGCACATGCACTCAGTAAAGAGGAGGTTGAGGTGAGGAGGGGGAGGACAAGGGTGAGGATGAGGCGTTGACCAGAAGGGTTCGAGACCACACGTGAGATCGATGCACAAGAGCCAGATTAAAGTTGCAGTGCGCCAGAACACTAAGTGTCGCGGTTGCTCGGCAGAACACATATCATGGCATGAGGACACATCATTACGCGTGTCATGGCATTAGAACATATCATGGCATTAGAGCACATCAATATGCGGGTCATGGCATTAGAACACATGTCACGGCATGAGGACACATCATTACGCGTGGTATGGCATTAGAACACATGTCACGGCATGAGGACACATCATTACGACAGAGCATTACACTAGTCAGGCTTATGACAGAACATTGTCAAGAAATTAAAGCAGAATTTTACCATTGATTATGGCTAAAAGTGCGGGTGAGGCTTGCAGAACTGCGCTAATGGTGGCTAATAGTACGGGTGTACCTGTGAATACTGCACTGATTGTGGTTATTAGTGAGGGTGTACCTGTGAGTACTGCACTTATTGTGGCTAATAGTACGCGTGTACCTGTGAATACTGCACTTATTGTGGCTAATAGTACAGGTGTACCTGTGAGTACTGCACTTATTGTGGCTAATAGTGAGAGTGAACCTGTGAGTACTGCATTAATTGTGGTTATTAGTGAGGGTGTACATGTGAGTACTGCACTGATTGTGGTTATTAGTGAACGTGTACCTGTGAGTACTGCACTAATTGTGGTTATTAGTGAGGGTGTACCTGTGAGTACTGCACTAATTGTGGTTATTAGTGAACGTGTACCTGTGAGTACTGCACTATTTGTGGTTATTAGTGAGGGTGTACCTGTGAGTACTGCACTAATTGTGGTTAGTAGTGAGTGTGTACCTGTGAGTACTGCACTAATTGTGGTTATTAGTGACGGTCTACCTGTGAGTACTGCACTAATTGTGGTTATTAGTGAGGGTGAACCTGTGAGTACTGCACTAATTGTGGCTATTAGTGAGGATGTACTCAGGTACTGATGATGTAGTGATTGTGACAGCTAACTGTCGATTGTGCCGCACGTGTTCCCAGTAGCGCTAGCTGTCGTTTAACGTTCGCGCTGAGATTCGTTCGCTGACACCACACCCTTATTAACTGGCCTTATATCGAGACGAATAACTCGCATCGGTTAACTGTTCCCTCCACAGTAGAACCCCACTGCTACAGCTGCGTGTACTCTACCTGGGGCCGGCTTCATGAGCTGTCTGGCCCCATTTGTTCACACTCATTTTTATGGACACTTTCTACTTACGAACGGCAGACACAAACGCTTATGCAGCCCTACTAAAATAGTTCTTAAAGGCCTAACTGCATTTCCTATTTACCTATCTTTTCACAATAACCGTGACCCTGGACATATTTTGTAGCGGCCTATGTTTTCACAGCAATATTGTCTGCATTTCGCCGAGCTTAAACTGGTGATCTTATTCCTTCGGAAGCGATGGTAAAACAGCTGGTGGAGGTGTGACGGGACAAGAGAGGAGATAAATGCACCACTGAATCTGTCTCCAGCAAGAGCCTCCCGAAACCTTTTAGTGTTTCTTCTCTGCAGTTCGCCCCTGCCAATCCTCCTCCTAAAACAGAGGTAGCAGTCTGGGAACCACGACGGTTGTTGAGGGATGGGTGGCCTGAGAGGAATGGAGGAGACAGGTGTTAATTAAACCGGTAAGCAGTTTCTCAAACTCCCCGCATGTTCTGACAGATTAAAAGCGTAGCACCTCCTTCAAACAGGTTTTTATTTTAGCAGCAGGTGAAAGAGAAAAATCGACTGTCGATATCAGAGCGGTGGAAAGGGTAGATAACTGTGAAGATGTCGATGTAACGATAAAGCATCGCAGGAAGTTTTCTTCCACGCTTAAAATTTAATGGGATCATAACAATCACCTTGACAGTCAGCAGCTAAACATTTTCACGGTGTTGTAATAGTCACTGTGATAGCTCAGCATGTACCAGAACAGTCGCTGTGACAGTTGAGCTTGTATCATAACAGTCATTGTGGTAGTTGGCAGATTGGTGCTTGTGATATACCCACCAAGAAGTAAACTTTGACCTCGCACAGATGTCTCATATCCCTCGTTGAGGACAGCTGTATCTTTGCTGTCACATTAAACTAAAGACATACAGATCAAAAGACTCCGAGTTTCGATCCCGTCTAGTAGCAGAATGTTACAGCTATTCACAGGGTAGTCACTGTATGTGACATCTGTTCCCAGGGTAGTCACTGTATGTGATATTTGTTCCCAGGGTAGTCACTGTATCTCATATCTGTTCCCAGGGTAGTCACTGTATGTCATATCTGTTCCCAGGGTAGTCACTGTATGTCACATCTGTTCACAGAGTGTTCACGGTATGTGACTTCTATTCACAGGATGGTTGTCATGTGTTTTCGTGTTGAACTGTTTCCTCCACTCTCCTCCGTCCTCCTCGTCAAAGGACTACCAAATCGCCACCAGGTGGATGCACTTCCCAGTCAAATAAAGTAACTAACCTGGGAGTCAATACCATCACCATACTGACATTATGCTTAGCGAAAAATCTGGTGAACAGAACACATTTTTCAAGGTATCCTTTCTACCACATACCTGTGTAGATAAATACTCCTTACATCACAAGTATTTTCAGGTTCAACTTTGTCTTAGGGTTTCATTTACTTTATTTATTTACTTTATTCAGTTACACCATTCATGAGTCTGCGGCTTTGATCCAAAGCGGAACTGCACAAAGAATACATCTTTCTGATGCTCGTTGAGGTTTAGTTTCGACAAGTACTAACCTCAGTAATGCTTCTCCATAACAGGTTTATACTGTCTCGTCTCTGTGACCGACTACTCGCCTGTCGGACAGGAGCCATGTCAGCAAAGGAAAACAATTACCCACAAAATAGCCAAGGAATTTTGCTAAATCCCCTTTAATCAAACAAATTCCTGCCTAGAAAGGGCAGCTCGCTTTAGAAGCCAGAAAATCAAAGAGGGAAACTAGGCTCCTGGCATCCCACCTCCTCAGGTAAATGAAATTGTTGCGAGACTAAACGCGTCAGGAAGGACAGAGGTAAGGGTTCCAGCCAGGTGAGAGGCACACGGGGTGGGTAGGAGCCATCCCACTGATTAAGGATAGCAGCAAGGTGAAGTCAGGATGGAAACAGTTGGCATGCAGCATTTAATTGGTCGTGAAATTATAGACTGCAAGTCTCATCTGCTCTTCTTACCTCTTGGGCTGAAGAGCAAAAGGCATCTTCTTTGTTGTCAGCTGTCGTTAAAATGTTGGCTGGCCGTGTTGCCATTTTCCAGCCCACGTGATTGTAAGAGATAAGGGGAGGAGGGCGCTAATTCTATTCTCATTGCCACGGGGTTGTTCTCTGTAGTAGTCTGCATAAGCCGGTACCATACCTATTGTTGTCCTTGTTGTCAGTAAACTACTTCATTTTTACGATGTTTTCTTCAGCCTTACTTCTGATAAATCAGAACTTAGTCACCTTTGTAAACAGATTTCTGCTGACTGGTTGATTGCACTTTTTTCTACATCCAGTCTGTAGTTCGAGACTATTTGTGGATAGCTGGTTTGCTGGTTTCTTAGAAATAAGTAATAAAACCGGGCCACAACAACAACAATAATAGTGAACCTATATTGTGTAGCATCCCAATCAAAGCAGGCAGTACCCTTCTGTGCTGAACAACGATAACAGGAAATGACAATAAATACACTGGTTAACAATAAGACGCATAACAAAAAAACAAAAAAACCCTCATCCGCTGAACAACAGGTCAAACATGTGTATTTCCCAAGACGAGAACTGAACTCTAGACCTTACGACCATGAATAATGGTGACAAATCACTTTATCTCAACGCCACTCGCCGCCTCAACCTACGGCCGCTCGGAAAAAACGACGACTTCAACCTTCATCCCTCGTAACCTACGTTTTCTTGCGACAACGGTCCTGTCCTCGCGCAAAACTGTCAGAACTGAACTACATGTACATCCCCACCCCACTCCGCAGACAGAAATGCTGGTAGCAAAAATGTAGAAACGAACGTGGAATCAGTTCTCTGAAGCATTTTCAGACCATCTCGTGCTGCATACATGCTGACGGATTATGTGGATTTCGAGTGGGTGTAAACATTGCAGGCGGTGTGTTTTTGTGAGAATGTGCGTGGTTAGTTTGCTCTTCGTTACAGCAGTTGACTTTCATGGGTTTGAAGACAGGGGTAATCAGCCACCACCCCCCTCCCGCTCGGTCCCTGCTCCTGCGGAGTCTCGGTGCCACTGTCACTCATATTTGCGATAATGACTAAACAGGGTTGCCATCTTCATCTTCACGTGGTGGAAAGAGAAGATGGGAGGGAGAAGCCTTAATTGCATTTCCGGTGCCATGTGCACTACTCAGAAGACGAGCGAAAGATGTACACACGACGGAGATAAGGTCAAAGGTCGCATGCATCTCATCCAGATGCGCGTGGGATGAGGAAACGCTATTAGCTGGAAATGCAATAGCAGCTGCTCGTGCTCTTCCTGTGGAACAAGCAAAAAGGACAAACATGTTTGTTGGTGTCGTGTGCAGTCATTCGTTCGCTTGTTTGCCGCATTTCAGTGAATCGTAAGGCTGGTGTGCATGTGAGGTCATGAAAACGAGTATAAAGTCAGCAGCTGTTCAAAACAGCAAAATCCACTTGCATGCGACCTAAGACTTAATTTCAAGACCCAACATGATGCCGGACCATGACTGCAGCAATTGCAGCACGTGACCACTTTGTAATAGCGAGGGTTAATTTTATCTCACATCAGGCAAGGGGATGATGATGATGATGATGATGATGATGATGATGATGATGATGATGATGATGATGATGATGATGATGATGATGATGATGATGATGATGATGATGTCCATTTGTAATGCGCAGGTATCCATTCAGACGAAACCCACATCTACCATCTCTGTTTGCAATCACTTTAGTTTTGGAGATTCTTATTGCCGTGGAGTTTTTATAACAAGTATTATTTTAATGTTTGAGGGGAAGACATTTCGAGAGAACGCCCAGACATTAGCACAGCGTTCCTGTAGCAGTGGGCAACAAGTGCGCACTCACATCCACCAAAGAGGCGGCCAATTAAGGCGAGAAAAATGCACTTCGAGGAAGATTCCATGCGGATAGAATCTCTCAAAGGTGACTGTGGCTTGTCAGAATAGCCTGGAAAATGACAAACTTGTCTGGAGCCGACATCCCATTACTCAAGCTCGCCAGGGGTGCCGGGGTACCGTGATTCCGAACAGAGACCCATAGAGTGCTCTTGTTGGTTGGTCCACAGACGGGAGAATTATCCTAGAGAATGTGAACATGCGCAGACAGGAAGTGGCAACAAGGGGGAAACCAAGATGGAAATAGTGAGCACAGGCGACAACAAGCACGAAAATACAACGGTGTGTGTGTGTGTGTGTGTGTGTGTGTGTGTGTGTGTGTGTGTGTTTATTTCTGGTTGTGCATGCGCGCGTGTTCCGCAACACCTTAGACTCAAAGAAACGTTCAAGAACCACAGACAACAACTCCTCAAAACATCCCTCTCTTGCTGCGAAACATTCCAGGCAATAAACTGCTTACAGTCAGTTCAACGGCAAATCATTTGAACACAGTACCCCAACATTAATATGACGAGGTTCAAAACGAAAAAGCATCTATTGAAAAAACACCTCTACGGTTATCATAGCTTCCGCAATACTGCTCCGTAACGACTTGCGAAAATGTTCTGTAGATAACCTGGAACACCGCAGGGCAAAGAAACGGTCTTTAGGTTGCTGGTATGCCTGTGGGGGAAGAATGAATGGCTGAAAAAATACTGTTGTCGGTGTTGGTTGTTGAAGGTAGCAGTTAACGGTGTTGCGCTTCACAGAATTTAGCAGAATTATTTTCTGATGTGATCCCCTTGTCTCAGAGCAGAGCAGACTTTGCTATGCGTGCAGACGACACTAACAGAGCATTGCACACACACACACACACACACACACACACACACACACACACACACACACACACACAGTCAAGAGGCGTTAAGCTACCATTACCGTGCTTAAGGGAGCGTTTGATTCTTATGCGAGTTAGTTTGAGCAGACAAGCGGACTTACGAAGGAATAGAAGAAAAGATGAATCAGGACTGATTGATTTCAATGTAGTTTTTGTCGACTTTTAAAATTGCAATGTTATTGGCCATTTTTCTCCACCTTCCAGGTTGTTGATACCCGCTGTTTTCTTCCTTTTATAATAAGGAGTCGGAGTTCTTCCAGCGGAAACATGTTTTGGGGTTTTCATGACCAGCCCGCGCCAGGCTTTCTAGAATTCGGCCGCGAGCTTCTTCGGGGGAATTTTGTTTTGGAAACAACTGTTATTACATGTGCATGAATATATCATGTGTGCCGTGTCATGCGTGCACAAAAACTGAAAAATGGCGACCACCCCGGGTGCGGTGCCTATTTGGTCAGGTCTCATCGTGTCTGAGTGCGGTCTCGCCAGGTGCGCCTGGCAAGGTCGAGCCTGAATGGCAGGCGCTCTGTGCAGCCAGTGAGCCGGAGGGAAATTCTTGCAGGTGAAGATCCCTAAAGCCTTCCCGAGGTTTCCCGCTGACACGGTTTGGCTGCTTCGTTTAGGAATTGTGGAAGGTGTGTTTAGTAAAGCGATTTAGGCTGCTGCTACACCCTTCCTAGAGGTCCTCACTCGTTTTCTAAAAAATCTCGGTATTATTCGTAATACATTTTTTTGCCTAATAGAATATCAGACCTGTTGAAGCGACGGAATTTTTCGCTTCAAGGCTACACTCGAGCTGCAAGCACATGCTAATTACACTCGGTCTGACCTCTTTGTGTATAGAAGCTTTGCATATGAGGCTGCGTCTCAAAGGTATATGAGCGATTTCTGGGAACTGCTGTTTTGCACTGAACTCACTATATTCATTTGAACAAATTGCACCCTAGTAGATCTTTAACATAATTGCCATGCTACTTACCGTTGATAAATATGACTGGCGCCAGGCTAGACAGACTAGCTTTCTCAGGCGGTCAACAGCAAATCAGCTTTGTTTTTATTTCTCTGTCATCTGTTGCCTGAGCTGGCCTCACTCTTTGTTCAAGGCCCTGCATGGCCTAAGTATTCCATACAACGTGGGGGCGGTCCGACAGGGAACTGATGAAACACTAGGGTCACCATCGCAGTGAGAACTGAATAGTTCGCAGTTCAAATCCCGTCTCGGATCTTATGTACGTCTTTCTGTATGCAACATTTGTAGAGGGTTTTCTCCAACTGGTCCATTTTCCTTCCTCATTATCTGTCTTTCTTATATAAAGAAAAATAACACTAGATGGAAACACTTTGTCAAATATGCAAACCAACAAGCCACTCCTTATCGTCATGCTGTGCGCTTTCTCATGTTGACATTGAAGTTATTCTGTTTCCGGCATCCTGAGTAGGAAGGCTAAAAGTCTATTATTAGAAGGTCGTACTCAGCAGAAGATACGTAGAAAAGGGTCTTGACTGTCAAAGTTCCAAGTCTTTCTAAGTTAGTATTACTCCAGAAACTGGACGCACGCTGTCGCCTTTTCGCCTTTTGAGAGGTTAAAGGTGATCACTCAGAAACGCATTCATAATAATTGTAGGAAACATCCCCTCTTGCCATCCATTATTACACATGGTGTTATGTCACGCCCAATTATTTGACAGGAATGTTCACTCGTCTGTTATAATGGAACTGTTGAATCAAGCAAAGCAAAAAAAGAACAATCTAGAAAACAGGAAGCTAGTGCCAGTCTTCAGAACGGTGCCACAGATGCTAGGAGCACGAGAAGAATTTCAAGTTGAAAGAGGCAAGAGTGGATGGCTGAGCTGTTTTGTCGTTAAAGGGTAACACAAGTCAAACAGCTCCGAGGTTGTTGACAGGATAAAAGAACATCTGGCTTTCAAATGTTTTGCTTTACAAAATGTACTGTGATTTAAAAGCATTTGGGGAAAATGTCTCAGTTCTCTTTGATTGAACCGCATCTAACACCATCACACCATCACACGGAATTTTTTTCTATTTTGGACAGTATGTGTTAAGGCCTGCAAAGCCAAGATGCATGCATAGAATTAAGAACGGAAGAGGAGAGAACTTCGAAGGAGGTTGGGGGAAAAGTCTTTCAGAGTTTGCCCACGTGATCAAGAGCGTTACTTTCGACTTCTGGAAGACTGCCTAAGTCCATCGATTTTATTTTTCGTAATGATCAGATTGCTTAAAGGCAAATTTAAATCTGCTTGGTCTTCAGCTTCTGTGAAGGCTTCTCGTGGAAGCCTTGCAGAAGACACATTTGCCTTTGTGTAGAGCGAGGGAATGCAGAACGTTTGGGGCTACAGAAATAATCTCCGAAAATGCTGACACGAGTCTCGCATCATGGCAAAATAAGAAGAAAAAAAAGAAAGAAGTGAGAAGCAATGCAAAACAGAAAAAGGACAAATAAAAGAATAAAGAAATAATAAAAAAAGTCAAAATCCATTTTCGTCATCTGTATGTTTCTCTATGTTCCTACATAAGCCATCAATGAATGATGGATATCTGAAGGGACCGAGGGACGGAGAGATGAACTGACGGAGGAATAAAAAATATGGAAAAAAGACGAATGTAACCAACGGATGTTTGTAGTTGCACGTGCGTGAACCTGCGTCAAAAAAAACTGTGCTTTTATCTACGTTACCAAAGCACGTTTCTTTCTGAACAAGCAAGCTCACTCCATCTAATGTCAACTAATCATGCCTTTCATCAAGCGGACCACAGCTGCCCTCCAGCGGGCTCCACAAATATCGCTTTGATGACATTTCCTCTTCGCCTGATCCCAGAACCGCAAGTAACTTTGTAATGGAAGCGTCCGCTGTTTGTCGTCTGATCGACCACTTGCCCATCGTGGAAAAGGCAGCTGATGGAGCCTACAACCTGAGGTGACCTGAGGTTAAAATCAAAGGGACATTTATTGAAGCCGCGTGCATGTACATTTGTAACAGAAAGGAGTCTGATAGCTTACAGACTTTAAAGACAAGCCCGAGCGATTTGTTTTACCCCTTTTAAATGACTGAATTGTGCATTACATATTATCACAATTATTTTTAAACATCTGTGCGAATGGTGTTCAGCTTCGGAGTCCACGGACAAGAATAAACACAAAATGAGTATATTGAATGTAGTATTTCTATATTGGTGCCAAGCCAGTAGCCAGTGTGATAATTAAGAACATCTGTTAGTTATGAAAATCCTTATTCTTGTTGTCGACATGTAAGAAAGCGTGTATCCCAAAAACTCTGCGGATTTAGGGGAAGGGAGACCTCATTAGATGATGCTGTGGGAATGATTATTTTGATTAGTATTATGATTATCATGTCAGCTCAGTCGTTTAAAATATATTTACACTCGAGTTGGTCTTTAAAACAACCCTATATTTCCTGAGGTAGGAAACACGTATGTGCCCTGCCGCATGAAGTATCAACAGAGTATTCGCCTACTCGACCCGCTGTAGTTTTTTAAAATATGTGTGTGGCTAGTTTGTTCGCTCAATACCCACAAATGTTCTTTTTATTATTCCTTGCGCTGTGCACCACTGTCAGCTGTTGCCTTCTCTTCGGGATTAACAACAACAGCAGCAGTCTCTTTTTCGTTTAATAACAAGTATTGAGAAAACAGCCAAGAAGGCGGTCTTGTAATAACTACAGCTAACGAAAGACCTGTTCCGCGTGCTGTGACACGAACTTGTAAGCAATAACATAAGCAGCTGCCTGCCCGCTCCTAGCACTAGCGACATCTGGTGGGCCAGCATGTCGCAATGGATGTAATCATAAACAAGCTAAAAAAGCAAACGTCTGAATCTTTCATAAAAGCCACGAGGTGCTATTAGGCAGGCCTCACGCATCATAAGCGGACAAACATATTGTTACAGGCCTGGGGCAAGGTGCAAAATTGCCTCCTAATGACTGGATAACCATCAGGGTAAGATACTATTTCCCCAAATCTGTGTGAATACCATACTTCCGGTCTGGAGATACACGCCTACAAACACCACGAGGCACAGAAAGAGGTTAAAATTGCAAAGTGCAGAAATATGACCTATGAACTCATGGCCCCCAGTTCTCCCATTGGCTGAGGTTTTGACAGTGGAAGCGGTTCCCAACTATTTCTTTAAGGGTAGATATTGTAAAAATATCGCCAGCACAGAACTGCGCAGCATTATCGAGCCCAAAACAGCCAAGAACAAGAGTAAAGAAAAAACTTGTAATTCAGGAAGAAGTATGCATCCAGTTTCGCTGTCACGTGGTTTTTGTTACGCCGGTATTTTTACTGGCTCATTTTCCTTAAATTAAAATATATATTTTATGCGTTACCTCGACTTTCTTATTCCGTGCAGGAAGGAACACTTAAAGTGACTTTTTCTTTTGCCCATCATCTTTATTTAAGAACTTCTTAGATGTTCAGCACCATTGTCTTGTCATTTCACACACGCGTTTGCGGATGTTTGGGAAACAACATGTTATGCCCATGAGACCAGTTATGTCCGCATGATATTTATTACTGCCTCTACATTGGGTAGACTGTAGAGGTTTATTGACCCATCTCCTGACTGACGTAATGGTACTAAACTGCGAGTGGTTCACTGTTTCTAAGACAGGGTACGAAAGATCCGCTACTTATCGCTGGATGGAAATTTTCATCATTGGCGCTTACAAACCAGCCACATGTGGTCCTAGGTTAAGCATTAGTACTAACATGGCTGTGGATTCTCTGTGAATCAGAGAGGAGGACTAGCTGACAGTCTATGTGACGAATCACTTTGGCAGGGCGCGCAGTGGGTGTTTTTCTTTTTGGGAGAGGCACAAAGCATCTTCAGTTTCTTGCTCGAGATCCTAGTGGAAAGAGTTAATGGTGGTTAAAAATATGTCAAAATCGTGGAAGTCATACAGTGTCTGCAGGAAAATTGTTGCTTGTTTTTCATTAATTATTTGACAGTGTAATCGATGGCATACACTCCTACAACGTTTTCTTGTAAATGTTCCAATTCCATAATCGAAGGTTTTAAGCAATACTTGGCCATTGTATTCACTAGTTAAGATGTTATCCACGGGGACTCAGAAGTAATTGTTCTGTGCATAAATTCCTTAGAATTAAGGATTACATATGCATTCAAAAGATGGTCGACCGGTACCTGTACACCTTTTGATTCTGGTCAGATTTTCTACACCGTCTTACAGAGCATATTTCAAGTAGTCAGAAACATTTGTTTTCTTGCAGACACAGTACATTTTAAATGTATATTAATACAAATCGAGTGGCTGCCTATTAACCTTTCAGGGCGCGATGAAGACCAGTATGTTCCAGTGGGCGATTATCCTGTCAAGCGCCCAGTCGATCGACGAGTTGGTAAGGAAACAGTCACACAACACAGTCTTGTGGCCTGGGGCCGTAGTCATGAAGCAAAGGTTAGTCGGTGTCCTGGGTAAATCAAAGGCAAGCGTTTTGTGACCATAGTTATGAAATGGCATCCAGATTCGGTTGATAATGCTTCACCCCTGGGACCGTAGTTATAAATCAGTGGCAATGACGCCCTGAGGTACAGTGACACAAAGCAATATCCATGGGGTCTGGACAATGCTTTGTAACTATAGAAATAAGGTGTTTTTCCTTCGCTATGGTGCCATCCACCCCCGAATTCCCTCACTCTCCTATTTTTCTCTCTCTTCTTCCTCTCATCTCCCTTATACATTTCTCTCTCATCAATACCTTCTCCAATTACGACTCTGTCCACGTTTGCGAAGCGTAGCAGATGTATGTTGCCATTTCTTCTGAGTAATATTTTTCCTTTGGAGGTTTTAAGCCAGCTTTTAGAAGAAGAAAATAAACACAAAATAAACATCCGGAGTAGAGTATATTAAACAAAGTTAACCTGAAATGACCGGAAAATAATATCCCTGCACAGAGAGGAAATAATCGGAGTTTATTCCCTTTACTTGTTTTACTCTTGTCGGCTAAGGCTGGAAATATCGTGTGGATCGACCCTCACAATTTCCGCTTTAATCGACACTTGCGACTGCAGCTTGCTCTCCGATGTACTGACAATGGACCCGACCTGGCTCGACGAATCATCGACCATTTTGGGGTCTTTAGGGAGCATCTTGTTTCCGGAAGTTCCTGTTTCCAGGTGTGACTCACCCCAAACAACTCTAAATATCTCTTGTGTACTAAGATTACGTGGTAACCGCTTTTGTTGGTGCAAATGTGCCAACGGTTTATTTGCCTGCGTCTCTATATACATTGTGACAATGTGCACCAGGACTGCGCAGGTGTGTGCTTGACCTAAGTGCACCCGTACCTTATCTATGCTCATGAAATTAAAGTCCATGTTCTTTCAACTGAAAGGTGTCCCAGGCCCATTAAGTGTACGACACAGCATGTAGAAGTTCGGTACATAAAACGTTCATCTTCTTCACCATGAAAACTTCGGATTTTTGTTTAGCTATAAATTTTTAAATGTTAAATTTTTAATCAATCAGTACAAATCGGAGTCTTCTAGATTACTTTTCAGGAACACCAAATAAACTAACATTTAGACTTAACAACTACAAAGTACTAAACAGTTTTTTTTTGGTCAAAGCAGAGAGCTGACCACAGCACAGATTTTATTCTTCCAAAATCTGACTTAAGAATCAGCTACCATTCCAGAGAAACAAATATGTAAACATTATTTCGTACAGAAACAGCTCGAAACCATGACCACTCCAATGCCAACAGATTCACTTGATTAGGATATGGTTCCTGCTCTTCCACCGGCTGTTGCCTTATAAGGACATACATGGCTTAGCAAGTACATCAAATACTGTAATACTGTTCTTCAAACTACGGTTTCTATTTTCAGGATCTTGATGAAAAAATTCTCAACATTATCCAGAAAATAGAGTTGGTTCATCCTAAAATTGAAAACTCTTTGTGTGAATACTTTCGTCTGGTGTATTGTCGGAGAACCTTGCACGGATGTTCAGTGGTGGATGACAATAACAAGCACCAGGTTAATTGTCAGTTTAGTTCACGACTAAGTGCATTCACTGTTTGCAAAACTCATTATGGCTACACACTACTCAAAACAAGGGAAATAGCACGATATGTAGCTTGGCTCACCTACAAATGTTCACTAACACATAGCTCTCCCAGAGATTCCAAACTTTGTTCTTTATTTTGGGCTTTCGTGAGCATTGGCTTAGTGACTGTAAACAAAGAGGTGAAAGGGTGAGAGTCTGGAGAGAAACACTGCTATAGATTCTTTGCTGCTGTGATAATTATTTACTCAAAACATGTCACGGAAGTTTTTCTGCAGCTTCTAAGAAAAAAACCCCATTGAAATGGATTATATTTTAAAGATTATCTATGTACATGTTTTGAAGCCATGGTATTTATTTTATTTCCGTGCTCGAAATTAAAGACACAGATGGTTTTGCCCTTAGATTTAAAAAATGTTAAATGCAATTAAATAAATTTCTCCCTGTCAACACTTCGGTTAGTGCAAAATGTTCATGGGAGAAGATCATGGACTGACCTAAGCTATCCTGTAAAAATTAATTCTTCGAGAGCAGGACCTACCGTTATCTACTTAACGCTTGAGAGATGGAGAGAAAGAGATAAGTGACAAATAAAAAGAAAAATAATACTTAAATAAGAACGATGAAAGATAAGAAAAAAAGACACACAGGAGGGGGATGACGGGGGTGAGAGGATGATGTCAGATAGAAAAATAAATCGCATGTATACTTAATACCATATCTTAATATAATGCCATGAGAGAGGCAACACAGAAACAGTATTTGATTCTTATGAACGTATCATGGCTAGAAATCATGACATTCATCTTGGAGTAGGGGAGTAATAACATCCCTGGAAACAAAAAAGAAATCTGGGTTTTGAAGGTGAGAACTGAAAGGCTGGGCACGCCTCAGCCATAAATAATCTCTTTTTAACTGGCGAAACTGGAAGCTTTGATGAGACACGTCCACTGTGCATAACAAAATAACAGGAAAAGAAGCCTTTTATTGATCCCCACAGAGCGTGCTTTTTGGTTACCATAGTCACGCCTAGACTAAATGTGTTTCCTATATAATAAAAAACATCCCAAAGGAGAGAATTCTCAAAAATCAATACATGTCTCTGATATGCAGCTGTCCTTTCCAAATGGAATAAAGGAAGTTTGGTGGAAAGCATGAGTAATCACCAAACATATGTCCAGGTCTCTAGTGCATGTTGAGACAACTAAAGAATCATAAACTACACAGCACTGGAGAATTTTCGTCTAATGGAAACTTTAGCAAGACCGTTTGCTTTGCTAGAAAGGCAGAAGAAAAGAATAATAAACAAAAGTAATAGATTTTTTAAAAAGTAAGCCGTACATTGAGAGACAGACAGACAGTGCCAGGACAAGACTTACAGCAACCGACAGAAAGAATGCTGCACATCGGAGGTAAAAACACTCAGCTGTCACTTATTAACGAGGGTTAAATGATGCCTCGTACCACAGCTTCTTAAAGGTCAATGATGTACCCTCCTGTGTCCACGAACGATAATGAAGATGGCTCTGTGCTGCTGCAACAGAATCTTCGTGGCGAAGAGGAAAGGTAAAATGTTCTGGAGAGCTTTTTTCCAGGAAGCAAAATATCAGGATGTCCGCAAATACTTCCTCTCTTCTGGCAAAACTCTGGTGAAGCAGTTCAGCTTTGAGGCAAACATAACCGCAAAGTCTGCACAGCTAGGGGTAGAGGGCATTGAAGGAGTCAATGGAGGAAGTAGAAGTAGAAGACACCTTTAATGTTTACAAGTCAGGCCAGGACCTACCTTTTCAATGCAACCATCTGATTACAAAACGTTTCGAAATAAGACTGCCCTGTATAACTCCTTTTTGATTTTTCGCTTGCTGATGCATCCTCGCGGGTACTCGGGGTGAAAACAAATTAAACCACGAGATTTTCTCTCACTGAAACGTGTGTGTGTGTGTGTGTGTGTGTGTGTGTGTGTGTGTGTGCGTGCGTGTGTGCGTGCGTGCGTGCGTGCGTGCGTGCGTGCGTGCGTGTGTGGGAGTGGAAAACATCAGCCTGATGAGCAAAAGCACCGTAATGATATATCTTTGCCAAATGTCTGGAACAGCTTCACGCAACCCCAAAGCAGTCGTGGACACACGAAAATCTCGTTAAATTATCGCACAAACGAGATTCCCAAAAATAACACCGCGCCTGAGGGCAGTCATTCATTTTTCTGCGCAAGAGAAAATACTTCTGAAAAAAAATTTAACAAAAATTCACTTTCTTTCCCGTCCTTCACCAATCGGTCTTTCACTTTTTTCTCTCAAGCAAACTGTGTGAACCGAGCTAGTGCACAAGACTGTAAGCTCAACCGCAGACCGTTTTTTTTGCTTTTGTTTTATAGGATTAACATAGTGATTGACACGTTGTGCTTTCTTGTCTTTCTTTTTTATCTTTGCTTTAGTAAAATCGTAAGGTCTTTTCTCAAGCCTCATCGAATAACCAAGGGAAAAAAGCCCGCTTCTCAATTTTAGTGGACAATAGTTACTGTAATGACATATTTAAGGTCCACCCAGTATTGTTGACCAGTATTGCTTTTGTTGACCAGTGAACTTTTAGGTGTGCTGGGACTCATTCGTGGCCCTAGTGTGCTGTGTGCTGTGTGTAGGATGTGTTATTAGGGACTACATTGACTAGGGAGTGTATTACGACTTGTGTGACGTTTGATATTTGGCCTGCAGATTGTGTCGGTGCTGTGTGTAGATGCTTTCCTATGACCTGGAGCTCCGTCATTTTGTTATGACGTCACATTATTTTCACGTCACACCATCTGTCATTTGTGAAGCGCCTTGAGTTCGTCATAAAGGGAGGATATATATATATTTTTTTTCTCAACCACACAACAGCAAACTTTCCAAGTCGCTTCTCAAAAGCCACCGACGACGAGGCCATGTTTTCGCAAATGCATTTCTAAGCATGCACTCAGGTAAGCTAGCTATTTCTTAAAAAAATATTTCGTGGAACCGCTGCTGCATTACCAGCGCCCTTGTGAGGGCGGTGAGGGCGGTGAGGGCAGGAAGGAAATCAGCCGACTTGCCAGGAAAGCTCGTGATTAATGACGTCACACTTGTCGTGCAGCAAGCGCAGCATGCAATATCGGTGTCAGCTGTGGCTGGATTCAAACTGTCGGAAAATTCGATCCCAGGGGAAACTCACGTTATTGTTTTCAATGCAAACTTCTTGTGTGAGAATGGCTGTCCTCATAAATCACTAGGCGGAAGATTTTGGGGGAGAAACAGAGAGGCATATACAGAAAGACCTCAGAGACACGCACACACGCGCGCTCACATTCAGACTCGCGCGTATTTGAGATACAGATGTATAAAAGAGAGAGAAAAAAAGAGAAAGGAAGACGAAAATGAAATAAATAGTAAAAGAAAAACAATGTACATTCAGAAAAAGATCAGACGCAGGTAAGTACATACAAACATTTCAAAACACACACACACACACACACACACACACACACACACACACACACACACACACACACACAGCTTCACTCTCTTACACGTGTGCGTGCGCTTTCACCCATACGCACAAAGACACACAATGTATGTGAAAGAGAGAGAGAGAGAGACAGAGGCACGTGCAACAAACTGATGTGAAAGTAAAAGCTAAACAAGACATTCTGGACCATCGGCAACTATGGTTACATTCACTTCCATCCCCCGTTGTCTGTTCGAAATATTTTGGCAAAAGTTTCTCGAGTAAAACCGCATGAGACGCTACTCATCCACCGACAAACAAGCATCTGACCATTACTGGCAACTAGTAGCTCGCTGCAAGCAGACGATCCAGGCACATTCCTAGCAGATTACAAAGCCTTTGCCAAAATCCCTGAAAAGTGACAAACGAAAAAGAGAGTAGAACGCTTCTGTTGTAAATTCGCTAAGTGCCACTGCTAACATTACGATGTGTATGTATTGGCAGATTCTCAAGTGTATCCAGTCCTCACTCGATTAGCCTCCATGGGATGGGTTGTTAAATGTCTGTGCATATATATATATACTTCAGTAAAGGAACTGTCCTTCTGCAGCACGAAGTCAAGTATTTTAATGCCTACAAATACATTCGTAACATATACATAACCGGTTCTCTGCAAAAACAAACAAACAAACAAACCAACAAACCAACAAACAAACAAAAAATCGTAAAGATAATGCACAGGATCCCCTAAACTCGCTGGTCTCACAAACCAGATGTCTTTAACCAGCTGTTACTGTTCTTTAAGAGCGGAAGATGTCTTTAACCAGTTGTCATTGGTCTTTAAAACTTTTGCTTTTACATGCAGTCCAGCTGCTGTTTTGAATTTAACACCTGAAAATCGAATATATGTCGTTCCTGTATATTTTCGTATTCTTTAAAAAAATATTTTAGAGATACAATATTCTTAGAGAAAACAAATTAAAAATGATAAATGATGGAAGGGGCAGATTAAACAAAACAGGAAAGAACAATGATAACAAACAGTTATCACCAACAAATAGTGGGGTAAAAGCTGTAGAGCTAACACAGTAAAGCACCTGTTTGAAAAACTAGTTATCGGTTTTGAATTCTGGACGCATAGCATCGGCGATTTTTTCACGAAGGAACACCGAAGTCATTGTTGTACAATTCCTTCTGAAACAACTTCCAGCCTTATGCTGCTCAACAGTAGATGGATTGTAACAGTAGATTGGGAGCTTTGCTTATTTTACTCACGAAGCATCCTTTTTGTGTATACTAACCCTGTTTATATTGTCACAAGTAATATTGAAAATAAGCGCTCGAGAACAAGTGTTTGAAGAACAGACTTTTGAATGTGGACTATTTTACGGCCATCACTGAACGATGACACAATCAAGGAGCTCTCTAAACTGAACAAAATCGGAGAGGAAAAGTGAATTAAACGATTTCCTAATTAAAGAAATATTGTGTTGTGTTGTATTGTGTTTTATGTATGGGTTGTTGGTTTTTTGGAGAAGGTCTGAAATGTTCGTACATGCTTGCAACAAATTATTCTCAGTCGAATGCCCAAAAGTGGATCTTGCCTATCTTTTCTCGTGTTCTCCTAGAAAGACACAGACATAAAGATAGCAGGCTATAAACTAGGGAAGACGATTGGCAGTAAGAAAGAGAAATATTAAGACCGAGTTTATATAACTGATACTGGAGATAACTGAGCAAATAAGAAGCTGAGAAAGACAGAAAGCGACACACACACGAAACTGAAAGCGAAGGTGTGTTTGTGGTGAGGGTTTAGAAGAGAGAGAGAGAGACCAACACAGCAGAGAACGATGCTGGCTCAAGGCCTTAAAAATGGAGGAAAGGAGAAGGTGTGACAGGAGGGGAGGTGGCTACTGGCAGTAAGCTACGCCTAAGCCAAGAACAAAGAAACGCGAGCTTAGGAACGGGCAAAGTTAACCGCGAAATGTTTCTAAAAGAAGAAAGAAATTTGGACGAAATCGTGAAACGCGATCCCAAGAGCTGCCTGGTGAGCCATGGTAACAGGCAAGTGAGGTTCTCACGCATGAACTTTTCACTCTAATCACTGTAGAGGGTTCAGGAACATACAGCCCTGCAGGTGAACCTGGTCCTCACAGCTTGGCAGTTGCTAGCATTCCGACAGAATTGATGCTCAGACCTTGGTCAAGTAAAAAACACCTTAACTTTTTTTATTGACCGCGTTAACTCACATTGTCTTATTTCGACACAAATTGTGAATACTGACGATTATAATAATGACTAGCTGCTTACTTTCCGTGTCTTAGCCAACTCACAAAAAGAACACATGTTGGATTGGGTCCTGAATCAGGCTGACGACCAATTAGTGCTGTCAGTTTATACTTATCAAGATCTCTTGTCTGACCCCTATTGCAAGCTGATCGAACTTGTTCCTACATGTCTCCATATCGGAATCAATTTTTAGGACCACTCGCTGTCTACGCAGCACTGATAAACAAGCTTCCAAAATCACAACTGCAGAGGGCGCTGCGTCAGCCATCATCTGTCGATCAGCGACTGTGTTCTGCCCTCATGACATATTATCTGCCCTCGACGGCGGTTATGCTTGACCTGTCTGCTGCATTTGACATAGGGGACCACCATATGCTACTTTAAAGACTTCACACCCTTTACGGAATTTCTGGACCGCACAAGAATTCTTCAACTCCTGTCTAACTGATGGGACCCAGACTGTTTGTTGACGGTCAAACATCACGCCCTGCTCCACTTACCTTCGGGGTCCCACAAGGCTCCGCACTTGACCCCATTTTGTTCATTTGTACATAAATCCGCTATCATCATGCATCCAGTCTTACTATGTTCCTCATTAATCATGCTGATGACGCGACTGTACTGCTCCACTCCGCCGACCGAGTCTCATTCTGCTATTACCGCTATAGGAGCCTGTATTAGTGATGTAAGATGGTACACAACAAACTAAACCTACCGACGACAAAGCGGAAGTCCTCCTACGCTCGAGAAGAAGATTCGATCATCACTCATCAGTCCGCTCAAAATACATCAAGGTGGGTGAAACCAAGCTCCATTTTATGTCATCCGTCAGAAATCTGGGATTCATCGTCACTGCTAACATTTCTCTTGATAGACAACTTAGAGCTGTCTGTCAGTCTGTACATTAGGAGCTTCGTAAGATCAGGACCATTCGCCATATTATCTCTACACACGTTGCCAAAACTCTAGTCTGAGACAAAGAAAGATTCTACATTTTCTTTATCTAATTGGACTCGTACTTGAGAATAGCTCACCGACAAGCTGACATATCGAACAAAAATGTTTCCAATACATACCACCACAAGTACAGACTACGAGAAAATCCTCCATGAGGGATAATTCTTTGGGAAAACTCCGTGTCTTCACATACAGGAGTGCAAGTAAAGCATTTTATTGTGTATATTTTTACCCAGCATCCAATGTCATTTAAGGAAACGAAGGAGGTCATGGGGATGGGCAACAGAAGTAAGAGAAGGGAAGAAACGGTTTTTCCCCTTTTCCACTTGCTAGCTCAAACAAAATCTTCCTGGTCAAACTTACGCTTGTCTTTGCCTGGCCCCCTGTTTGGCCCCATCAATCATTAGGCATTACATGGAGATCGAATTGCGCTTCGCCCGGCCCATGGTGCTGTGACAGAAAAAAGTGCATTTGGCAGACGCAGATTAGGTCCATTTGTCCAGGGCGGCACCTTGATCGATGGTTGTAGACTGCCGACAGCGCACTAAACCTTTTAATACTTTCGTCACTTCCGCTTGTCCCATTTACAGCGTCTGCCTTGGATCATTGCTGTTGGAAGAGTGCAGAAAGGGTTCAAGGCTATTGGAGCTGAAGGTCCGCAAGTTTGGGAAGCCGTTTCCTGAACAGTGAAAATACGATTTTGATTTGTGGCTAAAGCCTTGCAAGCAGTGACCCCGACATTGCTCCTGCTGCGCTGTTCCAGAAATTCCAAAGACAAAAGACATCCAGAAGCTTCATTTTCAAACGAAACAAACCGGAAACAGCGAGCAATAAGTCCATCGTGCCGCTGGGAACAGCAAGCGTGGTTCCTAGCCTCGGTTTTTAATGTCCCGTGCACTTGATCAGGGTTCTGAGACAAGCAAGGAGTCGATGAAAAAAAAATTATTTGGATATTCAAGCTGCAAAAAGTACCCGTTCTCAAATTTACATACTAACATATACAACTGCACGTGTGCGCGCGTTCATGTGTCAAGAGATGTACCACACACATATATATATATATATATATTCAGACCTTTTTATCTATTTTTTAAGTAAAATTCAAATAATCCTTTATTTCGTGTAAAGTCTCTGCCTTAATAGTCCGTGTAGGTGTGTAGTTAAAACTCGTCCAGAGAACAGGACTCACGCGTTCAGTTTTGTGCTCGAGGCGCTAACTGATTCTTTAAAAACACACAGGCGGATGTAGAATGACTCTCATGTCCAGGACCTTGCATGACACTTGCATGTTTGGCTCTAGGCCGTTTTAGCGTTGAAAACCGATTCTATCTTCTATGTGTTTTTTAACTGACATTGTCATATTTCACTTTTCATAGGCTTTATTTTGTAGTTTATTTTGTATTTACGTACTGTTTGTTTGTAGCAGGCGCATGATTTCTAGCATGGCTATATCTTATAGCTAGTGATAGCAAAATACCAAACACGGTGGCTGAACCAAAGGTAATGATTTTCTCACCTGGTACAGTGTCGAGAAGGCATCGATCAGTGTCTGCGTAGGTTAATTTGTTTGAGGTAGTGAACGATCCGCAAGATATTTCACATCCAATACTTATTCACCAACTTTCTATGAGTCTTCTACTGTTGCATTTTTTCAAATTTCTATTTTAAGAAGATAAACAACTTTTGGAGGACTTTCTGGGTCTTTTCATATCGTTAACATAGTTGTTAATTTTTTTTTTGAAGAATCGAAAAGTAATGGTTCATTAATTTTTTTTTGAAATTATATAACAAGCAAATTTATATTTTTAAAATTATGATATACAGGTTTTTTGGCACATTAGTTTGTATTTACGAAATCAATTTAAATAAACTACTTCATAATCCATCAGCTTTGTTTTCAAAGTTTCAGAGTTTTGAAGCAAAGACACTATTTCGCGACTTGAGTATCACCCACTTTATCTTCAAGTGTCTCTAAATGCTTTGCCTGCCTTAGGAACCAGAGCAGGTGTTCATTTATTGACAAAAATGGAAAGAAAGCAAGAGCATAAAATGCCAAAAATTAAAAGCCTAAGCTTAAAATACTAGTAGGGTGAACATTTTATTTTTCTAGATTTAGTAAAGCTCAGTTCAAAATACTTTCCCCTCAAATTCTGTGTAAATAACCTCCCCCCCCCCCGCTGTCCTTGAGACACACCTCAACATGCACAGGTGTCAACAGCACACACGGGACAGATGTGCATGGGGAGGCTTCAGCCTATGGAGGAGCTGGGATGATATGTTAATTAGGCATGACTTCTTTCTGCGCATTGTCCTGCTAGAAGGCAGATAAGTGAAGTGTGGTTTCCCCACCCCGCCCAGACTTGAGGGAATGTATCGTGGACTGAGCTTTACCTAATCATAAGAAAACACTTTTGCATCGAACTGGACCTTTACGAGGACAAATACTTGACAACACGTGTTCTTCTAAAAAAAAAAAAAGCTCTAAGCAGTTTGGTGTGAAAACTCGCAATAAACATCATTGAAATTCCTCCATCAACTGTCGTCAGAATAGAAAACCACGATTTTATTTTCTGACAGCATCGGAAGCTGCAACGGAGCTGTCCCCAAATCGTGACAAATTAGGACCGACAGAAGAGGTGAGGGATCATGGATTTCCAGACACCTCTAGCTGTTTCAATGATGCAGACGATAAACAACCGAAGGCTGAGTATTTTAAATCACCTGACGGTAAACCGGCGAACAAGAAGTCTTAGCTCACTCGCCAACACTAATGGACGAGCTGGCATGCGCTTTGTGTAAATCAGTAAAGACTCTTGGCATGCGCTGTGTGTGTAAATCTGTAGCAAAAAAAAATGTGGAACGACTTGTGTTTAACTCTGTAAAAACATTCACCATTCTGATCGATTTCAACTCCTGCCTGCCTTTAACACTTCAGCCACAGAGTGCGTGTGGGTGCTAAGCGAAGTAGGAGGCCAGAAAAAAAAGAATTGCACGAGTCTTTTTTTTTTGCGACTGCATTTGCAGCTTGATGTGATGGTCTCGTTTTTTTATACGACCAGTAAGAAATAACTTATGATTAAGATACGGTTAAGGAGAGATCAATTCTTCCCCAAGGGGAATGAATGAATGAATCCTTACAGCTAAGTTTCTCCCTCACGAAAAACCAGTGACAGAAAAATTTATGAGGGCAAACAACTTGTTTTTATTTTACGTGAGAATGTTACTTGCAGGTAAGGAAGAGAGAAGTCTGGGTGGGGGTGGGGGATACAGAGCTAGAAGAATGTGCTTACATTTTGGTTTATACATACAACTCATAAAACATAATACATGACATGGCGCGTAGAATAGATTGCGTATATCTATCCGTATGAAGTTCATGATACCTTCACAAAACTTCGTCTGCACGTGAGTCTTTCGTCTGAAAAAGTACGAAAGTAAGAAAAAGACAAAGAAAGAAGTCGTTTTGACACAAGGGTTAGGAGTTATGTATACAGGATATACACAAGTAGCGAGACATGCAAACGAACACACACATAGATACTTCACACACACACACACACACTTCACAGAGACACGTTTGTACACAGCATTGCTACAGTTCAGTGGGCTGTATTGCACTCAGTTCTAAACAGTGAATTTCATGCTTTGGCTGACATCAATGCAAGTCTCACAAAGCGCGACTCGAAAGTACGGTAGCCTGGTGGTGACAACTTAATCACTCGACAATACCTGACCGCTCGCCCGTCTCGAAGCTTCATGAATGTTGAAGACGCCGTGGGAATTAAGAGAAGCAAGAGTTTCAGTAGCGGTTTTGTCTCCAAATCGCCCTGCAGACGCCAATTCCGGCTGTTGCTGTTCACATGGAACAGTAAGGCCAGGAGTCTGAAAAGGGTGGGTGAGTTCACACAAAGAGCATCCAGTTTTGTTCCACACTCGACAGGGAGACACGCCCGCGAGTGCCTTAGAATCGAAAACAAACAAACAAACAAAAAAACAAACAATCCAACCAGCAAAATAGAGATGCTTGTACAATTATAGGTTCTCAAAGGCTTTACAAGATAGCAACAAGAGAAGACGTCTCCAACTGAAAGTCTTCGGAAGGTGTATCGAGGGTGTGTCGTTGTCTAGTCTTGTATGAAGAAGGTTGCATGGGTGACACAGTCAATACTAGTGTGAGGAAGTTTGCGTCAAAGTGTGTTACTGTCAAGTCGTGTATTCAGATGGTATCAAATGTGTATCATTGTCATCATGAACTGTGTTAATAAACACGCTTTCGGATTACAATGGGCGTGGAATTTTACTGTATTAAGAGCTTAGAGGCAGGTAAAGTTCTGAAGCCAGTAAATGGTGTGTCAGGAAAACCAGTTCTGTATTTAAATGACGATTTCTTATATGCATGACAGGTTTACGTACCGCTTATATTTCCTGCACCTCGGGTCCCGTGGGCTTCCGCGCCAGTTTTTCTCAAAGACTGACAACAAACGCTTATCAAATATTAATCTACACGCGTACACTTAAAGGCCAACGGATCCTCTCTTTCTCTAACACACACACACACACTCTTTCTCTTTCACTCTCTCTCTCTTTCTCTTGCAATCGCAACTTTAATATTACCATGTCATCGTTAAATGTTCAAGAACAATGAAAGGAGAGACAGCGATGAAGTGGACGAGAAATAGGAAAGATTGCTGCAATGACCATTCACTCATTAAATCTTTTTGTCTTTGTGTTTCTACCTGCTGGTGCGGCTGTTCTTCCTCACTTTCTCCTGTTCATGTTCGTGCGCATGTAGATGTGTGGGAAAAACCTAAACTGAAATCACAAATCTGCTTTATTTCTGTAACTCAAAATGTAGCTAAATTTTCCATAAAATGTAACTACTTATCCATTTTGATCTACTCTTGTTAATTTTCTGCGCTTTATGCTCGTCAATATCGCAATGTGTTCTTATGGAACGACCACAGTTGCAATAAAATATGGATCACAACAGATCCCATTAAAAATAGCGAAGTGATCTCTTTCTCACTCCACCGCTATTGTTATTTTGTTAAATCCGCTTTTTCGTTAAAGCAAAGAAATATTCTGTGGACCCGGAGTAAGACAGGAGCAACTTGCTGCTAGACAAACCAGAGCCGATGCAGGCTGTCTGCATAGCCTTTCGTGTATCTGCACTGGGGTTGCCCCGGCCAGGTGTTTAGATAAAGCGGCACGAAAAACTATTGAGATAGAAAGTTGACACACCTGTGAGAGCACTGCACAGCTACTGGATGGCGTCGCGGTGCCAAAAAAGACAGTCCAACCTATAGGCCATAACCGAGTACGGCCAGAAAGAGGTGAACTCTTGGCATCTACGAAATGCCAGGTGAGTATCTCTGGCGGTCTTAGAGTCTGTGGACTACGAGGAAGCTCGAAAGACAAAAAGCATGCGCAGGGCAGCCGCACCTGTCCTCTCAAGCATCCGGAACGTGATGTTGTAGATAATGTAGAAGTATATGTGTATGACTGGGAGCTAACAAGTGTGTGTGTGTGTGTGTGTGTGTGTGTGTGTGTGTGTGTGTGTGTGTGTGTGTGTCTATATATATATATCTTCGAATAACAAAATTGGTAAAGTAGATTTCTTCTCTGAGCTAGTTTCACTAGTCAGCAATTTACTAGCACGAAACCCCTGTCAATGTATGGAACCTGTGTGTGTGTGTGTGTGTGTGTGTGTGTGTGTGTGTGTGTGTGTGTGTGTGTGTGTTATGCGTGAGTGCTAATGTATCCTATGTTTGTAGGAACCGTTTGTATGTAAAATGTTGGTTGGCTTCTTGCCCTTGTGCGTGTACATATGCTTGTAAGTATAAGAAAATTATGCACACACCCAAATAATTGTTAAAACAGATCGAAAGTCGAGAGTAAAATCTACAAAGGCAACCACAGTCCTCAAAATGCGTCTCCCGACTTGTTGTTAATAATCAGGTCTTTTCATAGATACTACTGCAGTAAGGAGTTTTCACCAGTCAAGATGTGTCATCCCAGCATGACACTCAAGAAGTGTCACTCACCACAAGGACCTCCCATTCCATCCTAGTCCAAGGAATTCCTGAAAATCAACCTAAGGCATGCACCATTTCTCTTCAAACAGTGTCTTTTCTCATGGAAGAAGCAGAATAAGGGGAGGAGGAGGTTGTGATACTGATGCTGATAAAAATAATGACGACAAGTTTCCATCATGTCTACTACACACGTATCATGAATTGTTCGGACTCTTCCAACATATACTTCTACTGGCTAGTTACACAAACTCCAATTCACAGCCAGAGTCAGCAAGTTCTCGTCCTCCTCAGTAGTTTTGGACACTCTGTCTCTCCCTCCTCTTCCCTTCCTCGCCTATCTCTCCAATTAAACCTCTCGCTAGAGACCGGAGAAGTAAAAGCAGCAGTAAGCCATTGGCTGGTCATTAATTTCTTCTCCGCGACCGCGAGAGGAAAGTAACTGCAGCTGACCTAATTGATCTTGCTGACACCGACTTCATCCCAGCCCCTACTGTCTGTCGGCCAGTTGAATGCTCCTCCGCGTACCTCCCGTGGCACGTGCAATCACAAGCAGCACATTTATGGCAGTCACAACCGTTTTGATAGTCTGCAGCGACTACAGACGATCATCTCTGTCAGCACACTTGGTCTGGTGTCTGTTTTGAAAGCTTAGAAAGCAGTCTTTGCATAACACTAGAAGTCTGAGAGTTCAGATTTACTGATAGGTACAGATCTCATCAGAATCTGTGTTTGAATATATATAAATATATATTGAAAGAAATCTAGGCCTGGTATATTTCCGAGTAATTCTGACCCCTGTTACAGGGCAGTAAGCAAAGGTTACATGACAACTATAGTTTCAAATAGACGTGGTTTGTATTGAAACATGGGGATTCTCTTCTAAAGACTGGAATTCAAAATGTTTATACCACGTGCGTTCGCTCACATCCTCCGTGTCAGCCACACAGACAAGAGGTTCTCGTGCCCGTCGACACCTACTGTCCGTTCACCGACATACAAGCAGGAGCAGCTCAATGAAGAACAGCTTCCCTTAATAAAATTCCCTTTTTGCCTTGCTTTTTTTCTTTCTTCTTTTTCGTTTTCTGTTCCTGCCTTTCTGTTCCCTATAAACCAAATTAGAAACAGCGGCAGAGGTCAGGCTTTGCCATGTGCACGTTATACCCGGTACTGTCTACTCTCGGCTGCTTCTCCGAGTAGTAGGCGCCCACCCGATGCCGTCAGTGCACCGAGACGTTTCCCCGGCGGCCACAAATGTTAACTGCTTATCGTATCCTCCTGCTGCCTGGTTATCCGCCAGTGAAGCAAATTCAGTCTGTACCAGGCCTAACTCTTTTTTTAAATATAAAAAACCACCCTGTCGTTTCGGTCGTGGGGCAAGTTGCATGAACATTCGTATTTCCTCTGCATAAGTGTAAATGCCAATAAATTTTCGGAGGGTAAGCGGCTCTTACGGGTACTTTTCTGTATGGAAAAGGAAGTATGAATACTAGTGCGAGCCGATCCAAGTCTATGTAATCCCCATGTAGGCGCAGGCTGCATCTGCTTGACGCACGCGTGCCACACGTGGGTGTCATTAAGATCGCTACATGAGCGGAGCTCAGTGACAGAAACAGACGGCTGAGCTCACAACTCCGCTGCAATGGTAAAATCAGAATGCTTCCGGGAGGAGGTAAAAAGAATCCTGAGGGTTACTCCAACAGGAGGTGTTCATTAAGCGTGTCAGATACCTAACGCTTTCCACATCACGAAAAGTCACATCGCCATTGGTTCATCTACTGCAGTAGTGCATACCTGTCTCTCGTGGTGTCTGTGAATCACTCGTCGAGAGCTCAAGAGGAGAAGTTATTAGAGACAGTGCCGCTCCTGTTAACTGCGAAATCATGCACTGAGAATACTCAAAAATATGGGTGCGATTCCATCACGAAGTCATTGTGACTCATTTGTCAGTGGGAGTGGAAAGTATGAACAACATACACAAGCCGCAATTTTCTCCTAAAATGAAGCTGGACTAATCAAAATAAAGTTGCTTTGGCGGCTGAGCTATTAAGCAAACGCGTGTATGATTTGCTGCAGGTTTTTTCCTCTTGGCTGATTCATACCTTAACATTTGTAGCTGATTTAGAGCTTTAAAATCTGGCTGAGAATTTTAAATATCCGTTTTTTTGGCACATAGAAATTGTACAAGAAAAAAAGGAGAGCCATACTTCTTATCGTAAGAGATGGAAAGGGACTTGCCCGATTAAAAAAGGCAAGATGTCTTCACAGACAGGTGGCATCTCTGGCAGAAATTTTGCTTGGCAAGTGAAAAATCTGCCTAGCTCTTGATCTCACCCACAGAACAGAATTTAGCCTCCTGGAAAGCTTTCATTCTCTAAAATAAACACGAATGCGCACAAAATAGCATACTGATTGCATCAGTATCGTTTACTGACGACAACTGCCAAACGGAGGTCTTTTCATCGTCAGATTCTATCTATAGAATCATTTCCATCTACAGTTATTTATGCAGGTTAAGATATCACACCCGTTGCCCTTGGCACTATTGTATTAAGAACTAGTCAATGGTTCTATTGATATCCCGAGTTTTTCGAGCGGTCCGGTGGCGCAACGGTTAGCGCCTGTCACCAATTCAGTGAAGGTTGGCTGTCCTGGGTTCAGTTCTCGTCTCGGTCACGCTGTTCTTTCTCTGCATGTGACATCTGTTTACAGGGCAGGCTGCCTTGCCGTGATATAGCCTTAGTTGCTGGCTCGGCGTAAAACACCAATTAAAAAAAAAATCCCGAGTTTTTCTGAACTCACCACGCTTGACCAAAAATTACTGGAGACCAGTAGAAAAAAAAACTACGAAAGGGTTTTACTGAAGGGGTCAGGGAATCGAGGCTGAGAAGAACCCAGTCTTGGATATTTTGCCAGGCTGTACAGACAGACAGAGTGAAGATGAACTGCGAGCTGTTGTGATACCACGCGCCGACACATTCCACTGATGCTTTCCGCACGTTAACCTGACGGCGTTAAGCGAGGGCTTTATGGCTGCTGTCCGATTCTGCTTACGTGGCGCTTCGTGCGGCACTAGCACATCATGCGATGGAGATGACCTGGCCGAGATAGTGTGATTGAGCGAGCTCTTTATCACAGACGATAAGAAATCAGCGGCGCTTGTGAAAGATGCTCGATTCTAATGATTGTGCAGTAACCTTTACAAATGATTCGACCTGCACGACCTGTATCAGATACAGGATGGCTTGGACCGATAGGTGTGAGACGAGACTTCTCGAGAAGAACTTTCTTATCAGCTAAGATATAACGTGTCTAGAGCTGAAAAAGAAGTAAGGCATTTGGCTGAAGGCGACGTCTGCGTGGACGTTTTGGGAACACACACACACACACACACACACACGCACGCACACACACACACATACACACAAACACACACAGACTTGCGGTAAAAGAGTGCTTTTGACTCACCATTTCGTAGCAAAAATAGGAAGTTCGAAAGGTGCTAAGATATTCTCACCTGCTTTTAGGAAAGCCCGAGTCCTTTTAACATAGTTATAGAAATGGAGGCTCAAATATTCTTCACGCTTACTGTACTGGCTGTGGCATTCGCAGAACACGTGTGCCGTGACAACTGTGTTGCCCCAAACCTACCTTCAACACTGACATGCTTTTTCTCAGATTATTTTTAATAAACAGCGCTGTGACAGGACAACAAACTGCTTAATCTAAAGAGAATTCAAACAGATCATACCAGCATGCTCTCTCTTTCCCAAACACTCTCCTACCTCACACATATACAAAATAGAAATTACAAAGCGAAAAAAAATAGTAAAATAAAAACACCCACAATCGGAACACCTATCCCCCATATATTCATCCACCCCATGGTGGTGGAAGGAGAGCCTATTTCTTGCTCGACTGCTTAAAAATCTAAAGAAATAAAACCTGTCTAAATTCTGTTAAAGAAACTTTTTATCAGCCAAGAAGGGTAAAAACTTCAGAGCTGCGCTTTTCTGGTAAAACCTGGTCTTCTGGGTCGGGTGGAAAGAGCTGCTAAAAACTGCAGAGCGGAAGTTGCATGCAAGGCGAGGACTCACGCGAGAGTTTACAGGTGTATGCCGGTACCGGGGAGCACGTGACCAGTTTGATGGCCTTTGATGTCTGTCTTACTAAGGTCTTAGTAACTTCTTCTCTAAGTTCTTATCTAACTCCGAAGGGACACAACCGCTCCCACAGACTTGCTTCCTCTCTTCCCCTCCCTCTGTAACGGTACACATCACGTTGCTAGGCAACGTCCTTAACTCTAGTATGCTAGCTTCCTGCTGCAAAAAAGCATGTGCGAGGGAAGGCAAGGAGAGATGAAGGTACTGTGTTAAATACTGCGGGGAGGGAATCAGACAGGGGGCGCTAGGGCGCGGGCGCAGGCGGGATGAACCCTGACGTTAGATAAGATCATGTAGCGAGGAAATGAGCTCGTGCTAGACACAGGTACATCCAAGAAATTGATGTGGATACCATTATTTATATCTTCCTAACCCTTCAAACAATTTTAGTCACTTTAAACTTAGACAAAAAAACTGGAACCAACGATTATCCCAATGGCTAGAAAACAAGAATTAACTTTATTTCTTGGTCAAAAGATAAAAAAGATTTATTGCTCTGAGTAACGAAGGTTAAAAAATTCTTAGTTATTACTTGTCAAAGCCTCGGCATCAAACAATAAGAAAATGTGTGCATTAAAACGTGTACTAGGACATTTCCCAGAAATGAACAGAAAGGAAGAAAAGAGGGAAATCAAGAAAGAATCAGGATAGAAAAATAAATAAGCCTGTCAAGTGTGCAACATTTCAAATCACATTTTTATTACTTGAAACGTAACTTTAAAATGCGCTAGTACAGACTGACCATTTGTTTGCTTCCAGAAAAAAGATTAGAAACAAGGATCAGTTTGGAACACGGAAGCCATCGCGCTAGGGTGGCAAGTATAACAAGCGCACATCGCGCAAAATTCTACATCCTGGCCGACTGGTACCACAGTCTATTCGCCGACTGGTGCATCAGTCTATTGGCCAACTGGTGAGACAGTCTATTGGCCAACTGGTGAGAAAGTCTATTGGCCAACTGGTGAGACAGTCTATTGGCCGACTGGTGCAACAGTCTACCAGCCTCCGTCTGAAAGGAATTTTGAGTTCACTAATCTTTTTAACTGCTTTATTTCTTAATCAGAGGATATATTTGCTAGAGACTTGTCCCCTAGAACACATTCAGAAATATGTTCACAGATTTGTTCCACTTTATTCTTACCTGCTGAGCTAAGAATTTTTTTCTGTGAGTGGACGGTTTTCGCCTAATACAGAATGAATGAATAAATGTGATGTGTGCGTGCGTGCATTCGTTCATTGGCATGTTAGACCATTCTGAAAGCTTCTGTTCTGTATAATGACTTCTAGTGTCGGTCAGCTCGAAAAACAATATTATCATCATTACAGGTTCATTTCGGACCAAAATAATCTTTAGCTCTCTCAATGCAGAATTTATGATGTTAGTAGAACCTCCGTTAAAAACTGTCCTCGCTAACTCAATGACATACAAAATTAACGCGAACAATATTTGTTTCCACCAACGTTCTTGAAATCCGTCGATATCACAACGACTAGAACCTATTTTTCTATCAGCACAATCCATTTATATTTGATTATGTAAACAACTGTGGATAAGGCCACGTTCTTGCAGTATGGAGACCTTTTATGTACTGATCTGAACTATTGAACCTTACAGTCCCATTCGTGCAAGGAGTCGAATGTCAAAAAAAGGCGGCATTTTCACTGTCTACGGAAGTTATAAAATAATAAGAGTCAGATAAATTTTAAGTTCGTCATGACATAACAAAATGAAATGTGTGCTGCAAATTTTTTTAACTTGGTGTTTATGGCCCACTATTATATTAACTCGTGTGTCCTGCACTTTGCCCTAAAAGTGCTGGGGCAGCTGTAATGGACAGTGAGGAAAGCGGTTGCCGAGGGGCACTCGCTCGTTCGTGGACCACATTGCAGTGAAATAGTTTTGTTGGTCAAAGGCTGTGAGGTATCGAGTAGTAGACAGACTGACAGAGACAGTACAGCTCCACCCTACGTCAGTGACCGACGAGTGCAATCTTTCCCCCACCTTGACCCTTCTTTCAAGCTGCCATAAAACCGATCGGGCACTATCACGTCTCCCAGCATGCAGCGCGTCTAGCATGCAGCGCGTCTCCCAGCATGCAGCACGACCGGGCCCGGCCAGTAGCACCAACATCCCCGTGCGCCAGCTCCATGCTGAGAGCCTTGTGTGTCAGGATGGTGGCCTTATCTCGCCAGTACAAAGATATAAAGAATGGTAGGCCAAGAAGATGGGATTCCCTACAGGATACAAAGCTATTGGCTTCTGATAGCAGGGCCAGAGTATTTGCTGAAGAGCACACACACACACACACACACACACACACACACACACACACGCGCGCGCGCGCGTAAATCCCTCCTTTTCCGTTCCCCTTTTACCGCAAGTGTAATATATTAGTGGCTCTTTAACCTGAAATGCCGGATATCGACTGGTAATTATAAATAAGCAAGATTCTTGCGCTGGCGAAATATTAGCTGACACTACCACTACTGATTAGGCTGCTATACTACTGTTCTACTGCTACTTCTATCATTACTACCACTCAACCAGTACTACTACGGTTGCGACTCCCCCTAGTAACGAACACATTCATATTTTGTAATAGTTAACTTCCCAATTAAAAGAATACACTTTTTAAAAAGTCTTGGGACCAGTTGCACAAAACGTTTCTAAAAGTTAAAACTGTTCTAAAGAAGTAAAATCTCTTCTTAAGCATTTTGATGCATTGCAGAAAAAACATACAAAAAATTGTACTGACAGGACGGAAAGTCAGAATTAATCAACTTTATCTTTAGTTTTAGTTTTAAAAATTCTGAAATTCTGGTGTTCACCTTAAACTAATTATCTAAATTGATTTAAGGCCTAAAAGTGTTTAAAATTAGAAATGTGTTGTGCAACTGGCCCTTGAGCTCTAATGATTTTGAATCTCTAAAATATTGACATAGTAAACTTGACAAGAAAGCCCAAATGTATATCGCTATAAATAGTAACAAGGGAGGGAGGAGATGGTACACAGAGCCATCAACTATGGTTATATCATGGCAAGGCAGCTAGCCTTGTAAACAGATGTCACTCGCAGTGAAAACAGTAATGAGGAAGAAATGTGAATACCCTAACAATTAAATAGTTGTGCTGCGGTCAAGAACATGCCATCATGAATATCGTTATAAGCATGAGGTTGCACTAAGGGTCAGCTAGACCTTTTCGATATGCTTATGTTGTGCAGGCTACAGCCAATGAGAGACTTCGAAACATATGGTAATTAGCCTTATCATTGGGTATGTGTGAAGTAATGGTCTTGATCTCTTTGGGCATTTGATGTCTGTAGGATAAATCTTCAGCTCGTTAGATGGTTGTTCGCTCAACATTTGGGAAGTCATAGCCAAGTAAGTTAGAAATAATGTAGTACTCTGCTGGTTATTTAGAAGTCATCGCAGACAGTAATGTTACTGTGCAAAACGAGTACAAACAAGATAAGAAGACTGTCCGAAAGTGTAGTCGCGCAGTGGATGGTGAATATCGAAGAGCCCTTAAAAACCACAAGCCATCAGAAACAACAGCCGACATCCGGTCTGTTTGTATGGAAACTAATGTTTATTAGATCAGTAGTGGCAAAGCGATCTTGACTGTGTGGAAAGACAATGAGAAGTGAATGCGGAAACATATGATCCAACAGTGTTGCTCTTACAAAAAAAAAAAAAAAAAAATTCGGTAGCCCAAGAGCTGCCATGCTGGACAACCGAACCTTATCTTTGCAAAATCACGCCGTAGCTCGCCAAGTCACGCGCGAGGGAGGTAATATACCGGTGCTTTCCATGTATACCTCTGGTAATGCACTGTCTCGCGCAGGTGTCGTGCCGAGCAGCAAGTCGTTGCTAAGAATAACGACAGCCTCATTCGACACGTGACTGCTGACGTCAACGGGGGTGGAGTGGCCGAGGGTTGGTGCTGGCTTAGCACAACATGGCAACGGCATACAGACATGTCCAATATCAAGTCTACCGCTGTTTCTCGTTTCATGCCTTGGCACGTGTCTCATCATACTTAGCAGATTAATCTTAGCCGGTCACTTAGTCTGCTCGGGATAGAAATTAAAACAGTACTGAGGAGTCTGCAGCGGTACTTTAAAGATTGTTTTATTCCCGTAAATACAACTTACTGGTTTGATTACAATGGACCAAATGTAGTGTTTCATTTTATTGTTAGCTCCTTAATTGATCCTTAACTTAAATTCTAAACTGGGATTTTTCAAATTCATATTGTGCTGTTCTCATGAGTGGCTGAAAACTGGTAGGTAAAATTATTCTCTTCAGCTGTTTGATGAGTGAATAAATATGTAGGTAACTGAATAAGAATATACTTCACTGACAGTAGAATGTTTACAAAAAACATATTTCCACAAATCTATTGTTTATGACACCAAGCTGTCACCACCATGTACTTTAATAAAGCAGCAGATGGCCTGCTACCTGTGAGAGTCCCGACAAGGAGATTAACACTTTGTAAAGATTGTTCAATAGTTGCACAGGGAGAAAATTAAAGTGTGGAACACAATTTTCATCAGTGTGCCCAGAATTTTGGTGTGTTTTCGGAAAAGCGTATCTTTTTAACAGAAATCAAAACCAACAGCATTCACTCTTTTAAGAAAAAAGGACCTTGTCTTTTTCTGAAATGAGCTCGATTAAAGGGTCCAACCAATTTGATTTTTTCGCTATATCATAGAAACTTATGGTTGTTCTTTTAGTTCACAGACGGTTCTGGGTAAACCACCAAAGTCTGTGCTGGTATGGCATTCTTTGAGCATACGATAGCACCTGTAGGGTGTCGGAGAGCAGAGCGGAGTCACATACACAGAGGTTTGCGCCAAGTCGGGTCAGACACAACATTCAGGTTCAAGTGAGGGTATACACAGTAAACCTCGAGAGGTCAAGCTGCACGTGGATTTAAAACAGCCTTCAGATTTAAAAAGATCTGCCGACATGGGTGGTGAGTATAATGCTGCTTGCTCTTTAAGAGACCATAAACATGTTAAGAGGACATCGCTGCTCTTATCACTGTGATCTGATTGTCTTTTGTGGATTAGGTGCACCTTACATTGCGCACACGCACACACACACACACACACACGCACGCACGCACGCACACGCACACACAGACACACACACACACTACATTGTACCATAACTGATGTTCCCCTAAAAATTCTTCTGACCACACCCTCACCTTTTTCAACCCTTGCACCCATTCATTAAAACCAAACTGAGAGAAAAAGTGCCTCCCTTTCAGTTCAGTTTCATTTCTTCAAATTTTGAACCAGTTTAAACCCAGAAGTCAGGTGGTTTAGGTCAGAGGCGTGAGCTCCGACGATGCATCTCGCATGACTGACTACCGCATATTCCGAACGAATGGTCAGGTATCACGGTTACCCCTGACTCCCACCTCACTACTGGCACCCTCCTGTTTTGAGGCGCAAGCAAACTTAATGACATCGAACGTACGAAACAGTTTCCCACATCATCGATCGACTCGTCGAACTTCTCGTCTTTCTCTTTTTTTTTATTATGGCGGGCGGGACTCCCGTTATTAATTGTCCTTGTCACGGCGATCGTGCGTGAGGCATCGCTATGGCGTGTGTCGCGCGCTGGGACAAAGCGAGGCTGGAGAGAGGTGGAGAAGGGAGGGCAGCGGGGCGGGGGGGGATGGAGAGAGTATCGACTCTGTGATCGCCGCATATATTCGTTTGCGCTGCAAAGTCCTCCAGCGCTTGAATGATTCCAAGGGAACGCACACTTTGCTGACGTCATAGCAAAACTTCTCGAAGCTCGGTGCCAAAATAAAGTGTAAAGAATAGGCCGGGCTGACAAGGTAAGGGAGGTAATCGATAAATCAAATGGCGCAAGCAAAAGCTCTCAGGCCGAAAATAACGCCATTGAACATCAAACTCCACGCACTCCAAAAGGAACAGTAGACATTTTCCAAGTGGAAAAGATTTACACACCCGTATGTCAGTCTCTGACAAGAGAGGCACGGCGCTTTCTATAATTTTCCAATGAATCACCTGACAGGAGCGATGACCTAGGTGCATGACGCAGCAGGAAGGACCAATTTCAGAAAAACTCGAGCGAAACTATTGGCTTTTCCCTTCTCCATCCCTGGGGCTCCGGTTGACCTATGATGGCCACTTTTGTCTCTCAAGGAACAGATTATATCTACTATCCAGTAATTACCTATGTCTAAGCTGTGCCTTTGTTCATAAACTCCTACACTGGAATGAGTAGATGCATATCTGTTTATGAAAACATGCAGACATATGTATCAGTACATATGCACATAGTTCACATACAATAATTCATATATTCCATCAGATCCTAACTAGAAGCATACACCGATCTACATGGAGACAAAGATGTATATGTAAACGGTTGTAGTCTACACATGCTCAATGAACGAACATTCCAGAAGGAGAACTTGTTTCTGTGAAGTCTGCTGTTAGATGACCTCTCCATCCGAAATAATGCAAAACCAAAGAAATGAATCTGAATTTGTTTAAGCTCTGGTTGTCGATCAAATTAGCCAATGAAAGAAGTATTACACGGCTTTTGTATGGGTTAACATATGGAATAACACTCAAAGCACCTTCATGAAATTGGCCCTCATAAATTTAAGAGATTGTACAAAAGAACAGCAATACCAAAAAATATCTTCCACAACTACTCTTCTAAAACGGTGTCCATGTGAGAATATTTTAATTCTTTTACATCTACTGTATTATAAAAAAATACCAACAGGCTTTCTGTTCCAATTAAGTTAATGTGGAAGAACAGTAGGTAAGCTTGGTGTAAGGTCCAGAAACACTTGCAGAACCTGTAGATTATTCTAACTTAAAGATAATCAGAAAGGAGAGGCTTTTAATTACATTTTATTATGTCAAAAGAGGCTCTAACAAGCAAATAAACTAATTTATTAACTAAAGCAGAGAGCGGAATAGCTGCTCAGTACTCCAGCGCTCCTGGCTAAGGGTATACTTGACATCCTTGAAGAAACATTTGAGGAAGACACGACCCAGACACGAAAATGCCATTAACAGCACATATCCCGCCTTCTTTACTTAAAGCAAACTTAGACGAAGCCTGTCTGCTCAAGTCTGTGAAATGAGTCCAAGAGCCGGCTTCGCACTCGTAGAAGGACGATGAAGCGATCGCAGCCCACTGCACCGTCTCTCTCTCTCTCTCTGAGGAAGAGGAAAAGTTCAAATTGACGAGGTGCGAGGATCAAAGACTTTCTCCGCCAGTCGGAATGCTCCCGCAAGTTGATGTTGGATGCTGGATGAAAAGGGGGTTGTGATGGAAAAGGATGCAATGTTGCGGCGGGTGGGGGGGTGGGGAGCATAGTCATGAATAGTGACCGTTCGTAGCGAACGTGTGAGGCTCTGGCATTTACTGTCTGAAATAACTGAGCAGAGGGGAAGTGCCATGTTTACCTCCTACTCCTCCGGGGAATGGGGAAACAGAAATCAGCACCTGGAATTAGAACGGCCAGGAAGAGTTTCTTTCAGGAAGCATTCTTTCCTGACACGTGACGCGTAAGACAAGATCGTCAGGTACAGTATAATGAAAACACAGGGGAGGGGAGGGGACGAGGATGGGTCGACCCTGTTATGAGCGAGAAACATCGTGGTGAAAAGCATGTGCCAGCATATAAATGAGTCAGTGTTCCTGGCAGAACATTTGCTTCAAGTTTGGTAGCAACATGGTTGTGCAAGTGCGTTACCATATCGTCGGAAGTGAAGATGCGAATAGATGTACATAGAGAGGCAATTGGAAGGAAGGAGGTGTCTGCAAGGTAAATGCGATGGTATGTACAATGTGTGTGTGTGTCTGTTAATTTGCGTGCGTACACTTGGGTGCGTGTTTCTGTAAGAATATGTGTGGTAGCAAATCAGCACAGGCGTTCCCGTGTGTGTGTGTGTGTGTGTGTGTGTGTGTGTGTGTGTGTGTGTGTGTGTGTGTGTGTGTGTGTGTGTGTGTGTGTGAGAGAGAGAGAGAGAGAAAATTATTTAAGATGAAGCAAAGGGTCACATCAAGCTGCAGGTGGTGCGGTTAGCTCGTGGGGTTTATCGCTGAATCAGCTGCTGATTAATATCCCGGGTAGCTAGTCCAACCCTGTAACCAGGTACCGCATCCAGAAAGACATTACAGAGCACTGCATTAAAAACTGAACCCACGACCCCACTGTTTTTGTAACAAGCACTTTACAGAGGAAACATCAGATCGCACTTTTATAAAGATGACGACGATTTTCGTTATTTTCGAAAAGTTGTAAATAATGATGAGTCTGACATAAAAATGTGAAAATGTCATATTAAAGAAAAAATAACGATCTAAATGTAGTCGGACCTTAAAAGATGCATAATAATGTTTAATAATATTCACAACGAGCAGAATATTATAAAAGTACTCGCTTGAAAAGGAGACCAAAAGTTAGTAAGACTAAATATTTTACCCGTTGTTCTAAAAGCACGACACACGGTAAACATCGATTAAAGTAAGTCGATGACAGAAACATTGTGATAAACAAACCTGATTGGCAGAGATCCCAGGGCGTGTCGTTAACTGCAGAGAACAACAAACAAACAACAAATTGGACAAAAGGATATGGCCAGGTGATGAGGCGAAGGCATGAGAACCGTAACCAGTTTCTTTGGGTGAAGAACATGAAGGTCTTGGGGGCAAACCCAGGGAATGGCAGATCCTCCCCATCAGCTTCGTCTTGGTTTACTCCAGACGTCGTTACTCGCTGCTGGAGCCTGTCGTTGCCTTCCTGGTCATCGGTGTCCTCTTTGTCCCCATCGTCGTGGCCGTCTTCCATCTGGACGACCGAGTTGACCCGTCGGCGACCACACTGATGATTTGACTTGTCGTCGGTGACATCTTCGCCGGCGGCAGCATCGCGCGCGGACGATCCTTTCTCCTCGAATCTTTTCCCTTGAGTTTTGTCCCCTTCGTGGTGAGCAGGGCGCGGGGTTTCGAACTTCCTCCTTCCGCTTCTGCGGCTGGGCTTGCTGTCGGTGCACACGACTACCCGTACCTCTGGAGCGGCTGCCACGGGTGGGCTTGCTGCTGGACCGCTCGATTCTTCCGACATGATGTCGGTACCCGGTGGGTTCAGCTCCGCCAGTTCCTGGCCGCGGCAATAAAGTCTAGCTCCTGTTTACAGTACATGACTGGCAGGGTAGACAATCCACATGCACAACGACGACTGATTGAGAACCACAAAACATCCGGATTTGTTCTCATACATCCTCTCCTTTCACACACTTGCTTCGTTAGAATCCGCTCGGAAGGTAATTATCAAATTTGCTTTCTTTTAAAATAATCACTTCAATACGAAACACAATATTATTTTCACCTGTGGACGAAGTTTGCGAATCACATCGCTTTCCCAGCTGCTTCAAAAGAAACAAAAATCAATACTCCAGTCTTCCCTTGGTTATCGGTATCTGTGGTCAGTACACTGAGGTCGAGTTAAGTTTCTGACTGCAGCTTTAGTATACCCAAACACGCACACAGGAAAATCAAAAAGATCCTCTAGAGAAGCCTTAGAATGAAAGGGGGAGAATTCTACAGCACTCCATTGGAAAAGCGCCTACATACCGTGTGAACACCTTCGGTTGTAGTAGCAGCAAAGCAGCAGACGAGCCACGCATCCGCCGTACTCAAGGGTTCCCCGTGTCCTGTGTTCGGGCACTCAGTATGATCGTGAATGAAGCGAAGGTACCTCTGCCGCTCAGCGCCAAGCCTGTGCCTCCCATGTTTGGCATCTGGCGACCTTTGAACTCCCAGCTTGCCTGCCGCTGGCAACACACGTTCTGCTCGGCTCTCCGACGTTCACGGCTAACGTCCCACGTTCAGACGCCTTCTCCCTCACAGCCGCGCCGGTCGCACACGACCCGCAACATTTCCGCGCAGCAGAGAAGATTCCCTTCCTCGCCTGCACATGTACATGCATCCGGCGCCGAACTATCCAGGTAAACGCTGCTCACCGACTCGTTCGATCCATGTTTTTTTTTTTTTTTTATTACCCCGCTGCCCTCGTCTTTCCCCACGCTGTACGATCCGTGGGAAATTCACAACTCACGACAGCGTCGACTGGGAAAAAAAGTGAACAAAATATCTCCAACTTGAGAATTTCTGAAATGGTAAAGAATCAGAGTTTTCAGTGAAAATTTCAGCGAATAAGTCTCTTCTTCTGTTAGCACGCACTGAACACGCGAGGGGTCCCCCAGACAGCAGCAGGCTCGAGCGGCGCGGCAGAGGCGGGTGTCGTCTGCTCGTGCGGAGCAATCTGGTCGCAGCACACCTCCCCAAGCGGCCGCGTTGGCGCGAGGCTGTCTGCACTACTTCAGTCAACGACGTGCCGCGCGTGTGCTGCTGCTGCAGCAGTTTCTTTCGCTTCTCACCGCAGTGTGAGTGTACAGAACTCAGAGAACTGGCAAGAAGGACGTCCATATAGCTGCAGAAATCGATCCATGGCTGACAAGCATAGGGATTTTTTTGTGACTCCCTGCCATCGATGTCACAAACGCAGACCGTATAGACACTGTCAACTCGGAGTGACACGTCCTGACACGCTAGTCATGCAGACGACACTGTGCTATGACACTGGTAGGACTTGCCAGTACACGGCTTGTCAGTACACAACTATCACCGAAAACAATTCTCATTGAAATCACGTCCCACCCTGATAGGACATTATTGCTTCTTTCTCATAACAACCAAGTTTTTTTTTTCTTCTCCCCAGTTTGGTTGGTCGTTAAACGTTGACGCCATCGGCTTACCATGGAGACAGTCATGTGATCAATAAGCAGACGGCAAGAACTGGTCTGAAAAAGATGGCTTTGACTGAGACATATGAACGTGTAATGCATCAGCTGATTTATCCCATGACAAGACTGGCGGACGACTACCATTATGGTCTGGCGTTGTAGACACAGCTGGTCCACTTATTATCCGGAATATATTAATTTCTTATTGAATAAATACGATAGGTGTAGTCAGTGGAGCATTATTAGGAGTGTGAGAGTTTATAAATTATTATTGGTTTGTTTTTCCCTCCCTATCTCTTCTCTCTCTCGAATATAGAAGTGTGAGTGTGTATAATTAACTCAGGGGTTGGGAACCTTTTTTCTGTCTGTCGAGTTATGTGCTCGTCTGTGTCCTTGTCTATCCCATAATGGACGCTTCTTTTTTGTCTCTCAAAATTTACATCATTATTATGATTAACTTCATATAAAATCCCGTAAAAGATTTATTAAATTTTGTGGCCCGCCTAAAGTTGCCTTGGTCGGGTCAGACCAATGATTTCCTGGTCTTTATACTGCCCTCGCTTACATACTAGAGTCGTCTTGAGTCTGTCCTCAACTTTTTACCTGTCTACCTGCTTGCTACCTGCCTGTGTGTTTCAGTTACTTTCTTTACGTAACAACATCTTCGGTATAAATCTACAAGGTAGGTAGGGGGCAAGGGAAGGTGAGGTAGGTGGGGTAGGCGAGATAGGCGAGGTAAGTAAAAAAGGTGAGATAGGTGAGACAGGTAGGTGAGGTAAGCAGGTGCGATAGGTGAGGTAGGTGGGATAGGTGTAAGAAAAATAAGTCAGAATTCGATTAGCAGTCTTTGACTTCTTCGCGATTTTTTTTATCTCCTCTCGGTATCCGTACCTCTGTATCCACACCCCCTCGCCTTCCTTATACGGCCCTCGCTTACATACTAGGGTCGTCTTGAGTCTGTCCTCAACTTTTTACCTGTCTACAATTGCTACCTGCCTGTGTGCTTCAGTTACCTTCTTTACGTAACATCTTCGGTACAAATCTACAAGGTAGGTAGGGGGCTAGGGAAGACAAGCGATGTAGGCTAGACATGTGAGGCAGGTAATGCAGGCGATATGAGAAAAACAAAAGGTGAGATAGCTCAATAGGAGACGTAGGTGGGGTAGGTGGCATAGGCAAAGAAGGTGGCGTGGGGGCGACAGGATAAGTAGGCATAATAGACAAGAGAGGCGAGATGGGAAAGGTGAGGTAGGTTAGATAGGCGAGGTAAGTAAGAAAGGTGAGATAGGTGAGACAGGTAGGTGAGGTAAGCAGGTGCGATAGGTGAGGTAGGTGGGAGAGGTGTAAGAAAAATAAGTCAGAATTCGATTAGCAGTCTAGGACTTCTTCGCGTTCAACATGACAATTTTATTTTTATCTCCTCTCGGTATCCGTACCTCTGTATCCACACCCCCTCGCCTTCCTCCCACTCACCTGTCTCGCGCCTCTCACGCTCTCTCTCCTCCCTCTAGCTTTCGGTCTCCTTTCACCACAAAAACAAAGTTCTCATACGTTTCCTCAAGTGGATTTGCTTGACACTTGACAAATGTTGAAGCTTAATTCTCCGTTGATTTTGCTTTTTCTTTCAGCGGTCTTTACAATTTGTTGTTTCTACTTGGCTGATCAGATTCTCTAAGGGGACGACACTGTCAATGAGAGGTGGGATGGAAACTAAGGCTATATCACGGAAAAGCCTCCAGCCCTAGAAACAGATGCCACATGCAGAGAAAGAACAGGGTGCCCAAGACGAGATCTGAACCCAGGACAGCCAGTCCTCATTGTATTAGTGTCAGCCGACATGGAGGAGGAAAGAAAGAACAAAAAGAAAAAAAGAAAAAAAAACTAATTATGATTCAGGAGATGGACTGACGACCAGCATCACACACCAGCTGTTTGCCCAGGTTCCGGTAGGTCTGGAAACATCGAAACAAGTGCCATATGATAGGCAGACTGGATAAAGAAAGTAACTTGACCTCGACATTCTTGCTTATTAGTCGATTCTGGCAAAGAAACAGGAAGCATGTTGATCGATCGTCCGAACGGCAGCTTGCTGGATTGATAATTACAAAGCCATCGAACAACGCTCGTCTATACTGAAGTTGTAATTAATCTCGCCCGTCCCTAGCTTGTACATCTGCTTCTGCTGCTGACACAGCTCTTATTACCGATAAGACAACTGTACTGCTATAATAAACATGCTCTGGTTAATTTATAGTTAATTACTACAGTAATTACAGGGGAATACAGCTGCTTGGTATTGTATTAAACCTTCATTGATATGTATTTGTATTATCCACTGAAAATGAAGCAAAACATTTTTCTCTATTTTCGGATCGTTCGCTTGACATGGAGGGAGGGGTGCAGATGAATTGCGAGGCATAATTAGAGGTTTAGTGTTTCAAGCCTTCGTTTATTTTTGCTAAATCATCAATATTTTGCAGTATCAGCAGTAAAGTGACAGAAACATATCAAAATATCAGCAGCTGTAGATGACTTAGTAGCCAAGAGCACCATTTCTGTCTTTATTATTTTTTATTTTCCTGTTGTTTTATTTTTTTCTTCTCTTCTGTTTTTTGCTGCGCAATGAACATTCTTTTGAATGGATACCTGCGCATTATAAATCGACATCATCATCATCATCATCATCATCATCATCATCATCATCATCATCATCATCATCATCATCATCATCACATTAGTCCAGCTTGAACAGTTAAAGAAGTCGAAAGGTTATTTTCTGGTTAGTGGAGACGGACACGCCCACCGCACGCGCTGATGACTAGAGGTGTGAGCATGATTGACAGCTGGGCAATGCCTGTTTCTCGCAGCTCCTCTCTATAGACGAGTAAAGCTGATCAAACAGCTGCACAACGTTGGTTATCACTCCTTCTTTTGTGATGACAGCGCCCTCTGTGCTGCTGGGCGGCTGCATGTCTGCTGGTCATTTCCATTCTTTGGAGACCCATAGGCCATGACCTGGTGACCTCAGACTTCCGAGGCAGCCAAGATGAAGTCGTGACATCAAAGGGATCATTCTTCTTCTTCTTCTCACAAGAAGGGAATATGTTAATCACAATTCACTAGCTACAGAAACCAAAGTCTTCAATGAAAACACAGAAATCGCAGCTCACAGGCTTTGACTGAAATATTCAAATCTCAGCTCGACGACGACGACGACGATGATGATGATGATGATGTGGAGGAGAACAAGAAGAACAGCAACAGTAATGAGGATAATAGCGAGGATAATATTAAAAGTTAGATTACACAGAATCACGATCATTAGAGCGTGCACAAGCTCGAGACGATACAGACTACTCACATGCCTACATACCTGTTTGTTTAATTAGTGATTATACAGGGCGTAACTAGGGACAGGTGTGGAATCTATGGTGCTTGACAGGGGCAGATTACAAGATGGATGTTAAATAAGACTTGGGTGTTATTTCATCACACAGCTGCGTCAACAGATTGAGAAGGACGGAAATAAAGGAATGACATGTGATGGGTTACCTGAGAGGGGAGTGTTTGATCACAGCTGTCGGGAAATGCGTAGAGACCCACAGCCTAGTAGCAACAGTGAGAGCGGTCGTAAGTGGCTCACCGTGCTTAGGGCTTAGCGAAGATGGCGTCTAGCTATGTTATTCTGCCGTCTTCACCTTTCCCTTTTTCTCTGAACAGCTGGGTGAGGAGGTGTGGTTTTCCACCCACAAGCCTAAGTAAGCCTAAAATCAGCGACCTTAAACTTTACAAACGAAAGCACAAGCTACGGACAGTCTCTAGTAAATAAATCTACTCACCCTAAAAAAAAAATTAACAACGATTGGATGCTTGTTTGTCGGCTCCTAAGACATCTCTCTAGAGTGATGGAAATTATCTTAGGTTTCCAAGCTGTCTCAGTACTCTCTTAAAAGTTAGCTACCCGCCCACCTACCCCCACTAGTCAGCCAGACTGCTGATATTCAGGAAACATTTTCTGATGTTAATCTAGGCCTCGACATCCAGCGAGCGCGTGCCCTGGTCTTCGGGGTTTCTAGTCTGGGTTCAGGCCCCCGATCACAATGATACTTTCGCTCGAGTGGACTCTCTGGGCTGGCATCACACCTGCGTGATGTGCGTGGGCAGACTGAATCCTCATTTGAAAGGCAAATCGCAACAATTATAAGGATAATGCGAAGTTTGTGTGATGACTGTGGGTCAGCAGAGTGCAGAACATGTTTAACATTTCAATCTAGGAAACAACAAACCATAGCTTTTACCCGTTCCCTTAAAGGTTCAGACGACATGATGTTCCATTCTGCTGTGTGTCGTCTGCCTGGGAATGAAACTCTGAAACAGTTCATTATTGTCGCTTGGTAATGAAGCGTGAAGACAAAGAAACCTTGTCATTACCGGATGAACCCGCCGCGTGCTTTGATAAACGATTAACAGAATTGAGAGACTGAGATGCCCTGCTGGAAAGAATCGGCCAATCGGGTGTCGTTAAGGACGAGTCACGTGACAAAACATCCGACTGCCTTTCATTTCTTTGATCACCCACTCGATGAAAGGCCACAAGCACACACATGTAGAGGGCGACTCTCTATGCATAGTACTTCCTGTTTGCAGCGTTTGGTTTATCCGATATTTTATTCATCTCCTTTTTTTTTGTCATGCTATTAATAATCTTATTTTCCACCCTGCTCCTAATATCTCACTTGCGGCTCTTTTCATGAAGCGTAAACTGATTTGTTCGCTCTGTCACGCAGCCATAATGTTTACTCGTCCGTGACGTGATTATGAAGCTTATATGCAACTGATTTCTCATTCCGCCCCCCCCCCCACAACCTCTCGCTCTCTCTTCGACCGTGTGTGAAAATGCAATATCGATCACTGTAGCCTCAACTGTGGCGTTCAGCTGAATAACAGCAGTCAACGGGTTGAGGACGAGTGACATCATGTGACATTAATGTGACGTTCAGGTGACGCACTGATTTCATGCAGGTGCTGTGGTCAGGACGTGTTGTCTGCGCGGCTAGTGGGGGGGGGGGTAAGGTGGCAACCACACACATGGAACTGCTGCAGCCATGCATGGAATATACACGGAGCTGATGTGGAGGTCCAGCTGTAGCGCCGTGCAACGTTCTGTGTCAGTGTATGCCAAAGAAACCAACAAACAAACAAACGAACAAACAAACGAACGAACAAACAAACAAACAAACAAACAAACGAACAAACAAACGAACGAACAAACAAACAAACAAACAAACAAAGCACTTGCGTATTATAGTCGACGCAAGTAATTGGCTAACTGTTAGAATTAAGTCGTAGTCTTTCTTCCCCTTCACCTATCTGGTCTGCTCGACAGAATTCATTCATGGCTTTTTTTTAATTCCAGGCGACAGTCTAGCTTACTGATTTGGGGTTTATACTTTCCAAGTAAGTGTTTTAGGATTACAGTAATTTTGATGTCCAGTTCAATTCATCAGAGGCGCACCCACCCTGGCAGCGGATCGTCGGAACTTTGTGATTGGCCTCTTTACTGTAGCAAGCAGACCGTGACCACAGCCCCATCATTGCAGCCTGACCAAATGACAATGACAGCAGACTGTAAATGAGAAGATACACTGAATGACTGATGTCTGAACCTTTTCGACGAATCCCGGAAAGTCCTATTATACACGACAGGATGTCCCCCCCCCCCCGATGTCTGTTGGCTGCCTGGGAGTTTAACTCAGTCAGAACAACTCATCGCTGTCCAATCATTGGCGAAGTTCTGCTCCATTCCCCCCCCCCAACAGCCACCGTTAGTTCGTATATTCCTTTATTTCATTCCTTCTTCAATTTATAATCTTACTACCACCGTTAGTTCGTATATTCCTTTATTTCATTCCTTCTTCAATTTATAATCTTACTACCATTGTATTACTTTTTATTTTTCCTCTGTATATTTTTGTTAGATATCATGTAATGTCTGATGTATTATGTAACAGTAACATTGGCAGAGAATTTTCTGACAAGGATTAATGAAGATGGTTTGTATTCGCATTGCATTTGCATTTTTTCTTTGCAATAGAAGTAAGGATAATGATAATTATTAATTGCAAAAACATTGACAAAAATCTGCATGTTGCACTTTTCGCTAATTTATAAACTTTAAATCAAGATGATCGGTTTTCCGAAGAAATGAACTAAACATGATGAATGTACTGAAATGACTTGCTGTAACCTTATCTAACTCTTTCTGAGACCATCCGGGGCTTTTTCTTATCACTTGTCTCACCCAGTATGTGATTAAACAGGTGTGTGTGTGTGTGTGTGTGACTGGATTAGCGGTTGTGTGTTTCAAAAACCATTTAGAATGATAGATTCTCTCACAGATGAGCATGTTATCTGTAGATGAACGATCCTTGCAACTCATCCAAAAGTGGTAGCATTCCAAGAATTAGTAATGTCACACAAACCAATTATTTACAACAAATAAAGTTTTCATAAAAACGAAACCGGAAATCGTTTATGTTTCTGAAAGCGACCAGACTATACATAAACTTCTCCCTGAGGTAAGCAAGCAGCTTCTAAGACAAGCTAACTGAAAGATCCTCGGGCGGCAAGTATTCTATGAGAACTGTAAATAACCTTTTTATCGATACTAATTGTTTTTTATTTTTCCTTCGGGAGAGAGAGAGAGAGAGAGAGAGATCTTATACAGAAAACTCCGAAATAGTCCTAGGAAGCAATATAAAAAGCCATTGACTTAACCTAGTTTTAACAAGTAACTTATTCACAAACACACGATCACTGCTCAGCAAGTCTAGAAAGGACTGGGAGTTACGGGAAGATACAATACAGATAATATTTTATTGGACTCTGGGGCTAGTTGCACAACATGTCCAGAACTTAAAACTGTTCTACTGATGCAATGTTAGAAACATTAAAAAAAATTACTACTATGCCATTCAAGTACACAAGTGCATATAAAGAATGTGCTGACTGGAATGAACAATTATTTCAACCAATTTTAGTTAAAAAGTTAGAAGGTGATGTACTATGTTTCTATCAAACTGATTATCTAAATAAATAAAATTTTAAGGTCTAAAAAATTTCTAATTTTAAACAATTTTAGGCCTTAACTCTATTTAGATAATTAGTTTAAAGTGCACACCACAATTTTAGAATTTTTAAAACTAAAACTGCTTTAAGTAAGATAAAGTTGTTTGTCTGACTTTCCGTCCTGTCAGTACAATTTTTTGTATATTTTTGTGCAATGCATCAAAATGGCTAAGAAGAGATTTTGCTTCTTTAGAACAGTTTTAAGGTTTAGAAACGTGTTGTGCAACTGACCCCTGGACTCTATTCCTTAGAAAAGAACGGAAGTAAGTGAACATCTAAACACTAGAAATAGCGAGCACATGGTCACCCGTGCGTTGGTCATTGTCATTGTCATTGGAAGTAAGTGAAAATAGCCAGCTACTATGGAAACCGTACCTCAGAAATAAGGTTTGAATTTGTTTTGTTAAAAAAAATCGGCTGTCTAGTTATGACTAAAGTTTGAGAAAAAATATTTTACCGGTTGAGAGCCTGTGACTGGAAGCTGTCGCTGGGATGACACAAACAGGGCTGTAGCCATGGTAGTCTGACTTATCACCTTATCACCGCTCATTAAGGGCACGCAGGGAACTTGCCTGAAGGTAAAAACTTATTTTGACTCGAGTTAGTTATACGGGGGTTTAGGGGGAGCAAAGAGGACAGGCAGCAGCAGAAGGCAAAGTGGGCTGTAGCAATGGTGGTATGAGGAGGAGGTGGCACTAGCTCTGGAAGTGTATGGCGATTTTGTTAATATTATCTTGCTTTGGCAGGATAATACAGTCCTCTGATTTGTCGAAGATGGAGGTGCATGGTGACTGCTGTAGTAAATTTGAAAGTGAATTCGCTGCATGGTGCGGTACCCCCCCCCCCCTAAGAACTTATTTGGATCAAAGTGCAATAAAAAAAATTGTTCTTGCTGTTATGGAGAGATTTTTTTTGTTGCAGACACTTTTCGAGAGCCTTTGTGACTGTTCATTATTTAAGAGCAATCGCATATTATGATTTTGTGGATTATTTGAGAAGACACTGCAGAACAACGAGCTATTAAGTGCTTGAACTGCGGTATTAGGTACGATCCCAGTGAGCAGCGGGGCGCGGTGTAGTGTACCGTTGATGAACGCTCGTCAATAAACCGGATGGCAGGGAATATCTTAGAGGTTTTTATGGCAGCAGTTAAATTAGACCTGTGTGACTATATCTGAAGCTCTGCCTCGTTTAGATGGGGCACATTGGTTGAATGCAGCATTGAATACTACTCCCTCCCACATCGAATTTGGTCCCTTTATTTTGTCCCAGATTTCCAAACTCTTCCAGGGATCTTTAACGGAAGTATTAAGGTCGAAGAGAAATGTGGGGATCTTTTGTCTCAATCTCGAAAGCAGATTGACACTCACAAGTTCCTTCTCGTTACACAAACTGCATCTGCCTCTAATTTAACACAGACAAAAATATCACTCAGCCGCCAATAAACTTCACATACAGTCCTTCAGTTATCTAATCCAAACAATAAGATTAATTTTGAGTTGACGCAATGCAGCGAACACTCAATGCAATGATTTACCATGTGAAATATGAATTAAGCAAAACTATGTTGTTGGGTGAGGGTTGACCAGAGGGAGCAAGGTGTCGGGTAGACCCCATTGTTCAGAGAGGAGCGAGGAGTGGGGCGTGGAGGTGTGGGCTGTTCATGAAAAGGGTGATAGAGATGGTTTAGTTTTGTTTTGTTTTGTGTCTGGTTAAAATGAGTGTCTGGCATCGAATCGCCGAAGTAGACGATACGATTTCGTGGAGTTTAATTTGTGATTGGTTTGTTTGTCTGTGACGTTGAGTCACGTGACTTTTCAAGGGGAGCTTGACTTATAAGAGAGAATGACTTGGGCAGACGACAGTATGGGTCAGGTGGTCGGAACAGATAGGCGGCCAGCTACTCTTCTAGAACATTTCACACTTAAAACAATAAACATAACGTTTCGCTCGCCTTTTTGCACGATCTCGCTTCGCACGTGCAGCGTGATTTGTACGTGGCCAACACTCAACCAAGCACAGCTTTCACTCAAAACATTGTACCATGCCACCTGTCCGTGACAGTAGGACCACGTTCTTGAAGATAAAGAATGAGAGATAATGGCATTCTCTTTAACGATGTAGATTGTTGTGTTTTCATCTCCCGCGCCTTGTCACGAGAGACTTACAAATCAGTTTTTATGTGTAAAACATAGCAACGGAAGGAGAGGATCTTGTTAAAGCGAGAGTTCTATTTAAAAAAAAACTAACTTCACGGACAAAATCTGACTGCTGTTGAAAGTGAGCTCGACAGAAGAAGTTACAATGATGTTAGATCAAAGCTGCTAGCAAACAAAAGTTTTGGGGAAACCCACGATTTGGTTTAGTGGGGCCAGGTAAGAAGACTAGTGCATGGAAAAAGGACTGATATCCAGTAAACAGTGACAGACAATGGCAGACAGCGAGAGAGAGACATAGAGAAACTGATACCCAGCAAACAGTGACAGACAATGGCAGACAGAGAGAGACAGAGAGAAACTGATACCCAGCAAACAGTGACAGACAATGGCAGACAGCGAGAGACATAAAGAGACATAGATGAAGACCGATAAGCATAATAGATACCTACAGATACTGAGAGACATCGACTGACACTAATAGACTCCGAGACATCGACTGACACTAATAGTCTCTGATAGACACCAGTAGACAATGTCTAGCAGCAAGGCTACAGCACGAGTGTGTGCAAATCTTTTGCATTGCATGGATGTCACGAGTAGCTCCCTCGACCAAAGCTTCCAAACTTTTATCCACCGTGAAAAAAAATATGCTTCATGGCTACAGCTTGAGCAGACTTCCTGGGATCGTAGTTGTAGTCAGGAGGAGAGCAATCTCGCGGGGCAGCCATCTATCCCCGCTGCAGGCCTCTAGTGGTTGAAGAAAGGCGCAGTCCTGCTGAACTTCGCTCTGATGTGTCCTGTAGTGCAGCTCGCGCAGCACCAGGCGCACCGCTCGATCAGCATTGGCGGCCAGTGCGCGTGCACCCACGACCTGGCTGTGGCCAGCATCTGCTGTGCGTTTAACCTGGGGGGTGGGGGCTGAGGAGGGGAGGGGGAAAATCGTTGTAATCCTCCCTTCTCGAGCCGCTCTTCTCGTCGACTGCCCGTAACCGCTGTTGATGCGAAAGATTGTGAACTCAGCAATCAGACATGTTGTCCGTCAGCCGCTGTTCAATACGCCACAGGAAGGACTTCGCATGCAAATCACCCGCATGACGTCATGACACACGACCTAAGAATTGATGATGATGATGATGATGAGAAGGAGGATGCTGGTGGTGGTGGTGGAATAAGAAGATGAAGAAGAGACATTGAAATTTCCACCCTTAGAACTAATAATAATAATAATACAAACAAATAATGAATGAATACATTAAGTACACATTTCCACATCTGGGGCGATGGTAAGGTGTTGGTAATTCAGAAAGGTATGATGGGGCGAGGCCTTGAAGACAACAGTGGCACAGTGTGGCGATCTTGTAATCAATGGGAGCTTCAACTGACAGCCATGGAAGCGAGAGAAGGAAGGGTGTAGCAGGGTCTGCTTTTCGCCTACAGACGACAATAGGAGCGACATTATTCTGAGCCAAAACAAACATTTGAACAAGGACTGGGGTGTAGCCAAGGTGGTGTTAATGCTGATTGCATTTCTTAAATATAATGGGCCTCACTTTGGTCGAGGGAGATTAAATTTTGATGCAATCAGTAAAGGGGAAGATGTGAATAATAAGAATTAATATCATTATCTTTTTTATTGGTCTTTTTAATTTTTTTTTTTAGTCTGTCTCCGGTTTCTAGCTACTACTGCGTGTGTCGATGAATACAAAAGTTATTATGTTGATCTGTATTTCGAATCATCTACTAAAATTTTTTTTATTAATAATCGTGCTTCGTGAAGAGTTTCACCAGTCAGCAGCAGAGCTCTGCGAAAAAACAAAACTCATAGGTTAGATTCAATCTCATCTTCATAGGTTGCTGATAACAGCTGGTCATTTTGTGCCAGACATCTACAGGCCAAGAGAACTAAACAAAATATATCAACTCTGACCAAACGGTGGGTGCACCATTTCCGGAATCCGAATCACTGGCCAATGGCGAACATTCAAGAAGAGTTTAACCACGTGAAATATTGATTCAAATAATGAATCGTTGAAATCTATGTAGAAAAACCTCTTTCTTCTGCTCCAGCAAACAAAGATATACGCACACACACACACACACACACACACACACACACACACACACACACACACACACACAAAGAGATACATGAACATGATAAACATTGATAAAGAAAAATCGCTTACTCTGTGATTTAAGATTCTTTAAATATGGCAGATTATATGTTGCAAAAAGCATGAAGATCACACACACACACACACACACACACACACACACACACACACACACACACACACACACACACACACACACACACACACAAAACAAACGTTAAAATTAGAAAGAAATTCGGTAAAAGCGAATAAAACAGAACATTGTGAAATCTAGGGTAAAAGTATGGGATTTGAAAAAAACTTACAAACAAGGTCTCCAAATCCCCAAACAAGGAGTTTAAATCACATTATCTTCGTTAGGAATTCTTCTCCGCCAGTGCTGAGTGACGTGAGTGCTTAATCACGGAGTGTGGCTCACTGTTGACATTTCAGTTTTCAAGCCAGCAATGTCCTCTGGTTCCAAAACATCATACCTATCCACTACGACATGCTCAAAAAAGAACTTGAGGGGAGGAAAAAGATTTTGGATGAAAGAATTTGTGGAAGAAAAACCCAAAGGCTTTCTCCGGGACAAGACTGGTGACAATACCGGGGAGAAATTGTTATCGATTTCTCTGTCTTTTGGCCTGAGTCTGGCACAGTGCGTTCCACTAGCTCTCCGCTAGAGCACGAGATGCAATGAGATTAAGGGGAGACAATCTGGAACAAATTTGTTGTATATCAGATTTTTATCCATAAGTTTGACCCGCAAAGAAACCTTTGTAAGAGAAGTATCACAAAAGAATACAGGAAGCAGGGAACTGAAATATGTGGTGTTTGATAATCATACAATGATCATAATATCTTCTGCAGTTGTTCGGAAATTCAGCCAATTATTTGTCAAGATGTTTTTCTCCCAGTTCACGCCTTCGTTATCGGTGAAATAATTGTCAAGATGCATGTCTCACACTTTATACTTTCATTATCAGCCAAATAATCTTCAATCCGCGTTTCTCAAAGTCCATGCAAGCATCATCAACCATGTTATAATATAAATGTCAAGATGCATGTCACAGTTCATACATTCGTCACCAACCACGTACTTGTCAAGAAGCATTTCTGACATTTGTTCAGAGATTAATAGGTGCCCTGTCGCCCTGTCGAGGAACCGATCCAGGCAGATGTTCGTATCCAGTGGCAGGCAGCCTTGGGCAAGTCGCCTGATCAATACGATGTGTCCACAACTTCACGGCCGAGGTGTACCTCGATGCTACCTACTCTTAGACAAACGCTTTGTTCAACTCTAACACCCAGTCTCCGCACGCGCTACTCACGCCAGCCCGAGTGGAATCCGCGTTTAACGACTTTTCCTCCTCCCTCATCATCTGGGAAATAAGTGCCTGGTGTGAAAGAGGATTTCACTAGACATTGTTATACAGGCTTACCGCTGGGTTGGCTTGCAGGATCTGGGATTCCTCTTGTCTTCCTGATGGTCACCTGCGAGCATTTTCGTGCTGCCTGTCTGTATGCATTCATCGTAGTGTAATGTTTATAAGCACGTGTGTGATTAACGTGTGTGTGTGTGTGTGTGTGTGTGTGTGTGTGTGTGTGTGTGTTTAGAACCCAGTTTAAAAGAGAAGATCTCCTTCCCAAGTAGATGTACCTTTATACTTAGTGTAAAATATTGCCAGAAAAAAAACAGAGATGTACGGAACGTATACGAACGGCAAAGAGCGCTGCTTCGGTTAGCACTGCACCCCGCGCAGTAAAACAAAAACAAAAAGCCCGCAGCCTTCGGTTGCTGCCATGCAAAGCTTGAAGGCTGAGCACACAAAACACAAACTCAAGTCTCTGGTTTCGTCTCCCTCCTCAAACACCCGGAGTGGCGGCTCCTTGCACAACAAGCGTGGAATCAACGTTGCAGAGGAAGGTATGAACATTGCTCCTCCCTCAAGACCCGTACAGTTCACTGGCTCGACACAAGACGCATTCTCACTCTACGCGCGTGCACCTTGTAAAATATTTTTAGGCAGCGCAGCATACAAGTGTGTTAAAAAAATCACAACAAAGTGCGCAACACACCGACAAACTATAGGACAACCTTAAACATTCTGTCATGTCACTGACAACTTTGACAGTTCCGTTTAGTGGAAGCTTGCACCTATGTTCTTCTCGACGTAAAACGAGTGCAGAACGAGTGCAGAACGAGCGCTACATTGGCACATTTGACATGTTAATGAAAGGGAACCGTAATTTTGCGATCCATGGCACACTCACTGCTTCATATTTCGCTTTGAGATGTGCAGCACCACGCAGTCGTGCTCTGACTCCGTGCTCACAATGCATATGGCGGACTCGTGATGTCAGAACTGATGTGTCACGTGACGTCTGTGCATATACAGAGCCGACATTTAGTTACGTACGTTTTGCGTCCAGGCAACTTTGCACAAATTATTTCTCACAGAGGGTGGGGGGAACTGTACCCATTCTCTGTGAAATACTGTAACCTCTCTCTGTGACCTCACTGCTTGCTCCGGTCGTAAGTAATGGAACCTCCTGGTTGTGTGCATCATGTTTGTGTCTTACTCAGCTTCCGGCCATTGGTCCACTGACTCTGCCTTTTGCCTCGAGGTCAGACAATTGTGTCCTGACCCCAAATCCATCACACAAAACAATCCCTGCTCTAAAAGAAGCGTACCTCAAACTTATCTGTGATATTTGCAGTAATACAAAGTCCTGATTCCTGATTCCTATTTCTTACATGGATTTGCCTCACAAGGTTCTTGACTAGACTACAGTCCATGCAAGGAACGTACATAGGTATCAATAATACACAGATACGTCTGAACACACAAATATATATATATATATATATGTCACAAACACCTACATATATATTAACACAGTCACACAATGTGAATTGCACACACAAATATAAATACACATAAAAAACACATAAATGCATAATATTTAAACATACGTACATAATTGCTCAAACACATAAATGTATAAATAAGGTATATACATAAAATATACTTTAGAGAATAAAGCAGGTGCTACAAAGAAAAAGCAGAGCAACAAAAAGTGTGTGAGAGATAGAGAGAAAGAGAGAGAGATGTAAGGCCCGCTGTACCTCCAGCCCACAAGGAGGCAGTGTGCTGCTGGAGGCGGTAACCCCGCTGAGGGCAAGCCGGGTCGCCAGAGGTATGGTTGCATTATTGATAGACCAAGTGGGGCTCCACCAAATCTTTCTTGCTTTGCACAGAGGACACACATTAATGCATCGATAACCCGCTACTTGGTAGGTACTGGTCTAAGAACTGCTGAGTGTGTGCGCGTATCTGTGCTTGTGTGTGTGTGTGTGTGTGTGTGTGTGTGTGCTTGTGTGTGTGTGTGTGTGTGTGTGTGTGAGTCTGCGTGCGTTTTTGGGTCTGTTCGCGTACAGCGAAAGAGAAAGACAGCTTTCATCACCTCGACTAAAACTGATTTAAGGGTACAGAGCTGAAAACTGAACATTTATTAATGTCAGGTCACCAGGTTTCACACAGCTGTTCAACTGACGACAACAAAATATAAAATAAAACTTTTATTTATACAGAAACCGATTAAAGACGCAACGAAGTAAGTAAGGAGGAGATAGTAATTCCACCTTGCTTTTTTTTTTTTTTGGTCTTAACCGGTTCTTGCCTTTCTCTTTCAGCTATATGCTTGTCTGGACTGGGACAAAAGGCATTCAAGTGAAACCAAGTCGAAACATGAATACAGTTGACTATGGCCCCCACACAGCAGAGCCAGGCTGCCTGGAGAAAGGCAAGCTGTCGATATTTGTATTCCGCAGAAAGCCAGTGTTTCTCTCTCTCCAGTGACATTAATGGGTTGAGACTTCGGTTGCCTGTCGAGGGTCGAATCGTCTTTCTCGACCCTCACCCCAAGCTAATACCAGGTTTGCTTCATATCTCGCGATAATCTCGTTACGTGTTGATAACTAGGCAAGGAAAGTATCTGGACAACTGGTCTTCAAATTGTTAAAGGATTAGCCGAGTGCGTGAGGGGAATAGGCTAGACAGAGCACAGCCTACCAGTTCTCTAAAGAGGTTAAGCAATGAAATTGTTACGGGAAGGGGAGGTAATTTAACTCACGATAGTAACTTAACAAAGAAAGTTACCGCGCCCTGAGTCAAATGTAGAAGGACAAGTCAAACATGAAATAAGAAATCTGATGCCACTGGGTGTGTGAGTATATGTAATGAAGAAAATCGATGACATCGGATGGAACTCTAGTGAGCGCTTCGTTTACGGCTTGAGAAGAAGAGGATTAAATAAGTTTGACAATAATGAAAGTGTGATTATTCCTAAAGATGTTCGGGAGATGTAGTTTGCGTAACAGGTTTCAGAAACTGTTCAAGTTATTATGCTATTTTATGTGAGGATTAAAGATATTTATTCATCATGCGACTGCAAATGTTACAGGAATGGACACAATGGAGAAGACGGTGATTATGTTTGCGATGGTGTATATGGTTTCTTGTAATCCCCGAAGATTTACGAGCAACAGTTCTCTGGCAATGCTTGTTCTCAGTTGAAGCTGAAGAAGGGAGGCTAGACTTGCGCCCAGGGACGACTTGTCAACAGCTTCGATGTGAGATGTGAGCAGCCTGAGGCAGCCTCTAACATCATTTGCGATGATTAAGCCGCGAAAAACGAGGTCTTAAAGCTGGCGAGAAATTCCATGCTTGTTGACATTCCAGGGCCGGCACCGTCTTGACTATAGCTGATCAGGCTATAGTGTGTGTGCTGGCTGACAGATGCTGTAAAATACTCTAATGCCACATAATATCACCTGAGACAGAATCTATGAAGAACTAATGGCGGAATCAGGCCCCGTGGACGAAAACGCCCTTTCGAGAAGAATCCGATGAAGAGATAGTTCAGTCTGCACCGGGAGATAGCAAGGCGGGAACCGACAAGAGCAGACAGGTTAAAAAGAAAAGATGCCAGTGAAATACAAAGCACGAACTGAGGAGGATATGAAGATTTCTTTGGACCTTATACTATTGAGAGAGTATGGTTGTCATTCTTTAGACTCTATTGAGGAGGTCCGGTGGCGCAACGGTTAGCGCCTGTCACCAATGCAGTGAAGGTTGACTGTCCTGGGTTCAGTTCTCGTCTCGGGCACGCTGTTCTTTCTCTGCATGTAGTATCTGTTTACAGGGCTGGCTGCCTTGCTGTGATATAGCCTTAGTTGCTGGCTCGGCGTAAAACACCAATTTAAAAAAATACATCTATTAAATTATCTTTAAGAGATATTCTCTCGTGTAAAGGAGCCATCATCGCATTTGGACTTGTTTCTGGAACCTTTTACGAACTTTTTTTATGGGGTTAGCTTTCAAGGTAAATGTGTCAACATAAATACTTGAAATAAACTATGCATGTAAGTTACAAAGGAGAGAACAAGCGACAGTATTGGTTACTTCACGATTCATCGAAAGACTGTTCATTGAGTCCTCGTGTCGTCTGCTTGTTTATAAAAATGACCGAGTTCTGTGTGAAGATTGATTTTAGTTTTTTTTTTGTAGAGCAGTAAGACGGTCACCTTGCCGCGGGATATATGCTGTTGTCATCGTAAGAGTTTAGCACGTGTAGGTGCACAAGACATTTATATCACAAGAAATTTCGCATGGCGATTTGTACTCTCCCCTTCCCTTTCTTTCTCTCACTTTCTCTCGCGCGCACACAACCACCCACCCACCCACCCACCCACTCAGTCACACACACACACACACACACACACATTTATTTGATCTCATTCTGTGATCCACACACATTCAGACGAATGTACTACAACACACAGAAGCAGTAACTCTTGTTTATATTAAAGACCATCCAGAGTGGTGACACATATCACACTCAAGACATTCCTGTGGTATCACCTACTAACACGAAATCGCTATAGTGACCTCCTGTCTGGGTCATGGCTGTGCAAGGAGGCGTCTCTCTCTCTCTCCTGGTGCAAGCTGCACAGAAAATACTTAGTCTCGCACACGCAATGCACCCGCATGCGCCGTCGCTGAATGCGCAGGAAAGAATTTCTACTTACCACAATGATTCTTCTCTTGAGAAGACAGTGTGTGAAGTGTGTGTGTGTGTGTGTGTGTGTGTGTGTGTGTGTGTGTGTGTGTGTGTGAGAGAGTGTGTGTGTGTGTGTGTGTGTGTGTGTGTGTGTGTGTGTGTGTGTGTGAGAGAGAGTGTGTGTGTGTGAGAGAGAGAGTGTGTGTGTATGTGAGAGAGTGTGTGTGTGTGTGTGAGAGAGAGAGAGTGTGTGTGTGTGTGTATGCAGTACTGACTTTATCGTGCCAGTACAATAATATTTATGCACGTGCACACAGTCGCCAGACGTGAGCGAGCAACTGGGCCTTGCTCCTGACTATTATCGTAGAAATAATATTTTCAAAAGCAAAAGACTTTGAAGTAGTGATGATAAGAGTCTTGTCTAAAGTCTGTGCCTGCTCTACAAAAGAATGAATTTTGTAGTTCAACATCACGACAATCTCACTCTAAAACTTTCAGTGTCTGTAGTACTGTGTTGATATTGTCACGATGGCGACAATTACAAATTCCACCATTTCTACCATCCAGTCTCGAGCTTGTATTAAAAGTCATGTGTGACAAAGCATTGTGAAAAGAAAAAAAGTTTCCTGTCACTGCACATAAAACCTGACATTTTCTTGTATTGACAGTCAATGAGTGTCAGTACATCAAAAACAATATGTAAACAAAAACAATGATAATGTTTATAAGGTTTTAACGGACGTTTTCTTCAGCTATGTTTGCAATTATTGAGAAAAACGGGGTGGGAGCTCAAAGGGGAAAGATTTTAGGAGACACGAAGAAAGAAGCGAGTTCTTGCATAAACACATTACATTTCCAACAAGCTTGTAGCATATGAAAACACAAAGAAAAGTAGGTAGTGAGAAAAATAAAGTATTAAGTGAAATAAGAAAAATTTGATGGTGCCAGACAATGTATCAGAAGTAAAAATGGTCACGTGTGAACCACCACCACCACCATCACTACTACCACCACCATCATCACCATCATCATCATGAGTGATACTAGCTGATTACCTAATAAGGTGGCCCGCCGATGCCGGTCATGTGGGGATGGGGTGGGATGGGGTGGGGTGGGTCTTGACAAAGTGTGCCACCCGGGATGGTGCTGAGCAGGTCATGTATGGAGCGACCAGTCCACTCCTCCACGTTTGCCATCCAGTTCTTCCTCCATCTACTTCGGCTGCAACTTCCTTCCACGGAGTCTTGGAGGACGGTTTTAGGGAGGGTGTGGTGCCGGACTAGCGTCCTTTCACTGTTTGCGAGAAGTGTTTCTTGGTTTCCCAAGAGGGTAGCGACCGCAAATCGTACAAAATAGTTAGTCTTCTGTTCCTTGTAGGAGATTCTAGAAGTTTTGTCAAGACACTTGGTTTCAAGTGCTTGGAGTCGTCTTGTTGAACTGGTCTCGGTCAGCAAATGCCGATACTCACAGGAGATGGATGGAGATGAGAAGGAAGTTGTAGAGCCTGCACTTGGTGGTGAATCTTATGCTGTTGCTGGTCCAGGTCATTGTTTATTGCTGCTGTCGCTGCTGCGATGCTGATGCGAAGGCCTGTGATGCAGCTTTGTACAGAGTAGAGCCCAAGTATTTAGAGTTATCTACCTTCTCCATCTCATGCCCCCCCCCCTCACTCTTCAGCTCACCAACCCTCTACACAGAAATGAGGAAGATAGGGGGAGAGGAGCAGTTTGTTAAAAATAATGCATTTTTTCGTAGATATATCTGTTTACGGCTCGAGTTTTTGACTCACGTGAATGGGGAGACAAATCTACAGAAAACATTTCTAAGGAGGTGTTGGGTACTTCCTTCGATTAAATTGTTTACGTATGTCAGAAATATTCCAGTCGAAGCCTGGAGGCGCTGAAGTGGCTTCTCTTTTTCTCTTTCCACCTTCTGCAGACGTGCACCTACTTACCGATACAAACAGAAAAAAGCAGGAAAAGGTCGAAGGTTAAACAAAATGCAAACACTATAGCAAACCTGAATGCGTGTGTATTGGGGGTGGAGTCATGACGGCTGAGGTACAGAAAGTAGGTTTATTATGAAGCTGATTTCTGTTCGATGTCCCCGATGCTTTTCTTTTTTTCCCAGCAGATAAATATATATATGTGTGTTTGCTACTTGGTTGACACATATCCTCCACACACACACACACACACACACACACACACACACACACACACACACACACACACACACACAATAACAGACACAAACACCCACTCGTGTATACAAACATGCATACACTTTTACGCACGCTCGCACGCACACATCAACACACACAGAGACACACACACACTAACAGACACACAAACACTCACGCGCGCATACAAACATGCATACACTTTTACGTACGCTCGCACGCACACATCAACCTACACACACAGACACACAGACAGAGACACACACACTAACAGACACACAAACACTCACGCGCGTATACAAACATCCATACACTTTTACGCACGCTCGCACGCACACATCAACACACACACACACAGCGTACACGAGAGTTGCTGATACCTGTTTCTTGGCGTCAGCAACTTTTGTTGGTAAGTACTAGGGGGGTGGGGGGGGGGTAATGCAAACTTGTGCAAGTTGATATATCGACCAGCCACCGCCTGGCGGAGTGGGCAGCTACAGGCTGAAGCTCGCCTAGATTGCGCTTTGAACAGTTTAATCTTTGCACTGCTTCGCCAGCGCTGTCGCAGGTTGCTAGGCGACAAGGGCATGACACTCGTGGACTACTCATGCTTTGCCTCCCCCTTCCCCACCACCTACCCTGCGATCATGATGTAGATAATGTACGCATGCGCGCTAAGGAAGAAAATCTCCTACACAACCTTCTTCATCCTTCATCACTTGCTCACATTTCAACTCCCCCTCCCCTGGCTCATGGAGTGATGATAAAATGTGTGAAAACCAAAATACAAAGAGACCTGTGTATTATTTTTTTTTATATTGAACTTCGTTGTCTCTATACCATACACTAAAAGGGCCATACATTTCACAGAGTTTACAGACACTAAACGCACGTGTTCCGGATACGAACACTGCTCCATGAGACTGTCTGGAACCTGACTGTCCTTTACACCGGTCTATGGTTAACGAGCATACAGTCCTCGCTACTGCCTACGAAAAGTCAATTATTTGCTACAAGCGATGAAGTAAATCCTTCCAGTGTACCTAAAATTGCTAGCATCAATAAAAAGAACGATTAAATAAAATAAACCGATAGCAAGGCTGATAACATTTGTGCATCGAAGCTCTTACAATGGTTCCGCTGGGTCCTCGAGCTTTTGTCAGCCAGATGCAAACGCTGTGGCAAAGCAAAAAAAGAGCCTCGTTCACCACCTTCTTTTGCACGTGCATTTGTCATAATTATTTCGCGACTGGCGGATCGGCTGGCAGAATTCTCGCGTTCAAAAAACGACAGTGACGTCAGCAGAGGCGAGCGACTGACGCCTAGGCGACAAGCTGACGCCACGAGCTGCTGGGGTCTTTAAACAGAGAAGTCATCGATCCGAGCTTTCGTCGAGGGGAGAACACCTCTGTTTCCAGTTCAACATGTGTCGACTGTTAAAAGGAATTTGTATCTGACTTAAAAAAAGAAAAATCTCTGTGTTTGTACGTGCGGCCAAAAGACTTTTGTCAGGGACGATGATTGGTTTTCTTTAAACAGTTTGTTTCTGAATACCTACATATGGTTAGCACTGTCTGTATCTACTGTTAACTACTGACCACTAGTTTTTTTTTGTTTTTTTTTTGAAGCGGTTTTTCTCCCATTTCACCTTGTTGATGAGGGGGTCCGGTGGCGTAACGGTTAGCGCCTGTCACCAATACAGTGAAGGTTGGTTGTCCTTGGTTCAGTTCTCGTCTCGAGCATGCTGTTCTTTCTCTGCATGTGGCATCTGTTTACAGGGCTGGCTGCCTTGCCGTGATATAACCTTAGTTTGCTGGCTCGGCGTAAAACACAAATTAAAAAAAAAACTTGTTGATGAAGATGCTTTGTCAGTTACTGCTCTTTCTTGGTGAGCTGATGTTTTGTTGTGGTTTGTAGCTTCCTGGTCGGCCCCCCACCCCCCCCCCCACACAGCAAGTGTTCGACCGCTAATCTAATGTTAATTTATGCTAGAGTTTTGCATTGCTTGTTTCAAAAATCTGAATAAATACGGATGCTGGGAGTGACAGCCTCTGCAGTCTGCATTAGTTCATCTAATGTTTGTTGCCTACGACAGCTGACGCTAATCCACTCAGCAAGTCTGTTGTGTTTTTATTGACAAAGCGGTTATTGAGGTGCGACTGCGTGGTTGTGTAGACTAGTCATAATATACACATTAAATAAATCACCCAGCGTTAATATCCCAAGAAAGATGTGATGTCATACAAACACCTACAGCCCAGACTGTGAGCAACCAACAAACTCAGACAGCTGCGATAAATCAGAAAGTTCCAGTACATCCAGAGAACTCGATAAACCACAGTTTGAGGCACGATCTCTGGTCGTCTTATGGTTGGTCGTTGGGTTTTTTCCCCAGATTACTTCAGCTTTTATCCCCCTTCATCACCTCGTACTCCCACAGTGCGAAGTCACTTCTAGGTGGAAGTAATTTGTTATCAAATTAATCAGTCAATCACATCTGTCTACATCAAAACGGTTAGTCGATGTTTAGAGCAATGGCGTACGAACCAGAAAACACCCCGGTTCGATACCCATGTGGCGCAATCAACTTTACCTAGTCGATCCAGTTGGGATTGGGAACCTGGATCCACAAAAGGGTGGGAAAAGTAAACCAGGGAGAAGGAGAGGAGACAACCATCACCATCAAATTAAAGCTGGCCCCAAGAAAATTGGGGTCTCTAACACCTTGCATATAAACGACTTAAACAAAGGTTATGGGATGACTTGTACCTTTTTTTAACCTAATCGTTTCTGAAGGGCAGTATATCCTGTTTGTCTCTTTATTTCTTCCGCCATTGCTGCACACAATAATCAAACCAACCAGCCAGTCTAGTCCACCAATCCTCCTACTCCTCTCTCTCACGCCCCCACAGTCCACCAAACGACAGAGTGACCACATAAACTCGCTTCTCAAAGAAGTTAAGTGAACTCTTGCAAATTTGCAGCTTCCGACGCAGCAGCACATTGTTGCTGCCCCCCACCCCCCTGTCTCCTACCGTCCGCTGGCGATCGATGAGTGTTGTCATGCATCACTGAACACACGGAACAAACTCGCCCAGTCACCCACCCACTCCCTGAGAGGTGGTAAGATCCTCCCTGGACCGACCAGTCCACTCCACGTTCACCAATCTTTTTTCCCCCTCTGTCTCGGTGTTGGATTCCTCCTTCCCCACCAAGACACCATGAAAGACTCATCCCGAGTCACGTGGCCGAAGCACGCATCGTGCGCCGCTTAGCCCGTTGGAACACATGACATCCCCGCGGTGAGGTCAAGACCATCGTAGCCCTTTTCCTTACAGGTGCATTAAATAATAATGTTTTGTTACAAACATAACACCCGGTCCACGGCTGTTCAGTAGGCCGGTCCCGCGGTAAAAAGGACTGCTCGAGAAGCACCGTCCCGCGGGACGGTGCGACCGGACCGCGGCTCTGTGCTTCTCGAGTAGCGCTGACCTACTTTAGGCCCACTCTGCCCTCACGTGACATGCAAATGTGGGGGTGAAGCCAAGTAAAACGAAGAATAGCTCGAGCGATATTTTGGTAGTAACACATATATACGACTCATGCACTAATCATGATACTAGTAAGATATACTACGTTGTATTTTACCTTTACCTTTATTTTACTTTCTTATGTATTTTAAGTGCAGGTGCTACTATATACGATGGTTTCGTATTTACATTATACTCAGCTTGCTTGAATAGGGCTACCGGTCGATTCGATCATTAGACGACTCGACCAAATCACAGAGACGATTCGATACAAATTGAAATGATTATTGCAGCAGTCTGTATTTATAGGTATGAAAAAGAGCTATTTGAGTGCAACGAATGTTGTTGCTGCTATTTTATTTTAAGATTAGAGCCCTGTGTTTATCGCTCTTCTCCTTTATTGTGTGAGCAAATGAACTCGAATGTGGTCGACTTGGTAGACAGTGGGATTGACCAACACCTTGAATGAGTGGGAGGAAGGGACAGCATCGTAAACAATTAAATAAATGTTAAGAATGTTAGCAAGCAGTTACCAGTATTAATAACTAAACTAAATGAAGTAAAGAGCCTTTATCATGGCTTATTTTGTAAGTTTTATTATTATTTTTTGTAGCTTTTTTATTTTGATAATTAAAATTCAACCTAAAATTATTTGTAACCGGACTGACTGTCGCTACACTACACTGCCCTAGCGCCATAAATCAGTCCGTTCCTCTTTCTTGGATATACACCTTGCATATTGTCTTTAATCTTCGTAGTCATGTTTTCCTATAAAAAGGTTGTGAATAATTTAATTGTTTACGTCTTTACCCCTTTTACTGACCGCTCACATATACACAGGTCTAAAATGTTCATATCTCATGCAATGTTATAGATCGTATATAGTTGTTTATACTTTTCCTAACATTTGTTGTCTATATTGCGTTACTAACCGAAATGCAGATATCGCCAGTCGAATTATAATTTGTAAGCATACTGTCATATGCTGGAAAAATAATAAAGGATTACAACTGATGGTTAATACAAGGGGTCTGTAATGATCGTCTACCCCGACCTAGAAAGATCGTCTACCCTGGGACCCGGGCTGGCTTTCGGCGAGCCTGTCGAAGGATGATGATAATGATATACTTTTTAAGTTTTTGAAACTTCAGAGGTTTAATGAATAAAAAAACCTCCAACCTAACATAATTACAGCAATATTCAGTTTAAAAGTAAAAAAAAAAAAAAAAGTGAAAACTGCAACTGCTTCCCCCCTTCCTCCAACATACAGGAATTATAACCGAATTTAACTACAGTTCTTTTCCCGCCCGCGTGGTTGATTTGCTCAAGACCTTATCTACGTACTCACTGCATGTTAAACAGACTCTTGTGGTATTTATCAACATGGCAATATATATGAGATCGTAAAACTAGTAGTATGACAGCTAAATAGTGTCTTTTTATTACATTTTATGATTTGATCAAATGATCGAATAAATAAAGACTGGACAAATGAATGTTTGTAAGCGATAATTCTACTTGTGAAAAATTTTACATCTCAAGCGAATATATTTTGAAAATAGAACATATTAATCCCATTAGAAGTCACTAATCTGTAGGCCAAGGCAGTATAACCTTCTAATTGTAAAATCCACCCAGCCTCAATGCCAATGTCTTCAATCATTCAGCGGCAGTAGGTTGAATGGTTGAAATTTCAAAGTTAAAATCAGAGCTCAATTAGAAACAACAGACTTCAAGATTTAAAAAAACCATATCCAAGTGAAGTAAAATTAGCCATTCCCATCCACTAAGCAAATCCAACCAACTAGCAACACTTCGCCTCTGTTTAGAAAGTGCAGCATGGGAAATTGTTTGAAGTGTTAGTTTCTTAAAAGCTAAATTTGAACATGTGTGTGAGTGGCTAAAGAGGCATACAGTGTTAAATCTACTAATTATGGGTACTGATTTTAAGTTTTGAGTGGTAATCAGGGGTATAAATGTATCTAAAATATGACTGCAAAAGACTGACAAAAACATTTTTTGTCTCTTCAGATTATGGAAACCATCAGTAAAAGAACCACAGCATTTAATGCTTATTGTAGTGAGAAAAGGAAAGGTATGTTTCAATTGGCATTGTTGTATATGCTATGAACACTGACCCTTAAAAACTTGCAGTGATTCTGTATTTGCATGCATATGACTGTATTTCAAAACAAATGCTGTAACTCTAAAGCTATTGCACAAGTGTTCTTGCATGACTGTTCTTATGCTGTTCATAAGCATTTTATTTAGATTTTTAAGCAGTCAAGCAAGGTACATGGTAAAGGCAGCAGCAGAAAGTGTAATGGAGCACATATTTCTAAAGTGTTGTGAGTTAGTTATTTAATTGTTGTTTTATGCCAAGTCAGCAACTAAGGCTATCTCATGGCAATCTAAAGTGTTGTGAACTGTTTATCATTGTTAATATTACAAGATATTACAAGATTAGCCTTTAGGAAGCTTATATAGTTCAAACTGAGAAACTCCATTATAAGAAACTTTTGTGTTCTTAAGTATATATATTTATATATATTAGTCAGCAATAATAATAATAATGAAGATTTTTATAGTGCATATTCTCACTCATAGAGAGCATGCTCTTAGTGCTTAAAACGGGGAAGAAACATGGACTAAATGGATAGAACACGATGGACAGAAGAATAAACAATGGTACTGACGAGAATCAGAAAACAAAGACAGAAAACACAAAAAGGCAGCAAGTAACAGGAACGAAGAAAGTACTGATTCTGCAGAGAAAGATGGGTAGCAAGAGCAGAAGGGGGAAGGGTACGGAGGACTAGCATTGGAGAACTGTGTTAAGAGTATTGTTCAAGGAAGAGGTATGTTTTCAGTGCAGATTTGAAGGAGTCAGTTGTAGGAAGGTGGCGGATATGGAAAGGGAGAGAGTTCCATTGTTTTGCTGCACAGTAGCTAAAGGTCCTGTGACCATATGTTGTTGCTCTGGTGACAGGAACAGTTAGGATACGGTCATCAGAAGAAGAGCGTAGTTGTCTGGCCGGAACGTAAGGGATGAAAAGTTCAGAGAAATAGTCAGGGCAGGAGCCTGCAAGAAATTTAAAACAGTATTGTTCAGATTTTGTTGAGTACATTGGGATGATTAGGGTATACATATTTCATAACCTGATCTTTTATAGTGGGTGTATATTTCCAATTTTGCATGCCTTTTTATTATTGTTACATAAATACACTTAAAAGTAAAGGGACTATGTATCTATGAAGGGCTGTCTTATTTCACATACTTATCACACACCTGAGGCCTGCTTGTATATGTGTCATCAGAAAACCCCAGTGCTGGATTTTGTATTAAACTGTGGGCCAGAGAGTGGCAGCAGCTAAGCACTGAAACGAAAAATAGCTACAAACAAAAAGCTAAGACTGGAAATAAATCTAATTCTGTCAACTGCCTTCAAAAGATAATGAAATTGGTAAGGTTTTACATTTTTTACTACAGTTTACAGGTTTTTGTTACTACAGTTCATACTGTTACTACAAAACTGCTCATAGCTAAAAAATTGTTATTTGTTTAAATCATTGTGCATTTTTCTAATGTAATATCTGCAATATCTTGTGAAAAGATAGGACATTACAGTGGTGCTAGAAAGATGCTTTGATTTGTGACAGGAGGGGATCAAACTTCATGCTGACAGTGAATAACATTTACATTCTTACCTCCTCAGTAACATTTTTGAAGGGCCAGACCAGCTGCACCCCTTTCGCCACCCTTTTCCTATGCTACTGCATTACACAGAGTCTGATCAAATTTTTTACATTTCCTTCAGATTCTGAAAGTCCAGATGCAAAAGATGATGAAACTCTTCAACTGTCCTGTATAAGTGTCCCTAGTTAGAAAAGAAAAGTCATGACACATTGGCCAGTAATAGTGTCTTATCAGAGGATATACTAGAATGTAAACTGCACAAGTTAAATCATTTAAACATACTGATGTTATGAATTTGCTGAATAATATTGGAGACTGCTTGTTACAGATAAACAGGCTAAAGAGTGCAAGGGAAGCGTCCGGAATCGAAGGCATAGGCCTCATCGTATTAAGAAATGGTGTCTTGACAAATATTGGGTTTGGTGGCTTAGAAAACTGCCTAGACGACGCAGCCCTACATTTAAAAATTTTAGGGCTAACTACAGGAGGCACCAGCGCTAATAGTAAGCATTTTATAGACTGCACTCCATGTCAGGATGAGTGTGAATTTGTTTTTGTATCATTCTTACTGAAACCGTTGGTTATATCTAAATTATAGACTATTGAAGCTTTAAAATTTGTTCAAAATGAGAATTTGTCAACAGTTCTAAGTGCTCGTAATGTTTGCATCATTTATTCCTCCAGTATTGCTGTAATTGATTAATAACCATTGAAACCTTTCACAGTTGGCTTTATGCATCATATAAATAATCTTTTCATTTTCATCATGATACATGGGGGGGGTTTTGCAGATAAGAAAAGCAGCATTGAGGATTTGAGGTCTAAAGCTACAGAGAAAATGTCTAAAATCGCAAGTTAGTAATTCACTTTATATGCACGTTTTTGTTACTTCACATCTGAGATTAGAAAGTTTCATTTCTATGAACAAATTTCATTTTGTCCTTGTGAGACATTTGTCTTGATCCCTGAATAGGTTGCCTGATAAAAGCTCACTCTTGGATTATTGTGAAGAATTGTACCTAGGTATATGAACTATTGCAGTGGTTTTACTCACATGCTGCTGTGCTAGCAGAATTCTAGACATTTAGTAGAGTTAATTACATTTAATGTCCAAAACAGACGCCTGTTGTGTACGTGCTTTAAAGTTTGCATCATCTTTCTTTTGTGTGATGATTTGAACAACAGACTGCTAACAGATTTAACTCACAGATAATGGTGCAATTTGTCAATTTTTGTAGACTTCTCTGCTAGTAACCATTGCCAGGGAAACAACCATAAAGATGTTCTAAACTGGTATTTGTTAAGGTTGTATCTTCTATTCTGGTGATGTAAATCGAAGCAGATTTTAGTTTATGAGGAATCTCATTTCTGTGCAATAAAGAAGAATTTGTATTTTCAGAGGAACAACTGGGATTAAATCTCTTCCCGTACAAGAGTCGCAAAAGGGGAATTTACAATGTCAGGGGTTCCTCCCTTACTTTTGCCACTGCGGCCAGCTGGAAAACTGAACATTAAGCAACTGGAAGTGCTCCTTGCAGCACAGATTTCTATCGCAAGGTACCAACCAATGTGGCTTTGATAGTTAGAATATTTTTGTTCACATATGCTTAAAATATTTTTATGAAAATAATTATATGTGTCAATGATAATACTGTTAAAAAATTACTTTTCATAATAAAGGTTTATGATTGTTAATGTGTGCTGTAAAATGTCAGGCAAATGTCTGCTTATTATCAATAATTGTGTACTCTTTACAATTTAAATGTGATTTATCCTCTGGTCCAGCTTTGAAAAGAAATGAAAAGCTTGCTGGTATTATGTGGTAAATCCAACTACTTAAAGCTCTCTTTTGAAAATTTTGAAAATAATATTTACTGGTTTATATTATAAACATACTACTGAGCTTCCATAGTACAAACAAAAATACCACAGGAGAAGCTACACCTATTTGCCTACCAGTACAACTCTGTAGGCAATGTGTAGTGCATGTGTGAGCAAGTGTCCATGTTCGCATATGTGTTTGAGTATGTCTACACATGCAGTAGGTGATGAATTTGAAATGTGAGGGTAGTGTATCAAGAAGCTGAAAGAGAATGAGAGAGAGAGAGAATGTGTGTGTGTGTACACATGTATTTGCATGTGTAAATGAAATAGTGTGCACAACATAAATGGAGGGGGAGGAACATATCATTTTTCTATAGCATTTCATCTCCTAGGTATACATACAACAGTGCGTGTAGTGTGAGAGAGAGTGTAATTGTGTAATTGGCACTCTTCAAGTAAGTAGCGGCCATCATCAAGATGTTCTCAATTCAATGTCTATTCTTCTTTTTCTTCTTATATCAACTCATGATTGGCCTTAACAAGAATGGAGTCATTGTGAAAGGTGTTATATACAACAATAGATTCGTTGTTATAGGTGCTACATATATTTGTTATGTATCTTTTTTAGGGCCCCAGCTGCACAGCCGGCACAAGTCACAGACTTGCCACAGGCAGCTGCAGTGGAGGTCACAGACTCACCACAGGCAGCTGCAGTGGAGGTCACAGACGTGCCACAGGCAGCTGCGGTGCCAGACTTCAACTTGCCACAGGCAGGCCACAAACGAGTGGCAACATCCAAGGCAGAAAATATGTCCAAAAGTAAGATATGAAAGTATCAGAGCTGCATAAAGTAAATTGTAACAGAATTATAAACATTTAATTTATTTATTCATTAATTAATAAACACTTTGTTGATGTGATAAACCAGTGCTCATGGTTGTTGGAATAACAACTGTTTAGTGTGTCTATTACAATGATTAGTCATATTGTGCTGACTAGGTATCAGGTCTTATGTGGTGCTTTTTAGGAAAGTTAATCCAGGCAAAAGCAACAATACTTAATGACTTCCATTGAACTTTCTATTCTTTACTTCATTTTCAGTCTTTTGTGAATGTGGACTATGTTGATATATATTTGTCTGCATGCATGTTGTTGAAATCAACATATTTCTGTTATTCAATGAATGTTGGCATGAACATACCTGAGACATTGGAATACTAAATAAACACAAGCTTTCTGTGCCAGTTATCTATGTTTATTTTTTATATAAGGTGGGTATAAATAGATTCTTCGATGACTTCAGAAAGATGTACTAATCACTCAAATGTAGACATCTTTTGAGTTTACTTTGGCATTCCCATAGTTTTAGTGAAAAGTTCCAGACTGGTAATTATTATTTCATGCATTCTGAAATGTGCAGAACAAAAATGGGATGACGATACTCAGAAAGCAATAGAAGAGAGACTGAGTACCATGCGGTGTCCTCCAGGGCTTGCCCAGATGGAGGAATTAAAATCAGAAATCCCAGCGCTGGCAAAATTTTCGGCATTGGAAATTTATTTGAAATTAAGCCAACAAAGAAAGTAATAAAATAGTGTGATTACATGTTTGTGACTTGCTTATTGATCGTATGATGTTTGGCATACGCCTTTACGACAGAAGTTTCTGTGAATGAAACAGTTACCCAACAAAGCTACTACTAATAATAATAATTTACAATGCATTTACCTACCCTTGAAGACAAGCTCCAAGCAACCTACAAAAAAGAGTCACATTCCACAAGGAAGTAAACGATACAAAAGAGCAATCCTACATATGAAGATGAGTGACAAAAAAACGACATTGAATGTGTATAATGAATTTTTATGCATAGTTTTATCCAAGCTCTATAAAGTTAGGTGATTACATTTTTGAGTTGGTTCTATTAGTGTTGAATGCTGACCCCCTCCTGTCTATCAGATTTTTTTTCCAATTTCTTTATTTGATAAGTACAGTTTCACAGAACACAATTTTTGAGTGTCCATACTTAAAAGAAAGAAAAGTGAGAGAGAAGAAGAAATTGTCCACATGTACCATTACAAAAAGCTTTACAATGTACAACTGTTCTTGGTTTACAGGGTGTGTATGATTATTAAGTTACACACATATATTAAACCATCTAAATAAAACAGTCCTGTCAAGCTGACCTGCAATTTACACTTGACAGCATACAACAGTCACAGGTAAACCACTTTGAATGAAAAAATTAGAGCCTTCAAGATCTCAACACGGGGCAAAGTGGCAACATTTGTGGCACCCAACTCTTTATCAAGCTACCTGTCTATCAGATTTGTTCCAAAGCTGTTATAGTGAAGTGAAAGGGGGAAATACTGTCGATGAAATGACTGGAACAACTCTAGAATAATCTGCATATTTATTTTCTACCGTAGGCAGCAGAGCATGCAGTTAAAAGATTGGAATCCTAATTTATATGATGTTGATTTATCAAAAATGTGTCCCCAAAACAAGTCCCAATTTCACGGATATGTCATGCGTGTCCAAGACTCACACATTCATTCTGACATTTGCACGTTTGACAAAGTGCTAGACACTCCGCCTTCCATAGTGACATAATGACCAATCTTATTGCGACTGGGTAGACCGCGAGAGAAGAGGGGACGAATTGGTGTCGAGCCAGCAACTAAGGCTACATCACCTGTAAACAAGTGTCACATGCACAGAAAGAAGAGCATGCCCGAGATGAGAGCGGAACCCAGGACATCCACTGTATTGGTGACATGCGATAACCGCTTCGCCACCGGACCGCTCCACACCACAGGAGAGAAAGATTTATTTTTGCCGACTATGACTTGCAATAACACGTTCGTTAACTGTACAGATACAAGGAAAATCTGGGGCTTGACAACGGACGAGAAACAACGTGTAGGGGCGGCTCTATATTTGTCTAGGCTTATAACGAAGAGATTTTGATTGTTACATATCTAAATCTCTTTACACCCAGCGCCTTTGCAAAAATATAAAATAGGTACACGTATATTTACAGATGTTTCAGTTTTAACATTTTTATAGTTTTCCTCGCAGAAAAGTGTCTATTGTTTTCTCTCTGTGCAAAATGTTGTTGTTGTTGTTGTCGGTCACTCAAATGGATACGCCTGCCTCTTGTACAAATGATGCTGTGCGCCGCAGGTCCTCCAGACTGCCGTGTAGCTTCCTTGATATCGGCGTCTCATCAGTCCAGATGCGGTGTCTGAGGTCTTCGTGTATGGGGCATTCTTGCAGTAGCGAACTCGATTTTTGTTCAAAACGTTCCAGAAATCGAGCTCTCACTCGGTCCACGTGGAGTAGCTGTTCAGATTTTCTTAATATCATTCCCAGCTCCTCCACCAACGTTACTAGCTGATATGTTACGACGACAAGCCTATGGTTATCATAAGGTAGATGTTTAATTGTCAGCAGGGTCTTACAATTCTTTCTTGCTTTCGCGTAATAATTGCTTTACATTCTGGACACAGTTTCCTTTGTACATTTTTAGCGATGTAACCAGCAATGTAAGTTAAAATATTGTCCTCAGGAATTGATAGTTCCTCGGCAGATTTGGTAAAAGCATACTAAGAGATTTCACATCTTCTGCTTTGCTCACATCTTGCATCAGAAATCGCCGGAGTGCACTGAGTACTGAAACCGCCTTCGATGCAGTAATTGCTTCCTTCACTTTGCATGATGAGACCATCCATCATCACCTGATGCAGAAAGAACCGAAATTGCCGGGGCTTAGATTGTCTCCATGTCCCGCTTTTTCTTGTATTACACAAGAGAGGTTTTCTACGCAGTCTGTGTCTAGTCTGCTAGTGTGGAAGAATTTAACCTCATTCATTTTGCCAAGATTGTCCCAGAGTTGAAGCAAGCTTTGTATAGCAATTTTCCATCCAAAAATACATGATGATTTGCTTTTAAGTGTCGACAGCCATGACAAAGTTTTGTGCAAGAACTCTCTATGACCCGACTTTTCCAAGATGGCATCGTTTGGTTGTTACACTTGCTAGAAGAGGCCTCTAAGACTGCTTTATTTGTTAAACGCACTGATCAACTGTTTAATGCGTTCAGCTGCCTTAGCAAGTGTAGCAACCAAACGATGCCATCTCGGAAAAGTCGGGTCATAGAGAGTTCTTGCACAAAACTCACAAAGTTACCATCGCTGTTATTTTAGCTGAACACAGTGCGATAGAACAACAGCGGCAAACTTTACCTGAAGGGCGGAAAAACCTGGCAACTTTAAGTGTTTTTATCAGGGGCGCAGAGCACTTTGGATGCAGTTCTGGTTATCCATCCTATTTGACCGTACTTTGTTTCGATGTGTTTTGGGCAGTTCTGTTACTGGATGTGACCTCCCCTTTATCTCGATGACAATTTCTTATAAGCGGGAGACGTCGGCGTCGCCAATTAAAAAAAAAAGCACAAATAATAATTATTGCCCAAGTTGCAGGGCCGGGACATGAGACTTGTTCGACACGGTCATGTTTGTCTAAGATTGATCCTTTGAGTGCAATAACTAACAGTTTTCATTTTACAGCATGCAAGAAGGTGAACCGGGGCCCGTGGGCGATAGTCAGGTTTAATTCCTGCTACGCACGTCAACATAAACTTGCACGTACAACAATCACACGTCGATCACTGTTTTCAATACGCGTCTCCTAACCCCCACCCTGTTGTTCCCCGATCACCAGACTGAACCTTGTGTGATTTAATGCACAATAAAACAGATTTGTTTAACATAGAAAAACATGCAAATACATACATAGAATCAAACGACTCATCTCGAGTGTGTCCCAGTATATTAGCCGTGTTAAACGTGCTTCCACTAGTACAGTGATGCTACTCCTCGTACAGCTACGATTCGCTCTCACATGCATACGCGCATCAACTTAGCTCTCAGTTTTTGTTCTTGTTTTGTGGGTCTACGCTGGTTGTTAGGTGGAGACCAGTACTCTAGTCGACAGTCACACCAATGACTTGCCATCGAAGTATTCGTCCGACTGTTTGTCGCGACTTCCCGCTCAATCTGCCCACCACATCAGAGAGCGAAGTCTTCTTTCCTGGCGACACCCGGCGCAATGTTACTTCTCCAGCTCTACAATGAGGTAGTTTGAACCTTGATTAATGACACTATCAACCACCGCCTGCTGCTCCAGAGACTGTCGTTGGACGCTGGTATCCAGGGCGCTGCGCTGCAGTGGATTGACTCCTATCTTGCCGATAGATCTCAGAGAGTGATTGTCGGCTCTGCAAGCTCTGAGGCAGTTCCTCTGGTGTGTGGCGTGCCACAGGGATCCGTTCTGGGCCCATTATTATTTTCGGTATACACTTCACAGCTTGGACGGTTAATTGAATGCTTTCAGATGGGACGACAGTTCTTTGCGGACGATACACAGATACTTAACATTTTTCTCCCTGACCCCGCAGTGGCTAAAATTGCGCTTCAACGACTCGAATCTTGTTGTGTTGCGGTGAAGGCCTGGATGACCAGGAATCGTCTTAAACTCAACGACGACAAGACAGAAGCGTTACTGTGCGGCCCCAGGGCCAGACGGGAGGAGATGGACATTAGTGATGTGCAGGTCAGTGACGCGCACTGACGCCTCCATAGCCTTTGCTGACCTACGGCTCTTTATTATGCTGAGCTCTCCATGTGCAACCATATTAGTTCTGTTGTGGCAAAATCCTACTACTTTTTGAGGACTTAAGGTACATTACGACCCATGCTGACTCAGGTCCGAAACGTGCTGACGTAGCGACATAGGTCCGCAGGCATGCTTTTTCACCCGTCCGTAATTAAGTCACGTGTTACAAATTCAAGTCCCGTTCACGTGTTTCATATGCTCAGATCCATTGTCTCAATTCATTTGTCTCCATAGTCGCATCAGGATGAATAGCGAAATGATGGTCAGTTGCGCTTCGGACTCTTTGCGCGGGATTAACAAAATTAGTTTTACAGAACGGGTGACTAACATTTAGGAAGAGACATTGACAGAATAGAATCAATCGTGTGTCAGCTGTTTGAAGGTCTGGTCTCTAATGACAAATATTTGCATTGTAAAGCTAAAGAAATTATTCAGCTCTCTATGTTCTCATGCAACGGTTGGCTTTTGTTTCACGTTTATTCAATCAAAGTCATCAAAGGGCAAGATACTGCAGATAAGAGTTAATCCGGCCCATCGCTGTTTAATGTAACTGTCGTACAACTAGTCTAGTCATTTATTAGTATAAAGTTTATGAGGATAGTGGAAAAATATGTCGTTATCGCTGTGTCCAGTTTAGCACTATCGACTTCACGCGCGGTACCCACAGACTACCATACATAAGCTTGTAAGCCTATGCTTGGTTGTATACTTGCTGCCGTTGCTTCGTCAGATCCTTGTCCACTATGGCTATTGCTGCTGTCGTAGATCATGATGTGAATGTCTGCTGTGCAGCTGTCCTCTTTGCAAAATAGTTAAAGCTGTTCACCTCCTCTTTATTGGGAAGCACCTTTTCGCCAAACCAACCATCCAGCCACGTGGATCCTCTCTCTGCCGTATACGAATGTGTTTGCCACTTCTTTGCTCTTCTCAGTGCTGGTTTCCATTCGCGCTGTTCATCCGTCTCTTGCAATATCTGTCATCAGGTTAGTGTCATTTCCAACCGATGGAAAAGGATGCGAGGTTGTTCTTGAACAGCACAGGTGACAGGCCGATTGTCCGCTGTATTTGATTAAGTACAACTGCGCTCCTTCTTAGGCCATCTTTCGCTGTTGAATTTTTGAATTACATGCAACAGTCCCTGTTATGACCCATTCTGCTCGTTTACTAGCAGCTCCACGCAGTTTTACAATAGTTTAAACACTACTTGTGTGGGTGATGTTAATAGTATTATTATAGTATATAATATATAGTATATAATATAATATATAGTATATAATAACACAAACGCTGGTTTTAGTGTAGCACATCGGCAGAGCTCAGCAGCGTCAACAAAAGTTAGATGGATGTCAGACCTTGTGAGATATCTCATCTTCAGTAACATATATAATTAAATTATGTTGTTTTTGTTTAAGCAAAGAAACGAAGAGCGAGACAGTTTTCTGGTATGACACATTTATGTGTGCATGTAAATTTCAATGTTCTTCTCAATTCTTGAGTGAGAACACTGAGATTATTTGTACTTCATAGCAGATAATTGTTTTCTAAATGTATCCAATGTTACTCATCCTTAGTTATAACTGTTGTCTGCACAATATGCTTTACAAAAAGTTTTTGTGAAAACATGGAAACACAGTGGGAATCGGCACACAGCTATTCTTATATCACAAACACATAAACTGCAAAACGTGTACAGCTTCAGTTTCATGGCATTCATGTGTGAAGACCCCATATTTACATCTTAATATCACCAAAGTAGCCAGTTAAGCATGACTGAAACTTGCATATACTGTAAAAATTGTAAATCAGGTGTGAATAATACCAAGTGTTTCAAACAACATAACTTTATTAGGTTGCCATCTGCAACATGAATTACAAGAAATCATGCCAAGAACATGTGCAAGGAACACAATACATGAAGATAGAATACACAGCATAAGAAGGTACACACACAAAGGGAATCAACAAGTGAAATCCAATAGGCTAGTGAATATGGAACTTAACTGGGGGATACAACTGATAACAGTTTATATTTGTGAGCAATAATGAAGTGGTCAATGTTGCTATTCTTATGTATTCATCAAAAGTGGGTCAGTCAGATTTATGAAAAAATGAGGCACATCTCTGGTGTTTTCACACTTCGCATCTTCAATGTATGCTGTAGATCATATATGCTATGTAGAGAGAAATCTACCAAAAGGATTCATAAGCAACTGTAATTAAATTGATACAATCCCTTACATGAAAATAAAATGTATGCATTTAATTCTCATCAAAGTCATCAATATCCAAATCAGATTCATCACTTCTGATGTCTGTCATTTCAGTAATATCAAAGGTGTCTTGGGAAAGTGAATGAGGAAATTTGGACACTGACAACAATTTGGTTATAGAATAGTCAAAAGCGACTTGTTCAAATCTTGAATCTTGATTAAACATTATATGAAGCTCTTTTAACTGTGTTTCCACATTAAGTTTGCTTAGAAATCTGAGATATTGCAAGGCCCGGTCACAGCGAGTATTTGGGGTACATGATTGACTTAAGGACATATTTTGCTCTATCAACCATTGCTGAAACAAGTTGATGTCCTGAATTATGCGTTCTTCTTCTTCTTGAGCTCGGCATAGTTCAGCCACGCAGTTGGCTGCACGTACTTGATCCTTGTTTAGATGAGGCAGATTACAATCATAGACAGATGACTCTGGGTCTGCCAGTTGGGCAATTGTAATGTGGACACCTTTTGCTTTTAGCTCGTCTGAAAGGGCCTGTAGCTGCTTGCTGTTTGTTTGTAGCTTCTTCGTCAGATGAACAGCAATTTTCTGGCCATCTATGCAGAATTAAAAAATTAAACGAAAAATGAGAATTAAAAAAAGTCTCAATGAGATCAAAACTAACTCAGAACCCATACCAAGAATGAATGATTTAGCTAGAATGCAATAAAAAGCGGGGGGGGGGAGAGGGGAGTTGGTGCTTTTTACACCAAGCCAGCAACTAAGGCTATATCATGGCAAGGTATCGAGCCCTGTAAACAGATGCTACATGCAGAGAAAGAACAGCATGCCCGAGATGAGAGCTGAACAGCCAACTTTCACTGTATTGGTGACAGGCGCTAACTGTTGCACCACTGGACCACCCACAACAAAGAGGAGATTATGAGCGAAAAATAGTTTACTTACATAAAATGCAGTATATCTCCCATTTTAGATAACAGCCATATGTAACATCACTACAGCAAATTCTGTTATAGTCTGAATAACCTAGAGCCTAATAGTATCAATAATAATTAATTACAAACCAGCATAGCGTTTCATAAGTGTCGATAGCTGTTGGCGTTCTGTTGACAGTGTTTTGCCTTTTTCCATTAATGCGTCATTTGCTGAAAGCCCTACAACAGAGCAAATTAATAACTTGTTATGGTTGCCTAACTGCTTCATCTTTAATAGACCAAAGGAAAAGTAAATTCTAAAGGGATTATTTTTTGATATTTTGGTAAAATCATTCACTAAAACAATAACCTTCTAATGTGTCTTCCTAATGCAATGGGTATGTGCAAAAAGATGTGGAGATGTGAAAGCATCCAATCTCCTGTTTTAGATATGTCTTGAAACAGCCATGTTTACATTACAGCCAATTTCCTATCACAGATGTCTTGAAACACAGTTATGTTTACACGAACACCCTGCATGTCTACATATCTGTCTGCATAGTTTAGAAGTTTATTATATAACTGTGTAGTTATGATGTGCAGTTTCATGCATACCATTCTCAGAACTGGCAGTCACTAAAATCTGTCGTAAGATATGGAGCCATGTTTCTGCAGTTCCCTCATCTGAAAAAACAAAAACAAAAAAAACCCCCACCTGTATTTAATATTCAAGGAAGCAACATTAATAAGCTAAAACTGCCTGTAATTTTTTGTGCTTTTCAGGCCACATGTAACACATAGCCTATGTTTGCTGTAAATGACCAAATTGTGGAATGAATGGAAAAGATGTAAATCTGACAAAATGAATTGTTGTCCTTACTGAACTAAAAAAAAATCACTTACACTTCCTTTCAGCGTCTTGGATAATCGCCTTGACTTTAAACTGAATTTCTCTTGCCTTTTTAAGTCTTGCACCCAATGTCTCAGCTAACAGAAAAGAAATACACACACACAAGAAAAAGACCAAGTAAAATTATGTGGAATATGCACTCAAATACTTCTGCTATAAATAAAGTAGGGTACAAGCTCCATGCATTCCAGTAAAAACATGTATTAAATAGAAAATGTTTAGACAAATGCTTATCAATCATTTCCACCATAATTGCTTTCTCCCACCATGGCTACATCCCATTTTCCACGTTGAAACATAACTAGTGAGAGAACATTACCAATCGAAGAGAAATTTCTCCGCGCATAATGCAACAGGGCACTGCTCAGGAGATCCTGTCTGTTCGGCAGTGTCATTTCCTTGGTGCAGGAGAATTTCCTCAGGTAAGACCATAAACGTTCCATTCCTTCTCCGTCAATTAATGCTGTGCCCTCTGAATAGCGCTGACCATATGTCATCTACAACAGCAATAGTAATATTCAAATTTAAGTTACTTTTTCTGGTGAGATATTGAAAAGATGAAGTTTTCCCACATATCTGATCAAACAAAATTCCTCCACTTTTTAATTTTAAAGCAAATTTAAACAATTTCTTTTTTCATTTTTGCATTCATTCTATAAATTAGTAGTCCTCTAAAAATAACTTAGGAAACAAAGGTAATTAAAATGAATCATGAAGCCAGGATGGCACACTACTGAGAACACTCTAAGCTCAAGAAAACTTACTTGGCATTTAGCATTATGTGCAAAGCTGTGAAATATAGGCACAACCAGTCTGACTTTATCATTCAACTGCTCGGTCAGTTGTGAGTGTCTCTGTTGAATAAAATAAGAAGACAGTAATACAAAAAAGAAATATCAACAAAATTAATGACAGATGACACTCAAAGCTCAGGTAGACACATTCTACAGCAAAGTTTCAATTAATGTGATATGTGACCAGCATTGTCTTGATACGTGGAAACAGGCAGCAAAGAATATGGCCTGAGTACACATCACATGCAAATCAGTCATCTCTGTTTAATGTCACTCAGAAAAAATAGTGAATTTTATTTATAACTGTATCCCACTAACACCATGACACTAATTAGAAATAAAAATGTGTGGCTTCTGGCAAAAAGCCACTCACGTCATGCTTCAGACTATCTTCATGCATTACATACCTTCAAGTGGGAATCCAGTCTACATGCAACATCATACATAACAGTTTGCTTTGTATGCATTGTTCCAGCTTGACCTGCAGCTATCTTTTTCAAAATGTACACAGGATATCCAAATCTGTAATTGAGAACTTTTTGTTTTAGTGTTGTATCAAGCATTACTTCTATATTATCACACAACTCATACTGATATATCCACAGCTACACTTTATAAATTTACTACCTTTCTCCATGCTGCATATTCAGAATGTGGACAGGGAAGCCATGATGACAGATCGCTCCAAACACTCCTTTAATGTCAAGTCTTGCACTCCTATTTTTACTCCGTACCACATTACCTGCTTGGAAGTTTGAGCAGTCCTGGAAAGTATCACATTTATTTTCATTTTTATTCTTTGATTGTGCATCATACTTGGATATTTCACTGTATGTTACAGATTAGAATCACTGTAATGGTATGACAATACATCTGAAAATCCCACAAATATATCTATATTAAATATGTATAGATATTTTAAATTTGTACTAGAATTTTATAATATATTATATGCATTTCTCAACATTCAAGTTCAGGTGATACTACTCACAGAGGAATTGTTCTTTGATTTTGATGTCGCGTCATAGTGAGCGTTTACAAAACTCTTCACCTCCTTGTCTGGACAAAACAAATTAAATCTGGCATGCTCAAGCCCTGGACCAGATCCCGAGTGCATTTTATGCACAAGACCAAAATTGGCATCCATAGAGATGACAGCTCTCTCTGGCTTCTAATAAAGAAAATGAGAAAAAGTACATTTTAAAGATAAAGAACAAGATACGTTAATATCAAGGTAGGTTACATAGCTGACAAATTCTCAAATGTGCACATTATGTTCAGTTTTTTTCTAATGGTACATTTTGTACTACATGTATATATATATATATCATTATGTAACATAACGTGTTGGATCACCTTATCCTATAAGAAAATATGACAGAAGTAAATATTTAAGTGGTACATTTTATTGATAACTTTATAATAATTTTTTACTTAACACCAACAGTTAATTGATAGGGGTGATCCAACAAAGTAACAGAACTAAAGAAGCACATAATTTATTTTTAACATTTTAAAGATGTTTTCTATAAAAAGCTGATTAACTTTATGAACGCATTCGTCTATGTTTATGTATTGATGATTGTTTTTATTAATGGATAATATTACTTTTATTCTTAAACTAAAGACAAATAAAAAAATGTTAAAAGCAATAATCCAAGAGGTACAATTTAAATTACATTTTAATTCTAAGATATTCAGCATGGTAACTGAGATCAAGCAATGCACTTTTTTTTTAAATGGTGCAACATACCATCATGCACACAGGGCAGTTCTTGCCCACAATGTCTGGGGCTTGAGCTATCTCTAGGCATGACACCTGATGATGGTGGAATTCTAATAATGTATTTCCTAAAACAAAGCATATTTTTATAAAATTGATACAGAGAATATGACAGATATTCAAATAAATCTAATTTGGCATTTCTTATGAATTATGTTCCCAATGTACTTGATAAATGCATTTATTACAATGAAAGAGCTTTCAACAAATAAGGAAAATTCAACAGTGTTCTTATTTTCTTTCTGTCATCTAATTTTTGTTTGTTTTTTGTTTTTGTTGCTTCTCCTACTGTTCAATTTATATTTATTTGGAATTCCTTCTGCTTCATTTGCTTTACAGTAACACAAAGTAATACAGAGTTTAATGTTAAGAGGTCTTTTCTGAATATGTGACCAATAATTAAAGTCTAGGTTTACCAAGTGCATTGTACAAGTTTGTGCTGTTCGTCGGGTATGGCATAAAAGTTATCCTCTTTGTTACAGCGTTACAGAACTTCTGGAGGGATAAATGTCCTTCCAGTTGCAGCACTCTACATGTTTCCATCAATGTAATGCTGAAGGCTGTCTGTGGATTTGATGGTGTTGCTGGCCACAGACCCTGTCGTATTAGAGTGACTGCTTCTGATTCGCAGCTACAAAAATTTGCTGCTACAATGTGATGCCTTCCTATATCAGTGTAACACAGATCACACTTCTTAATGACCATGAAGATTGACAAGCACTCTTACCACAACATTTCACAGTTCTTAATTTTCTTTTACTTTCATGCACAATATTATTTTACAATCCATTATTATCTCATACATCATAACATAATAATATACATAATACAAACAAATGCAAAGACAGTTAACCTTAGTGACTTTTGAAATTATTAAAATGAAATTATTAAAATGAAATTCTTTCCTCATATTGTTTTTGTGGGTTTTGTGGGTTTCAGAAAAAAAACCACAATATGACTAAAGCTAATAAATAGCGCCTTTTGGGGGAAGGCACTGGCACAGCCATATTTACCTATGCGCATTAGATATGAGGCATTCACAAAACTCTCACCATTAAATTTAGTTAAATCAAATAAAAAAGTGGCTGTATTGCTAAATTTAAAACAGTGATACTAGCAATGTAAAGAAAATTGTATTATATCACAAATGGTTCAATTGCTGAATTTTTTTAATTATTGTATTAACAATACCACTAATAATACATATATACCAGTAATACCACAAATTTACTGACCTAATGCATCAAAAACTGTTATTTTTCTGCAATATTTTGTATCACAGTCATGTTCTTGTGCAAGGGATGCCTCTCGAAAGACAGGCACAAAGAAGGAGACATCCTGTAAAAATCATGCATAAGCAACTCATAAATTAAGCACAACTTACAAATGCATCAGGATACCACTAATAAATGTGCATTAATCCTTTTCATTTCTTTACCATAGGAACTGATGACACTTAGATTCATAATTATAATATTATTTGAAACATTCATCCTTACATCTCAAGGCACATATTAATAATGAAATAAATGTGCACTTACAAAGACACTCATTCAGTACTTACATTTTTCCAGATAAAAGATTGGTGATACTGCACTACATGGTGAATCTTTTCATTGCAGTTTAGGCAGTACAGACTATTCGGTCCACAATCAGGACACCAGATAATGTCAACAATGTCACTGCTGCAAAAGGAACACTGATTTCCTGCAGGACTAAAACTTTCGATTCGATGACGAATCATTTCCTCTCGTATTTGCTGCCACACTTCAGATTCACAGATCTTTCTCTTTTTGTGGCTGCTGTCTTCGGTTATAGGTGGTGTATCTACTAACACTGAAAAAATGCAGTGTAAGCAAAGGGGTACTGGTTGAATTGATGACACAAAATGGTTATTAGCATTGTATAATTAAAACTAGAATATTGATAAGTTCATGTAAGATAAAAACAATGGTGCATTTCAGTGAATGATGTTAGATAACATGGAAAACAATAATACAGAAAACAAATTAAATCATGGAACCACTTATTTCTGATTGTTTTCTTTCATGCTTGTTATTATGATACATCAACCTTTTGAGCCAGTCATTCACGCTTTATTGTTTTGCCTTGCTGTTGGTTAGTTTAATGCCAAAGCTTTTGCTCATTTGGTCCAAGAATTATGCATTTGGTTATTGCTACTAGAATGACTAGTTTTGCTTAGAATGATTCATTCTCATTCTGTATAACATGTGCTAAATAAAGTATCTGTTACTATTCTCATTACCGAAACATGAAAAAGGAAAGAATATCTACATACCAGTTTCTGCTTGTAAAATCTGGTTATTTTCTGGCTGCTCCTGAGGCTGGTTTAATGGAGATTCTTTGCTACCTTTGATAAAATCCGCTATCTGCTGCGCAGTAAATCGCACCTTACGTCTCACTGTCTGTCCCTTTTCATTCATTACAATAATAGTACTAGCTGATTTTTTTCGACCTGGCATATTTATAATTCCACGTAGTACGTATGAGAAGTGTGCTGAACAATTTACTCAAATGAAAATGCAACGTGATACGAATTAGAGCCGCGATTTTCCTTTTTTCACTCTTTCGAG